>JAPTHN010000060.1:1630285-2246346 GCA_026936325.1 Platynereis dumerilii | reverse complement strand
CATGGAAACAATTGAAGTATGCCAGATTGGGCAAATGAGTGTTCATGGGTCATACTCTACATTGACGAAAGTACATGGAAGTGAATTATCTTCCAGCTCGATTCGGGTAATTTACCAGACTACATTCTGGTGAAATCTTTTACTGAATAAGGTAGCCTTTTGCAACATCTTGCTACAATATTAGTATATGATATATGATATACATTCACATTATCTTCCCTGAGTAAATTTGCAGCAATCCTTGTACTTGGCCTCATAATATCCAAGTACTTATAGAGATACTTGCAAACTAGCAGACCATGCAGCTTTATAGAAATGACATGTCCCTGGGGCAATGAGAATATAATAGGGGAGGGAATTTTGCATCAATTTCCAAACTAACTGCTTGAAGCTCAAAGCTTAGGATGGGGTTGGTCAACCTACATGTAACCATGCAAGCCTGTGTACATATATCTGGAATAATACATATAATTATTTGCACATTGGTGCAAAACTCGTAAAAGTAAAGGAAGTGTGATTGATCTTAATTAAAAAAGTGACGTTGAAAAGCCTCATTTCAAGTATTTTGCCAACGATTTCTTAATCATTTATGTGCCATCAGCTCATCTCCATTCGATCATTGTGAGTAGAGAGATGGAGAGTCTTGGGGAAGAAAGTAAACGAAAAAGAATATATGTGCGCGGAGGAAAAAGATGTAGAAGAAGAATAGAAACAAAGCATAGGAGGAGAAAACTAAGGAGAATTAGGAAATGAGGAGTAGGAGGACATGGACAATTGGGAAGAAATTTGAAGGGGAAAGAGACGAAGGAGGATCAGATTCAGATTCAGATATTTTTTATTTCTCTCAAAAGCAAACATCCACAATAATACAATGTTTCAAAATTTAAAAAAAATGGCAGTGCTTCAAGATGGGTGACCCTTTTAAGACATCGTATGATGTCGCTATCAAAGGGCCACCCTCCCCCAATCACAAAAAAAAATAGAAAAAAAAATAGAGATCAGGAGCAGGAAGAAGGAAAGAAAAAGGAGGAGGACAAGGAAGAGGGGAGTATGAAGAGAGTGAGTAGAAGAGGAGGAGTAGGAAGTGGAGGAAGAAGAGAAAACAAGGGGAGGAAGGGGAGAATGAGGAGGAAGAACCAAATCTTCTCCATCTAAATACATTTTCTTTCCTGTTGCTTTAACATATTGTACACTAATCCTGTGTTATAGTGTTGCATCTACTCACCTCTACAGTGTACATTATTCACTCCTTGCTGTTACATAGTGTTTAGAATAACTATTCACCAACTAAGGGACCTGTGGGTCATTTATAGAAGACTGACACAACTGCACTTGACAGTTGGTAAAATGTCACAGGAGACGCAAAGCAGAAAGTCAGCTCAAAGTGCATTTTCTTACTGCATTATTTATAAAGTCATAGCACTAATCCTGCATAGCACTAATCCTGTGTTATAGTATTGCATCTACTCACCTCCAGATATTCACTCTCTGCTGCTGCATAGTGTTTAGAATAACTATTCACCAACTAAGGGACCTGTGGGTCATTTATAGAAGACTGACACAACTGCACTTGACAGTTGGTCAAAAGTCACAGAAAGTTCTTTGAAAACAGGAGGAACTAAGCAGAAAGTCAACGCAATGTGCATGGTCTTATTGTATTATTTATGAAGTCAATGTGTTGTGACTATATTGTACATAGCACAGTTAATATCCAATTTCAAGATTTTTTAATATATTTACTTGGTTTAGTCAAATACGGCTGAGTTATAGGGCTTTATGTCCCGTTCTTTTGCACATATAGCAGGCAGAGACCACAGTAAGGAGATAAGGTGCAAACTTTTTCAAAATAAAGGAGGGAATGTCTGTCTAATATGGTTTGCCCAGACTGGCAATCAAACCCTGCTCCCAGAGCTCAGTAGCAGAGCATGCCATCTCTGAATGTTTCCACTGCTTAATTTGCGGACTAATCAGCTAATGAATTATATTTTTGTCTAACATTACTGCTGCACATTATAAAACTATCCAATCACTCAGAAACAACCAGGCAACATTCCTAAGTGATAGCTTGAAATGCAGTGGAATAAATCTTCTCCGGATGGAATAAATTGGTATCTTCTGCATTCTTTGGAAAACAAGGGAGCACAGTCCAAATATCCATCATTATCCGTGGAATTGCAACCATTCTCTTGCTACTAAGGCCTTATGATGTACCTTATGTTACACAGAATACTAAACAGGAATGAGAAGCTTTATGCCTCTGTTTTGCAGTACACTTTTTATTTTTATTTTAAAATTCATCATATGGATCTGATGTTTTACATATAATTGATGCCAAGCTGAATGCTTGGATTGAATTGCTGAACTATTAAGACCTTTTACAAAAAAAAATTGGAGTTTAATCTAATCATAAGTACATCTATGTAACTGGCAGACTGACTAACTTCTTGACTTTTGGACTGGTGAACTGACTAGCTGACTTTCCAACTGCCTAATTTCTGACTGATCATCTGACTGATCATCTGACTGATCATCTGACTGATCATCTGACTGATCATTTGACTGATCATCTGACTGATCATCTGACTAATCATCTGACTGATCATCTGACTGATCAACTGACTGATAAACTGACTGATCAACTGATTGATCAACTGATTGAGTGACTACAAGACTGACTGACTGACTGATTTACTGTGCCCTCTTATCACTCCCGTTCTTACTACAAGTAATTATCGCCCATGCTATGCTATGCATAGGGCGATTATGCTTTTGAAATCTACTGAAGGGGTGAAACAACCAATGCTGTGGCCTCAACCAGCCCACTCTGGAAGTTCTTATCATATGCATAACACATTGATACCATTGTAGATGTGCACAACGGTTGGTATTTTCAGTTTAATTCAATATTAGAAAATTTACTATTTACAGTTTTAGAGGCTATCAAGGTCCAGAAAGCCTGCATTGTGGTGGCCATTTTCCCTTCCACAGGGTGAGTTTTAGTACACAGAATGGCCACTGCAAGCAGCAACTCATTCACATACATTACACAAGAGGGCAGCACCTGCAAGTCCTTTGCCAGTTCCTCCCTTTGCACCACATTCTATTTCTGGGAAACTCAGCAATTCCTGCATCTCAGTATAGTTCATGCATCTTTCCAACTAATTATACAGGTAGCACGGGCTTATATTGTATCTATTTCATATTATTCTATTCTACGGGCAACTTACTATATATTATATAAATCTGTTTTATATTTATGTAAATAAAATACTGGTTATAATATACACTCATGTAAACAAAAGATAGACATATAGATAGATAGATAGATAGATAGATAGATAGATAGATAGATAGATAGATAGATAGATAGATAGATTGATGCATGGATAGACGGATTGGCAGACAGATAGGATAGATGGATGGGATATACAGTAGGATAGGATAGATGGATAGTATAAACGGATAGGATAAACAGACAGGATAGATAGATAGATAGATGGAGGAATGGATTGACAGATGGATTGATGGATATATGGGTTGACAGACGGACAGGATAGACGGATGGGATAAACAGATAGGATAAACGGATAGGATAAACAGATGGGATAAACAGGTAGGATAAACGGGATAAACGGATAGGATATACGGATGGGATAAACGGATAGGATAAACGGATGGGATAAACGAACGGGATAAACGGATAGGATAAACGGATAGGATAAATAGAAACGTAGATAGATAGATGAATGAATGGATTGACGGATGGATTGAATGATAAATAGACGGATGGATAGACAGATTGACAGACAGATAGGATAGATGGATAGGACAGATGGCCTGGATAAACAGATAGGATAGATGGATAGTATAAACGGATAGGATAAACAGACAGGATAGATAGATAGATAGATGGAGGAATGGATTGACGGATGGCTTAATGGATAGATGGGTTGACAGACGGATAGGATAGATGGATAGGATAAACAGATAGGATAAACAGATAGGATAAACAGATAGGATAAACAGATAGGATAAACAGGTAGGATAAACAGGTAGGATAAACAGGTAGGATAAACGGGATAAACGGATAGGATAAACAGATTGGATAAATGGCTGGGATAAACAAATGGGATAAACGGATAGGATAAATGGATAGGATACACGGATAGGATAAACGGATAGGATAAACGGGATAAATGGGATAACAGATAGGATAAACGAATAGGATAAATGGATAGGATAAACGGATAGGATAACGGGTAGGATAAACGGGTAGGATAAACGGGTAGGATAAACGGATATGTTAAACGGATAGGATAAACAGATAGGATAAACAGGATAAATGGGATGAACCAATGCTTATGGGGTACTGGATAAATGGATAGGATAAACGGATAGGATAAACGGATAGAATAACGGATAGGATTAATGGATAGGATAAACGGGATAAACAGGATAACGGATAGGATAAACGGATAGGATAAATGGATAGGATAAACGGATGGGATAAACGGATAGGATAAACGGATAGGATGAATGGATAGGATAAACAGATAGGATAAACGGATAGGATATATGGTAGGATAAACGGATAGGATAAACGGGATAAACAGGATAAATGGGATAACGGATAGGATAAATGGATATGTTAAACGGATAGGGTCAACGGATAGGGTAATGGATAGGATAAATGGATAGGATAAACGGATAGGATAAACTGATAGGATAAACTGATAGGATAAACAGATAGGATAAACAAATAGGATAAATAGATAAGATAAACAGGATAAATGGGATGAACCAGTGCTTATGGGGTACTGGCTAAACGGATAGGATAAACGGATAGGATAAACAGATAGGATAAATAGATAGGATAAATGGATAGGATAAACGGGATAAACAGGATAACGGGTAGGATACACGGATAGGATAAACGGATAGGATAAACAGATATGATAAACGGAGAGGATAAATGGATAGGATAAATGGATAGGATAAACGAACGGGATAAACTGGCTAACGGATAGGATAAAACATGCGGGCATGGGCGATGCTGTGCCATTATATGTGCTTGTTATAATTCTGAAAAGTTGCTGCACATTGTTTTAATGCCGATTTATGATCTGGTCATACAATGAACCTAAATCCTGAAAAATGTAAAAGTAAGGTGAAAGAGATGAATAATCGTTTGTATTGAGATTATGCAAAAAATGCAGGAGATTAATGTATACTGAAATTGTCCCTTGCCGTTGCAGTACATTCATCTTCCGTGTTTAACAAGATTCTGTTATATGAAAGATGTAAATCATATTCCAAAAGAT
Organism: Platynereis dumerilii; assembly: GCA_026936325.1. Taxonomy (NCBI): domain Eukaryota; kingdom Metazoa; phylum Annelida; class Polychaeta; order Phyllodocida; family Nereididae; genus Platynereis; species Platynereis dumerilii. The sequence goes on along the minus strand of JAPTHN010000060.1, from coordinate 2,241,025 downwards.
GCACTGAAGGTGCTCTTGAGGATTTAGAATATGTATCCTCATGCTGTATACTCTGATACTACATGCAGAGCAAATCCATATAGATGTTAGGTTATTTGGATTAAAATGGTTTACTCTAAAATATTAGACTTTTTTGCCAAGTCTGTGAATGGATAATAATTTAGCAATGCAGGGTAAAAGACCAAAAGATAAGATTAAACTTGGTTTAATTTTGCTCCATAATTTGACAAAATTGTAATAGTAATTGTGGTTAATATTCAAATAAGTGACGTAAGTGATTTATATCATACAAGAACATTATACTGTAACAATGTGTAGCACCCATTTTGGGAATCCCTCTGTGTTAGCCATTGCCAATATACCGCATTGACCTGTACTCCAGTAGTAACACTATCCACCAGCTCAAGCCTCTGCCTCCAAGCTATATTTACTCTCTATAAAGATATACCTCATGGTCCACTGTCTATAAATAGGGCAGAAAGGCAGGATCAGGTTCCAGGCACTATAGACCAGAGGGCACTGCTCAGGGCAGTCAATGTTAGGCTGATATAATTGTGTGTAGTGTGGTTGCAGTTTTGTTTGTAGAAACCATTTGGCTACAAGGCATTACATTTGTGCTTCTCCTTCTTTCTTGGTAACAGCATAGCTTTCCCAGAACATTTGAAGGGATTCATAAAAGGAAATGAATTGCAATGGGCCCAACATTATGAAATGCTCAATAACAAGACTGCCTTGCGCACCTTCCATATAGCGGACAAAATATAATTAGTGTGGTGCAACAAACTGTTCTCAAGACATCCTAAAGAAATCTTAGGTTACCCATGTTATCAAGCTGAATGCAAATGAATCAGAAATAATCACTGTCATAATATTATGATTTCTCAGGAAAGAATATCTGCTTTATTTCAATGATTCGATGCAAACTGTTTTAAATATGAAAAATGACCACACCTTGGCAATTTGCATCATCTCAATTAATTCAAAATTGCCTGAATCAGGCTTACTAGTTGCATAAGTAGAAGGTCTGACATCTTTTAAGACAACACTTCAGTTTACATATTATGGTGCTGTCTGGAAATGTCAAACGGGTTTGAGATTCATAAATTAAAATGCACTACATTTATTGGTGAAATGTTGTTTCGCATGAAAATCTTCAGGTCCAAGGGGGGGGGGGAGGGAGGTAAACCCCGTCAGATTCAGGATCAGCTGAAAATCTTCAGGTCCAAGGGGGGGGGAGGGAGGTAAACCCAGTCAGATTCAGGATCAGCTACTGTACTGGGCCTAAATATATACATTACATGTATACATATGATTGTATGTACAGAATAGGGTGCATCAGTTGCCCCCTAAAAATTAAATAGTTGTTTGATTACCCTTGCCTTCTCCAATATTGTTCCTTTTGCCAAAAAAGAATGTCTTATAAAGTTTCAGAACAATCGGAACATGTCTAGGGGTGGCACACATGCCCCAAAGTTAGTCCTGATTTTGATGAAAAATATCTCATTTGAGAATCTGCGGTATGCAATAATTCACTTAGTAATTGTACCAGAACAACAGGACAGGTACCATGATGTAGAGGAGAATGAGAGCTTTAATTTGAGTACCAGGAAGCCATATATACAATTAAAACATCCATTTCAATTATCTTTCTATGATACACAAATTACAACGAAATTGAATTACGATATTGTGCATCTAAAAATAAATGATAAGTTGATGTTATGCTATTACCACAATAATAATCATTATGTCATGTGGGATATTCAGATATAAAGTCCATTAAAGGACATCTTAGACATGTGTATATTTTTATCCATAACATTTTAGTTTGCGCATTATATTGCATTTTGAAAATCGGGCCCAAGAATCGAATACTGTTGCTAACTTCAGAGGCTCGGTGTGCCAAACTTCTATTTGATGGGAAATCAAATGGGAATGTTTTGAATAATCAAAAAATAAGCTACAATGCATTGTGCTGTAATACTGATGTCAAACCTTTGTCTATAGGCAAATAGCTCAATTCAATCGAAATGGTCCAATCGAGGACACTCATCCACAGTGATGTGGGCATGGGATCAGTGCTTAAATTATTTTAGATCAATTAAATTTTCTATTCTGTACTAATCTAAAGATCCTTATAACTGATCTAGAGGAAAATTTTCCTTTGCCAGATCACATTTGGTGTTTTAAGAGCTCTGTATCTAGACTTCAATCTATCATATAAGCTTATATTTTGTGTTTTCATAACTTTTATAAAATTAATGGTTTTTTCGTCGCTCATCATTTTCTGGCCATAGATAGAAAGGAATTATTCTTTATAAGACAACTCTTTTTATCTTTATAAGTTGGGAGTCAAATTTGAGGCAAGTCAATTGAATCACCAGTCCAGCATCTCCCCATTACATATAAGTCAGTTGTGAAATATGACCAAAAAACTTTTCCAAGTTACAGCCAAAGTCAAAAGCACTGATTCGTCTTCATATGCATACATGTAAAGAAATGACTGCCAATGGCTAAGAGAGCCTTAACAGCCATGTATATATGCAGCTAGATTTTTCAGTATGACAAACTTAATTTCAAAGCTAATTAAAACCGCTAAGCTGTTGCAGTCTTACAAGCCAACAAATTTTCATGAAATATGACACCGCCGGCTCCTCGCCCACTGAAGCTTGATTGAATCAATTATTTGACTTCTGCTGTAAAAAATACAAATTGGTCTGTCCATTGAGCCCCCTGTTTCAAACACCATCCAGGTATACTTGCACTGCCTAGTGTTTCTTTTCTTGTCAGCGATAAGACGAACCTTATCTGTATTATATTATTTCAGTGATGTTCTTTTCCAGTCTTACATGTCTGACAGAATATGCTCAAACAATCACACCAAAGATATTGAATAACTGAACAAGCAAAAAACAAAATGTTTTTTGGTTAAATCTATGTGTCTGTTAGTTGGTAACAAACCCACAAAGAATTAGGAACATTGTTGAATTATTTATTCTCTTTACATCAGCACAAGTACGTATTTGCGAAATTGCAAGTGACCATGAATTGGTTCTCTTAGTCATACACCCATCATGTTGGTATTCAAATTGAAGCTCATGATTAGAGCTACAAGATGATATCATTTTTAATGTTATTGGATTGATACCCAATGAAATATAACAAACCGCGAAACCGATAAAATGGCAGAAAATGTAAATATCCTAGAAACTTCAGTGCAAGTGTGCCACCCCTAAACGTTGTCCAATTTTTCTGAAACTTTACACAATGTGTTTCTAGTATAAAAGGAACATTCCTACAACTGGCAAGGTTTCTCCTTAAAAGTTGGGGCAACTGATGCACCCTAGTACAGAACACAATACTTGTTCTCTGACTTGAAAAAGAGCCTTTCTTTCTGCCAAGCTCATTGCTCATATATCACTTTTCCTGTCTGATTTCCGAAGAATGAATGTGGATATGAATTCCTCTTGACAAACACAATTTATACATCTCAAAAGTACCATGGCTGCATACTTGAGAATGTGATTTACATCCTCCACATGCTCTTGGGAATATAAGTGCAGAGAAGATAAATGCGTCATCCAATGGCAAGGGAAATTTTCAGTGAGGATTCACTTCATTAGATTCCCATTCCTTCATATACTTTTCCTGACATCCATGTCAGTATTCTTGACATGCCAGATGACAAGGCATCATATATTTTATAGATTTTGCAGTGCTGCAAAAACGAAAATACATACATGGCTGTCAACCTGTCACAGTCAATTCTCACTTTGCCACAAATGGATGTTTTAGTCATAAAGTCACTATATAAGTTGATTCTTGGGAGCATCCCAAAAAGGAAAGAAGGATGGAGAAGAGAAGAAAGATGGTGGAGGAGGCGGAAGGACGAGTGGAGGAAGAGAAAGAGAAGAAGGGATATGAAGGATAAGGAGGAGAAGGAGGAGAAGGAGGAGAAGAAGAGGAGAAGAAGAGGAGAAGAAGAGGAGAAGAAGAGGAGAAGAAGAGGAGAATGAGATGAATCTTAAAAGTAACAGGGAGAAGGAGTTTTCCTTACCATAAACCAGTGACCATTATACATAACAAAATCCAGATTTTGAAATGATATATGATTATGCTTAGTCATTATCAATGCATTTGCAGACAGGATCTCTGGCTCTCTGTCCCACTTTATTCGGCTAAGAAGATAGATTCAATGGAAGAACAAGAGTCTGAGATAGCAAGGTAAGGTTACAGACTTCAATTATGGCTGACATAACAATTAAGACAAGGGGTACCTGACACCGTCATGTCATCATGTTGTGTATTGGACGCCTTCAGACTGTAAGCAAGTAAAATTTCATATAGGGGTATAGATGCTAACTATGTTAGGAAATGATATACTATACTCCCTGTGACAAATCTTTCAAAATGGTAAATTTCTATGAAATATAACGGGACACTTATCATACTAATATCTGAGAAATGATTTATCCTGGTCCTATGAACTTATTAGTTCCTCCAACAAAATAGTCCCCTGAGACTAATCTGAAGCTTAGGCAGCGATTATCCAAAAAGACGAAGATGAAAGTTTCCCATGTGACAGACTTTACATACTTAGAGAGAAGTTGCCACAGAATCTGATGTCCCAATATATCAAATTTAAAAGGGAATGTCATTGAAATTAAGGCCAAACAAAAGAATAAAAAAAGGAAGACAAAGGAGAGTGTGTGAGATTGTTAGTATAGATGACTAGAAGTTGACAGTGCATGGCTTACTTTCTGGCAAAACTTTTTTGTCAAGTGACACGTATCATTGAAATCTGAAACAATCACTACACTTGAAATATACTACATGTACATGCACACATTGTTGTCTGTTAAAGTTATTGTTAACAATGAAAGTCATACTTATCAGACTTGTTTTTTAAGTTGTGGAACATTTCTGAAGCAGATCTTGGGAAAATAGAAGAAAGAGCACATTTTCAATAAGTTGTCTTGATAAAAAAAGGTTGTCAGATTGTTGGTCTATAGAATCAGCACAATTAACAACAACGATTCAGTGAACATTTATCAAATTTACAGGCTTGTGGTGCAGTGAATAAGGGTTTCTAGTTGAGCATCTCTTTTGTCAGAAGCAGGTTTTCTCCTTTACATATTAAACACACATTCCATATAATATGTAGAAACCCTGTTTTTTCTGTCAAATATATTGCCTTTCTCCCTGCTGTGATTGGCATGTTAATCCGGGAGCACATGATCCTGACCACATGGAAATGTCACAAGACATCTGTGGAATGAAGTTGCAAATTCAGAGAAGCAATGGTGCATGCTTCTGAGTCAGATCCAATCAAAACTTCAAGAATGTTTGAGCCTGATTTGAGCCCTAACCTGATTGGATTTTTTTCATCAAATCAAGCGAGTTGGTGGAATGTTTCCTAAAAGGGTTATAAAACACCAATAAGATAGCTCTGCATTGATGGATGTTTATCAGAATACTGTCTTAGACAAAATTGACCATTGGAGATGTATGCCTTTACCCAAGGAAAACAAACACAAACCACTATGATATCTGCTTGATCATTGCCTAGATATTGTTGATGTTTTAATATTAAAGCAAGAAGGACATTAGTATACACTTAAAAATAATGTTAAGCATCTCTTGGGATCCATATACTCTTTCTGATAATATAAGATATGATTTGTGCGCTTGGCAACAAGCCAGGATCAGTGTCATATCCACCAAAAACTGAAGTAACTGAACTGGTGATTGTAATGTAACTGAGATTTGAAAATAATACCAGTTTCCAGTGTTGTCAATGATTTTATAATAGTCCATTGGGTTTCATATTAAAAAAAACTAAACTCCAATTTTACAACTTCAAGACACCAATACTGTAGTGGATATTGCAACTAAGACACCAAAATATAGGCCACTTTTCATAACTTCTGATTTCTACGGCAACAAATTAACCATTTATTTTATTTGTGTGATCTGATTTGTGTGGATTATTTGCACATTGTCTGGTATTATCAGATCTCAACATTGCATTTCTGCATTCAAGCTAGAAAAGTAATGAAAGTTGGACAGCACTTTTAGAAATCCCATCGTAAATGGAATTTTAATCTGAAAACACACAATGATTGTGAGGAGCGGGTGAGGGAAGCAATGATCAAGTAGGATGGATCGTGCTTTCATTCTTCCCAGCTATGCTTTCACAGGGGGACATCAAAATACAAAAGATATAATAGCTTTGAGTTTGTGCAAGATAATTGGACAGCATTATAGCAAAAGCATGATATTAGCGAGGAAGCCAGTCACTGATGTCCATTGTTTTCCAAAAAGAGGCTGAATATGCCGACATTGATCCCCACCATTGTTCTTTTAGCTGTGACTACTCCATGGTTCCAGACTTATTACTTCACATCTAATATTGCAATTAGGAATCACAATTATAAACTTAAAGGTGAATTCTTCTTTCGTAAGTGTCAAGCGAATCAATAAAGATATATGGATTGCATGAATATATTGAATGTCACATTAAAGGAATGTAATGATTAAGAAAAACCACAGAGCTGGGACGTAATTTCTGCACATAATTCAATATCTGAATGACACTCCAAATTTCTTTTTTTTTGCTTAAAAACTGTTATGTATGAGATGCGAGTTTCCTTCCAAACTGCTACGTTTAACGTTGAACTTCAATAAATCTTGTCATGCAAAGAAGGAAATATAGAAAGGTACAATGTTTATGAATCACAGACTTGAAATTACCTTCACAAGAACACTTAAATGGCCAGACTACCTTTTGAAAAAAGTTCCTTCTAATTTGGACAATTTACATCCGAAAAGCCATGTCAAACATTTGCCATACATGCTTCACTGTGAAATGAATTTCCTCAATGCTGTCAAATCCATTTACATCCCCAGTTCTCCTTTCAACTGCACTCTATAACATGAGAATGACATAAACTTACATCCTGACTATCATTGTGCGGTAAATAAACTGAGTGACTGTGAAAGCTGATTTTAGTTGCGTTATAATGGATTGATATTTTTATATTCATGCATCCATTCAACATTTGCGAGAGAAAGGAATAGCATTTAACAAACATCAGGAGTGAAAAAAGTGTTTGTATGCGATTATGTATGGAAATGAAGATGCATCACCATCGTCAACAGAGATTAATAAATCCATGGACATAGATAGGAAGACCCACCTTCTCAGTGCAGCTGAGAAGGATGGGAGACAATACATAGGTTGAGGACTACATATGCGACACAGGATCATGTCGCAGCTGTTTGGGGCCTATTCTCATCAAAATTAAAGGTATGGGTGGATAGGAAATGATTTAAAATATGTTTTGTGAGATTTTCAGAACCTTCCTGTACTTTAAAAGGTGTCAAAATCGACCGAGTTAGCATAAAAAATGACAGTAGTTTCAGGATAAAGGGAGGGGACCTTTGTATAGATTGATAACTGTTAATCAGTACGTTGTTCATGATTCACGTTTTCTGTTTGTATGTCTATTGTTTTAAATGAATAGCTCTGGACTGTTACATTGAGCAGTCAATCAAACTTGATCAAGCATGTCAGATAAGTTATGATTGGTTGGTTCCAAACACACTTTGGTGAACAGTGATAGACTTAGACCACATTTGGCAAATTCAGATCGCATTTGATATGAAATAAAGTTTGCAGGTCTCTTTGCACAGTTTTATTGTAATCAAGGTATATTTCAAAATGCGTACTTTACCTCCATTAAAGCACAATAACGTTATGTCTTCATATGTTATCTCATATTTAAGATAGTTTAAGAAATTAAATTCCCTGAAATACATCACAAAATTCTGAAAGATACATACACAGATTGAAGAAAAATTCAGTATATATAGGTCTACATAAATTGATAAATAGATAGGGGCAAAGATAGATAAATAGACAGATAGCAAGGACCACACTGGAAATAAATTGATAAACTTTTGTGTGCTGTTCTAATGTTATTTTTTACTGCGTACTTTTTGTTAACTTGTATGCATGTACACTTAACAATCAATCAATCAATCAATCAACCAATCAATCAATCAATCAATCAAGGATTGATAGATAGATAGATAGATAGATAGATAGATAGATAGATAGATAGATAGATAGATAGATAGATAGATAGATAGATAGATACTAAACCACACGTGTCACCACAAGTAACATTTTACTTTTTTTTCACAAGTGATGAGAACCACCACATATTCTGATATATTTTACAAGTGACATCCACAAATAAATGTTCCCTCCCACTTTTTAAAATATTGACTGCTCTTTGTGTTGAAAACACCTCAGGTCTGGAGAAAAAGCGAGATTACCACTTATGTTGCTCTCTGTTTGCAGGTTGCAGTTTTCTGTTTGTGCTCATGTTTGATTGTTTGTTATTATCACTTATTGCTTTCAATTATTTTCAAGAGTGTTCAGCAAATGCAATGTCCTCAGTCTACGTTGCCTACAGCAACGTGAAGACTGTGACCTCGGTCTACCATGGATATAAAGATATATTGCGGAAGATATGAGAGGTCAGTGTGAAATTGCGGGAAAAAATATGCAAATTCAGTACGACTTGATCACTGGAAAAATTCGTAACCATAAGAAATTTGTTACCAGCATGAGAAAAAATGGTTTTCTCAATTAAATTATTTTTCAGATCAGTTGGGAATAGAGTAGGGAGCCTGTTTAGATCTCAGCATATCACTGAGGGAGCAAATTGAATTATATAACAACTTGGCTACATGCGACAATCTCGTTAAACTACTTCACTTGATGTGGTTACTAAATTGGACCACATCATGTATGAGAGTAATTAAAAGCTTATTTCACATCTGGATGAAATGCTCATTATCACTTCACAACTAATCTAGAGATTGATAAATTAGGCCTAGCAACCATCAGGAAATCATAACACGTCGTGGTGTCATCACATCCTCACATGAAGGTACAATAATTCACAGCTCATCAGCTTTGGCTGCATGTACATACAAAGAGAGAAAACATAGCTAATATGAAATTCTAATTTTATTCTAACACTAGGGCACCATAAAAGATTTTACTGCTAGGTAGCACCAGTAGACACTGAACTTTACCGATGTGTCATACAACTTTGTTTTTGCTAAATGTCATTATTCAATTATATCCAATCATGCGGATTATATGTTGAGAAGGTACTAGATTTGTTGTGACAAAACATTGCATCATGATCCTTGTCAATCACTGTGAATGGTGCAGGAAAACAAAAGATGGATGAATGGATGATTGGGGCAAGAGCTGCAGGAAAACAAAAGAGACGTTCCAGAATGGCTTGCAGTGGAACACCCAGCAGCAACGTGGAAACTTACTGGGGTTAATTTGATATGGAACAGCCAATTAGAGAGCAGAGGGAGGCATTTGGGTGCTTGGAGGATTCAGGATGCCACTGAATAAGGTCAAGCCAGGAAATAGTTAATGGCCTAAACGGGGCATACTTGTCTGCTCTGTGAGCTGAAGCCTTTCTATACATTGGATAGCATTGATTTGATCTTGGTAACCAATTAGGAAATAAAGGACATCATTATATGGAAGCTCTTGAGGTATGCCAGATTGGGAGACTGAGAGTCTTAATGTGTCATACTCTGCATTGAGATTAACGCATGGAAATGAAGTATCTTCCAGCTTGATTCGGGTAATTTACCCTACATTCTGGTGGAATCTTTTAACCCACAAGGTAGCCTTTTGCAACATTTTGCTAATTATATGACATATATTTACATTATCTTCCCTGAGTAACTTTGCAGCCATCCCATATCAACCTTTAGAAACATAATATGTAACTGAAGTTTGTACTTTGCCTCATGATCTTAAAGTACATGTACTTGGCCTCATAATATTCAAGTACTTATAGAGATACTTGCAAACTTGCAGGCCATGCAACTTGATATAGATGACAGGTCCCCGGGGCAATGAGAATGTGATAGGGGAGGGATCTTTGCATCAATTTCCAAGGTAGCTTCTGGCAGCTCGAAGCTTAAGATGGGGTTGCTCAAATAACCATGTAAGCCTGTGTATGTCGGGAGTTATAAATACATATATTTGCATAACGATGCTGCACTTGTAAAAGTAAATGTTTGAAGTGTTATGAATCTTCAATAAACAAGGGATGTTGAAAAGTCTCATTTGACAATGGTCTCTTAATTTCAACCAATGACAGGAGAGAGATTGAGAGTTCTCAGGAAAAAAGTTAAGGAAAAAGGATGAAAGTACATGGAGGAAAAAAAATTAGAGGGAGAATAGAAAAAGAGCAGGAGGAGCAGAAAAATAAGGAGTAGGAGGAGAAAATGAGGAGGAGGAGGAGCAGGAGGAGGAAGAGGAGGAGGAAGCGGAGGAGCAGGAGGAGGAAGAGGAAGAGGAGCAGGAGGAAAAAAATGAATGATGAGGAGGAATTGAGAAGGAGGAAGAAGAAGAGGAGGAAGAAGAAGAAAAGGAAGAGGTTGAAAACCAAAAGGAGGAGGACTAAAAAGAATGATTTAGGAAGAGGATGAGTAGAAGGGGAGGAGTACTTAGAAAGAGGAAGAGGAGGTGGATGAGAAAGAGGAGCAAGGGGAGTAAGCAGGAGAAGGATCACATCCACTTTATCTAAATACATTTTTGTTCCTATTGCATTGACATATGGTACAGTACTAATCCTATAATACTGTATCTACTCACCGCTAAATATGCACTCTCTGAAGCACAGTATTTAGAATAACTATACACAAACCAAGGGACCTGAGGGTCATTTAAAGAAGACTGACACAACTGCACTTGACAGTTGGTCAAAAGTCACAGAAAGTTCTCTGAAGACAGGAGACACTAAGCAGAAAGTCAACGCAATGTGCATAGTCTTATTGCATTATTTGTAAAGTAAAGGTGTTTTGACTATATTGTACATCTATAGGACAGTTGATGTCCAATAGAAGCTACAATTATTTGGTCCAGTCTAATGCTGCTGAGTGATAGGGCTTTATGTCCTGTAATTTTGCACTTGCTAGCCTTAATAGACCATGGGTAATGAGGCAAGGTGCACACTTAATACAGCAGGTAAAGTCTGTCTTACATGGGCTGCCCGGACTGGCAATCGAACACAGCTCCAAGAGCTCAGTAATAGAGCATGCTACCACTTATGCCTGGTTCTCACGACGGCGATTTGAGAGCGACGCATCAAGAGAAGTCATTTCTTGGAAAGTTGTGGCGTAGAACGTTGGTTGAGGCACGTTACGTAATCAATTAGTGTCATGTGCGGCGCTTAAAGTTAGTAGCCGCGGTGAGTCTTGAGGTGTCTGCGGCGCTGCTTAAGCTTTCTTCGCCGCGTTCCGCCTCTCTTGCCTCAGCGCAGTTCCAAACAGACTCGTCGCACTTTGTTTTGGAATTCGGCGAGGCTGCTTTTACTTCGCCCAATGTTGTTTCCTCTTACGCCGCTGATGGTTGTGAGGCAGCTACGTCTGAAATTGGCGACCTGCGACGCATCAGGAAACCTTCGGCGTACACCCGAGGTAAGATGCGCCGCTGAAAATGACAGCCTCGCCGACGACTGTAACGATGCAACGCCGCATTTAGGTACTTGTTACTGCGTACCTTGATGGTTCATCGTTGCACATGCATTCATACAGCGCCGAGGACATTACAGGCGCGTCGATGCTGACCTTCTTCGTCGTCCTTGCCTTAAGCAGCGACGAAGGTCTCTTAAGCATCGACGAACGTCTCTTGTTGCAGCGCTGCGGCAAAGTGTGTTTCGCTGCTGCAGGAGTCACTTTTGGTCATTATAAAAAGGGACACAGAGGACCTCCTTGCTTCATTTGCTGATTGCCCTTCAATGAGAACACAACGACTGCCTACTGAACATATGCATGATGAATGAAGAAGAAATTATTGTTGTGGCTGGTGCTGCTGCTGCTGCTATCGGAGCTGTCTATTTGAGACACAGGAGGAGGAGGGCCAGGAGACAGAAAAGGTGGTGGATTCGCAACTGGTTGCTGCAGAGGGAACAACATGGTCACTTCCATCAACTGCTGCCTGAACTGCAAGTCAATGACGTGTCCGGCTACTACAACTACACTAGAATGCCCCCTGCCATCTTTGCTGAAATCCTGGAAGCTGTTGGACCACTCATCGCTAAGCAAGACACCAACATGAGGAGGGCTTTGGAACCTGGTCTGAAGTTGGCTATCACCCTGCGGTACATGGCAACAGGAAACAGCTACAAGTCCCTAGCTTATGCTTTCCGTGTGGCACCCAACACCATCTGCAACTTCATCCCTGAGGTCTGCCTTGCCATCGTTCATGCCTTCGAAAGACAGCTGGCACTACCCACACAGCCTGAAAGATGGAAGGAGATAGCCAAGGCTTTTGAGACGAAATGGAACTTGCCCAACTGCATTGGAGCTCTCGATGGCAAGCACGTCGCAATCCGATGTCCCAAGGCTGCAGGCTCCTTGTTCTACAACTACAAGGGATTTCATTCCATTGTCCTGATGGCCCTCGTTGATGCCGACTACAAGTTCATCTATGTGCAGGCTGGCTGTCAAGGAAGTGCATCTGATGGCGGCGTCTTCAGGGACACAGTACTTCGACAACTCCTGGACGAGGAAGATCTAGGCCTACCACTAGGGTGCATCGTCCGCCCCCTAAAAATGAAAAAATTGAAATATTCATTTGCACTTTTGCCATATTGTACCTATGCCCATAGAAACACATTCTGCAAAATTTCAACAAGATCCGATGTGGCTTTAGGGTGGCACTTTTGTGTCAAAGTTGAGTCCAAAATTGTAAAACAATTATGCTTTGAAAAGTCGCGGTAAGAAATATCTAGCTTATGGTTGGCTGTATGATTCCAATTCATATACAATTATTAAGAAAATTGTCTTTAATTTGAATGGTAGAAAGCTATATTTCTGAAAATTTCTCATTCTTAAGTTTTTTGGAAAGCCGAAAGTTTCTGACTATCATGACAAAATGTTTGGAAAAATCAACTTAAGAGCTCAACTTCTGCCTAACTTTGACATAATCGTTAGAATAAAATGTAAGGAACACTTTGCTGAAGAAAGTAGGAAATTGAAAATTTTTTCTAGATAGTTATTCATCAAAATCAAATGTGCAAATTTTCATAAATTACATGTAGATATGAGAAATACAACAGTTCGTTTTTTTTTATTCTGACTACATCATAATGCAATTAAGGTTTTATCAGAGGATGTAGTAGACCATATTTCCACTTTGTAGACTTCTTTGACTTCCCAGAGTCATATTAAAATCCTTTTTTTTATTTATCACATTTTACCCGATAAAAAAGAAAATATTTCCACTCAATTTTGACTTCTACTGAATGGAAACCATTGATGTTGGTATTCAAATTAAAGCTCTCTGTATAAGGAATCTAACTGTGCCATTCAAAAATCATTTAATTAAAAATTGACAATATTATTTATAACCGCGAATCGCTAAAATATGACCTAATACTGAAATTTCAAGGCTGTTGTGCCACCCTTTGGCATTAGAATTTTTTCCTAAAATTTTGCAGGGCTTCTTTTATGATACAAGGGAACAATCATACAAAAGTGCATGATGTTTTGAAGATATAGGGGCAGATGATGCACCCTACCTACCACCTCCAGAACCTCTACCTGGCACAGAAGACAATCCTTTCCCATATTACATCGTGGGTGACGAGGCATTTCCCCTGAAGACATGGCTGCTCAAACCAGTGCCAAGAAAGAACCTTGACATTGCTTCCAGAGTCTACAATTACAGGATTTCAAGAGCCAGGAGAGTGGTGGAGAATGCCTTCGGTCTGCTGTCACACAGGTTCAGATGCTTCCTGACCACCATGCCCCAACGACCTACAAGAGTGACATACATCACAATGGCTGCTTGTGTTCTACACAACATTCTGCGAGACAGAGTAGGCGTCCACCATGTCCGTGACAATGAAGTTATGGACAGAGAAGATCCACAGACACATGACGTCACTGAAGGAGTTTGGAGGGGAGACCGTCAATTGCATGACCTAGGAGAACCACTTCGACACGGAAATGCCTCCAGAGATGCCAAGGCTGCTCGAGACTACCTACGTGACTGGGTCAACAGTCCGGCAGGAAGTGTCCCTTGGCAGTTGGAGAAAATCTGAAGAAGATGCAGACTATCTATTCAAAACAACAAACCCCAGGCCCTTTTAACGGCCACCAAATCCTCCCAATTGAGCTGGCCATGTACACATCCTATGTTGACAAAACAAGCCCAAAAATCAATCAATCAATCAATCCCTCCATCCATCTATCTATCTATCTATCTATCTATCTATCTATCTATCTATCTATCTATCTATCTATCTATCTATCTATCTATCTATCGATCTATCTATCTATCCAAGTCCAATCCCTGCAAAGTGACGACAACTGCTTTTCTTTTCTGCAGTGTATATATGTAACGAGCATTGTGTTCCATCTATCAAGCTATCTATCTATCTATCTATCTATCTAGCTATCTATCTAGCTATCTATCGAGCTATCTATCTATCTATCCAAGTCCAATCCCTGCAAAGTGACGACAACTGCTTTTCTTTTGCTGCAGTGTATATATGTAACGAGCATTGTGTTCCATCTATCAAGCTATCTATCTATCTGTCTATCTAGCTATCTATCTAGCTATCTATCTATCTATCCAAGTCCAATCCCTGCAAAGTGACGACAACTGCTTTTCTTTTGCTGCAGTGTATATATGTAACGAGCATTGTGTTCTATCTATCTATCTATCTATCTATCTAGCTATCTATCTAGCTATCTACCTGCCACTTGCCCTAGACAAGTGAAATTACAAAGTGATGCACTTGTACTAGTGCAAACAACACAAGTTTTAAAACCAAAGCACTTGTACATTTTAATTAAGAAATTCATGCACTTGTACTAGTGCAATAAAAATATGTTTATACCAAAGAATGCAGCACTTGTACTAGTGCTGCACTTGGTATGTTTATGGGCAAAGAAAGGGGGAACTAGCACCTTGCTTTTATGAAGGTGATTACTTTTAATGAAGGCCAGGACCGGACTTTTGTTTTGGGGGACTTTTTTTTTGGGGGATTGTCAACGTTTTTTTTGCTCTTTTTTGGCTCTTTTCGGTCAACACAAGCTCTTTTTTTTTGTCAACATAGGATGTGTACGTGGCCTGCCCTTTTGGGAGGATTTGGTGGCCCTTAAAAGGGCCAAGGTTTTTTGGTTGTCTTTGCTGCACATCTGGTCTTCTACTTGCGTGGAGAAAGGAGACTGTCAGTCCAACTGGGCGAAGGGGAAGGCTGGTGCGGCTGATGGGCGGCCGGTTGACCAAAGCTGGGTCCAGGGTAGCCGTACTTCTCGGGGCTCTCCTGAGCATCCATCATCAGTGTCATGGAGGATGGGCTGGGCTGCATCACGGTGTAGCTGGGAGTCTGCCTGGATCCTCCTTCCCTGGGCTGGTGGTGGTGGAAGTGATGGCTGCTGGAAGCGTGGTGGTGCTGCTGGTGGTGGGATGGCACATACGTCGAAGAAGGAGGAGGAGGAGGAGGAGGTGGCATCTGCAGGCGCTGAGGAGGATGAGGAGGCTGGAAGGTCTGCTCCTGAGGTCCCAGTAGAAGGCGGCCTCTGCAATGGCCCTCACCATTCGTTTTCTGATTTCAGGGCTGGCGTGAAATCCGACGTGGTAGAGGTCGTGACACTTCATCCTCCAGTACTCCTGATCGGGTTGCAACTCCTGGTGGTCGGGGCACATCTTGCAGCCAGAGCCTTTCAGGATCTTCTTGGCGGAGGACATGGCGTGCATGCTGCCTGCGATGATATTCATGGCGGAGTGCATGGATTCATCTGTTGGGGCCTTCCTCTTGGTTCCCTTGGCAACGGCTCCAGGCTTTGGCGCTCCAGGGAAGACTTGGGACTGCTGGCTGTCAGGTCTGTCCTGTGATGGCTGTTCAGGTGGCAGGTCCTGCATGTCATAGGAAGCTGGCAGGGAATCCTCAGGGTTGTAGCTGTCCCCGGAGTCTGAGGCTGGTCGGTTGGCAGACAGTTGAGAGATGGCGGACAGCTCCTTCCCTGGCTTGTGCACGATGGAGTCCTTCAGGAACCGACAGTTGGCTAGGATGTACTGGTCCCTGTCTGTCAGAGTCTCCTTCCTGCCGGATCCTGAAGCTTCAGGCCTGACGAGTCTGGAGTAGTGGGTGCGGACTGTCTTCCTCCAGTTGAAGATGTCCTGGGAGGTGTACTTGGGTCCCAGCTCCTTGGCTTTTTCTGTGTCCAGCAGCAGCTTCTCGTTGCCCTTGTATCCTCTGGAGCCCTTCATGTAGAGGTCAGATATGATGCCCATGTTGTCTTTGATGTTCTTCTTGGGGGCCTTCCCTTTGCCCTTCTTGCCCTTGGACTTGGCTTCAGCAGCTGCAGGGGTCTCATCAGCAGAGTCTTCCTCCTCGAAGGTGTCCTCATGTATGATATCTTCAAGAGCAACAACAGGCTGGCTCTGTTGTGTCTTCTTCGGAGTCTTCTTCGGAGTCTGAGTCTTCTTTGGAGTCTTCTTTGGAGTCTTCTTTGGAGTCTTCTTTGGAGTAGACTTGGCAGTAGGCTCTGGAAGACCCTTGGAAGACTTGGTGGCAGGCTTGGCAGCAGGCTTGGCAGCAGGCTTGGCAGCAGGCTTGGCAGCAGGCTTGTCAGCAGGCTTGTCAGCAGACTTGGGAGGCTTGTCAGCAGGCTTGTCAGCAGACTTGGCAGCAGGCTTGTCAGCAGACTTGGAAGGCTTGTCAGCAGGCTTGTCTCCTTCATCAGCTTCAAACAATTCTACTGATGAATCTTCGTCTGTGCTGTCTTCTGGCCGGCCCTCGAAGATGGTCTCGCTGACGACAGTGGCTTTGCTGGTTGAAGTGGTGGTCTTCGTCTGGCTGCCAGCTGTAGTGGAGGTGTAGAGCCCAGGTAGAGAGATGTCTGCCATGGCTGTTGTAAAGAAGGCAGTCACTGCAGCATCTGAAGGGTCATGGAGAGGAGTTCCAGCTGGAGTTGTCACTGGAGTTGCAGCAGGAGTGCTTCCAGGAGTGTGAAGTGTTGACCTGGTGCTGAGCTTGGTTGGTGCCCTGGTGACGACGGTGCCCTTTTTCCTCTTTGGTCCCATGTTGTAGCAGCAAAAGTACAATTGTAGCAACAAAAGTAGCAGCAAATGTAGCAGTTGATAGTGTCGTGGATTCTAGGTGTGTTCTGGTCGAAGGTCTGAGTGGGTATGGTGCTCTAAACTGGCCCCTCTATATATATGCAGGGTGCGGACCGCCTCTTTTCCCCTCCTTCGCCCCCCCCCATCTTCGCTGCTGCTGCCCCAGCCGCTGCGCAAAAAGAGGTTGACACGCAGACAAAGGGTTGATGCTAAAAATAGAACAACGCATGCACTCAGGCGCCACTCTGTCTGCTGCATTGGGGGTCCATAAGACGCGGCGCGCACCCTCTCACGTGCGTCGCACATGTGACTTTCCGCGACGCGTGTCTGAAACATGTGACATGAAGCAAGAGCTTTCTGCTACACTGCTGTTTCTGCGTCGAAGCTCTTCTCTGTGCGTCGCAACTTTAAAAATCTGCGGCGCGCACTGATTTCTTTTTACGCTTCTTCTTGCTTCACCACTTCTTTCCTCGCAAAGATTCAACCGGTTGAATCTTTTTTTCCTGCATCGTCAAATTTCTAGGAATTGCGTAGAAAGACCTCTTAAAACGGCGCATGCTGTTCCTGTCGCGCCGTAAAGCCAAAATTGACGGCGAACATGCTCAAATCTTTGCCCTTTCCTGGAAATATAAGAAACGCCGTCGCTTAAACCCTCTGTTACGTCTCCGTGAGAACTAGCCATTAGTTTGCAGACAAATAAAAATTATTTTAAATTAACATTACTGCACATAATAAAACTATCCAACCACTGAGAGACCAAGCAATAACTAGGCAACATTCCTAAATTATAGCTTCAAACACAGCGATATACTCTCAAGGCAGAGTAAATCTTTTTGGGCAGAATAAAAATGGGTATTTACTAAATTCTTTAGAAACAAAGGAGCACAGCCCACATATCCATCATTATCTGCAGCATTGCAACCATTATCTTGTTACTGAGGCTTTATGGTGTAACTTAGGCTACACAGCTGGGAATGCCAAGAAGGAATGAGAAGCTTTATGCCTTTGTTTTGCAGTATGCTATCTACTTTTTCTTGATTCATCATATGGATCTGATGTTTTACGTATAATTGATGCCAAGATTATTGCTTGGAATCAATTGCTGAACTATTAAGACCTTTTACAAAACAAATTGAAGTTTTATCTTATCACAAGTACATGTATGTAACTGGCAGATTTACTAACTTCTTGACTTTTGGACTGGTGAACTGACTATATAGCTGACTTTCCAAATGCCTAATCTGACTGATCATCTGACTGATCATCTGACTGATCAACTGACTGATCAACCGACTGATCAACCGACTGATCAGCCGACTGATCAGCCGACTGAGTGACTACATGACTGGCTGACTGACTGACTTACTGATTGACTGACTGACTGACTTACTGTGCCCTCTTATCACTCCTGCTCTTACTACAAGTAATTATTGTTCTGAAGAGTTGATGCACACTTTTTTTAATGCCACTTTATGATCTGGTCATACAATGAACCTAAATCCTGAAAAATGTAAAAGTAAGTTGAAAGAGATGACTAATCGTTTGGGATTATGCAAAAAATGCAGGAAATAAATGTATACTGAAATTGGCCCTTGCCGTTGCAGTACATTCATCTTCCTTGTTTAACAAGATCCTGTTATATGAAAGAGGTAAATCATATTCCAAAAGATGCAATGAAGGTGCTCTTGAGGATTCAGAATATGTATCCTCATGCTGTAAACTACATGAAGAGCAAATCCATGTAGATGTTAGGTAATTTCGATTAAAATAAGTTACTCTAAAATATGAGACTTTTTTGCCAAGTCTGTGAATGGATAATAATTTTGCAATGAAGGGTAAAAGACCAAAAGATAAATTTAAATAATTTTGCTCCATAATTTAACCATATTGTAGTTGTAATTGGTGGTGAATATACAAACAAGTAACGTAAGTGATTTACAACCTACAAGACACATTATACTGTAACAATGTGCAGCACCCATTTTAGGAATCCCTCTGTGTTAGCCATTGCCAATATACCGCATTGACCAGTACTCCAGTAGTAACACTATCCACCAGCTCAAGCCTCTGCCTCCAAGCTTCATTTACTCTCTATAAAGATTTACCTCATGGTCTACTGTCTCAAAATAGGGCGGAAAAGGCAGGATCAGGTTTCAGGCACTATAGACCAGAGGGCATTCAAGGTTAGGCTGATACAATTGTGTGTAGTCTGGTTGCAGTTTTGGTTGTAAAACCATTTGGCTAGAAGGCATACGGTATTTGTGCTTCTCCTTCTTTCTTGGTATCAGCACAGCTTTGACAGTACATTTGTAAGGATTCATCAAAGGAAATGAATTGCAATGGGCCCAGCATTATGAAATAGGCTACTCAATTACAAGACTGCCTTGTGATATGCGCACCTTCCATTTAAAGTGAACGAAATATTCGTATATAATAAAAACATATCTTAGGTTACCCATGTTATCAAGCTGGATCCAAATGAATCGGCAATAATCACTGTCATACGATTTCTTGGAAAAAAATATATGCTTCATTTCAATGATTCGATGCAAACTGTTTTATCTGAAAAATGACAACACCTTGAAAATTTGCATCATCTCAGTTAACTCAAAATTGCCTGAAGAAAGGTATAGCAGGCTTACTCGTTGCATATGAAGGTCTGACATCTTTTCAGACTACTCTTCACTTAACATATTTAAATGGTGCTGATCTGGAAAATGTCAAACGGGTTAGAGTTTTACAAATTAAAATGCACTACATTTATTGGTGAAATGTTGTTTCACATGAACATCTTCAGGCCCAAGGGGGGGGGGCAGACCCCTCTACCCCCATCAGATCCGCTACTGTAGTATACATTATACATATGATTGTATGTACAGAACTGAATGCTTCTTGTCTGACTTGAAAAAGAGTCCTTCTTTCTGCCAAGCTCATTGGTCATGCATTACTGTTGCATCACATGCATCACTGTCTGATTTCTGAAGAATGAATGTGGATATGAATTCCTCTAGACAAACGCAATTTATACATTTCATGAAATCTCAAAAGTGCCATGGCTGCATACTTGAGAATGTGATTTACATCTTCAACATGCTCTTGGGAATATAAGTGCAGAGAAGATAAATGCGTCCTCCAATGGCAAGGGAAATTTCCAGTGAAGATTCACTTCATTAGATTCCCATTCCTTCATACACTTGTCCTGACATCTATGTCAGTATTCTTGGCAAGCCAGACGACAAGGAATCATATAGTTTTATAGTTTTTGCAGGACTGCAAAAATGAATGTACATATATGGCTGTCAACCTGTCACAGTCAATTCTCACAAATGGATGTATAAAATGTAAAGGTGCAATATAAGTTGCAGCATCTCAAAGAGGAAAGAAAGAGGAGGAGATAGAAGGAGCGGAGGAAGAGGAGGAGGATAAGGGAGAGGAAGAGGTGAAGAAGGAGCGGTGGAAGAGGAGGATAAGGGAGAGGAAGAGGTGAAGGAGAAGGAGGAGAAGGAGAAGAAGGAGAAAGAGGAGAAGGAGGAGAAGGAGAAAGAGGCAAAGGAGGAGAAGTAGGAAAAGGAGGAGAAGAAGGAGAAAGAGGAGAATGAGGAGAAGGACAGGGGAAGAAGGGGAGAATGAGGAAGACAATGAAGAAGAGGAGAAGGAGGTGAATCTTAATTAACAGGAAGAAGGAGTTAAGAGATACAACATTTGCTCACCATAAACCATTGACCATTGCACATACCAAAATCAAGATTTTGAAATGGTATATCCTTAGTTGTGTTGAAGGCATTTGCTGACAGGATCATTAGCTTTCTGCCCACTTTATTCAGCAAAGAAGATAGATTCAGTGGAAGAACAAGGGCCTGAGATAGCAAGGTTAGGTTTCAGCCTTCCATTATGGTTGACATGACAATCAAGACAAGGGATACCTGACACTTTCGTGTCATCATGTTGTGTATTTGACGCCTTCATACTGTAAGCAAGTCAAATTTCATATACGGGTGTGGATGCTAACTATGTTAGGAAATAATAGCATAATCAAATACTACACTACACTCCCAGTGACAGATCTTTAAAAATGTTACATTTTTACGAAATATAACTGGACACTTATCATACTAATGACTGAGCAATGATTTATCCTGGTCATATGAACTTAGTTCCTCCAACAAACTGGTCCCAGGAGACTAATCTGAAGCTTAGGCAGCGATTATCCAAAAAGACGAAGATGAAAGTGTCCCATGTGACAGACTTTACATACTTAGAGAGAAGTTGCCACAGAATCTGGCGTCCCAATACATCAAATTTACAGGTGATTTCATTTCCATGCGATTCTTGTCATTCACACTTGGCTGTGAAGAATCAATGCTAAACCAGCACATACTACGTCTGATAAATCAAATGTGTGACGTTCTGTTTTTAAACCAATCAGATTGACTAAAAATGGCATGTATTTGGCGGGTATAGAACCTAAGAATCGTGTACTAATGAAGTCCCCTTTAAAAGGGAATGATATTGAAACTGAAGGCCAAACATAAGAATCAAAATTGGAAGATAAAAGAGAGTGTGTGAGATTGTTAGTATAGATTAGATGACTAGAAATAGACAGTACTTGGCTGACATACATATTGTTTAGATTGATGATTGGGGCTTTATATCCTGAATTTATGCAAATGGTAGGTTAATTAGAACCTATTTTCGAAAGAACTGAAATCTGTAACAATCACTACACCTGAAATGTACTGCATGTACATGCACACATTGTTGTCTGTTAAAGTTATTGTTAACAATGAAAGTCATACTTAACAGACTTGTATTTTAAGTTGTGGAACATTTGTGAAGTAGATCTTGGGACTTACCTGAAAATAGAAAAAAGAGCACATTTCAAAAAAAGTTGTTTTGATAAAAAAAGGTTGTCAGATTGTTGGTCTGTAAATCAATCTATAGAATCAGCACAATAAACAACAACGATTCAGTGAACATTTATCAAATTTACAGGCTTGTGGTGCAGTGAATATGGGTTTCTACATTTATTTTGTCAGAAGCAGGTTTTGTCCTTTACATATTAAACCTACAACCCATACATGTATAGATACCCAGCATTTTCTGTCAAATCATGTTGCCTTGCTCCCTGCTGTGATTGGCATGTTAATCTGGAAGCACATGATCCTGATCAGATGGAAATGTCACAAGACATCTGTGGAATGAAGTTGTAAATTCAGAGAAGCAATGGTGCATGCTTTTGAGTCAGATCCAATCAAAACTTCAAGAATGTTTGAGCCTGATTTGAGCCCTAACCTGATTGGATTTTTCATCAAACCAAGAGATTCAGTGGAATGCTTCCTAAAAGGGGCTGGCTACATGTATGAATACTATCCAATATGATAGTTTTGCATCTATGGTTGTTTATCAGAACACAGTTTTACTCTCGAATAAATAATTGTCTAAATATTGATAAGATGCTTAATATTAAAACAAGCTTAGATAATGTTAAGCATCTCTGGGGATTTACATTCATCTAATAATTATGTTACGATTTCTGCATTAAAGAGCAAGCTGAGATCCCAGGATGTTCTTCAGGACACAAAACTCTTCGCATCCATTTTAAGCTTATTTTCTGATGGTTAAGCTCCCTAAAGCTCCTTTAAGGTTCACATTGGAACAATTAAGTGCAGCTTGAAGCAAATGTAAAAGGATCAAAGATGTTTAATCCTGCAAAAAAGTCACCATTAACGGTATTAGGATGGGACACCCCTGGGACAGGACAGCTGCATTGAAGCTGGCTAATGTCCCCAATGTCTAAAAATTTAGTAAAATGGCAAGGATCTTCTTGTGGAAAGGATCACCATTGTGTAATTTTGGCCATTATCCATTTATTAAAAGCTAAGTTAGTTTGGGCTTCTCACACTGATGAATGGGCTAATGGTAGGTTTTACAGGGTGGTCAAGAAAAAACTTGACAGTCTTTGGCTCTTGAGCCACAACTCAGTGATTTCTTATATAAATCCAAACAGTCTCATTCTTGCATGAAGTTCAGGTAGGGATCTCAGTATTATGTTTCTACTCTTGGATCTAATTTTGATACGGCATTATGACAGGAGTATATTTTGAAAACTGTGGTAGCTTGCAATTTCTATCAACCTTCTTCTCTTTCAGGCTCCATATATGATTGAGTTTCAATCGAAGAGAGCTGAAATCCTGGGACCACGCTCCTCTCAAGAACTCTAGGTTACTAATATGTAAATGGCACTGCCATGAAATTCGCGCAGCACTTTAAAAGTTTTTGTAGGACTTACAGTGTTACAATAAGTTCTTTTATTTTTATTTCATATTCAATGCATGAAAGGCAGTTATGTAACTGTTTAAAAAAAATTAGAAAGACAGATACATAGAAAGACAGATATACATTTAGAATATTAGAAAGATAAAATAGACAAAAAATATAATAGACAGATAAATAGACAAATAAATAGATAGATAAATAGATAGATAAATAGATAGATAGGTCGACCCACATATGGATAAATAATTGATAGATAAATATTGATAGATAATCAACTAAAATATAAATGGTAGAAAGGTAGACAACACTGCAAGTCGTCAAAGTCAAGTCTATGTTAGACTGTTGATATTACATAATATTACTACAGAAACAATAACATGATCTGCTTGTAGATTAATTTAGCTGTTACATAATCATAAGTTTACAAAGATTATGTGACTTTAATTTTTTTGTGTTTTCCTGTTATCTGTTTTGAAATGAAATGAATCATGTGTTAACATTTTGATTAGCTTGTAAAAGGCTAATAATTTACTTTTCCATAAAAAATATTGGTACAGGATAAATAACTGGAGAAAATTGAATTTTTAATACACTTTTGAAGATGCATATGTTATTTTCTGTTAAATACGAAACTAAATCATTGATAAGAAGCTGGACCTACTTGACCTAATTCCCAACTGTGGACTGTTGATGTTCAGACCATCACTGCACAGAATTTTGAGTCCTCTCTTGTGCTCAATTCGCTTCGCGAAACGGCCTATGGCCGTTTCGCTGCGCGAATATAAGAATATGAAAGCAATGGTACAATATTTGAATTGATGGCAATGCCTTGTATTCCGGACAGCAAAACGTGTGAAAATGGCCTTTTTTTATTTATGCAAAATCAGAGCTCAAGTTCTCACAACATGGCCCAGGGGAACATACTACAGATAATATATTGCCATGACTATCCTCTTCACATTAGAAAAGATTTGATAGTAATTAGAGACAAACTGATGGAACTATGCCAAGGAAAGTTGTGTAAATATTTTTCTTGACCACCCTGTTAATTGCAGCCATTTAAATCTTCAGGTCTTTATCTTTTGAATACAACCTTAAATTTCTAAGGGATGAATGAAGATAAGCCATTTCCAACTGTGACTAAACGCCTCGGTCTGAATTTGAATTCATTCTGTTTATCAAGAGTTTGTCCTCATGTCATTTAGATTCTCTCGCATATTGCTTTTTAAATCTCTCTCATTACAAACACTGGAATGGCTTGAAAATGCTTTAATAAAAGATCCACTGTTGATTCAATATTAATCAACTTATTTGCTGGGTCACTGAAACCTTCAACAGTGAGGAAGGGAGAGCGTTCTACTTGAAAGAGGCAAGCCGACAGAAACTTAATGACTGAAAAGAAACATATCTGGTTAATTGAGAATTCTGGGTAAAATCTGGCTCAATCCTTTTGTCAAATTTGAAAAATGACAGCATGCTCTCAGTTTATATTATTCTATGTATGCTACATTTTGGAAATATGAAACCCATATAATCGGCAAGGAATTCAACAACGACGACAACGAACACAGCATAAATTCCATTCCTGGGAAATAAAAGATATCATCAACTTGAATACAACAAGTTCATAAATGAAAATACATATATTATATATTGATAATACTATAGTTGCACATTATCTTGCCCCACTAAGACCGTTGTTTCCTACTTATGTTTTCAGGATGTACACTTTCCACGCTTATAGAAGGCATATGTTTTGAAGACAAATTGTATGCTATAAATAATCACTGGAAGATCTTTATTTGCTTCAAATACAATCCCAAACTAATATAAGTTTAACTTTTGAGGCTTCAGACTTCCTCTCATATCACACGTAATATGCATTGGCTTTGCTACAGCTCTGCCTATCTTCTCTGGCAGAAGCTTGATAGAGCTCTGTGTCATTTTCCTGTTATTTTTGAGACTTGAAACACTTTGTCTAAATCCAGACAAAAAGCCAGAAAGGACCTAAGAGCACACAGAGTAGAGAGTGGTTGTCATTATAGTGTCACATTTGATGTTCATGGAAAGTCTCTGCCTGAAAGTATGTGAAGAAGAATGTGAATCAACCATAAAAGATAAGTAGAAATCAGAGCCTGAAACATGAGCAAAATTTACTAGGACAATTAATAGCAAAATTAATGCTCATTTAAAATTCTGTAGTACATGATACTCTCCTCCTGTGGTAAAATTTCAAATGATTTAACTAGCGAGCAGGGTTATTTTGTCTCAATTATTAGAAATGTTTCATGGTTCTCATTTGTTCCAATTTACTAACCACATCAAGTAAGACATGTCAACCCAACAATATGTTCACATTATGTCTACAGTCAAATTTGAAATTTTGAGTCAGCTCTAAGGATTGAGTGAGGTGGTTGCATAATTTGTTTGAGCTGACAGAGTTTGATGTTTTGAGATATGATAATCCTTCTTCTTAAACAACAAGCTATGTTGGCTCAAAGAATTGTGCAACCATGTCACTCAATTGTTTATAAGCTGACTCTAAATTCAAATTTTACACACTTTACACCTAAAGATGCATGTGTGCACCTTCAAACACTGTAAATTCTGAAATTATGAATTTTTAATCAAGAGGATTTTAGCAAGTTTTTATCTCCATTCCATGCACTACATCAAGAGGACAAGGATCTGGATATAGAGGACACGTTTCCTGCGTCCAGAAGAACTTATACTTATACTTAGCTCAAATGATTGAGTGAGATGATTGGACAATTTGTTTGAGCCATGATAGCTTGCTGTTTTGAGTTATGATAATTTTTATGTTGTTATAACTTGCAAACAACAAGCTATCTTGGCTCAAAGGAATTGTGCAACCATCTCACTCAATCAATTAAGCTAACTCGAAATTCAAAATTTACAGTGAAATGAAGATTTCAGTCATGCACATTCTTTTAAGGGAACACACAAGTTTTCACATATTGAAAACCTAATTTGGAAATTCTATATGCGTATTCATTTTCAAGGCATCTTTGACAACATCATTAGTCTTTGTCCTGCTTCATTAAAGAACAAGATCCACAGGTGGCAAGGTAAAGTTACAGCTTTAATGATGGCTTTCTGTATGACACCCTCTTGTTGGTATGTATATCAAAGAGAAAAGAATACGGTAAGCATATCAAAGAGAAAAGAATATGAAAGACAA
Source organism: Platynereis dumerilii (assembly GCA_026936325.1). Classification (NCBI taxonomy): domain Eukaryota; kingdom Metazoa; phylum Annelida; class Polychaeta; order Phyllodocida; family Nereididae; genus Platynereis; species Platynereis dumerilii. The sequence goes on along the minus strand of JAPTHN010000060.1, from coordinate 2,214,356 downwards.
AGATATCAAAATGTGAGGGCTGAAAAGAGCAATTCTCGCGATGTGGTGTAATTCACTAATTGGTTGTGGAAATTAAAAGTATCTTTTTATTCCCTCACCTCTATAATTTGTGTGCACCTAAACCTGGAAACAGGACAGTAACTGACTTGTTGTCTCTGTTAGAGTACTAGAAGTTTTCAATTGCAGTTAAATGATTCAGGCAAGTAACCTGAGAAAATAGTAAAGACAGTGTTCTTAAAAAAAAAAAAAAAAAAACAGTGTCATACAGACATATATAGTATGTCTCGTGAGCAGTGCAGTACAGGCCTATATCTTGAAACGGTTTAATTTGACATATTGAAGAATAGAAATAATTTGTGATTATATCAAGTTTTTAACTAATGATTCAAAAATGATTATTTTTCTGTTCTGATAACCGTTCCTGTCAGAAAAAATCGTCTATATATATATATGTGTGTATAGTCAGACTACTCTAAACTTTAGCTTAGAAAGTGATTATCCATCAAATATGACAGGCTTTACATACTTAGAGGGAACTGCCACACAATTTGACATCCCAATGCATCATGCATCAGGGAATACCACAAAGCTACACTGATACAGTGGTATCTGCGTTGTAATACCCCTGTTGTAAGACCGACTTGCTTTATGTGACCGCCTTCCTCCGAAACCGAAGTTGTATTGTTAGTTCATTTTGCACCCTGAAAAGAGACCACACCCTCATGAGAGAGTGTCTCATGACTGCAGAAGGGGTCTCTAATAACCTAGGGACCACTGTATACATATGTATCTTTTGTCAAAGATCATACAAAGACAACATTTGCATTTCTGTCAGTATTACTTTTGTCTTACTGTAATGTGTGAATGTCAAAGTTTGACAACAGCGCAAATACAAATTTTCTGGTGGTCGTTTCTCGAAGCTCAGTTCAAGACTGCGTATAACGATTATATCAGATATGTACGCTGCAACTTTAGGGTTTGTATAGGTGTTAATCCTCCCGTGGGTGTGGGATTTGGGAAAATGTATTAGGGTCAAAATTTGAAAACGTTGAATTTTTTTCTTGGGTTCCTAGACAACGTCAGACACAAGGTTTTCTCACAGAATGTGTCTCCCTTTCATTTTTATTGAGAAACAAATCCGGTGTGATGCAAGTGACGCAATATTGGAGACACTGACACAAGAGCCTCCTGCTCTTATACAGAATATTATTTCAGCCATTGATAACTAGATTTTAGAAGACTGGCAGTCAAGTTTCCATGTGTGGAACAGTTTAATTGAATCAGGATCCTGTACTAGTTTTTGTGATGTGATCTTTCAAAGAAAAATGTTGGTGGAGACAGGCCATTTTCAAGGGGGTTGGCCACTTCAATGCTATTTTTGGATGGGATAAAAATATTCTGCCACATATTTTTTGTGTTATAAGTTTTGCTAATATCCTTGTCTATGGCAAATGACAACAGGTCTGGAGGTCCTCCATGTGCCTTCCTGCCCTCATGAATTATTGTTAAACGCTGGAGACAAGAGATTCAGACTTATCAAATGTTGACCCATAAAGTTGTATACTCATATGATTATCAAATAAAACACATCGCAAAGAGCTCAGTGAATAAATGACCACACCAAACTGATACTGCATAATTCTCTATAATATTGCAAAATTATTCAAGGACAAATTTTCTTTTTTTGTGAGCGTACATATCCTATTGGAATTCTCCTGAAGTCTCCTTGAAATCAGGCTAATTCTCACCATCTCAGAGCAGATGCCTTGAGCAGACCTCGATCGTCTCATTTTCTCATTCATGAGGTGACAATTGAGTTGGTGTACACTGGAAGAGCCTTCATTTTATTCAGTGCTAAAAACCAAAGACTCCAGCAGTTCTCATTGATCAAGGTGCATGCAATGAATATTGATAGCATTATAGCAATTTAAATTAAGTCTGAAGACATGGTGACGAATCTGGTGATTGCATTTGTATTGCATTAACCAATGTTATAAAGAGGCTCTGGATGGGTTTTGGGTCCCTCTGTCCCTTAGCCATTTTGCTTTTAAGTTCCCTATTTCATTGCAAATTTTCGCATGCCCACCTTTTTGGAAATATGTATCATAAGTCACGTTGCATCAGTTGTTATGTCACAATTAATGTCAAAAGTCTCTCATTGATGAATTCACCAATTCCATGCAAAAGACCTTTGCACAATGTTACATTGATCACTTACACCCTCCATTTGCAGACAAAAAACTGTTTGCATCTCAAGAAATAGCTGCCCTACAGTGTAGATATTCTGTTTATGTGCTATCATGCTTACGTGACTGACATGTTCAATTGGCAGCACATGATCCTGACCTGACGGAACTGTCAGAAGACGTCTGTGGAATCAAATCGCAAATTTATAGAAGCTTTGGTGCATGCTTCTGAACCAAACCCAATCAGAATTTCAAGAAATGCTGAAGCCTCTGAGCCCCACTACAGCCAAAACCCTAAATTGTGTTTTTTCCTTCCTAAGATTCAGACATGCACTGTCAAAGCGGCTGCATCTCTTTAATGGCAAACACTGTTATGAAAAAAAAAGTTGTCATTTTACAGCAGAGAACTTATTTTAACTGCCATAAAAGCAGCTGGTTTTACAGTGTTGGTTGTATGTAAAAGGATAATTTATTTAGTAGTTCCATTTTAGATGGACAATTCTGTCCCTCATTTATTGGATAATTTATTTCCATTGAAGCGTTTGTAGCAGCATTACCATATTATATCGACAAAATTGTGACTATAATGTGAAGGTCTCTTGACACCTTGCCAGTGTTTAAGAGCCGGACACGAGCAAGGCCTGAACTGCTGAACATTACATTCAACTCAGCCAATCATAATGGGTAGGGGGAACGCGGGCACATTGGGACGCGGGGCACTGTGGGACAGTGGGGTTTTCTTGGATCCTGGCAAGGTATATGATGTGGTAGTGCCATCATATCTTGTAATTTCACATCCTGATGTTTCCATGGTTTTATAGACAAATTACAGCCACATGCAGAAGTATGGCGAGCAAAAGTTTGTTTTTGCTACTACTGAAGTAAATATGGACAGGTTCAATTCAAACCATTCTGTGGACAAACCATGAACAATGAAGCTTTCTCAGTGCTTGTATGAATTTATATATCCTAACGAACAGTTATGAATTGCAATCCGTATAAACACACTCACTGGTGTCCGAGAAATTTGCATTTTGGTGTAAAAGTCATATCGGGGCTCATTGGGACAGTGAATTTGGGGCACATTGGGACGCACTTGATATGGCAGAATTTAAGTGTCATTCAATTTAAAACAAAAGTGGCATTCAAACATGAAATCAGAACATTTCATCAGATATCAGGATCAACGCCAGCTTGTTAATAACACAGCAATCATTTTTCTTTCTGAAGCAAAAGCCCTTTATCGCTGAGGATGGAAATGAGACCTGCCCTCAGTTTCCGCTGCTTTTCTAAGACCTAGCGCCATAACCTCTTGTCAAATAAATCAATATAAAGTTCTTTGTGCCGTTTGACAACCAAAGACACTTTTATCAATATCTCTTTGCGATTATACAGAAATTATGCAGCTTTTCGCAATGATATTGTAACATAAGAGTTTAACCTTATTCCATTATGGACTGCGGATCAGGTCAATACCTCTTACCAACATTCCTTTAAAACCTTGATCTTGGACTGCACCTACACTGAAAGAAACACACATATTGTGAAAAAATAATACCAATAGCTTGATTGTTTTTATGTTATAATATGGCTGTGACAAACAAAGATATATCTTCTCAGGCTTTTTATGGAAATCAGACTGTCTACCTTTGGATGGTGCAGACGTAGCACATAATGGATTGGATCACTGCTATTGTAAGTCAATTTGCAGCCAAAATTAGAACACAATGTAATGCAAATTGTCCATCCAGTATTGTATAGAGCTGATTCCACAGGTAACCAATTTACCATGTATTGTTTAATTTATCATAACAAGTTTCTCTGGATTCTGAAATGCCACAGACCAGACGTTAATCGTTTTCTTATCCTTTTCTCACCCTTTCCAATTCTTTGACTTTAACAAAAAGAAGAAAAATTGTCCTTTGGACTATTCACAATGACATATATGCATGCATTGAACCTCCAACTGTGTAGGTGTGCCATCTTTCTGATGTTATTTTAATATATTTATGCCATGGAAAGAAATACCTTGTCTACATTAGAACTAAAAGCTACCGATGAGCAGCCTAATTGTATCCAAGCTAAGCTAATGGAGAGAATAGACAAAAGGAAAACAGTAATGCCTCCTACACTTGCTAAGTCAAAAACTGCAAGTATATTGCATGAAATGTAAAGGAAGTCTTAGACATATGTCGAAAAAACAAGCTGCTATTTGGCCAAGAAAATTGATTTTGACAATTCCTTCAATTATCCATTTTATTAGATTTCTTACTGCTTTGTTATTTTAATATTTTTACCGTCTTCTTCGTAGCAGCTACACTCAATATTCTGGTCTTGAGCATGTAACCAGTATTTTTATATGTTATACTGTAGCTATCGAAGTGAGGTGTCTTACTGTAGACACACATTAAACTACATTTTAATGTAGTAGTAGCTTATTGAATTATTACAAAACAGTTTACATGTAGAATCAAACTCAACTTGAAAAAGTTAAACACTAAATTCATCACACAATCCATCTAATATTTCGCCAATTAGCAGACACTGTTAAATGGCAGCGAATCAAAACTGAACCGCGTCCTCTTTAAGATTCCACGAGAAAGTGGAATGGCCATTAATAGACAGAAAATTGTTGATGCAAAAGATTTCCTCGACCTTAAAATCTTCCTAATGTCAAAGCACATTGAGAGCTGAGAAGTTATTTCTACAGATCCTCACAAAGACCCAAGCTCTTTTGGACCAAACATTTCTCCTCCTTAAGAAAAGCTTTTGATCACCACAAGAGGAAATGAAGCCAGCCCTTGGTTTTCTGTTACAATTCCATGGATCCGGCTGTTGATCTTTGCTCAATAAATCAGTTTAAAGAGCCAGTGGGGTAGGGGAGACCGGGGTTAGTTGAATCGCGGGGTTAGTTGAAACTTTGCCTAAAATCAGCTTTATTTTAAATTTTTGGCCAAACTGGTACTTTTGGTAGATACCCTGTTTATTGGCACATGTTATCATACCTTTATTCATTCAAAATTTCAAACTGCTAATTCTGTAGGCAAGAAAGTTTGTTTTTTGGGTGCTCTAGTAACTTGGTTTCTCAATCTTCGAGGGGGGTTATTGTATAGCTATGATTTTAATCCAGGTGAACTAACCTTATTTATAAATGAACAAATCCATGCCTAATCCACACCCAGAAGCTTTTTGTTGTGTGACTTTGATAAGACTGAAAAATAAGACAATATTGTGTTCAAGGTGTGATGGGGTTAGTTGAATCATGCATGGTGCAGTTGGCCGTAACATAGGTTTCAAGCGTTCAAATTGCGTTGCAAGTCATTGTTAGTTGGAGTTACTGCAGTTTAGAACTACTACAGTGCATGTTTGTATTCCTGAAAGGGAAATACGGAAAAAACAGCTTTTTTGCCAAAAATAGACAAAAAAAATAGTAAATTACAGTGTACTATTTCTTTTCAAAAGACTATTGTACCGAGGCTGGTGGTCATCATAGGGATAACAGTTATGCGAAGGAAACCCCTGTTATAAGAAGTTGTCTCCAATTTTTTATGGCGCTTCAACTAACCCGGGGTCGAGGTTAGTTGAATCAAAATTTTTTCTGAAAGTTTGTGTCTGTGACACAAATTTCAATAATCATTTACAATATCTCTTGAACTGATCATTGAGTTAAACACGCTCACTATCACATGCTAAAATTTGGTGTTAATATCTAGTACCGTTTGCTCTCCAGAGCAAAAATAAAAATGAATGTGCCAACTAACCCCGGTCTCCCCTACATGTATCTTATGGACTGCTGGAGCACTGGACAATATTGGTCTGAAGATTTGGTATGCATGACTGTCACTCTCTCGATAAATAAGATATATTGGTGTCTGTCTGTATGACAGAAGTGGCTTAACAGTATAATTATCGCCCATGCTATGCTATGCATAGGGCGATTATGCTTTAGTGCTGAAATCTACTGAAGGGGTGAAATTACCAATGCTGTGGCCTCAACCAACCCACTCTGGAAGTTCTTATCATATGCATAACACATTGATACCATTGTAGATGTGCACAACGGTTCGTATTTTCACTTTAATTCAATAATAGAAAATTTACTATTATCAGTTTTAGAGGCTATCAAGGTCCAGAAAGCCTGCATTGTGGTGGCCATTTTCCCTTCCACAGGGTGAGTTTTAGTACACAGAATGGCCACTGCAAGCAGCTCATTCATACATTACACAAGAGGGCAGCACCTGCAAGTCATTTGCCACTTGCTCCATTTGCACCACATTCTATTTCTGGGAAACTCAGCAATTCCTGCATCTCAGTATAGTTCATGCATCTCTCCAACTAATTATACAGGTAGCACGGGCTTATATTGTATCTATTTCATATTATTCTATTCTCTTCCCTCCAATCTACGGGCAACTTACTATATATTATATAAATCTGTTTTATATTTACGTAAATAAAATACTGGTTATAATATACACTCATGTAAACAAAAGATAGATAGATAGATAGATAGATAGATAGATAGATAGATAGATAGATAGATAGATAGATAGACGGATTGGCAGACAGATAGGATAGATGGATGGGATAGATGGATGGGATATACAGTAGGATAGGATAGATGGATAGTATAAACGGATAGGATAAACAGACAGGATAGATAGATAGATAGATGGAGGAATGGATTGACAGATGGTTTGATGGATATATGGGTTGACAGACGGACAGGGTAGATGGATGGGATAAACAGATAGGATAAACGGATAGGATAAGGATAAACGGATAGGATAAACAGATGGGATAAACAGGTAGGATAAACGGGATAAACGGATAGGATATACGGATGGGATAAACGGATAGGATAAACGGATGGGATAAACGAACGGGATAAACGGATAGGATAAACGGATAGGATAAATAGAATCGTAGATAGATAGATGAATGAATGGATTTATGGATGGATTGAATGATAGATAAATGGGATGAACCAATGCTTATGGGGTACTGGATAAACGGATAGGATAAATGGATAGGATAAACAGATAGAATAACGGATATGAGTAATGGATAGGATAAACGGGATAAACAGGATAACGGGTAGGATGAACCGATAGGATAAACGGATGGGATAAATGGATAGGATAAACGGATGGGATAAAGGGATAGGATAAACGAATAGGATAAACAGATAGGATAAATGGATAGGATAAACGGATAGGATAAACGGGATAAATTGGATAAATGGGATAACGGATAGGATAAATGGATATGTTAAACAGATAGGGTCAACGGATAGGTAAATGGATAGAATAAATAAATGGATAGGATAAATGGATAGGATAAACTGATAGGATAAACGGATAGGATAAACAGATAGGATAAACAAATAGGATAAATAGATAACATAAACAGGATAAATGGGATGCACCAGTGCTTATGGGGTACTGGATAAACGGATAGGATAAATGGATAGGATAAACAGATAGGATAAATGGATAGGATAAACAGATAGGATAAATGGGATAAACAGGATAACGGTAGGATACCCAGATAGGATAAACAGATATGATAAACGGAGAGGATAAATGGATAGGATAAACGAACGGGATAAACTGGCTAACTGGCTAACGGATAGGATAAACATAGGATAAAACATGCGGGCCATGGGCGATGCTGTGCCATTATATGTGCTTGTTTAAGATGCAATTTATGTTTCATATTTGTACTGTAAATGCAATACAAACTAATTTGAAGTGGAAGTTTGTATGTCACTATGTAACTTGTATTTCAGTCCGACAACTCCTTAAACATACCCCAAAATAATATCTCTAAAAACTTGTGAAACCAACATACACAAAATGCATATCTGATCATCTTAACACTGATTGTCCACTAAAATCTTTATCATAAAAGCTTCCGCTAAGAGGCAATGAACTGGTCGTTAACAGGATTTACAACAACGAATCAATCGGGGGAAGCCAAGTTCACCAACTGCTATCTTCAGGATTAATAGGTGCCTGGGTGATTGGATACGAGTAGCAGTCTAAACATTGGGGGTTGTATATAAGTAGACAAGATGCCATAGGCTTGTTAGTAAGCCTTCCCTCCCAGATCTTAATCTTCTGATATGGGAGGGCAAAATCTAATGAAGTATGTAATAGCTTTGCTTCATACAAGATACCAACTGTTAAGCCAATCTGGAGTTCACACACTTTGTCAGTTATGAAGTATGGAGAGAAGAGAAAAAGTGTTGCTGTCTTTCTTTGTGCATGCAGATAATAAATTATTGCAATGTTATGATTAATTTTTTGCTTTTTTTCTTCGAAAATATTAGATTTATCTGCTTATCTTGGTTGGTGTGGATGTCGAGTATATATAAGGCTATATGTTGCTTCATTTATCATGGACAATTACTCCTAGATTTCTGTCGAGTGTATACTGCTCGAAGATATCTGAAAAATATTGTTTAATCATGATGCAATTTCCACCAATTTCTAGTATTTCCTATAAATCCTTGTCAAATATTCATTTTCTTACATTGTGCAGTTTCTCTGGATGTGGTGATATATCGAACATCAGACTCCTTGGAACATTTTGTGCAGTAGGAAAAGAGGCGAATATCTTCTTTCGAATGATAAACTGCTTGTTTAAAGCTTTGTTTCGGTCCCAGGAGAATTGTGTTATTTATGGATATGATGTTCAAAAGGAGAAAAGACAAATGGTAAACTGTATCTCTTTACTCAGATTCATCTGAGGAAAAACCTATATCAGTATTATAAAATAACATTCACTCAGTTGTGTTACTTGTTTGCAAGCCTTCTATCCCAGATTTTAATCTTCTAATATTGAAGGGTGAAATCTTCTGAAGTATGTAATTGCATTTCTTCATAGAAGATTCCACAAGCCGAGCCTGTCACCACATTTTCCAGTCACCACGTATAAGAGATCACAATGCTTGATGTCTTTCTATGTCCTGATAATACTCGCGCACACAAAAATCTGTGCAGTGATGGTCTCAACATCAATGGTCGACAGAAGGAAATTAGGTCAAGTGGGACCAGCTTCTTATCAATGATTTAGTTTCGAATTTAACAAAACATGACATAATCATATTCAAAAGTGTCTTAAAAATTCAATTTTCTCCATTAATATTCCCTGTATCTATTATTTTTATGGAATAGTTCATTATAAGCCTTGACAAGCTAAATTAAATTATTAACATGTAATTCATTTCATTTCAAAACAGACAACAAGAAAACATAACAAAATTAAGGTTACATAATCTTTGTCAACTGATGATTATGTAACAGTGAGCAATTAATCTACATGCAGATCATGTTATTGTTTTTCTTATCACTATTATGCAATATCAACAATCTAGCATAGACTTTAATTTGTCAGCTTTCAGTGTAGTCTTCCTTTTTACTATTTAGCTGATTATCTATTCTTAATCCCATTTATTTGCTATCCTATCTATCTATCTATCTATCTATCTATCTATCTATCTATCTATCTATCTATCTATCTATCTATCTATCTATCTATCTATCTATCTATCTATCTACCTACCTATCTATCTATCTATCTATCTATCTACATATTTTATTTTTGTTCTATTTTATTTTTCGTATGTTTTCTAGTCTAAATTTCTCCCTATTTTTCTATATATATATATCTGTCTTTCAAATTTTTGAAACAGTAGCATAAATGCCTTTTATACTTTAAATATGAAATAAATTTAATGAAAGTAATGGTAAAACCATAAGTCCTAATAAACTTTTTAAGAGATGCGCGAATTTCATGTCCGTGCCATTTACATAATACATTATTGTACTACGAATATTCGTTGGCTTGCTAATATGACCTTGGTTGGTGCAGATGCAGGAAATAATTGGATTGCATGATATAATTGGATTGCTACCATTTTCTGCTTTGAATCTGTCTCTCCGATTATTGAAATTTATTAACTCAAGAACTCAACACGAATGGGTAATTAGCACTCAAAATGCATACTGAAATGGCTGTAGACAGTTGGCCCCACAGAACATTCTCAACGCATTTATTACTTACTGTTTTATTGATATTTTCGACCAGATTGCTGTGAAAAATGTACTGATTCTACAAATGTACACATCACAAAAAATCTTGATGCGATTTCCCTTATTCTATGGGATTTCTTGTAAATCCTTCTCAAAGTATCTGTCTTCTGCCAAGGACATCTGAATGCATTCTGCTTGGCTTCCCTCTGCCTGATGCCATCTTGATTGAGAATGACAGGTCAGTGACATTTGAGTCATTTCAGTGTCAGTCTGGAAGGTTGCAATACTTTGTATAAATCCAGTCTAAAAGCCACTGAGTACCCCTAAGTAACTAGCCTAAGTACAGACCTGCATGGACCTAATGGAAAGAATGGCCGAATGAGAGACCGTAGCGCATTTGCACATTAGAGTCAAAGACAAAGTAAGTATGCTCTTAGAAAGTTCATGTTTTTAATACAGTGTCTCATATTGTGGAAAGTACTATAAAAGCAACAATGAATCAAAATTGAACTTCATAAACTTTCATAAAAATGAGCAATTTCAATAAATGAGCAGACAATTGCTGATTTAATGGAGGTCCTTGACCTTCGGATCGTCCTAATGTCAAAGCACATTGAAGTTATTTCTATAGATCCTTACAAAGACCCAAGCTCTTTTGGACCAAACAACCCTCTTCCTTAAGAAGGAAATGAAGCCAGCCCTTGGTTTTCTGTTACAATTCCATGGATCTGGCTGTTGATCTTTGCTCAATAAATCAGCATTAAGAGCATTGCCGAGCGTAGTTTTACTTGCCTTTGATACATGTGTACCAGTGTGTCTCGGATCAAGTATATTCATTGGGATTCAGCGCCTTCCATGGTCAGTCGGACACTTGGTTACAATGATGCAAATATGTATTGTGGCCTGGGCACAGCTTTGAAGCATCATGGTCAGCACGGCGGTGTCACAATCAAGAAAATGGAGGTTCAAAACTGTCCCACCACTCAATGCAAACGTGGCCTTTGAACTAACTGAAAACCAGTGACATACCTCTGAATGGGTTTCCAGTTTTAACTAGAAGTATCTTGACCTTTTTAACGCTTCTGCACATAAATTAAAAAAAGATTGGCTGAACGGTCAAGTTTGAGGGTTGTTTTCCATAAACAGACACTCTAAATGTCGGAAGCCTGTGGCACAAGTGCAACAGGATACTTATTGCGTGCTAGTTTTTTTCTTACATCTTATAACAGACTTGGTTGATACAATAATGAAACCCGGGAAGGACCTGTTCTCAGAAGATGCTCTATGCTGGTCACACATTTTATGACTTAAGCCAGACAAGCAAAATGAGAAGGCTACCAACAGTTACATATGATTGGCTTTATTAGGAGACACCAGAGGTCTGCTGCAATACATCTTCACCAGAAGCAGCAAGTGGTCCACCACAGATAGCAGCTTCATGCAACGTAAAAAATATGATGTAAACTATAGTGACGGTATTAGCCGTTGCATTACACAATAGTATACGTCGATCTCTGTGTGTAATGAAGCGAGCCACCAATTTTGCATTCTTGACATTAAGATTTAACTGGATTATCATCTAATTTGCATGTGACAACTGGGGATGAAAACAGAATAGGAAATGAAATCTATAAATCATAATCTTATTCCAGAAGGAAGCAAAACACTAACTAGTTGTGTAATTTTCTGCCATTAAATTCATACAATCCAATCAAAGAAAAAATCTAAAGGGAAGCTGTTCATTCATAGTTTTCAATTAATTGTCCATCTCAATTCTACATTCTATATACAGACTTTCTCCTGTTGTAAATGCATAACATATCCTTGCTGCCTCTTCTAGCTTGTCATATTTTAATGTAATTAAAAAGCACAATTCTCATTACAATGATGTATCATTTTGTTGTTCATATTAAGCTCAGCCTGGTCTCCGGCAATTGCAGTGTCTTGGTGAAGAATCATATAATGAGAAATTTTTGTGACAAAATTTCTTGAGTAGAACTTCTGTCTAATATAAATATAGCATTTCTTTCTCTGCATCCAGTCTCATCCCACTTGCTGCTTCTGCCAAGGATGTACTGCAGGTCCTTAGACGCCTCCTAAATAAAGCCAATCAAGTGCTGCTCCTGGGTGACACTCTCACATTACATGTCTAGTTACAGTCATATAGTGTGTGACTGGCATACACATGCAAACTGGTGTGTTCTGGCTGTTTTTGAAACTGCAAGTTTACTTAATGCAAATACAATTAATACATGTAAACTGCACGCACAATTGCATGTACATTCATGTTGGATGTTCATCTGTGAATTATTGCACAGCTTCAATTTTATATTTTGTTACTCTTGAATTATTTATATCATGAATCGATGCATGAATAAGCCTTCACGGTTCACACACTGACTGTTCCTTATTTATTCCATCAAATATATTTACATAATTGTGCTTGCAAAGGCTTTATCTGCAGGGACATTTTGCGCCCATGGAAAAATAAGTCAATGAGCCCCAAAATATGTGATATTACTTCCCTTTTTGCCAAGGTGGAGGGGCCCATCTCAATAATACATTATAGGACCCTCTCACATATGTAAGGGTCCTTACCTTAAAGTTTGTTTGTTTGACACAGTCACAAATTTGGTCACAGAAATCGGCATTTTGGGCCCATGGCAGCTGCCACTCTGCCACATAGGCCAGTCCGCCCCTGTTTATCTGCCAAATTGCTAATCCTGACGAAAGCTTCAAAATCTAACTTTTTATGAAACATGTTCCTTTCTAAGATGTCATGGAACAAGATACGAGTACTGTATACCAACAGAGTTCAGCTGAAACTGAGAGCTTCAGAATATTTCACTGATGTCAAGTGCACATGAGAAGATTGAGCAGCCTTCTAAGGGCCTCCCACATCTTGTCTGCTTACATACCATCCTCAATTTGTTAAGTTGATGTTTCCCATCCCACCATCAACTGGAGGTTTTAAGCTCTTCCAGAAAAAGCACTGGCTGCACTTTGCCACTCTGGCTTGATTTAATGTCTTAAATCCTTTTATAAACCAGTCCATTAACTCTTAGCAGGAGTTTGAGAAAATTGGTAAGTAAACATCTTGAGTACAGATGGTGTTTATCTTACATCAGAGTTCCTTGCAAAAGATCATTTCATCACAGTTTTGCAAATTTATGATTTACTCGTTGTGTGAGTTAATCATTTCAAGTGGCATTTTTCATACCTAGCCAGCATAGTTGTTCATATAGCTCATTTAATTGGCAAACAGGCATTGATTGATTGTTTGATAGAGTGATTTATTTGCTCATGGTACAACAAGGATGTACAGGTTAAGTAGAAGTATATAGAAGTATTAGGGGGCCACATTTGTATTAAGAATGTTTTGAAATTACAAACTAAAATAGAGGCAATGATGGGGCACTGCATGTGCCCAATTTTCACTCTGACATTTTGTTGAAACTGTGATGCACAGTTAAGGTGGATTCACATTGGCTAAAAGCTGGGGAGTCTGACCCAGTTAAAATTACATCACAGCTTGTAGTTATTTTACATTACAATGTGTAAATAAGGATGACAGCCGTGACATTGAGGCTTCACTGACAATCCACTTCTACAGCACGGATAGCGTGATGAAATCCCCGAGTTGATGCTATTTCTTGTAAATCCTCCTTCGAGTAGTTTTTTTGTCACAAGGACATCTGTATACATTCTGCTTGATTTCTGTCTGATGCTAGCTTGATTGAGAATGGCAGGTCGGTGACATTCGAGTCATTTCAGTGTCAGTCTGGAAGTTGGGAATACTTTGTATAAATCCAGTCTAAAAGCCACTAAGTGCCCCAAGTACAGATCTACATAGACCTAATGGAAAGAATGGCTGAATGGAAGACCATAATGTCTAATGCATTCGCACAGTCATGAGAGTCAAAGTCAAAGGAAGTATGCTCTTAGGAAGTTCATGATGTTGTCTGTACAATGTCTCATCTTGTGGAAAGGCTCACAGAACATGACACTTCTCAAGACACAAGATACAACATTGTTGAATCATATAAGGTGCATGCGTACATATACAGAAAGTTTGGTCTAGCAAGGAGAATTGACCTTGTTTCACACAGAGTAGAAGAGCAAAGTTTTTGAGATAAGAACATTTTATAAACAGAATATAGTATTCAAAATATCATTGTGATGAGAAAATATGCACCACAGACGATTGTAATATGCAATAACAGCAATCTCAGCCTACAATATGTATATAAACCATACTTTGTTTTCTTACATCGTACAGTTTCTCTGGATGTGGTGACATATCAAACATCAGACTTCTTCGAAAACTTTGTGCTGTCTAAAAGAGGTGAATATCTTCTTTTGAATGATAAACTGCTTATTTGAAGCTTTGTTTGGGTCTCAGGAGAGTTGTGTTGTTTATGGATATGATATCCAAAAGTAGAAAAGACAAATGGTAAACTGTATCTCTTTATTCAGATTCCTCCTCTTACAATGTATAAGATAACATTCACACCGTTTATATTACTTGTTGAAAGTTTCCTTCTAAAATAAAATGTACTGTAGCTTTTTACAAGGACATTTCATATACATTAAGCTCGGTTTTCTTCTATGTGATGGTTGGTAGATCTATGGAAAATGGAAGGTCAGTGACATTTCAGTCACATCAGTGTCATATCTGAAATACTTTGTACAAGTCCAGTATAAAAGCAACAGAGTATCCAAAGATATATGCAGCTAATGGAAAGAATGGCTGAATGGAAGACCATGATGTCTAATGCATGTGCACATTAGAGTCAGAGTCAAAGTAACAGTGTTCCAAGAAAGTTCATGATGTTGTCAGTGAGTTGTCTGTATATATGTTGGACATTGTGAAAAGCTTTGAATGATAATAGATAAATAGTGCACTATGCAAAGAAAAAATCGGTGTGATTTATCAGGGCTGTTTTAACAAGCCCGGAAGACTGACATTTGTTTTGTCAAACCAATGATATTGTAACCACGTCAGACTATTCCCTATTTGAATATCATAATCAGAATCTTGTTTAAAGATTCAATAAAACACAACGTTTCCAAGTTCGCTTCAATAAACTAAATTACAAATTTCCATCCAATCCATCAATTATTTGGTTAGCATGCAGATAATTAGATAAATAAAAAGATGCTTAGGGTTGGACATAAACAGCAACAATGAATCAAAACTGAACCTTTTTAACATTCATGCAAATAAGCAATTTTCAAGAATGAGGCGAAAATTGCTGACTCAATGGAGTTCTTTGACCTTAACATCTTCCTAATACCAGAGCACATTAAGAGCTGCGGAGTTATTCTACAGATCCTCACAAAGACCCAAGCTCTTTTGGACCAAACATTTCTCTTCCTCAAGAAAAGCTTTTGATCACCACAAGAGGAAATGAAGCCAGCCCTTGGTTTCTGTTACAATTCCATGGATCCGGCTGCAGATCTTTGCTCAATAAATAAACATAAAGAGCAAATGCCAAATGGAGTTTGGCTGCAAAATCTTACTTGCCTTTGATACATGTACCATTGTACCAGTGTGTCTCAGATAGGGTGGAGTGAATGAGTGTGTTTGTGTTTTATGCCCCATC
This sequence comes from Platynereis dumerilii, assembly GCA_026936325.1. Lineage (NCBI taxonomy): Eukaryota > Metazoa > Annelida > Polychaeta > Phyllodocida > Nereididae > Platynereis > Platynereis dumerilii. The sequence continues at coordinate 2,198,525 of JAPTHN010000060.1, read as the reverse complement.
AGCACCGGTGTGGGCTATCTAGAGGCAAATCAGATAGGGTGGAAATATTCAATAAGATTCAACTCCATCTTCTCACACTTGGTTACAATAATACAAATATTCATTGCAGCTTAGGTATAGCTTTGAAGCACCAGGGTCAACCACTCTAAACTTAGAGCTCAACAAGTTCAAAAATTGAGTATGTGCTGCCCTCTTGAATCCATAACAGAAACTACAATCGATCTGACTCTTGTCAGTGAGCTCTAAGAGATTTCAGATGCAGTGACTATCACTTTTTTTAAGTGAAGTGGAGTAACGACGTGGTCTGTTGAATTAGGTCTAGAATTGAATATTCAATAACTTTTAATCGGCCAGTTTATGGTTAGAATGCTGCTATTGCTGCAAAGTGGTACTTGTTGTGGAACTTTTTTTTTGGCGGAATCATTGTTTTCCTACCCAGGGAATTGTGAGTCGTCCCTGTTTGGCAGCCAGACAGCCAAGCACGAAGACCCTCACTTCTCAGTACAAGCTTATTAAGCTTGCCCTGACCACAATAGGCCTATACATTATTTGTCAAGTTGTAACAAAAAGATTAACTCTCCGCCGGTGTGACAGACATAATTACCTGTTTCAGATCTCTCAAAGCAACTGAATGATTCCTTTAGTGTTTCATTGTTGTCTGTTTGTTGTTTCGATTAGTTTCTTTGGAGAAAACAAAAAACTATCATTTAAATCATGCTGGAAAAGCTGTTAAAGGATTTGAAAACTTCAGAATTTTATGGTACTCATTGGCAGTGCATGTGCACTGATTGATCGTTTAACATTGTTGATTACGATTTCTTTATATCTTGCTGGCAGCTCAGGTGTGCGTATGAGCACAAGTGATGAGGTCCCTCTACCTAACATGACCTGACCTACTTGCATATTGATAAATGTGTCAGCTTGAGGTCACCTGATTTCTGGCAGACTCTCCAGCTGTGCTGTTCGTTTAGAGTCTGTGAGCAGACTGAGGGTCAACACAGCTTCTGCACAATCAAGAGAGAACTGACTGAAGGTAGTCATATATTTCTGAATGGCATCCAGTTTTAAACAACAACATCGGGGCCTTTTGAACAGTTTTGTATATAAATACATAGAAAAACAACATTAGCTCAATGATCTGTTTTAATTGAGGCTTTCTATAAACTGTGCTGGATACCTATTATTTACATTCCATAACAGACCTGAGGCCCGGTTGATACCATAATGCATAAGAAGGACTCAGTCTGAGAAGATACTGTATGCTGGTCACACATTTTATGACTGAAGCTAGACATGCAATATAAGATGGCTGCCAAGAGTTACCTATGATTGGCTTTATTAGGAGACATCAGAACTCAGCTGCAATATATCTTTACCAGAAGCAGCAAGTGGTCTACCGCGGAAAGCAGCTTCTCCCAAAGTAATATAATAACACCAAAACATAATGACAGTATTAGCCATTGCAAAACAGTAGCGCACTGTATATATTTTAAGAAAGAAGCAGGATTCAAATTTCATGTTATGGACAGGAAGACATAACACGATTTGCACAAGACAATTGGAAATGAAAACCAAATGAGAAATAAAATCTATAAAGTGTCATCTGATTCCTGAAGAAAATAATACACTAATTAGCTGTATAATATAAGAATCTGAGGGAAGCTATGTTTCTGTGGGATGCTAGTGTATTTACAACTGAATTTATAAAATATTATTAAAAAATCTACAGGGATGCTGCTTATTCATAGTCTTCGGTGAATCATCCATCTCAATTCCATATACAGACTCTGTCTTATTGTAAATGCATAACTTAGCTTGCCTCTTTTAATTTGTCATATTCTAATCTAATGAAAAAGCAAAATTTCCCTTACAGTGAAATGTCATTTGTTGTTCATTTTCACCACTGCCTGGTCTCGGGTAATTGCAGTATCTTTGTGAAGAATATGGCATATAATGAGAAATTTGTGCGACCAGATTTCTTTAATAGAGCTTCTCTCTAAATGTGGTGTTTCTTTTTCTGCACCGGGTCTAAAGCCACTTGCTGCTTCTGCCAAGGATGTACTGCAGGTCCTTAGCTCTCTCCTAATAAAGCTTATCAAGTGCTGCTCCTAGGTAACATACTCATAATAGTAATTATCATTCATTGTCTAGGTACACTGGCATACACATGCAGTTTTGTCTTGGATAAAGAGAATCTACTAAATGTAAATATATAATCATTATGTACTTCTGTTAAGTTTTAATCATTGTGCACTGTTTCTAGCATTTAAAAGTTCAAGGTATACATCCCAAAGTTGAATATGTACATTGAGGATGCGGGCTGTTTTTGTTAGCTGTCTGAGACAAATAAACACTCTAGATTGCACTTATGTGCATATTTCTGTTACCATGGCTTTATTCTTCTCATGAATCACTCTGTATAATTTCAGGATTATATGGACTGTTGTCCATCTATTTCATCAAGCAAAATTTCTATCACAAGTAAATACAGGATGGCTGAAAATCGATTATCCTTTTAAAATGATACTTAGAGCTGTCCAATGAGGATAAAAATGCGGGTGCAGCAGCCCATGGGTATTTGAAAGATACATGTATGGAAAGTAAGAATGCAATGCTTTCTGAAGATTTTGAGAAAAATCCCGGACACTGTTATTTTAACATTAGTAAGAAGATACATACACAAGTTGGTAGAGCATAATGTTGTATACCCTGTGGAGTTAAGATGAAACTGTAAGCTTCATAATATTTCACTGATGTCAAGTGCACATGAGAAGATTGAGCAGCCTTCTGGGGGCCTCCCACATCTTGTCTGCTTACATACCATCCTCAATTTGTTAAGTTGCTGTTTCCCATCCCACCATCAACTGGAGGTTTTTATAAAAGCTCTTCCAGAGATAGAAGTTGCTGCACTCGGCTACTCCGGCTTGATTTAATGTCGTAAATCCTCTTATGAACCAGTCCATTAACTCTTAGCAAGAGCTTGAGAAAATTGGTAGGAAGACATTTTGAGTCCTTTGGTGCTTATCAAACATATCAGATTCTTGAGAAAGATTCCTCTTAACGGTTTCACAAATTTATAATTGCTTATGTAGCCTACTAACTGATGTCATACCAAGCATTGTATGTGTGCGGATTGAAGCTAAGAAGTCCATACTGATAGCAGTTCCATTTGTGATAGAGAAGAGAGGGATGTTTTGCTATGAAATTTGTATTTTATGTGTAATGAAGCTGATAGTGTATATCTTGCTCAAACTATTTGTTTCAACTTCAGCACTTTAATTTAGGAAAATGAATATTGCTTAGTGGATTGTTGGTGAGTCAAAAAGAAAGGTATCACCTGATAATTTATCTAATTTCTAAACTTCGTTCAGTTATGACACTGATTGTTAGGCGTGGATATGGATTCCAATAACTTGCCTTGTTCCAACCTCAATGACAATGGCCTCTAGTAATAATGCCTAATTACAGATCACTGCCAGGGAAAACTGCTAATTTTACTTTGAATTGCCATCAATGCCATGTCATGAAGCTGTGTCAGAAACTTGTTTTGACAAACTGACAGAACATTTCCTCCGAATCATTTGGCATCAGTAGGACAAAGTCACTCGGAACCCCATTCTGCACAGCCATATAGCCCGCTTCACTGCAATCATCGCCTGGACAACAGTTTTATGTGACCAACATGTGGCAGTAAAACAACACTAAAGGGAGAATGAGAGGAAGAGAGCAAGTCATAAAAAAGCTGAAGGAATTGACAAAAGTTGCCTGAACAGGTCAAAGCATGTATATTGTTTTGCATGTCCCTTGTAACGCAAATGTTTTAAGTTTGTTTTCTGATTCAAAAGACTTAAGAGTTCAGTCCAACACTTTATGCATTGATCTACATGTAGGAGAGTGCAATCAATGTTAAATAGATAATTGTTTTATTATGAAGGTTATACTTATCAAGGCTTGCTGTTAAGGGAGGATGCATTTCTTGGCACTTACCTGAAAATAGAACAAGGAGACATTAGTAACAATATTGTTTGAAATCGATTTTTTATTACACTTATTAGTGGAACATTGACACAGACAGAATGAAGAAAAAATATCAACAATGAAAAAAGCAACTTAGTAGGGCCTCGTTATTATTTAAAGAATCATTAGCAATTAGAAGAAATATGCCAAATCTTAACCACGGAATGAAGGCCACCAAACAACTCGTAATGTTCCATTGATTTCCAGTGTATTTCACACTCTATATGATTGTAACTGCTTAATGTTGTTTGTCATTGTAATCTGTTTTCATTGTTTTACTGTATCTAACATTTCAACATGTATGCCTCCTAATCATTGCTTTCTCTGAAGATGGTCTAATAAAGACTGAAATATTGAAAAATGAAACTCTCAATTTTCGGAATTGTTTTCCTACTAAGTTATGTGAAACTTTTCGGTGGATATCATGGATTTTAAAAAAAGCTACTTTTTTAATTTATTGATAGAGTAAACTCTTGAAAAAAGGGTGGATGATGATGAAAATGGTAGTTGGATATGAGAGTGACAAATAATGCAGATTATGTTTCAAACCATGCAAGTAGTTATTAGTCACATGTATAATGATTACACAGTCTGTCCAAAGATTCATACTATGACAGGGCTAATAAATATTGTATCTGTCTAGTGTGATATTAGTCTTTGTCATGAGAAGAATCGCCCTTCAAGATTATATCAGTTCAATTTCAGAATAGATAAGTGTCCAAATGCATTTCCTGTATGGGTTTTAGGAACGTTGCTTTGGAGTCAAGAGTCAGGAATCGGAGTCAAAAGCCAAACTTGGATTTTCAGGTGGAGTCTGAGTCAAAAATTAGATTTAAGTGACTCCTGACTCCTGAAAATAATTAATATAATTTACATAAACACGGTTCCAAATATGCGAAATGCATCTCAAATTTACAAAAAACTTCCTAAACAAGTATTCATGTACAGAATCCTATGAAAACTTTGTATAATTAATTTTTCTCCTCTGCTAACCCTGTAATATTCGTGTGCAACAATGCCGATAAGCGGAGTCGGGAGTTGGAGTCGTAATTCAGGAGACCTATGTTGTTGGAATTGCTTTTCAGAAAGCAAAAGGAGTCTGAGTCTGTTCACTTATAACCCGATTCAGATGCCCTTGTTTGGAATCTGGATACTTGACTTTCAGTGCCAATACTTACGAACACTTTGGCACATAAAACGAGTTGATACCCACTGAGAAATAAATTAACAAACAAACAAACAAACAAAACAACCTGAGCAAGTGTCTCTGTATCACAATATCATGAGCTGTTGCATGAATTGATATCACTCGGGCCTGAAGGGTGACGAATCATTGTTTTGTTTTTATAACCTAGTTTATCTTAAAAATATTACTTTTGAAGAGAGGCCTTTTTTCTGCCATTACAAAAATATGGCGTTTATGATGTCAGCAGTCAATGCTAGTGATGTCCTAACTATAGTTTGAAAATAATACCCTTGGAAGGTGATATTTCTAAGAATATCACAGGCCCTGATATTTTAGCTGTAAGCAATGATATTCACAGCCAACCAGATGTGAAAAAGTAATATGTGTACCATATGAGAACGTATGCAAATGATGATTTCTAAAAAGCCCATTTCATCAACCACACCATATATTCAGTTGTTCACTCCTTGATATAAAAGGGACGTATTTGGTTTACGGTGCTTTAAGTTCTTGATCCTGCTTATAGTTATACTACTTTACAGTGCATTTGCAAGGCTGTGATAAAAATGAAGCACAAATGAAATTTAATTATCAGGGGAATTCTGCTTTTTCATTGGATTATCATGACAAATCAAAAGAGGCACTTTAAAGATAAATCATGCATTTACAATGAGACAAATGTCACTGAATAGAATTGATTTGCATAATTAATTAAGGAGTATGAATGCCCAGAAAAAATTGCAAAACGGAATAGAATGAGACATTTAATTTGTGATTTTTTTTCAAAGGGAATATGATATCTTTTCATTTTCATGCTCATTGCTCTTTAAATCATTTAACAACTATTCAACTGTAATTGTGAAATACATAAAGGTTGCCCTTTTCAATGTCACCATTCACTGTATTCAGGGATTCAGTTGTAGGATTTCATAATACAGTTATCCAGTGTTGTATAAAAAATGGGACTGCCTTTTGCATTCAAGGCGAGACCACCCCAATTTAAAAGACACTAGCATAAGTACAATTCTGAAAATGAAAAACTCATAAACGAAAAAATATTTCAAAAATAGACATTATAATAATAATATTCGCGCAGCGAAACTGCCAGGGCTGTTTTGCGAAGTGAATTGAGCACATGTGAGGTCTCAAAAATCTGTGCAGTGATGGTCGACATTCATTTCAAAACAGACATCAAGACAACATAACAAAATAAAAGTTACATGATAATTTTCAACTGATGATTATGTATCAGTGAGCAATTAATCTGCATGCGGTCATGTTATTGTTTTTGTTATCACTATTATGTACCATCAACAATCTAGCATTGACTTAAATTTGGCAGTTTTCAGTGTTGTCTTCCTTTTTACTATTTAGCTGATTATCTATCGATTCTATTTATCCTTTATCCTATCTATTTGCTATCCTATCTATCTGTCTATATATCTATCTATCTATCTACTCTATCTATCTGTCTATCTATATATATTCTATTTTTGATCTATTTTATTTTTCTAATAGTTTCTACTCAAAATTTCTCTTTATTCTTCTATGTTTTCGTCCTTCAATTTCTTTCAAACAGTAACATAACAGCCTTTCATACATTGATTATGAAATAAATGTAATGAAATCCAATTCACTCATCTTTTATCAAAAATTGACCAGCAGCATTCTGCTGGCTCTTTATGTTGATTTATTGAGCAAAGATCAACAGCCGGATCCTTGGAATTGTAACAGAAAACCAAGGGCTGGCTTCATTTCCTCTTGTGGTGATCAAAAGCTTTTCTTGAGGAAGAGAAATGTTTGGTCCAAAAGAGCTTGGGTCTTTGTGGGGATCTGTAGAAATAACTTCTCAGCTCTCAATGAGCTTTGATGTTAGGAAGATTTTAAGGTCAAATAACTCTTTTGTGTCAGCACTTCTCCTATCACACAATTTAATGGCATTTGAATATTTCATGGCATCGTTAAGAGGTTCGGTTTTTTAATTCATTGATGTTGTCACACTGTCACAGTACTATACAAAGCATTGTGAAAAGTAATTAGCATCCTAAATACAGAATTTGGCCTCCCAAATAAACATACATTCAAGAAACATAATCACTTTTATTGCAGTTAAAGTTGAACAAAACCTGACTAGATTCAGACAGCAATGAGCAGTCAGCTCCTAACTCAAGAGGACTAGTAGGCCCGATTTCACCAACTGAGTTGCACCAAGTCTAAGCCTTAGACCTGAACTAAGTGGTCCAAAATTGAAAAAATAGGGTCAATTTCAGTGATAAAATGGCAAAACTTCATGGAAAGCAAAATACGTCATGGAAAGCAAAATACTTCAGAGCTGGTTTAACCTTAAGGCTGGTCTTGGCAATGTCGGTGAAATTGGCTCGTAGAGTCTGGGCTTTAATGTTGGTTGGTAAATTTAGATTGAGGTAATGGTGAACCAGATACTTTGATAAATTTTGTTGCAAAACCACAAAAATTATGTTTTATTTTTTTTGGTGAATTTTTTCAGAGAGCACAAACATTCTATGACAATGTGCAACAGAATCTGTCATCTCAGTATATCACAGGAAGACTGAACTGCAATATCAGGAAATCTAATATGGTAGATGTAGGATCAAATTAATGCTACAGAACAATATTGTTGGTAGCATATAATGTGTTCCAAAGAATCACATTCATATTTGAAATACTCTTTTCTTTTGAATACATTCATATTTTCAAAAAGGATGAAGATTGGGTAACTCTACTTCAGTGAAAACGTGATACATTTTCCAGACCAGAAGAAACATTGTTTCTTATTTATAATAGCATGCAGTCTGTTATTCTTTATATCTATATTTTCTTCATACAATGATGCACAGTATGAATGTTTGACTTGGGCAATGTTATATAATTATTAGGTCTTACAGCATCCCGGATAGAACACCACATGTTCAACAAACAGGAACATTTTCATCATAATCTAACTGTACCCCAGGGTCATTTATGATGGAGCACATAGTATCTTAAAATATTCCAGGTGATAGTGGAGTGGAATGATGGATGATTGGGACTTTACGTCCAGTATTTATACCCTGGCTAGGCCAATTAGTAATTAGAATAGGAGGAGGACACAACAACAAAAAGATCACTCACATGGGGGTAAATACAAGTTCCATGTGTTGAGTAATTTACAATTCCATATTGAGTTGAATTAATAAATTTCAAGTCAGCATTCATGGGCCAGGGAGACAATAGGAAATTAAAAGCAGTAAATGGCAGCAATCCAATTATATGCTGCCTCTGCACCAACCAAGGTTAGATTAGATGGCAATATTTCCATAAATGTCATACAAATCTTAATCAAGAGAACCAGGTTTGACACTCTAAATGTTTATAAAGTTCTTTTATTTGGCAATTTTACCATAACTGACCAAAACGATGTTTGGGAGTTAAGGAAGGTTCTAGTACACATATAAATTTTGTATCAAAAAGAAACAAGCCTTGGCCAGCAGATTTTTTTTTCATTCACTTTTCTTTGTTAAGACATCTATTAACTCCATGCCAGTCACAGTTATCAGGTAATAACTATCCTTGTTTTCTAGCTTGTAGATGGAAAGTAATAATTATAATAATTGCATGTGTTATACAAATTATTAATCATTTTCAATTTGCACCAGTTGTGTAATGCATATTATACTTTTGTGTTTCTCTGCATGTATGGATAAACTTTACTTCATTCAATGTACTGTAAGCACATTTTGAATTTAACAATCAGCTAACATTTCCTCTCTCTTGAAACGTCTTGTACTGCGAATTCGGCAGAGTTGAATTCTCTCAAAAAAATACCTGAACCAGTTTTTCAGGGACGTCAGTGAACTTCGTTACAGCTGTCCTTTCCCAACTTATTAACGTTAATGGTGACTTTTTGCTTCCTTCACCATTCTTAATCCTCTCTAAGCCTCTTACATGTTCTCCTGACTGCACTGAATTGTTCCGAAGTAACCTTATCTGTGCTTCAGAAGTTTTACTTCATGTACTTAAGCTTAATGATGATGAGCATGAAGGTGATCCCAAAGACTTCTGATGAGCAAAGATCTGATTACTGAGGGATGAACCAGCAGACAAGATGCCCAGGCAATTGTTGTCGATGGTATGAAGATGTACTCAGATGCACTGTAAAATTTGAATTTTCAGCCAGCTTAAGTCAATGAGCGAGATGTTAGCACAAATCCTTAGAGCTAACATACATAGTTTGTTGTTTTAAGTTATGATAATCTGCCCATTATTATAACTTAAAACAACAAGCTATGTTAGCTCAAAAGAATTGTGCAACCATCTCACTCAATCATTTGAGCTAACTCAACATTCATAGCCTAACAGATGCAGATTGGTGTACTGTACAATATATTATATACACTGCAGAATATAGATTGATAGATGGAAATAGACGTCTTGACTTATAATTTTTAGAGATTTGCAATTATCTGCCAATCGTCCTGGTTACATTTATACAATGACAAAACCACTGTATGGCTGTCAGAAAGTCTCAAAACATGGCGTTTCTTTCTCTGCATCCAGTCTAAAACTACTTTCTGCTTCCAAGTAAGATGTAGAACAAGTCTTCCGGTGTCTCCTAATAAAGCCAATCAAGTGCTGCTCCTGGGTAACACTCTCATATTACATGTCTAGTTACAGTCATATAGTGTGTGACTGGCATACACATGCATGAAGTTGTGTTCTAGCTGCTGCCTCTAATACAGAGAGAATATACCGAGAATATACCGAGGCTAAATACTAAAAATAGGGTGTTGCGACAATGATTCCCGATATAAATGTGCTATTATTTTCTTTAACCTCCCATTTATTCATCAAATAAGGACTGTAATGTATTGCATACATTGTATATACATGACTCCTTCAATATGCCATATTACCTGCAGCTACGAAAAATAATTGACATTCAATATTCACAAGTAAACGTATCAAATCCGATACTTTCAATATATTTAATATAAGCTGATTACCAAAATGCTTTAAAAAAAATTAAAAATATATGCCTTGGTGTGGTTATTCTTAGAAGGTATCCATTTAAGATACCTTGTGGATCTAGCATGGTGCTGAAGTATTCCAAATTTCTCAGCTAATGCTAAACTTGTACACATGAGAAGATTCTAAAAGCAGATAAAGAGCCTCCCACATCTTGTCTGCTTGTATAACCTCATCAATTTGTTAAGGTGTCATTTCCCATTTTACCAAGAAATGGAAGCTTTTTTTTAAAGCTTTTCCAGACATAGCAGTTTGTGCTACTCCTGCTTGACTTAAGTCTTTTAGATAAGCACATATCACACAATAAATGTCTAAATATTGGAGAAATGTAGAAATTATTCTCAATACATGTAAATTTGACTTGAGGTAAATGTGGAAAATGCATAACAGAAGTATGGTTGAAAGGGATCCCCTTATTTTTGCTATTGATCTTGCAACAAGTGCCAAGACTCCTGCCGGAAAATACCTCATTGAGTTACTTGAGGGAGAGGATTATTTTCAGCAGGGATTGAAAACTCTACGGAACTCAATAGGAATCTCAACTAAATCGAAACTGTTGCATACTGTGCTATGAACCCACAGTTATCTGTTCATCCTATCTATGAACGCTCAAACGACCTCATCCCGGAACACCAACGTCAGGCATTCACAAGACTGAGATTAGTATCCCATAAAGTCAGAATCGAGACGGGCATATGGGCACGGATACCTAGAGAACAGAGGCTATGCAGTTGCAAAGACATTCAGACAGAAGAGCATGTGATTTGTGACTGTCGCATATCACAGAACATCCGAGAACTAAATCCACATATGACTTTTAAATTTCCAGATTTCTTTTGCAATACAAATAAGGACATTTGTCGAGTAATTCATGAAATTTTGTTGTTGTACCAATGATTCTGATCAAGTTGGACTGCGGTCAATAAAACTACTACTACTACTATACCTCTACAGGATAGAATCAAAATTCTCCACGATCCTGAATTGTGTTTTAAAACTGCTAATTTCTCAAGGACAAACTCAAGGGGGCGAGCATTTAGAAACGAGAGGCTGAGGGCTTGGAGTTTATTTTTAAATAAATAATTTCTTGCTAAGTTTTGGTGAAATAAATAATCTTTCTGGTTAGTCTTGAAATAAATAATTTCTGTTGGGCGGTTTTCTTAACAAGGAGCCGCTTGATTAAAGAATGAATATTGGGGTATTTTGACCATTGAAATAAATTATTCCTGCTATTGTTACCATGGAATGAACAATTTCCTGACAAGGAAAACTCCAACTCCAACCCCCCCCCCCCTTGATTATTAAGTAGTCGCCCCCTAACACAAAATCCAATCAATACCCCGAATGGAGTGGCTGTCTCCCTAAATTGGTTTAGGTTACAAAGTTTGAGAAATCATTCCCAACTGTCGATAGGCTCATTATCCCAGGATTTTAGTAGTATTGATGGCCTTATAAACATGTCACTTTCTCAGCAGGGTTTCCCTTCTGGATGACCTTGACTTCTGTGGTAAAGCGGATTTTGTTTTCTTTTGATGCCTACACACTATGCAGAGATCGGTTCAAAAGAAACATGTGTATCTTTAAATCATTCCAGTTACTAACTTTAGATCCCAGGAATATCCCAATCCTTCTAAAATATAAACACACCAGCTATGTGCTACGTGCCAGCAGTCTGGTGAAAATGAGAGCTACATCCTGCTGCCACCTGGCACAAAGTGAGCTTTGTATGCTGCAGCATTGTAGCTCCAAAGAAATAACCCAATTTCATGGCACTTTAACAAAATTTCTTTTCAACATTGGGGTTAAGACTCGGCAATCACATCTCTAAGGAAGTGGACGAGGCCATCAGCATACTCGGAAACAGCCCTGGTTTCTTCCAGACACAATTTATGTGGACTGCTCGCGAAATTGCACAATTGCCACTAGGTGGCAACACATGACAGCATGAAACAGTGGTCAACTTGTATACAGACATGCCAATGCACATGGTTCCAATTTCTAATAACGGCAAGATAAAAGCCGTTAAATATAATCAGAGATAAAAAATGACAAACGACATGACTTTGTCCTGTAGCTTTGTACTTATTGGGATTCATAGCACTATCAAGGACCAAGGTAATATGGCAAGGTACACTGTTGGCATTGGATGAAATTTTCGTCAAACATGGGTTTTGTGGACAGGGAACTGAACCCGGTTCCTCGATGTTAGAAGCACAGGATCATACCAGTGACCTCGGCCCCCGGCCCACCAACTCCTCAGAATGAATAAATGAGATGGTTTGCACTGTCAAATCTCCATAGGCCACTTAATTTAGTTGATGGATGTATTTTGGTAGCCTGGGAAACCTCAAGGGAAGATTCATGCTTTCACAATTCCCACTGCTCCAAAAGACTTGTCATCTCGATCAAGCAACATGGTCTGCAAGAATCTCATAAGTAGTTTAAGATTGTCAGCTGATTTATATGGTGACAGTGCTTCACTGTGATGTGTGAACGTATCAAAAACTGTAGCAACTCTCCATTGTTATGGTTGAAGAATTATGAGTGTTTACATTTAGCTGTTTGCGGACATCAATGATGCTCAACAAGCCCTATCCTTCACATTGAAATTGTGTGCCAATTTGTCATCGGATAAATTTTGATCACAGTGATTAACGGCGTGACTCAAATAATGACTTGCTTCTTGTTCTTGCTGCATTGCAAGGATAGGGATGAGACCTAACAAGGAACATCCCAGTGTACATTTGTAAGCACTTTTAATTCATCGGCTTTATAAAAGCATTGTGTAAAACAGACAAAGTTAATCTAAGCTGCCATCCAAACAAATAAAATGTATAAATCAGACACAAGCTTAGTAAACACATTTTGTTGACAATTTTTGGGATGATACACATTCAAATGGATTAATTTACAATATGGCCTCACTCTGCTACTTTACACAAGATTTGGATCGACTCCATATTGGCTGCTTGTCACATGTCTTTTTAGAGTGTCTGTCTCTTAAATACAGATAATAGCTTGCAAAACTAAGATGTTATCACTCTCTGCCAGTATTAAGGATTTTATTATGCCAGCACATTAGAAAAGTTCCAATGTTCCATTATAACAAAATAAAGAAACATTCCACAGATTTTATAAGCCTCATACATTGAACATTTGTTCATGACATTTTCACTTTGATTCAGCCAACAAATGTATGTGGGCTAATGGCCTCCCTTGTGGCAATCCTGCCCATCAAGTCTGTGAATACATATGCACTCAGTTCCTTGTGGCTTTTAGTCTGGATTCTGACAAAGTATTGCAAGGAAAAAGAATGACAATGAAATGATGGCTGAACTGTCATTTCTGGTGAAGGGAGCAACAATTTCAAAGGAGGATGGGCGCATTTGGGTATAACATAATGTATAAACAAGACATACTTACATATCTAGGAATTTCTGTGTTTGGATGCCAGAAAAAAAAACTTACTGGTAGGGGAGGGGGTCTCTGTAGAAGAGGCAGGCTGGTAAATTAAGTGACAAGAAAACAAAATGATCATGATCATGAAAACTAAAGCCCTGTTAAATTAAGGAGGATGCATTGTGAGATAAAATCTTAAGGAACAATCCGCCTCCATAGTCGCAATCTGAAAGGTAAAAAATAGAAAAAGAAAATTAAATGCTAAATGTACTGAAAGCCTGAAATTTCATCGTTTTTAGGTTTGTGTGCGCCACTCAACCTTGGATTATTCCATGTATTCCAAAAGCCATACTCATTGAGACGATTTAGGCCTACTGCTTATCAATTTCGTTGAGCTGTCAGGACATTACCAGTGTCAATGGTGTGATAAACTGACAGTTACAGAGAGTGAGAATTCCAGTTTGTGAATTCAAGTCATCAGCAAGTGGGAATTTGAAAGCCTTGGCCGGTTGCAATCAAATTAAATCAATCAGTTGCAGGATTCCCACATAAATGGTGTTACTGATGCATGACTTGCATTCAATTGGCAGCACTGAATTCAACTGTGTTGCCTCTTGTATGTTTGGTGTTGCCTCTTTAAATTAACTCAACACGTTCGCTATCTGTCAAGTTATAATATTACTGGATATTTAGATAACAAGCCAACCAGGATTAACAATACTTAGAGACACTGAAAATAATCGGATGTCAAGAGGGGTGGGGAGTTTGGAGTTATAAAAAAAGTTTTGCCGGGTTTCGTGAAGTAAATAAATTCGATTTGAGCAGTCTTGATAAACAATTCCTGGTGGGGGCATTTCTGTAGCTTGATTGAGAAACAAACATTTGCTAAATTCTCAGTGGAATTTGCTTTCCTAAACAGGACATATCTTTCCAATGCAGAATATGCAATGCAAGCCGAGAGTAGAAATACAGGAGGTAAAGTCCCAATCATCCTTCCATCTGATCTGTGATATCCCAGAATTTGTACGAAAATACTCAAATAGTAACCTTCCAAAAAACTACTTTAGTAAAAAAATTTATGTGTCTTTGGTTGTCAAAGGGCACAAAGAACTTTATACCGATTTATCAGGCAAGAGGTTCTTGGGTTTGATCACCAGACAAGTAGCGGAAACCAAGGGCAGCTCTCATTTCCTTGCTTAGCTATCAAGGGCTTTTGCTTCAGAAGCAAAAACGGTAACTGTTGTTAGGTTTTGTTGAGCCTGGTAAAATGCTTCCATTTCTGACAGTTTTCATAAAACTAAGGCTGTTGAAGGTGACAATTTCAGCAACCAGTACTTAGGGACACTGAAATTAATTAGGGGCCATCAGAGTTTGGCACCCAAGTGCACTACTAACCACATCAAAAACATGTATTTCTCAAGTCATTTCATGGTTATGAATTTAACTCAAAACCTAATTTTTGCATCGCTTCCAGCAGTGAATGTCTTAACACGAAGTACATTTCTGATTGATCAACAAGATTCTAGTTCTAAATCAACAAGCTAATTTTAAACCTCCATTACTGCAGAGGCTTGAAAATAACTCTAATAGAATGATTCAACATTAGGCATGTTTACAGGATCATTGAAATTCTAACAAACCGTGAGGGCTTAGGGGATTATCAAATTAAAATGAAACCATTTCATTTTGATCAAATATTGAGACTGCTCCGTTGCTCAATTGGCTGTCAAATTGCAAATAATTAAATCCAACTCATTTTCAAATTTCATTGGTTTTGGTTTGCATTCTTACATTCTGTAATCCGAAAAAAAATGTTTTCCGGTAATGTATCAGCCTAATTTCTTGAATGTTATTGTCTAACTGTTGAAGGTGACAAAAATCATGCCAAAACAAGAATGATGTTATACATGAAGTTTTAAATGCTTGTCTATCAAATGAGGCATCAAACCAATTTGTTATATTTGTTGCAACTTACTAGATAAGATCTTCTAAGAAGCAGCACTATTGCACACACCATTAGGCTCCACTCTACTCTATCAGGAGATTAAGTTCTAAGAAGCCTTGCTGAAAAGACTCTGACATCTTCTTCACTTACATACAACCCCATTTTGTAGATCACTGCTCAAATCAAGTCTTCCAGAGGCCATTATAGGTAGTTCCAGAGACAGCATTTAGTCCAAATAAAATGGCAGCACTGGCTTGACTTACTGACATTTTGTGGTCTTCAGAATTTCCATCCAATCATTCTCTCATGAGACTTCTTTCTGTAAATGACACTCGCCAGTTATCCCTGCAGTAAATTCTGGACACTTCTTCCTCGAAACTCTTGAGGCTAAATTTTTTTCAAAACAATCATGATGTGGCAAGATTTCTGAATGGCATGCAGGTAATTGTAAAATATTGTCATGAAATAAAAAAATTATTAGCAGGACACTTGAAAGGTCTGCTGCTGCAGCTCGAGGAAAGACAAACTTGTTGACGGAGCACCTATTATGTTGTGTGCCTTGAAAAGGTGTTCAAGGTGAATCTATAGCATTTTATTTTGAAAGTATTACACAGTATAGATGACAAATATAAACACAAAGAATCATTCCTTGACATAAGATATTTGCAATGCTCTTCATTGAGGAAGCTAAACTATCGACATGTGCTGACATATTAGTGCCATGGATAGATTGAATTTTGAGATGTAATCTCATGGAATCAAGAAGACGTCCATGGTTCCATTTTCAAAAGCAGATATTGAAAGGCAATTTAAATTAAACTTTTTTTCTGCAATTCCAGTATTTGTAAAGTTTGTAAGCACCAACCAAGGTAGGTGTGGTCTTGATAGTTCAATGAGGAGCCGAATGCGCCGAAATTTATAAAAGAAGCACACCAGTGAGACACTTTTAAAGCTTATTAAATTCTTTGAGGTGTCCTGACATTCTCAAAGTCAAAAACAGTTGTAGTTAGCTTCCAGTTTGCGAGTTCAAGTCTTCAGCAAGTGAGAATTTAAAAGCATTGGCTGCCGGTGGCAATTAACTTAAATCAATCAGTCGCAGGATTGTTGCACAATGGTGTTACTGGTCTGTGACCTGCATTAAATTGCCGCCAGTCTGCAGGCAGCACTGAATTCAATTGTTATGCCTCTTGAGTGCTGGGTTATCTTTCTACAAATCAACACCATTTACAACTTACTATCTGTCAAGGCATGTACATGTAGGTCATGTATTCAATGTATGTGTTACAAACCTACATGATTGTACAAGGATTGAAAATGCAGCCGTCTCAATTATTTGGAAATAATAAAAGAATTACCACAAATAGTCTTTTTTGCAGAAATAAAGAAATGGTTTCTGATATAAATAGTAATAAGGGGGTGACCATTAAATATCCAGGAGGACCTTGGAGTTTTTTTTAAGTAAATAATTTCTTGGGCTAGTGAGTCCGCATCTTGAGAAAAAAGTCTTATATTTAAGGCTCCCAAGACACTTTAGCACAATCGAAGGTCCTACACTGTAGAACTTCTTTGGTTTAGCTATTTTCTACTTATCAAGATAGTATTATGATTGCTCTCCAATGTTTTCTCTAGAATGACCTAAAATGGCCTCCGGAAGATTGGATTTGAACAGCCATCTACAAATTAGAGGTTGTATGTAAGTAGACAAGATGTCAGAGGCTTGTTTAACAAGGCTTCTGAGAACTCAATCTCCTGATGGAGTATGTTGGAGCCTAATAGGGTCTGCAATAGTGCTGCTTCTTATTTATCCAGTAAGTCAAAACCCGACGTAGCATGTCTTCCGTATATAGGTTTTTAATGGAAGATAATTGAAGTTACACAAAACATTTCTGTATAATGACAAATTGATGTGTTATAACACTTGATAACAACCAGTAAACAAATTATATTATTTTCTTAGATGTATTTCAGTAAAGAATTTCACAGTAATTGACCAAAAAAAAAGAGCCTGATTCATAACATGGAAACCTCTTTTTAAGGTTACAGAATGTAAGGATTGCAAACCCATTTCCATGAAATTTGAAAATGAGTTAGATTTGATTATTCTCAATTTGACAGCCAATTGAGCACTGGGGCAGTCCCAATATTTGATTACAATGAAATGGTTTCATTTTAATTTGATAATTCCCAAAGCCCTCACGGTTTGTCTGAATTAATGCTTTCATTTTCAAAGTTTCAATGATCCTGTAAACATGCCTAATATTGAATCATTCAATTAGAGTGCTTTCAAGCCTTGGTAAAGATGGGATTTGAAATTAGCTTATTGACTTAGAATGTGAATCCTGTTGATCAACTTTAAATCGACTTTGTGTTCAAGATCAGACATTTAATGCTGGAAGCAATGCAAAAATTATGTTGCAAGTAAAATTGATTACCATGAAACTATTTGAGAAACATCAGTGTGTTTCACTTAAATGCACAAATATATTACTAAAATGGTTGTCACATAAGGCATGGGAGTCTTCATAAAAGGGATCTGATAATGCAGGACCACTGTCCAGTGCATATATATAATTATATATATGACACCTTAGTCAGCAAATCCAGTCTGCTGTCATAAAATGAGTGACTCGGTGACTCATATGGAGTCATGCTGAATTTTTTTTCCAGAAGAAGGAAGCCATTAAAATTGCTTCTTGAACATGTGTAATTATGAGGTATTCACTCATATGGTTTGTTTTAAAACATTCAATATAAAATCTGTTAGTGCTTTTTGAATGTCACGATGAAGGGTAGCTGAAATTGTCAGGCTGGCTAACAAATTGAAAAGAGAAAGGCCTCGCCTTCAATTACTTCAGTTTTGTGAAAATATCTAGAAATGAAAACATTTTACCAGGCTCCACATAGAGTTCTGTCAAACCCAAGCAACCAGTTTTCTTCCCAGCGCAGAGCCCTTGATAGCTAAGAGAGGAAATGAGACCTGCCCTTGGTTTCCGCTACTTGTCTGGGGATCAGGTAAAAGAACCTTTTGCCAGATAAATCAGTATAAAGTTCTTTGTGTCCTTTGACAACCAAAGACACATTCATTTTGTCGCTAAAAAGAAATTATTTTCTGATAGTGTTTGCCATTTCAGTGTTCAATCAGACTCTAAAGATGTCACAAATAAGGCGGATGGATGATTTGGGAGTTTCATCCTGTACTTATACTCTTGGTAGAGCTAATAAGGATAGGAGGGGACATAATAACCTCTTTTTTATATGTCAGTCTGAGTGCATCAGAAGTCAGAAATTATTCATTAGGTATGTATACTATATGTGCAGGTCAAGTAAAAGTGAACTAACAGAAATTGTGACAGCAGGATGTAGATTGAGGTCACATTTTCTCTCTATATTTGTAAGGTTGGCCTGACATTTCAAAAGCATGAGAAGATATACAATATGAAAATTTAAAAACGAATCTTGTTCATCAGACAACACATGTAGGATGAAGGATAATGAACTCTTATGTTGTATTTTCATATTTCCTGAAAGTCTCTTGCAATTTTTACTCTTGACGAAATGCTTATATAAATATAAATGCCTGAGATATCTTTAGTGATGTCTCTTGCAATTATGTTACATTCTAATGCAATATACAAGCCATTCCCAAGACAGTGAAATTGCATACCAGCATAATAATTTTCCTTTGTCTGTTACAGATCTCTTGACAAAATTCTTTCGAATATGTTATGAAGAACAACTGTTTCAATGGAGATCAATTACATAATTATTCTGTTCTTCCTGTGGAGACAATCTGGTCTTAGATACCAACACAAATTTGCCAAATGTCAACAAGATTCTACTTCAAAGTCAATAACCCTAATTTGGAAATTAAACACTGGCAGAGGATTTAGGGAGTTTTAAATGAATGATTCAATATTAGGCATGTTTGCAGGATTTCTGAAACTTTTGAAATTATGGAGTTGATATCAATATAATGAGAAGGTTATATTCTCATATCACTGTCAGCATCTGAATGTACATATATTCCTCAAATTCCATAAGCTGATACATTTTCCATTTTGGTGTAATACAATTTCCAAGTAAGAACATCCAGTTTAATAAGAGTATTTTTAGATTCGTTTTGGAGAACAGTTTTATTCTTTCAATTTCAGTGCAAGATCCAAAAAAAAAAAAAACAACAACAACAAAAAAACAAAAAATCCACTATTTTTATTGGTCAAAGATTCTGCAAGTTTACATGGTATAGTGGAATGTGTCACAAGATTACAAGATTACAAGATTATTACTATAGCAATATAATATCCTTTTTATTTGTACTGTTAAAAGGGGTAGCAAATCATTTGACATTCTAGTTTGTCTTTCATTACAGCAACTAAACTTGATAAGAGGAAAACTTTCCAACTCTTCACTTGTGTTGAAATTTAGCTACTCTTAGAAGCTTGTTAGTGGCAGCACTGTTCCATACTCCATTAGGCTCCCATCTACTCTATCAGGAGATTAAATTTTGGGAAGCCCTGCTAACAACGGCAGACATCTTGTCGACTTACATACAACCCCAATTTGTAGATGGCAACTTCCATGCAATCTCCGGAGACCATCTTTAGCTGTTCAAGAGAGTAGTATCATAAGTATGAGCACTAGACTAATCTGGTTTGATAATACATGGTAAGTATTAAATCCTTTCATGCACTGGTCCAAACAACAAGCGCTCTTAACCAAAAGGCCAAAGGGGTAATAGAGAATAATTACAACAAAGCAATCAGAGATATTTAGTGCCTGCTACATCACATGATTTGAACGTGTTCAGGGTAAAACAACAGCAATGAAAGGCAACTGAATGGTCTCTTTGGCGATAAAACCAAATGAGCAATTACTGATTGACAATTGTAGAAACAGACGATTAATTGTGTCATTTCTTTCGCTCCGTCCAAGGCTGTACATCAATTTGTGGATTTATTCTGGCTATACTTTTAGAATAGAAGCAGCATGCCTTAACTCACAAAGTTCTGCTTCTCTGGAATTTGATAGCTAATTTTGAACATTATAAAGAAGATGAGCTTAGGTTGTTAAGTTATGGTAGAGATTGCATAAACATTTGACGTCCAAATACATGTAAGGGCCCTGATAATAATTAAGCAGGTTTATAGGTAGGTGGATACCCCGCTACAGGCATTGGGAATCCCTGGTGCTTTTCTAGTTAACCACCTTATTAATTGGGCAACAACGTCACATGCATTCAACATCGAAGACATATATCTAGATCTTCTGAAAACAGACCCCAAGCTCACCCACCCAGACCATAACAGGCAATCAAGTGCTTCTCATAGCCGAACACAGGATGGTGGCATTAGAGAAGAAAGAAGTCTCCCCAGACGAGGGAGGCAGGGTCAAACTGATATGAAACTGCCAATTAGTAGACAATTGATGGCAATATAGGAAGCTTGTGATCCAAAGATGTTTTCAGCGAACCTTCCTGTCACGGAACATCATAAAATTAGTCAGAATGAACAGCGGTAGATGTAGTCCGTACAGGGCTCTCTGGACATAGGGGAGTGGGCTTTTATTTTTCGGTATTCAAAGGCCGACATGTCATCAAGTCATTTCTTCAAAATGATACTTTTCATCAAAGGTCATGGTCTAGTTGGCCTGAGCCTATAGAACCAGGGGCGTAGATTTTTCATTTTTGTAGGGGGGGATGATTTCGACACAGCGTACTACGGGTTATGCCCATGGGCCGAAAATTGCGAGGAGATTTTCGGGGCCGTCTGAGGGTCCAGAAACCAAAATATTTTAGATTATTTGAAGGTAAATTCTGAGCAACCTGAAGGATGTATTTTCTCCTAACCACCAACAAGTATTATGGCAAAAACAGCTAAATATAGCTAATAATCCTCAAGACAAAGTAGTCATGATTTGAGATTCTAGGGGGGATAATCATATGATCAACCCCCCAGGCTCATCCTAGGGGGGGATGCATCCCCCCCATCCTCCCCAGGATCTACGCCCCTGTTAATAGAACCTCTCTGCATCCACCAATGAAGTCTTATGGATGATGAAAAATATAAATTGCTGGTTGTTTATACACTGTAGAATATCTATACAATGTAATTGTAATTGAGTATGTACACAATATATTGTGCAATATAACAACATGTTTTCCTTTTTAAGAATGTCAAATACAAAGAAGGAATTAAACTGCAAACTTATTCTTTACCTCAGGTTTGCATTCAAAAATCTTGGTAATTGATTAATATTTGGAACTTGAGATCACATCCATTCTTTGAATTTGTAAATGGGCTTTAGCCCTGGCACAATCACAGTTGAACAAGGAGATAATAATGTCATCTCTTGTTCACAATACCGACAGGGCATTAAAATTTGCAAGCATTGACCATTGTTGTTTACAAATGATGCCTGGCTAATTGGATATTCCGGATAAGATATTCGTATAAAAATATTTCAAGAGGATTCAAGTTCAGTGCTTATAAAATTTTCATTATCCAATCCCACTCTTTGACCAAATCTCGTCAATTTGATCTTCATGCAATTCCTGTAGGTTCATGATCTGTTTGCTGAATTGAATCTCTGACAGACACATGGTTTGTTGATTCAAATTCATTCAGTGTGCATCGGTACCATTGCCTTTTGATGGATTGCCACCTGAATTGGCCTGGAACATGCTGAAGTTGGCAGGTGGGAATTGAGCAAGGCAATCATTGAAGCAGAAACATCATATGCACATTTCTATAGTATCCTGCCACTGCATTGGTTTACTCCAAATTGAAGTACACGCATTTCAACGTCTACGGAAAATACACTAGTTTTGCTTTTATAGTGATTCATCGTGATGTTATGATAAAAGCATTAAAATGTGCAAGCACTTTAGTTTTAGGAGACTTATGTTGTTTGTTGGTATCTGACAAAGCTGAGGGTTGTGAATCTGATCCTTGCATCCAACTCCGACTAATCAAAATGGTAGTTTGATGAATTTCACTTCATCAGCAATTGTGAATCACCAGTTGTAATGAGACTGACCTCTGTCAAATGCTGTGATAGGGGTAGCCTAATTAGCGAAACAGTATCAGATGATATATGATACTTAATTTGTAATGCATTGGAAAATTCTTTCACAGTTGCCAGGAAGTTCAATTGCTTCATCATGTTTCAAAAATCGAATACCACTCTTTTATTAAACCATGTACATTGGGTTCCATTCATTTTTTGTGAGCTTGTGATCTGTCAGGTAAATTCAAATTGTCAGTTGCAAGGTTTGTTCATTGGGATTCATTGAAATGTCAAAATGGACATGCAATGGTACAATTGCCTTTTGATTGATTGCCATTGAAGTGGCCATGGAGTTGGATTGTTATCCCGTCTATTCTAAGGTTTGGACTGGAATTTCCACAACAATCTGAATCATGAATAAATTAACGAGAACACCATTCCTAAAGACGGATAATAATAACTTATGGAAAATTTCCGGAGCAACTTGATTCAAGAAATAAAAAACTACAGCGAAAAAAACTCAGAGAATTTCCAAAATCAATCACAGGTTTGAGTTACCAGCCAAAGATAATTTAAGCACTTTTCAACGTTCAAAATGATCATCCGAAAAAATAGACCAATCATTTGAATGGTAAATAACATATCTTCACCAACAGAAATAAGGCCAGGTTTAAGTTTAGCCTGGTTTTTTAAAGTATATTTCTTTACATACAGTGCTGGCATTTTTTCATCAAAATTGAGTATAGTACTAACTTTGGGATTACTTGGACCAGCTCTAAGGCAGAGATCTGGTTTCGAATTCCATTTGCTAATTTTAAGTGAAACAAATTATTCATACTAAAGTCAAGACATTTTATTTTGGCAGTAAGTTTTTAGCCAATGAAACAATCCATGATTAAGTCTGATGTTTAATTTTTGGTTTATTAGACTGAGTACACCATGACCAAGCATGGTTTGGATTAAATATGTGTCCTCTAATCCCCCAGCTTCATCATACAGGCACTTACAATGTTAAATTTCTGCTGCTTTTCAACACATTTAGAGCTATTTTTAGCCTTCTGTTGTGACGTCATCAGCATTGTTGGCTCTACGACATCACTGAAACAATGGTGACGTCACAACAGCAGCAATAGAAGAAAATGGCTTCTTGAGCTGTGTTGACAGCAATGTTATTCCAATGGGATTACCTCAAAACTATAGCTACAACATGCCAATACTTCCTAATGTTTATGAAACTGTTTGGTCAAGATGTCAGGAACAGGAGACAAGTATTTTTGTCAAGAGTAAGGTATGTTTTTAATTATCAGCCAAAAACTTACTGCCACAGAAAAATGACTTGACTATAAAAAATCCATTGCCCCATGTTGGAGCATGACAGTCAGTCAATGCAATCAAGAAGAGGAAAACTAAATATCAAAAATTGGAATTGATCATCAGATTACTTCCCTGAACTGACCATTGATCAACTCAAAAGACCATCAGTACCATAACAAATGCCAAGTCATAGTACTACAAAGAAAACCTGCAATGGACATGGCCGGAGGCTGACCACTGTCCATAACTCTGTGACAAAGATGACAGAGGTCCACAGGACTCCAAGACTGCCCCCGGTCACCAGTGAAACAGCATGCTTGCTTGTGATAACTCTTATCAATGAATAGCATAACAGACAGGGCCCTATCATAGCTGACCACTCGTCAGTAGGTCCACAGATGACACACCTGACCAAAGGTCATTTGCAATGGCTCATATCCTTCAAGGGACAGTTGATCTCTTAAGAGCCTGAGGGACCCTCTTGGTGGTTTCTGAATAAGAAAACCATTAAGACAACATCAGAGCTTAAAGCAAAATTAATTCTTGCCTTTCTTGAGACATGTTTTGTATAAATGACACAACATAGAACAAAATTAAAATCACTTCATTTGGCTTTGTAGCTAATGATGGTGGTTAAGGGCTTTGGCTCTGCTCATCTGAGGTCTCAAGTTTCAATCTGTGCACATTTTTTGTACATCGTCATGAATGGCATATATACGGTAGCATATCAAATTTGACGTCATGACATAGCAAGAAATAGAAAATAAATTTCACACTGATTCAATTGCCAAGAGGTTCTCAGAGAGTGATCTTTGGTAAAGTAGCAAAAACCAAGGGCAGGTCTCATTTCCTGTCTCAGCTTTCAATTCTCTTTAAGGAAAAGTGATTATTTGGTTTATGAAATTAGCAGTTTATGGACCCTTCTTCAATTTAATGCAAGGGTTTTGCTCAAAATTACAAAACATAAACAATACATCAATGTATTGCAAATCACGCATTTTTGAATGATGTCACAAGTCAAATATCGTGCTTGAGAAAATGTCTGGAGAATCAGAGTCAAATAAGACATTTACCGAATGAAGGATAAAGAACTCTTTATGTTG
Organism: Platynereis dumerilii; assembly: GCA_026936325.1. Taxonomy (NCBI): domain Eukaryota; kingdom Metazoa; phylum Annelida; class Polychaeta; order Phyllodocida; family Nereididae; genus Platynereis; species Platynereis dumerilii. The sequence continues at coordinate 2,173,531 of JAPTHN010000060.1, read as the reverse complement.
TATTTTCTAATTTCCTGAAAGTAAGTTTTACTCCTAATGAAATAAAATGTACTTATCTGAATGCATGACATATCTTTTGTGATGTCTCTTGCAATTTGTTGGATTCTAATTCAATATATATGAACCATCCTCAAGATAGTGAAATTGTACAGCAGCATATTAAATGACTTTTTCTATTTCAGATCCCTTGACAATGAATTATTTTAAATATGAAATGAAAGTTCTGTTGTGGAGAACAACTATGGTGCTGCTTCTTACACGATTTTATCAGGTGAGTTGCAACCTGGATGTTGCATGTCTTCCGTTATCAAAATTTTTAATGGAAGGTTATTTAAGTCACATAGGCCTCTATAAAATATCAAATCAAATCAAATCAGTTTATTTAATATAGCGCAAACTTTGAAACAAATCTTCAGATGCGCTTTACAAATTTTAGAAGGAATAAAATGTAAAATCGATAAATGTAGTATAATAAATGTAAAAAGAGTATGTATATAATATAAATTAAAAACCAGTATGTACAATTAATCACTTTAAATTAAAATCTATCATATAGATGAGTCTTTAATTTAGCTTTAAAAGAATCAATATTATCACAGCCTTTTATCACATCCGGGAGTTCATTCCACCACTTAGGCGCCGCAACACTAAATGCTCGATCAGCGAAAGTCTTTTTCCGTGTAAAGGGCACTGACAATCTCGGCTGAGTTGTTGTGGATCGCAAGCCTGATCGTCTGGGTGCAGCAGGTTTCAACAAGTCGGCGATGTATCTTGGAGCTTGGCCTTGCAGACTTTTATAAACAAGGGTTAGAGCCTTGTGTTGGATACAGACTGCTGTGGGAACTGTCACCATCCTGTAGAACCAGCTTTGTCGCAATGTTTTGAACACGTTGCAGTTTGTTCATATCACACATTGGCAGACCTATAAAAAGGATGTTCGAATAGTTAAGGTGGGACATGACTAAGCCAAGCACAAGAGTCTCACATGAATTCTGGCTAATGCTGCTTCTTATCTGTTTAATTCGCTGGATGTTCCACATCGCGATTTTGTACAATTACAAATGATGTGCTATAACACCTGCTGATAGACAACCAGTAAACAAATCATCAAATCAATTTTTTCCACTTCATTTAGCAGAATGTAACTACTTTGGTGTGTATATCTCATGAGTCATCTCACCTCACTCATCCCTGTTTTCATCTTGTGCCCAGATAAACAATTATCTTGATAATTCATCTGGCACATCTCACACTATAAGATTTATTTGTCAATATTGTAACTTTGGATTTTTCTTGTCATGAATAAAAAAGAAAAAGAAAAAAAAATCATATTATTTTCTTACAGTAAAGAATTTCACTATTTAATTTAAAAAGTAGCCTGACACATTACACGAAAACTCTCTTTTCAGTTTTAAGGTTACATTATGTAAAGAATGCAACCAATTCCAATGAGATTTGAAAATGACTTAGATTTGAATATTCTCAATTTGAGAGCCAATTGAGCACTGCAGCAGTCTCAATATTTGATTACAATGAAATGGTTTCATTTTAATTTGATAATTCCCTAAGCCCTCACGGTTTGTCATAATTAATCGTTTCATTTTCAAAACTTCAACGATTATGTAAACGTGCCTAATATTGAATCATTTGATTAGAGTTCCTTCAAGCCTAGGTTGTTGTCGGGTTTGAAATTAGCTTGTTGACTTAGAAGAAGAATCCTGTTGAGGAACTTAAAATTGCCTTTGTGTTCCAGATCAGATATCTGCTAGGAGATGTTTTGCAAAGATTATGTTGCAAGTAAAATTGATTACCATGAAACTATTTGAGAACACCAGTGTTTCACTTTTAAATGCATAAATATAAATGGTTGTTACATAAGGCATGGGAGTCTTCTATCAAGGGATCTGATAATTATGCAGGACCAACACATTTCAACAGAATTAGAATATACATATATACATGACACCTTAGTCATCCAGTCTGCTGTCATAACATGAGTGACTCGGTGACTCATATGGAGTCATGCTGAATTTTTTTCCAGAAGAAGGAAGCCATTAAAATTGCTTCTTGAACATGTGTAATTAACTCATATGGTTTGTTTTAAAACAGGGAATATAAAATCTGTTAGTGCCTATTGAATGTCACGATGAAAGGTCGCTAAAATTGTCAGGCCGGCTAACAAGTTGAAAAAAGAAAGGGCTCTCCTTCAATAGCTTTCGTTTTGTGAAAATAGCTAGAAATGAAAACATTTTACAAGGGTCCACATAGAGTTCTTTTTAACCTAACAACCATTTTTCTTCCTAACTTAAAAGCCCTTGATAGCTAAGAGAGGAAATGAGACCTGCCCTCGGTTTCCGCTACTTGTCTGGGGATCAGGTAAAAGAACCTTTTGCCAGATAAATCAGTATAAAGTTCTTTGTGCCCTTTGACAACCAAAGACACATTCATTTTGCCACTGAAAAGAAATTATTTTCTGAAAGAGTTCGCCATTTCAGTGTTTGATCAAACTTCAAAGGCATAACAAATCAGATGGATGTATGATGGAGCATTTCATCCTGTGTTGGATGTGGAATCGTAGATGGAGGTTACATTTTCTCTATCTGTAAGGTCAGCCTGTCATTTCAAATACATGAGAAAGTATATAAGGTGACACACACATTTAGAACATTTTAAGAGCAAATCTTGTGCCTCAGACAACACATGTAGAATGAAGGATAATAAACTCTTTTGTTGCATTTTCATATTTCGTGAAAGTCTCTTGCAATTTTACTCTTGACGAATACCCTAATTTGGAAATTAAACACTGGTAGAGGATTTAGGGAGTTTTAAATGAATGATTCAATATTAGGCATGTTTGCAGGATTTTTGAAACTTTTGAAATTATGGAGTTGATATCAATCTAACGAGAAGGTTTGTGCATCGAATTATGAAATAGAAAAAATATTCTCATATCACTGTCAGCATCTGAATGTACATGTATTCCTCAAATTCCATAAGCTGATACATTTTCCATTTTGGTGTAATACAATTTCCAAGTAAGAACATCCAGTTTAATAAGAGTATTTTTAGATTCGTTTTGGAGAACAGTTTTATTCTTTCAATTTCAGTGCAAGATCCAAAAAAAACCCCAAAAAAAACAAAAAATCAACTATTTTTATTGGTCAAAGATTCTGCAAGTTTACATGGTAAACTGGAATGTGTCACAAGATTACAAGATTATTACTATAGCAATATAATATCCTTTTTATTTGTACTGTTAAGAGGGGTAGCAAATCATTTGACATTCTAGTTTGTCTTTCATTACAGCAACTAAACTTGATAAGAGGAAAACTTTCCAACTCTTCACTTGTGTTGAAATTTAGCTACTGTTAGAATCTTGTTAGTGGCAGCACTGTTCCATACTCCATTAGGCTCCCATCTACTCTATCAGGAGATTAAATTTTGGGAAGCCCTGCTAACAACGGCAGACATCTTGGCAACTTCCATGCAATCTGCGGAGACCATCTTTAGGACTGGTTTTCATGCACTGGTCCAAACAAACAAGCGCTCTTAACCAATAGGCCAAAGGGGTAATAGAGAATAATTACAACAAAGCAATCAGAGATATTTAGTGCCTGCTACATCACATGATTTGAAAGGTGTTCAAGGTAAAACAACCGCAATGAAAGGCAACTGAATTGTCTCTTTGGCGATAAAACCAAATGAGCAATTGCTGATTTACAATTGTAGAAACAGAAGATTAATTGTGTCATTTCTTTTGCACGGTCCAAGGCTGTACATCAATTTGTGGATTTATTCTGGCTATAGTTTCAGAATCGAAGCGACATGCCTTAACTCACAAAGTTCTGCTTCTCTGGAATTTGATAGCTAATTTTGAACATTATAAAGAAGATGAGCTTAGCTTGTTAGATTATGGTAAAGATTTCGTAAACATTTGACGTCCAAATAAGGGCCCTGATGATAATTAAGCAGGTTTATAGGTAGGTGGATACTGGATACCCCGCTACAGGCATTGGGAATCCCTGGTGCTTTTTCTAGTTAACCACCTTATTCATTGGGCAACAACGCCACATGCATTCAACAAGGAAGACATATATCTAGATCTTCTGAAAACAAACCCCAAGCTCAGCCACCCAGACCATACCAGGCAATCAAGTGCTTCTCATAGCCGAACACAGGATGGTGGCATTAGAGAAGAAAGGAGTCTCCCTAGACGAGGGAGGCAGGGTCAAATTGATATGAAACTGCTAATTAGTAGACAATTGATCGTCCCCATGGTAATATAGGAAGTTTGTGATCCAAAGATGTTTTCAGCGAACCTTCCTGTCACGGAACATCATATAACTGGTCAGAATGAACAGCGGCAGATGTAGTCCAGACAGGGCTCTCTGGACATAGGGGAGTGGGCTTTTATTTTTCGGCATTCAAAGGCCTACATGTTGTCCAGTCATTTATTCAAAATGATACTTTTCATCAAAGGTCATGGTCTAGTTAGCCTGGGCCTATAGAACCTCTCTGCATCCACCACTGAAGTCTTATGGATGATGAAAAATATAAATTGCTAGTTGTTTATACACTAAAATTTCTATACAATATAATTGTTATTGAGTATGTACACAATATATTGTGCAATACAACAACGTGTTATCCTCTTTAAGAATGTCAAATACAAAGAAGGAATTAAACTGCAAACTTATTCTTACAGCAGGTTTGCATTCAAAAATCTTGGAAATTGATTAATATTTGGAACTTGAGATCACATCCATTCTTTGAATTTGTAAATGGGCTTTAACCCTGGCACAATCACAGTTGAACAAGGAGATAATAATGTCATCTCTTGTTCACAATACCGACAGGGCAATAGAATTCGTAAGCATTGTCCATTGTTGTTTATAAATGATGCCTGGCAAATTGGATATTTCGGAAAAGGTATTCTTATTAAATATTTCAAGAGGATTCAAGTTCAGTGCTTGTAAAATTTCCATTATCCAATAACACTCTTTGACCAAATCTCATCAATTTGATCTTCATCCAATTCCTGTAGGTTCATGATCTGTTTGCTGAATTGAACCTGACAGACACTTGGTTTGTAGATTCAAATTCATTCAGTGTGCCTCGGTAGCATAACCTTTTGATGGATTGCCATCTGATTTGGCCTGGAACATGCTGAAGTTGGCATGTGGCAATTGAGCAAGGCAATCATTGAAGCAGAAAAATCACATGCACATTTCTATAGTATAGTATCTTGCCACTGAAAACACTCGCTGCATTGGTTTACTCCAAATTGAAATTTCAATGCCTACGGAAAATACACTAGTTTTGCATTTACAGTGATTCATCATGATGTTCTGATAAAAGCATTACAATGTACAAGCGCTTCAGTTTTAGAAGACTTATGCTGTTTGTTGGTATCTGACAAAGCCGAGGGCTGTGAATCTGTGTCACCATTCAAAATGATCACCTGAAAAAAATAGACCAATAAGTTGAACGGTAAATAAATTACATAACTTCACCAACAAAATTAAGACCAGGTTTAGGTTTAGCCTGGTTTTAAGTATATCAATTTAAATACAGTGCTGGCATTCTTTCTTCAAAATTGAGTATAGTTTAAGCTGTTAGACTGAGATCTGGTTTTGAATTCCATTTGCTACTTTCAAGTGAAAAGACTTATTCACACTAAAAATTTTATAGCCCAATGTCGGAATATGACAGTGAGTCAATGCAATCGAGAAGAGGAAAATTAAATATAAAAAATTGGAATTAATCATCAAATTACTTCACTGAACCAACCAATGATCAACTTAATAGTGTAAAATGACCATCATTGCCATCACAAGTGCCAAGTCTTAGTACTACATACAAATCCTGCAATGGACATGGCCAGAGGGTGACCACTGTCCATAACTCTGTGACAAAGATGACAGAGGTCCACAGGACTTCAAGACTGCCCCCGGCCACCAGTGAGACAGCATGCTTGCCTGTGATAACTCTTATCAACGAACAGCGTAAGAGAAAGGGCCCTATCATAGCTGACCACTCCTCAGAAGGTCTATAGTTGACACACCTGACCAAAGGTCATTTGCAATGGCTCATATCCTTCAAGGGAGAGTTGATCTCTTAAAAGCCTGAGGGACCCTCTTGGGGGTTTCTGAATGAATATTGTAAGAGAAAGGGCCCTATCATAGCTGACCACCCTTCAGAAGGTCTATGAGGGGTGTCCCAAAAGTTCTGACCAATTTTTTTGGCAGACCTTTCTATTTGAAGTAGCTGCATGAAATTTTCACAGAATCAATTTCAGGTATTTCACTATCCATTTTGAAAATATGGTACCTGTTCGAACATTCTAAATAACTTTTCTGTTGCCATGGAAACAGAAGGTCAGTGCACCCAGCGCAGCTAAATTTTTTAGGCCGAATCCAAGTGTCTAGGCTTGCAAATAACCAAGGAATTTACTGTAAATATGCAATGGATGATCATGAAAAATATTATTTTGAAACCTAACAGTATCTCAAAGTTTTTCATTTACATTTAAAGTCATTGTGAATCAGTTTAACCCATGTGCTGAGGCGATCACCTGGGTCCTCCAAACTGGGCTGTTCCTAAATTGTGGAATTTCAGTGTATGTGGCAACTGCTTCATTTCTCGTTATGACTATTATTTCTTTAATTTTTGAACTGGTATATATACTTTAGTATCACACAAAGTTACAGAAGGCCAAATCTGGTAATTAAAGCAGATGACATTGGGTTTTGCACCTATGGTTCTTGAGCACTGCCTCTTGACAGCAGATTGTTTAAGCCAAACCGTCTCAAGCACTGTTAGGCAACTTCTGGAAAAAGCCTTTGGTAATTGCCACAGCTGATCAGGTTGAAATATAAATAAATGTTTATGATCTAATGATAGGTATCTTGAAAGACTGCAAACTTCTCAGGAAATACATTTTCGTGCAATCATTTGCTTTTTTACTATAAATTCTCTGACTTTTAACACAGCTAATTTGCTGAATTTTGTCGTAGAAATTGAGCTGCGCTGGGTGCACTGACCTCTGGTAACCATGGTAACAGAACAGTAACTTAAACACTTTTTACAGTCTTGATTTTTTCAAAATAGATGGTCAAATACCTGAAATTAATTCTGTGAAAATTTCATTTAGCTATTTCAAATAGAAAGGTCTGCCAAAAAAATTGGTCAGAACTTTTGGGACACCCCTCGTATAGATGACACACCTGACCAAAGGTCATTTGCAATGGCTCATGTCTTTCAAGGGCCAGTGGATCTCTTAAAAGCCTTTGGGGTCCCTCTTGGCATTTCGGAATAAGAAAGTCATTAAGGCAACATCAGACCTTGAAGGAAAATGTATGCTTGCCTCTCCTGATAAATGTCGCGTATAACCAATAACTGACACAGCATTGAACAAAAAATAAGAATCACTTCATTTGGTGGTTGTTAAGGGTTTTGGCTCTGCCCCACTGAGGTCTCCAGTTTGAATCCTGGCACATTTTTTTGTACACTGTACAATGTACATCCTCATGAATGGCATATATACAATAGCATATCAAATGTGGCGTCATGTCTGAACAATAAAATATACTTCACACTGATTTAATGGGCAAGTGGTTCTCAGAGAGTGATCTTTGGTAAAGATGAACTTTAAATCGACATTGTGTTCAACGTCAGACATTTAATTCCGGAAGTTGTGCAGAATTAGGTTGCGAGTTAAATTTATTACCATGAAACTATTTGAGAAACAGCAGTGTTTCATGACAACTTGAACTTGTTGAAGAGGTAAATAGATAGATTTATGGCAAGCATAGCCGTCTAAGCCCAGTTCTGGGCACTAAAGAGGGTTGATTGTTAAAAGATGGCAGAAAGGGATCAGGAGTCTTCAACGTGTTACACTCTAACCCCATGTAAGGGATTCTTTTACTTGTCCATCAGTTTGGATTTTGCTCGTGAAGGTCCATCGAAAATTTCAGATTTCCCAACCAGGGTTCGCACCCATGCAAACAAAGATCGGTATATAGCAGGTGGGAACCTTAATCACTCAGCCACGTAGCTGCCATTGATAAGCTCATCTGGTAGCACTTCGAATGTCACAATGAAAGGTTGCTGAAATTGTAGGCCCAATCACAAATTGAAAGCGAAAGAGCTTGCCTTCAATCGCTTTAGTTTTGTGAAAATATCTAGAAATGAAAACATTTTTCCAGGCTCCACAGAGAGTTCTTTCAAACATTACAACCATTTTTCTTCCCAACCTAAAAGCCCTTGATAGCTAAGAGAGGAAATGAGACCTGCCCTCGGTTTCCGCTACTTGTCTGGGGATCAGGCAAAAGAACCTTTTGCCAGATAAATCAGTATAAAGTTCTTTGTGCCCTTTGACAACCAAAGACACATTCATTTTGTCACTAAAAAGAAATTTTTTTCGGAAAGAGTTTGCCATTTCAGTGTTTGATCAAACTTTAAAGGCATCACAAATCTGATGGATGGATGATGGGGCATTTCATCCTGTGTTGGATGTAAAATCATAGATGGAGTTTACATCTTCTCTCTCTATCTGTAAGGTCAGCCTGTCATTTCAAATACATGAGAAAATATATGAGGTGACACAAAATTTAGAAAATCTTTTAAAAGAGCAAATGTTGTGCGTGAGACAACACATGTAGAATGAAGGATAATGAACTCATATGTTGCATTTTCCTATTTCCTGAAAGTCTCTTACAATTTTTACTTATGACGAAATGCTAATACAAATGCCTGGGATACCTTTTGTGATGTCTCTTGCAATTGTGTTACATTCTAATGCGATATACAAGCCATTCCCAAGACAGTGAAATTGCATAGCAGCATAATAATTCACTTTGTCTGTTACAGATCCCTTGACAAAATTCTTCTGAATATGTTATGAAGAAAAATTGTCTCACATGGAGATCGCTGACATAATTATTCAGTTCTTCCAGTGGCGACAGACTGATCCTATATACAAACACAATTTTACCAGACGTCAAAAAGATTCTGCTTCAAAGTCAATAAACCTAATTTGGAACTTAAACACTGGCAGAGGCTTTAGAGAGCTTTGAATGAATGATTCAGTTTTAGGCATGTTTACAGGATTTCTGAAACTTTTAAAATTACGGGGTTGATATCAATATTTATACAAGAAGGTTTGGGGATCGAATTATGAAATAGAAAATTATTCACATATCACTGTCAGCATCTGAGTGTACATGTAGGCCTATTCCTCAAAATTCCATAAGCTGTTACATTTTCCATTGTGGCATAATACAATTTCCAAGTAAGAACATCCAGTTTAGTAAGAGTATTTTTAGATTCATCTTGGAGACGGTTTGCTTGTTTCAATTTCAGTGCAAGATCCAAAACCAAAACCAAAAAAAACTAACAATTTTTATTGATCCAAGATTCTGCAAGTTTACATGGTATACTAGGATGTGTCCCTTTACTGTCACAAGATTACATAATAGCAATATAATATCCTTTTTATTTTTACTGATAAAAGGGGTAGCAAATCATTTGACATTCTAGTTTGTCTTTCATTACAGCAACTAAACTTGATAAGAGGAGAACTTTCCACCTCTTGTGTTGAAATTTAGCTGCTGTTAGAATCTTGTTAGTGGCAGCACTGTTCCATACTCCATTAGGCTCCCATCTACTCTATCAGGAGATTAAATTTTGGGAAGCCCTGCTAACAACCTCAGACATCTTGTCTACTTACATACAACCCCAATTTGTAGATGGCAACTTCCATGCAATCTGCGGAGACCATCTTTAGGACTGGTTTTCATGCACTGGTCCAAACAAACAAGCGCTCTTAACCAATAGGCCAAAGGGGTAATAGAGAATAATTACAACAAAGCAATCAGAGATATTTAGTGCCTGTTACATCACATGATTTGAAAGGTGTTCAAGGTAAAACAACAGCAATGAAAGGCGACTGAATGGTTTCTTTGGCGATAAAACCAAATGAGCAAATTGCTGATTGACAATTGCAGAAACAGAAGATTAATTGTGTCATTTCTTTTGCACCTTCCAAGGCTGTACACAAATTTGTTGATTTATTCTGGCTATAGTTTTAGAAACGAAGCAGCATGCCTTAACTCACAAAGTTCTGCTTCTCTGGAATTTGATAGCTAATTTTGAACATTATAAAGAAGATGAGCTTAGGTTGTTAAGTTATGGTAGAGATTGCGTAAACATTTGACGTCCAAATTAGGGCCCTGATAATAATTAAGCAGGTTTATAGGTAGGTGGATACCCCGCTACAGGCACTGGGAATCCTAGGTGCTTTTTCTAGTTAACCACCTTATTCATTTGGCAACAAGCCACATGCATTCAACACGGAAGACATATATCTAGATCTTCTGAAAATCAGACACCAAGCTTAGCCACCCAGACCATAACAGGTAATATATATGATCTTTATTCACAAATATAAAATTTGTACAGCAAGCATTTTTGTTTACAATTAAAAAGGGCAATAAAAACAGACGAGACAAGGGTCTCATTAACAGATAAAAACAAATTTAAAATGCCGTTATGGCCTAATTCATACAAATATCATCAATTATACAGGACAACTCATCATTATTTAAGATATCACAGTAGGCATGACCATCCCTAATTGAGATCAGTTCTTTCAAGCTATGTATTTTAACTTTATCACAGTCAGACATATTATTTAAGCTCACTAAACTACTGAGATCAGTCATCGCATCATTAAATTGACTTATAATTTCTCTGTAATTACAACCAGCAATTGACATAGGATTATTTAGACATTGACTAGATACTGTTCTAACAATAATATTCTCTGAAGACAGACAATTTTTAATAAACTTAATAAAACGACATTTCAACTGAGTATGCAATGGTAAGGAATCTGAAAGCCACTCTACGATATTACAATGAGTCCTATAATTGATATTCCACAGTACTCTTAAAGCTTTTCTCCATGAGACGCACAAGTCTTCCACTGCTGTACTATAAAGATCCCATAACGGTGAACCATAAAAAGAGCAGCAATATTGACGGAATAGTTTACATTTTAAATAGGAATACATGTGACCAAAATCAGCCATAAATAAATTGAAATTCTTCCAAAAACAGCCTATTGCTTGTTTTATACCACTTACATTATCTACTGTAGATACTAAATTACCTAGATGTAATGCTTTTTCACAATATTGCAGAACTGAACCATTTACATAAACATTACCTTTCAAATCTCTACAATTACGTCCTCTAAAGAGCATTAACTGACTTTTACTTCCGTTAAACAGTATACTAAACTCTTCTGCATATTTTTCACAGATTTCGACCATCCGTCTCATACCATTCAAAGTGGGACAATCAAGTGCTTCTCATAGCCGAACACAGGATGGTGGCATTAGAGAAGAAAGGAGTCTCCACAGACAAGGTAGGCAGGGTCAAATTGATATGAAACTGCCAATTAGTAGACAATTGATCGTCCCCATGGTAACATAGGAATTCTGTGATCCAAAGATGTTTTCAGCGAACCTTCCTGTCACAGAACATCATATAACTGGTCAGAAGGAACAGCGGCAGATGTATTCCAGACAGGGCTCTCTGGACATAAGGGAGTGGGCTTTTATTTTTAGGTATTCAAAGGCCGACATGTCCTCAAGTCATTTCTTCAAGATGATACTTTTCATTCAAGGTCATGGTCTAGTTAGCCTGGCACTATAGAACCTCTCATGATCCACCACTGAAGTCTTATGTATGATGAAAAATATAAATTGCTGGTTGTTTATACACTCTAAAATATCTATGCAATGTAATTGTAATTAGCTACGTACACAATGTATTGTGCAATATAACAACATGTTTTCCTCTTTAAGAATGTCAAATACAAAGAAGGAATTAAACTGCAGACTTATTCTTATCTCAGGTTGAGTTTCAACCCGAGTGACTTGTGATATGTGCAATTTGATTCTGAGGATGCCTATGATATATATTGGTCTTATTACGCCTCAAAAATACCAGATGATATACTTAGTTTTTTGTTTTTTGAGTTACATTTTGAAGTACTTCGATGTCTAGCTAAAAAAGAGAGGGAGAAAAAAAAAGAAAAAAAAGTGTTCTTTGATATTGTTGATGCCGGAACATCCTTTAGAAGATGTTTTTTTGTTTATGTAAATTTTCTATAACTAATTATAGTCATCATTAATTATATATTATTCTCAATTTGCTCTTCAATAAATTTCAATAATAACAATTACATCTCATACAGCCTAGAATCTTTATAATAATTGTATAATGGTATGCATGGTTCTCTCAGCAGTCAATTCCACTCAGGGTGGTCACTCGTCACGAGTCGTCAGCGACAATATTTTTGTCTTAGCGTGATCTCCCGCCTATTAATAAAAAGTGTTTACTTTTAAAAAAACTGACATGTATTTCATAGGCGAATAAATGTATCTTGAGTATTGAGTCAGGTTTGCATTCAAAAATCTTGGTGATTGATTAATATATGGAACTTGAGATCACATCAATTCTTTGAATTTGTAAATGGGCTTTAGCCCTGGCACAATCACAGTTGAACAAGGAGATAATAATGTCATCTCTTGTTCACAATACCGACAGGGCATTAAAATTTGCAAGCATTGACCATTGTTGTTTACAAATGATGCCTGGCTAATTGGATATTTCGGATAAGGTGTTCTTTTTGAATATTTCAAGAGGATTCAAGTTCAGTGCTTGTAAAATTTCCATTATCCAATCCCACTCTTTGACCAAATCTCGTCAATTTGATCTTCATGCAATTCCTGTAGGTTCATGATCTGTTTGCTGAATTGAATCTCTGACAGACACATGGTTTGTTGATTCAAATTCATTCAGTGTGCATCGGTACCATTGCCTTTTGATGGATTGGCCTGGAACATGCTGAAGTTGGCAGGTGGCAATTGAGCAAGGCGATCATTCAAGTAGAAACAGCACATGCACATTTCTATAGTATCTTGCCACTGCATTGGTTTACTCCAAATTGAAGTACACGCATTTCAACGTCTACGGAAAATACACTAGTTTTGCTTTTACAGTGATTCATCATGTTATGAAAAAAGCATTAAAATGTACAAGCACTTTAGTTTTAGGAGACTTATGTTGTTTGTTGGTATCTGACAAAGCGTAGGGTTGTGAATCTGATCCTTGCATCCAACTCAGACTAATCAAAATGGTAGTTTGATGAATTTCACTTCATCAGCAATTGTGAATCACCAGTTGTAATGAGACTGACCTCTGTCAAATGCTGTGATAGAGTTAGCCTAATTAGCGAAACAGTATCAGATGATATATGATACTTAATTTGTAATGCATTGGAAAATTCTTTCACAGTTGCCAGGAAGTTCAATTGCTTCATCATGTTTCAAAAATCGAATACCACTCTTTTATTAAACCATGTACATTGGGTTCCATTCATTTTTTGTGAGCTTGTGATCTGTCAGGTAAATTCAAATTGACAGTTGCAAGGTTTGTTCATTGGGATTCATTGAAATGTCAAAATGGACATGCAATGGTACAATTGCCTTTTGATGGATTGCCATTGAAGTGGCCATGGAGTTGGATTGTTATCCCGTCTATTCTAAGGTTTGAACTGGAATTTCCACAACAATCTGAATCATGAATAAATTAACGAGAACACCATTCCTAAAGACGGATAATAATAACTTTTGGAAAATTTCCAGAGCAACTTGATTCAAGAAATAAAAAACTATAACAAAACAAACTGGGATGAAAACACATAGAATTTCGAAAATCAATCACAGGTTTGAGTTACCAGCCAACAATTATTTAAGGCACTTTTCACCGTTCAAAATTATCACCCAAAAAACTATACTAATAAGTTGAACGATAAATAACATAACTTCACCAACAGAACTAAGACCAGGTTTAGGTTTAGCCTGGTTTTAAGTATATTTCTTTACATACAGTGCTGGCATTCTTTCATCAAAATTGAGTATAGTGTTAACTTTGGGATTACTTGGACCAGCTCTAAGGCAGAGATCTGGTTTTGAATTCCATTTGCTAATTTCAAGTGAAACGACTTATTCATTCTAAAAAATCCATTGCACCATGTGGGAGCATGACAGTCAGTCAATGCAATCATGAAGAGGAAAATTAAATATCAAAAATTGGAATTGATCATCAAATTACTTCCCTGAACCGACCAATGATCAACTAAATAGTCTAAATGACCATCATTGCCATCACAAATGCCAAGTCATAGTACTACAAAGAAAACCACAGGGTGACCACTATCCATAACTCTGTGACAAAGATGACAGAGGTCCACAGGACTCCAAGACTGCCCCCGGTCACCAGTGAGACAGCATGCTTGCCTGTGATAACTCTTATCAACGAACAGCGTAAGAGAAAGGGCCCTATCATAGCTGACCACTCCTCAGAAGGTCTATAGATGACACACCTGACCAAAGGTCATTTGCAATGGCTCATATCCTTCAAGGGACAGTTGATCTCTTAAAAGCCTGAGGGACCCTCTTGGGGGTTTCTGAATAAGAAAACCATTAAGACAACATCAGAGCTTAAAGCAAAATTAAGTCTTGCCTTTCTTGAGACATGTTTTGTATAAATGACACAACATAGAACAAAATTAAAATCACTTCATTTGGCTTTGTAGCTAATGATGGTGGTTAAGGGCTTTGGCTCTGCTCCTCTGAGGTCTCCAGTTTCAATCCGCGCACATTTTTTGTGCACAGTATATCGTCATGAATGCCATCTATACGATAGCATATCAAATACGACGTCATGACATAACAAGAAATAGAAAATATACGTCACTGATTTAATGGGCAAGAGGCTCTCAGAGAGTGATCTTTGGTGAAGTAGCGAAAACCAAGGGCAGGTCTCATTTCCTGTTTCAGCTTTCAATTCTCTTTAAGGAAAAGTGATTATTTGGTTTATGAAATTAACGGTTTATGGACCCTTCTTCACTTTAATGCAAAGGTTTTGTTCAAAATTACAAAACATAAATAATATATCAATGTACAGCAAAACATGTATTTCTGAATGATGTCACAATTCAAATATCTTGCTTGAGAAAATGTCTGGAGAAACAGATTGAGCCAAAGTGAGCATTCATGTAATGATGGATAATGAACTCTTTATGTTGTATTTTCAAATTTCCTGAAAGTCTCTTGTAATCTTACTCCCGATAAAATACGATGTACTTATCTAAATGCATGACATATCTTTTGCGATTTCTCTTGCAATTTGTTAGATTCTAATTCAATATATAAATTATTCCCAAGACAGTGAAATTGTTAAGCAGCATATTAATTCACTTTGACTATTTCAGATCCCTTGAAAATGAATTATTTACAATATAAAATGAAAGTTCTGTTGTGGAGAACAACTGTGGTGCTGCTTGTTACAAAATTTTCTCAGGTAAGTTGCAACCTGGATGTTGCATGTCTTCCGTTATCAAAGTTTTTAATGGAAGGTAATTAAAGTCACATAGGCCTACATAAATTTTTTGTACAAGGACAAGTTGATGAGCTATAACACTTGATAGACAACCAGTGAACAAATCATATTATTTTCTTACAGTAAAGAATTTCACAGTATAATTTAAAAAGTAGTCTGACACATTACACGAAAACTCTCTTTTCAGTTTACATAATGTAAGGAATGCAAACCGATTTCAATGAGATTTGAAAATGAGTTAGATTTGATTATTCTCAATTTGATAGCCAATTGAGCACCGGAGCAGTCTCAATATTTGATTTCAATGAAATGGTTTCATTTTAA
Source organism: Platynereis dumerilii (assembly GCA_026936325.1). Classification (NCBI taxonomy): domain Eukaryota; kingdom Metazoa; phylum Annelida; class Polychaeta; order Phyllodocida; family Nereididae; genus Platynereis; species Platynereis dumerilii. The sequence goes on along the minus strand of JAPTHN010000060.1, from coordinate 2,157,730 downwards.
CTTGGTAATTCGCTAAGCCCTCACGGTTTGTCTGAATTAATGCTTTCATTTTCAAAGTTTCAATGATCCTGTAAACATGGTTTATATTGAATCATTCAATTGGAGTTCTTTCAAGCCTTGCTTGTTATCAGGTTTGAAATTAGCCTGTTGACTTAGAAGCAGAATCCTGTTGATGAACTTAAAGTAGACTTTGTGTTCAAGAACAGATATTCGCTGCTGCAAGGTATGCAAAAATTTTGTTGTGAGTCAAATTTATTACAATGAAACTATTTGAGAAATGCTAGTGTTTCATGACAACTTGTAGTGGTATATAGATAGATATATGCTGTAAGTTCAGCCCTCTAAGCCCAGATCTGGGCACTCAATAGGGTTGATTGTTGAGATAGGCGAAAAGATCAGGAGTCTTCAACATGTTACATACCTACCCCATGTAAGGGATTTTTTACTTGTCCATCAGTTTGGATTTTGCTTGTGAAGGTCCACCGAAAATTTCAGATTCCCAAACCAGGGTTCACACCGATGTAGACGAAGACCTGCATTGGAGCAGGTGCGAACCTTAATTGCTCAGCTACCTAGCTGCCATTGGTAAGCTCATTTGGTAGCACTTTGAATGTCACAATGAAAGGTCGGTAGAATTATCAGGCCCAATCACAAATTGAAAAGAGAAAGGGCTTGCCTTCAATCGCTTGGGTTTTGTGAAAATAGCTAGAAATGAAAACATTTTACCAGGCTCCACATAGAGGCCTTTCAAAACCTAACAACCATTTTTCTTTCTGACACAGAAGCCCTTGATAGCTAAAAGAGGAAATGAGACTTGCCCTCGGTTTCCGCTACTTGTCTGGGGATCAGGCAAAAGAACCTCTTGCAAGATAAATCAGTATAAAGTTCTTTGTGCCCTTTGACAACCAAAGACACATTCATTTTGTCACTGAAAAGAAATTATTTTCTGAAAGAGTTTGCCATTTGAGTGTTTGATCAAACTTTAAAGACATCACAAGTCAGATAGATGGATGATGGGGCATTTCATCTTGTGTTGGATGCAGAATCGTAGAATGAGGTTGCATTTTCTCTATCTGTAAGGTTGGCCTGTCATTTCAAAAGCATAAAAAGATATACGACGTCACGATACAAATTTAGAACTTTTTGAGAGCAGATCTTGTGCGTCAGACAACACATGTACAATAAAGGATAATGAACTCTTATGTTGTATTTTCATATATCCTGAAAGTCTCCTACAATTTTTACTCATGACAAAATGCTAATATAAATGCCTGAGATATCTTTTGTGATGTCCCTTGCAATTATGTTATATTCTAATGCAATATACGAGCCATTCCCAAGATATTGAAATTCTATACCAGCATTATAATTCATTTGTCTGTTAGAGATCCCTTGACAAAATTCTTCCGAATATGTTATGAAGAACAACTGTTTCACGTGGTGATCGCTGATATAATTATTCAGTTCTTCCTGTGGAGACAGTCTGATCTTAGACATAACACAATTTTGCCAGATGTCAACAGAATTCTGCTTCAGAGTCAATAACCCTAATTTGGAACTTAAGATTGATACGAAGATCATGGAACTCTTTTATACAGCAATTGTCCAATCTGTAATTGCATTCTCTATCATATGTTGGTACGGTAACAGCAGCCTAGACTCAAAGAGAAAACTCACCAGAATCATCAAATCATGTATCAAACTAGGAATTTCAGGTGCTATGTCTCTGGACGACATCTTTAAAAAAGCAACTTTGCAGCGATGCAAGGTTATTGTAAATGATGTAGATCATCCATTAAATCAATTGTACAACTTGTTACCATCGGGTCGAAGATACAGTTCCATCAAATGTAGAACCTCTAGGTATTCCATCTCATTTGTTCCATCAAGTGTTAGACTCATCAATGACCTTAAAGTCAATCTATCACAAACTTAAACCATATCATCAATCATCCATCTATCTGTTGTATAAATGATGTGTGAATCTGACTGTTTGCATGTTTCCTTGAGTGAATGCCTATATTTTGATTGTACACAACAAGTTTCATGTTTTCATGATTAAATAAAGTATTTATTATTATTATTATTATTATTAATAAACACTGGCAGAGGCTTTAGAGAGCTTTGAATGAATGATTCAATATTAGGCATGTTTACAGGATTTCTGAAACTTTGAAAATTATGGAGTTGAATTTCAACACACCAACAAGGATTGGGGAATAATAAAACAAAAAATACATTCACATATCACTGTCGGCATTTGAATGCATTCCTCAAATTCCAAGAGCTGATGATACATTTTCCATTGTGGTTTGAAGTAATTACAAAGCAAGAACATCCAGTTTATTTAGAGTATTTTTAGATTGGTTTTGGGACAATACCTTATTGTTTCAATTTCAGTATATGAAATAAAAAGAAAGAAAACCAAATATTTGTATTGATTCTGGATTCTGCAAGTTTACATGGTATAGTACACTTTATACCTTCACTGTCACAAGTTTAGATAACAGCAATTTAATGCCATTTGTATCTTTACATTAAAGTGGGGGTAGAAAATGTTTAAACATCCTAGTTTGTCTTTCATTACCAAATTAGACTCTTTGTGTTGAAATTTAGCCGCTGTTAGAATCTTGTTAGTGGCTGCACTGTTTCCATACTCCATTAGTCTCCCATCTACACTGTCAGGAGATTAAATTTTGGGAAGCCCTGCTAACAACCTCAGACATCTTGTCTACTTACATACAACCCCAATTTGTAGATGGCAAATCCCATGCAATTCTCCAGAGACCATGCATCTTAAGCTTAAGCTTTTCAAGAGGGCAGCTTGATATTATGAGGCAAATCCTCTTTTGTGCTGGTCCATTAACTGCTAGAACAAGCATAAGATAAAGACTCCTTTTGAAAAGTGAAAAACTACTCATACAGTAGTATATGGTTGTTGTAGTAGTTTCATTATTTATGAAAAAAGAGAGTTTCATTATTTATGAAGACAGAAAGGTCAATTCCACTGTGAAAATTGAATTTTGAGTCATGATACTGATCGATGATAATAATTATGACATGTTCTAACAATAAGTTTCAACACACCTTTTAATTTAAGGAAATTTTTGCTGCTTGTTGGAATGTTGGGGACTGACAAAAGGAGCAATTTTTTAGCATTCTTGTTAAGAACATAAAATTGTGATATGACAAGGCTCTGAATCCACACCAAGGTAATCCTTGTTCCCAAGAATGAGTCTTTTGCTTTCTGCATAGGCACTGAGCTCAAGAAACTATCCACATTACATGTGACTGACAGAGTTCATTTCCCGGGTTGCGTTGGAACCCAAATCTCCCTCCAGTGGTTGCAAAATCAAGCACTCCTTACCAATAGGCCAAGGGGTGTTAACAACAGAGCAATCAGAGACATTTAGTGCCTACTACATCATGTGACTTGAAAGGTGTTCAAGGTAAAGAAATGGCAATGAAGGGCGACTAAATGGTTTCTTTTGCGATAAAACCAAATGAGCAAATTGCTGATTGACAATTGTAGAAGGAGAAGATTAATTGTGCCATTTCTAATGCACCTTCCAAGGCTGTGCACCAATTTGTTGATTTGTTTTGGCTATAGTTTTAGAATCGAAGCAACATGCCCTAACTCACAATGGGCTTCTCCGGAATTTGACAGCTAACTTTGTATATTACAAATATGACGAGTTTGCAGTTTGTTAAATAATGGTAAAGATTGTGTTAACCATTCGATGTCCAAACAAGGGCCCTGATAATAATCAAGCAACTTTGAAGGTAGATGGATACAGGCATTGGGAATTCCTGGTGCTTTTCCTAGTGAACCACCTTATTCATATGGCAATAACGCAACATGCATTCAAAACGGAAGAAAAATATCTCGATCTTCTGAAAACAGACCCCAAGCTCAACCACCCAGACCATAACAGGCAATCAGATGCTTCTCATAGCCGAACAAAGGATCGTAGTATTAGAGAAAAAAGGAGTCTCCCCAGATGAGGGAGGCAAGGTCAGATTGATATGAAACTGCCAATTAGTAGGAAATTGATGGTCCCCATGTAATATATATAACAAGCCTGTGGTCCTAAGATATTTCCAGCAAACCTCTCTTAGAACAACATCTAACTGATCACAATGAACAGTGGCAGATCTGGTCGCTTCGTCATAATGCATGGTTTAGTCTTTTTGATTATAAAAAATAATAAATTGCTTATTGTTTATCAAAAAATATTTGGATAATTGACGTTATTGTTATTAAATGCATAGTCACACACACTGTATATTGTCCAGCATTATGATCTTTTTTTATCTTTAAGAATGTCAAACACATCTGAAGAGGTAATACATTTTTGATTTATGCTTACCTCACGTTTCCATCCAAAGTCTTGGTGATTAATTAATATTTGGAACTTGAGACCACGTCCATTCTTTGCAATTTGTGAATGGGCTTTAACCTGGGCGTAATAATAAATCTCATCTCTCGTTCACAATGCCCACAGGGCCTCAAAATTTGCAAGCATTGCCCATTGTTGTTTATAAATGACGCCTGGCTGATTGGATATTTCAGATATGGTATCCTTATGATATTTCAAGAGGATTCAAGTTCAGTTTTAATTATCCAGTCCCACTCATTGACCAAATCTCATCAATTTGATCTTCATCCAATTCTTCTCGGTTCATGATCTGTTTGCTGAATTGATCCTGACAGACACATGGTTTGTTTATTCAAATTCATTCAGTTTGCATTGGTACAATTGCCTTTTGATGGATTGCCACCTGAATTGGCCTTGAACATGTGGAAGTTGGCATGTGGCAATTGAGCAAGGCGATCATTGAGGCAGAAGCATGACATGCAGATTCCAATAATGTCTTTCCACTCAAGACATTCTGCTGCGTTGGCCCGCTCCAAATTTAAATACATGCATTTCAATGTCTACGGAAAAAAAGACTTATTTCACTATAATGGTAAGAGTGGTCTGTAATATTGTGAAAATTGCATTTTGTGAGTCATCATAATGTCATGATCAAAGCTTTACAGTGTACAAGCACTCTAGTTTTAGTAGAAATTATGTTGTGTGTACTTGGTTCAAGTTGTTTGGCAAAGCAGGAGACTTTGAATCTCATTCTTACACTGGAATCTGTTACATTCTAATTCAATATCTGAAACATCCCCAAGACAGTAAAGTAGGTTGATAATTCTCTTTGTTTCAGATCCCCTAGCAATACATTCTTCCAAATATGAAGGCAAAGTTCTGTTATGAAGAATAACTGTTAGGTTAACTGTCATAATAATAAATGATAATCTGGTGCTTCTATGGTGTCGGTCTGTCTTAAATACTTATTAAATGTTGCTAGGTGTCAGCATGATTCTGCTTCAAAGTCAACAACCTTAATTTTGAACTTAAACATTTCTAAGACTTCAGAGAACTCTAATTTAAGGATTCAGTATTAGGTATTATAGGCATGATTACAGGATTACCAAAACTTTTAGAATTATGGAGTAGATTCTGACACAACAAGGAGGTTTGGGCAATAATGAAATATGAAAAAAGAGAAGATTTCCCTGAATTTCAATACATTCCTCAAATACCATAAGCTGACACATTTTCCGACGTTGTATCATGCTACTTCCATGTGAAAAGTTGCAACCCACAATGATAAGTACAGACGATATTATTATTGATTTTAAAAGACTTAAAACTACACTGAATTTAACTGCATGCAGAAAATAATCAGTAACCAAGGTCATATTAGATTATTGTTTTGAGTATTTTTAGATCCGGTTTCAAAGAATGGCTTTTAGTGTTCAAATATTAGCATCAATTTAATGAAAATATAAAGCCTAATTATTTTTATTTGTTCAGGTTTCTGCAAGTTTACATTGTATACTGTACCCTGTTTCCTTCATTTTCACTAGTTCACATTAAAGCTCTGATGTCTTTCAATCTTTTAATTTTGTTTATCAACAAAGGCAACAAATCCATTATCTGTCATTACATAACTTGATACAACGAAACTATTCCAATGCTTGAGCTGAAATTAAGTTGGTAGAATCTCGTTGGGGAAGCACCATTAAACATGCTCCATTAGTTTCCAATCTTCGCCATCAGGAGATTAGTTTTAGGAAGTCCTGCTAACAAGCCTCTGACATCTTGTCTACTTACATACTACCCCAATTTGCAGATGGCAACTCCCATGCAATCTCTGGAGACCATTCCAGAGATAGCAATATGTGCACTTCGCTGCTCTGATTTAATGTAGCAAATCCTCATATGTGCCCGACACTGCCGGTCCATTAACTCTTAGAACAATCATGAGCTAAAGATCTAAGTTTGAAAGTACATGTGGAGTGTTATTACAGCGGTTTCATTACGTTATGCTGAAGTATAGATCCCCAAGTTCAAAGCACTTTGTATGGTCAGAGGCATTGATCTCTAGCTATACATCAATAGCAAATGAAAGAGTTCAGTTCTCAGACTGAATTAGAAGTCCTAAACTGTTTAACTAGCACTCTTAAGTATAAGGCCACCACTCAAAGAGGAAATAAAAAAATGATGACAAGAAACAAATAAGGGAAATTTAACACCCAATAAATCCTGTGCTTTGAAATGTGTTCAAGGTAAAGCAAGAGCTATTAAGAGGGACTATACACATACGTTGGTGATAAAACCAGATTAGCAAATTGTTGATTGACAACAGTAGAAACAGAAGACTAATTGAGCCATTTCTTTTGCACCTGGCTTGTTGTTGATTTTTTGGCAATAGGTAGGCTATATCACTTGCAGCATCAGTAATTTTCTTATGATTTCTAAAACAGCTCATTCTGCGCTATGAAAAGACACAGAAAATTGCATATTACTCGAGCACTTTAAAAGAAGACCATCTTTTGGTCACCAGTTGAGGCAAAGATCGTTCTTACCGAAAGACAATGGGTTGAGACTCATTGAAATACTAAGGCCTAATTGAAATACCATTTAGGTATACTGACATAATATTATATGACATTTGAAAACATGAAAAATCTAAATTTGCTATGTAGGCCTACATTCTCGTGAGGAGGACCTTGTGTGTGGTCTAGTTAACTACGTTTTTTGATTGGGTCACAACTCCACATTCATTCAAAACAGACACAAAATTGCCTCGATCTCCAGAAAACACCTCAGCTGCTCAGACCATTACAGGCAGTCAAATGCTGCTCATAGCTGAACACAGGATGGTAAGCATTAGAGATGAATTGAATCTCTACAGATGAGAAAGACAGGGTCAAATTGATGTGGAACTGCCAGTTAGTAGGCAATAGATGGCCCCAATGGTAATTTTGGGAGTCTGTGGTCTGAAGATTTTCCAGCAAACCTTCCTATCTCAGAGTAGCATCTAGCTAATCAGAATAAACAGTGGCAAATCTGGTACAGACAGTGCTTGCTAGGGGGAGGAGTAATTTTTTTGGATGCGCAGGCCCGCATCACCTGCATGATATTTTCTTAAAAATGCTATTTTATTTCTGTGGTCTAGGAGGACTTGGGATCCCTAGGACCTCCTGAATACTACACTGATGAAGTTGTGTGGATAATGGAAAATATAAACTGCTCATTGTACATAAAATACTGATACAGCATAATTGTAATATAATATGTTCTCTTTAAGAATGTTAAATGCATAGAAGGGACTTAATTGTGCAATTACCCTTTTACAACAGATCTTCATGCTAAATCCTTTTGATTAATTAATATTTGGAACCTGAGAACACTTCCCTTCTTTGCAATTTGTGAAGGGCTTTAACACTGGCAAAATGAATATTGAACAAGGAGATAAATAGAATGCCATCTCTTGTAGACCATAAGAAACTTACACATACATTACATACAATACTCACAGGGCATTGAAACTCACAAGCATTGTCCACTGTTGTTCTGAGTTGAACCTGGTTATTGAATATTTCTAGTTAGGTATTAAAATAGAAATTTCAAGAGGAATCAGATTCAATGCTTCATCCAATTTCCATTATACAACCCCGGTCTTTGACCAAATTGTTTCATGATCTGTCAGCTGAATTGAAATTAACAGACGTAAGGGCGGTTTACTCAAATTCATGCAGCCTGCATTGGTACAATTGCCTCTTGATGTATTGCTGTCTGAATCAGTCTTGAACATGCTGAAGTTTGCAGGTGGCAAATTTGCAATTGAGCCAGGTGATCTTTGAAGTGGAGACGTTTCATTTCAATATCTGCTCCTCAAGGAAGACATTCTACTGTGTTGGCTGACTCCATATTTGAATCCTTGAGTTCTTAACCAACACTGTGTGTACTGAATGATGATAAAACAACAAGCAAGTAATGTGACAATAATAATAATAATAATAATAATAGTCAGAATTGGTATAGCGCCAATTCCAGGAAATCTGCTCATTAGCGCTTGTGGCAAGATTATTTGTAAAAGCTCAGGAATTTAGTTTCTGTGGTTTTTCTTGAAGCTCCCTCGAGTAGTTGCAGACCTCACATAGTCCGGCAAACTGTTCCAAAGTTTGGATACAGCTCTGTCTTCTAATTTGCTTTTGTTGGATGAATTTGGCTCTTCTAGCAGGTGTTTGTTGTTGCACCTTAAATTATGATTTTGCTGAGCTTTTACTGAGATGAGTTCTTGAATGTACAGTGGTGCCTGATTGTTTATTGCCTTCCATGCAGTCTTAATCTCAATCACAAGATTCTAATTGTTTATGTTGTATTTATCATTGTTTATAATTAAATATCCCCCCTTGAATATTTCAAGAGGCGTCAAGTTAAATTACTTTATCATGTTTCAAAAATCGAAATCAACTCTTTCACTAAATCATGTGCATTTGATTTTCATCCAATTATTGTCCACTCCTGATCTGTCAGCCAAATTCAAATTGACAGATGCAAGGTTTGTTCATTGGAATTCATTGAAATGTCAAAATTCACATGCAATGGTACAATTGCCTTTTGATGGATTGCTATTGAATTGGCCTTGAGTTGGAAGGCGGGCCCTGCAATGGGAAAGGAGATTGTTATCCAATTTTCTACTTGAATTTCCGCAACAATTTAAATAGTGTACACAATAATTAACTGTCCTACAAATGGAAGGGAACACTATTACTAACAACCGAAAAGAATACCCTATTTTCCAGGCAAGAAAAAAAACAGAGCAACTTCTTAAATTCAACACATCACAAACTACAGCTGTATTAACGAGGATGGCAATCCATAGATTTTCCATAATCAATCACACGTTTGAATTCTCAACCGATGTTTCATATGATAATTAAAAAAAAAGAGAAGTCTAATCAATTGAAGTTATAAACAACAGAACTTTGACTCATAAGAAGGGACCAGGCTTATTTATACCAAGAATTTCATATTTTAAGACATTTTGGTGCATATTAATTAGTAAATACATTTCAAAGCAATAAAATACAATTGCTTCCGTGAAAATCGATGACCAAAATTTGCAAGCGACAATCTTCATTTCTAAACTGACCACTTGAGGATCTAGCCTACCAGAGTGATCACTGTTTTCTGTCATTATTACCAGGTTGTAGTACTACAAACGAATCCCGCAATGGACATGGCCAGAGGCTGACCACTGTCCATTTCTCTGTGACAAAGATGACAGAGGTCCACAGGACTCCAAGACTGCCCCCGGTCACCAGTGAGACAGCATGCTTGTCTGTGATAACTCTTATCAACGAACAGCGTAAGAGAAAGGGCCCTATCATAGCTGACCACTCTTCAGAAGGTCTATAGATGACACACCTGACCAAAGGTCATTTGCAATGGCTCCTGTCTTTCAAGGGCCAGTGTATCTCTTAGCCAAAGGGGGCCCCTCTTGGCATTTCTGAATAGGGAAGTCATTAAGGCAACATCAGAGCTTTAAGGAAAGTGTATGCTTGCCTCTCCTGATAAATGTCTCACATAAATGACACAGCATAGAACAGAATTAAGATTACCACATTTGGTCTAATGATAGTGCGTAGGGCTTTAGAGTTAGAGCTGGATAATCATCTAATACCCCTGTCTGATCTTAGATACCAACATAATTTTGCCAGGTATCAAAATGATTGCGCTTCGAAGTCAACAATCCTAATTTGGAAATTAAATATTGAGAGAAGTTTTAGAGAGCTTTAATTTAAGGATTCAATATTAGGCATGTTTAGAGGATTACCAAAACTTTAGAAGTTATGGAGCTGATCCTGACACAACTGGGAGGTTTGAAGAATAATAAAAGCAAAAAGCAAAAATGAATATTTAGCTGCATTCAAATGCATTCCTCAAATACCATAAGCTGACAAATTTCCTACATCGTAACATGCAACATCCGTGTGAAAAGTTTGCAAGCCGTAATGACAAGTACATACAATTACTAAGAAACAAGCCATGCTGGTGAATTAATAACTATCTAGATGATATTTTTCAATTGCTTATAAAAAATACTTAAAATGCAAATGTATTCATCTTAATGCAGTCTTCTGAAAAGTAACCAAGGTCATGTATTAAATCATTATTTGAGTATTTTCACAATCTGTTCCAGAGAATGGCCTTCGCGCTTAAATGTTGGCATCAATTTCTTTAAAAAATACAAACCCTAATTCTTTTACTGATCCAGGTTTCTGCAAGTTTACATCTCGTACCCTCATTGTCACTAGTTTACATTAAAGCCCTATGATGTCTTTTAAATTTGCACATCAACTAAGGCAACAAATCAATTGATTATAATGTTTGAGTATCTGTCATTATCTAAGAACTAATACTGAAGAAATCTTTCCAACCCTTGGCATGAAATTAAGTTGTTAGAATCTCGTTGGGGGCAGCACCGTTAAATATACTCCATTAGGATCCAATCTACTCCATCAGGAGATTAAGTTCTAGGAAGTCCTGCTAACAAGCCTCTGACATCTTGTCTACTTGCATACTACCCCAATTTGTAGATGGCAACTCCCATGCCATCTCCGGTGGCCATTTCAAGCTCTTCCAGAGATAGCAGTATGTGCACTTGCCTACTCTGGCTCAATTTAATGTTCCAAGCCCTTTTATTTGCTGGTCCATTTTAAAACTCTTAGAACAAGCATGAGCTAAAGATCCACGCTGAAAGTACATATGTGGTGTCATTAGAGCAGTTTCATTATGTTCTGCTGAAGCATAGATCCCAAAGTTCAAAGCACTTTATATGAACTCTAGCTTTAGACAGAGTTCAGTTCAAAGAGCGAATTCAAACTCACAACATCCTCCACTACTTGGTTGCACAAAGGAAATGAGAGAATGATGAAAAGAAATAAATAAGTGACAATTTAGCACCCAATAAATCATGCGCTTTTAAAAGTCTTCAAAGTAAAGCAAGAGCAATAAAGAGGGACTAAACAGGTTCTTTGGTGATGAAACCAAATGAGCAAATTGCTCATTCACAACAGTAGAAACAGAAGACTAATTGAGCCATTTCTTTTGCACCTGTCAAGGCTACACAAAGGTTGTTGATTTTTTGGTAATAGGAAGGCTCAAGCATTAGCAGCATCTGTAATTTTCATACGATTTTTGAAACAGCTCATTCGATGCTATGTAAAGAAATAGTAGATTCCTTATTACTCCTGCGGTTTAAAAGAAGACCATCCTTGGTAACCAGTTTAGGCAAAGATTTTTGAGAACCATTTAATTAAAAGGCCTAATTGAAATACTGTTTAGGTATATGGACATATATGACATTTGGAAGCAAGAAAAGCCTACATTCTCTCGAGGAGGACCTTGTGTGCGGTCTAGTAAACCACATTTTTAATTGGGCCACAACTCTACATTTATTCAAAACAGACACAAAAATGCGTAGATCTGCAGAAAACAGCACAGCTGCTAGGATCATTTCAGGCAATCAAATGCTGCTCATAGCCAAACACAGGATGGTGGAATTAGAGGAGAATGGAATCCCTACAGATGAGGGAGACAGGGTCAAATTGATATGAAACTGCCAGTTAGTAGGCAAAAGAAGGTCCCAATGGTGATATAGGGAGTCTGTGGTCCAAAGATTTTCCTGCAAACCTTCCTATCTCAGGGTAACATATATCTAATCAGAATAAACAGTGGCAAATCTAGTCCAGACAGGGCTTTTTATGAGAATCAAATTTTCAATCCCACTCTTTGACAAAATTGTTTTCATGATCTGTCTGCTGAATTGAACTTGACAAACACAAGGATGGTTTATTAAAATTCATGCAGCCGGCATTGGTACAATTGCCTTTTGATGTATTGCTGTCTGAATCAGCTTTGAACATGCTGAAGTTTGCAGGTGGCAAATTGGCAAGTGAGCGAGGTGATCATTGAAGTGGAGACGTTTCATTTCAAAGTCTGCTCATCAAGGAGGACACTCTATTGCGTTGGCTTACTCCAAATTTAAGTCTTTTAGTTTTTATCCACATTGTGTGTACTGAACGATAATGCAACAAGTGAGTAATATCTGAATCACAGGATTTTGATTGTTTATGTGATACAGTGCAATTCAGCACCTCCCAGCCAGCTGATATGAATCATTTTTCCCCAGCCAGTCACCTCAACTGCTTTCTCATTACCTGACTGTAAATTTCACCGGTAGAATGCCAAAAATTAACTCTCAACTGACGACTAAGCCAGCTGAGAAAATCCTTGCTGACAGTCAGCCAGCCAGCCAGACTCCTGCTTCATAACAGATAAAATAATTGGTACAACAGATCATTGGGTTACCCTGATTCTTGTCAGCTCCTGGTCTGTCAGCCAAATCCAAATTGACAGATGCAAGGTTTGTTCATTGGGATTCATTGAAATGTCAAAATTCACATGCAATGGTACAATTGCCTTTTGATGGATTGCTATTGAGTTGGCCTTGGAGTTGGAAGGTGGGCCCTGCAATGGGAAAGGAGATTGTTATCCAATTTTCTACTTTAAAGTTCGAATCAGGAATAAATAATTGAATGGGAATTTATTTGAATTGAATTACCTTATCTTGCTTCCTTGACTTTTTAACCATATCCATGTGTACTGCATGCCGATACAATAACAAGCAAATAATTTCTCAATCACAAGATTCTAAAGGTTTATAGTGTAATTTAGTTGTAATTACATATCTACTTTTGAATATTTCAAGAGGAAGTTCAATACTTTATCATGTTTCAAAAATCGAACTGCTCTTTTGTCAACCCATGGACATTTGATTTTCATCCAATGTTTGTCAGTTCATGATCTGTCAGCCAAAGTCAAATTGACAGAAGCAAGGTTTTCATTGGGATTCATTGAATTCAAATTTCAAGTCATAGTGCACTACAAAAAATCCTGCAATAGATAAGGCCAGAGGCTGACCACTGTCCATTTCTCTGTGACAAAGATGACAGAGGTCCACAGGACTCCAAGACTGCCCCCGGTCACCAGTGAGACAGCATGCTTGCCTGTGATAACTCTTATCAACGAACAGCGTAAGAGAAAGGGCCCTATCATAGCTGACCACTCTTCAGAAGGTTCATGGATGACACACCTGACCAAAGGTCATTTGCAATGGCTCATATCCTTCAAGGGACAGTTGATCTCTTAAAAGCCTGAGGTACCCTCTTGGGGGTTTCTGAATAAGAAAACCATTAAGACAACATCAGAGCTTAAAGCAAAATTTATGCTTGCCTTTCTTGAGAAATGTTTTGTATAAATGACACAGCATAGAACAAAATTAAAATCACTTCATTTGGCTTTGTAGCTAATGATGGTGGTTAAGGGCTTTAGCTCTGCTCCTCTGAGGTCTCCAGTTTCAATCCGCGAAATTTTTTTGTGCACTGTACATCGTCATGAATGGCTTATATACGATAGAATATCAAATTTGACATCATGACATAGCAAGAAATAGATAATATACTTCACACTGATTAAATGGCAAGAGGTTCTCAGAGAGTGATCTTTGGTAAAGTAGCTAAAACCAAAGGCAGGTCTCATTTCCTGTCTCAGCTTTCAATTCTCTTTAAGGAAAAGTGATTATTTGCTTTATGAAATTAGCAGTTTATTGACCCTTCTTCAGTTTAATGCAAAGGTTTTGCTCAAAATTACAAAACATAAACAATACATCAATGTATTGCAAAACACATAATTTTGAATGATGTCACAAATCAAATATCGTGCTTGAGAAAATGTCTTGAGAATCAGAGTTAAATAAGATGTTTACAGAATGAAGGATAAAGAATTCTTTATGTTGTATTTTCTAATTTCCTGAAAGTAAGTTTTACTCCTAATGATATACAATGTACTTATCTGAATGAATGAATGACATATCTTTTGTGATGTCTCTTGCAATTTGTTAGATTCTAATTCACTTTTTTTGAACCATTCTCAAGATGGTGAAATTGTATAGCAGCATATTAATTCACTTTGTCTATTTCAGATCCCTTGACAATGAATTATTTTAAATATAATATGAAAGTTCTGTTGTGGAGAACAACTGTGGTGCTGCTTCTTACAAGATTTTAGCAGGTAAGTTGTAACCTGGATGTTGCATGTGTTCCATTATCAAAGTTTGTAATGGAAGATAATTAAAGTCACATAGGCCTACATAAAATTGCTGTATAAAGACAAATTGGGGTGTTTTAACTCTTGATAGACAACCAGTTAACAAATCATATTATTTTCTAACATGCCTTAGTTCTCAGTAAAGAATTTCACAATAATTTACTTAAAAGGAGCCTGAAACATTACATGGAAACCCCTTTTTAAAGTTACAGAATGTATTGAATGCAAACCCATTTCTATGAATAGAATGGAATAAAAGGAAAAATATATAAAAATATCAAAGCTTTATATGAATGTACTTCAGCCAGTGTAAAATTGAATAATTACACTACTGATTGGTTTAACATAAAAAGCGGAGTCAGACCAGGTGACCCCCTGTCTCCAACTTTGTTCTGTATTTTTATTAATAGTATGATTCAAGAAATAAATGATTTAAATGTCGGAATAGAAATTAATGAGAGTCGAGTTGCTATATTAGCATTTGCAGATGATATCGTTCTTATTGCAAAAAACGAGGAAGATCTAGAAAAGATGTTGTTGACTACTGAAAAATGGTGCAATAAGTACAGGTTAGAAGTTAACACTGACAAAACAAAAATAGTAAACTTCAGACCAAGAAAGAAAAAAGGGACAACTTGTAATTTCAAATTTAATAACAGTACTTTAGAAATTGTAAATAAATATAAATACTTGGGTTTAATTTTTAATGAACACTTAGATTTACATATTGCCTCAGAGGTACTAGCAGGCAGAGCGGGTAGAGCCTTAAGTGGAGTTATAAATAAATTTAAAAACCTGAAAAATGTTGGATTTAATACTTATCAAAAACTATATTTTTCTAATGTTATACCAGTTATGGATTACGCTTCGGGAATATGGGGTTACAATAATTCTGCCCATGCTGATAAAATTCAGTATAGAGCGATAAGGTACTATCTCGGTGTCCATAATAAAGCTGCTCATAGCGGTCTTGAAGGTGATATGGGATGGAATGTTAGCAAAATAAGACATAATGTAAATATGGTTAGATATTGGAACAGGATTTTGCTTATGAATGAAAATCGCTTGACTAAAAAAGTATTTACATGGGACCTTTGTAAAGTAAGGGGTTGGTCGAGTTGTATAAAAGAAATATTTAAATATGTAGGTCTTTCACATTTTGATGAGAGAAACACCTGTGATTTGAGACTGATAGAAAAAAGGTTAATTGATATAAGAAATGTTGAATGGCATGAATCTCTATTGTTAAAACCAAAGTTAAGAACATATATGAAATTTAAAGATAAATTGTTATGTGAAGAATATGTTTATATAAAAAATAGAAAACAGAGATCATTAATTGCACAAATTAGATTAGGAATTCTCCCTATAAATATAGAAATTGGACGGTTTAGGGGCATTAAGTTAGAAGAGAGAACTTGCGATATTTGTAAAAGTAATTTAATTGAGGATGAGTTTCACTTTATTTGTGTATGTCCAGTTTACCAGTACCATAGGGAATTGTTGTATGCTAGTATCTCTGTAAATAATTTTGTACATATGACAGATTTTGAAAAATTTATACATATCATGACAAATGAACAATATAAAGTTAGCACATTTATTATTAGTGCTTGGAAATCAAGAAATGACATTTTATACAATACTTAATTTGATGTATCTTCTTTATGAAATTATGTATTAAGAAAACCTTTCATGTGTTTTGACAAAAATTATTGAAGTTCCAGTTATATGATATTGTAATTGAGTGTAATTTTGTTATATCTCTACATTTAAAGTTCACTTGTGTATTTTGAAAGAAAGTTCTAATTGTTACATTTAATAATTCAATATGTTGTGACAATTATGTAATTGTAATTTGTAATCCTCTGGTAAATTTAAATATTAATTGATTTATAGTGACAGATAAGCCCCCAGAAGGCTGGGTACCACAGGTCGTTTATGTTGTATTATTGTTAATTTTTATGTACCTGTCACTTAAATAATAAAGAATCAATCAATCAACTATGAAATTTGAAAATGAGTTGGATTTAATTATTTGCAATTTGACAGCCAATTGAGCAACGGAGCAGTCTCAATATTTGATCAAAATGAAATGGTTTCATTTTAATTTGATAATCCCCTTAGCCATCACGGTTTGTCTGCATTGATGCTTTCATTTTCAAAGTTTCAATGATCCTGTAAACATGCGTAATAATGAATCATTCAATTAGAGTTCTTTCAAGCCTTGCTTGTTATCGGGTTTGAAATTAGCTTATTGACTTAGAACAAGAATCCTGTTGAGGAACTTAACATTGACTTTGTGTTCCAGGTCTGACATTCACTGCTGGGAGATGTTTTGCAAAGATTATGTCGCAAGTAAAATTGATTACCATGAAACTATTTGAGAAACGCCTGTGTTTCGTGACAACTTGCAGTGGTGAATAGATAGATATGCTGTAAGTACAGCCCTCCAAGCTCAGTTCTGAGCACTCAAGAGGGTTGATTGTTGAGATAGGCGAGAGAGATCAGGAGTCTTCATCACGTTACAAACCTACTCCATGTAAGGGATTTTTACTTGTCCATCAGTTTGGTCCACTGAAAACTTCAGATTCCCCAACCAGGGTTCGGACCCATGCAGACAAAGACCATTACTCAGCCACCTAGCCGCCATTGGTAAGCTCATTTGGTAGCACTTTGAATGTCACAATGAAAGGTTGCTAAAATTGCCAGTCCCAATCACAAATTGAAAAGAGAAAGGCCTCGCCTTCAATCACTTTGGTTTTGTGAAAATATCTAGAAATGAAAACATTTTTCCTGGCTCCACATAGAGTTCTTTCATACCCAAGTAACCATTTTTCTGTCTAACGCGGAAGCCCTTGATAGCCAAGAGAACCAAGAGAGAAAAAGGGCACAACAAACTTTATACCTATTTATCTGGCAAAAGAACCTCTTGCCAGATAAATAGGTATAAAGTTCGTTGTGCCCTTTGACAACCAAAGACACATTCATTTTGTCGCTAAAAAGAAATTAATTTCTGATAGTGTTTGCCATTACAGTGTTTGATCAAACTTTAATTATCACAAATAAGGCGGATGGGTGATTTGGATGTTTCATTCTGTATTTATAATCTTGGTTAGCTTATTAGGATAGAAAGGGACATAAAAACCCCTTTTTTATCTGTCTTCGGAGTTCATCAGAAGTCAGAAATTATGATGATTTCAACACAACCACAAAGGTTGGGAATAACGAAATATTTAGAAAAAATATTCATATATAACTGTCAGCATTTGAATGCATTCCTCAAATTCCATAACCCAATACATTTTCCATTGTGGTGTAATGCAATTTCAAAGTAAGAACATCCATTTCATTTTTATGTATTTTTCAATTCATTTTTGGAGAATGGCCTTATTGTTTCAATTTCAGTATACATCATAAAAAGAAACTTTAAGGAAACCAGATATTTGTATTGATCTGGGTTTCTGGCCTACTTTGTATCTTCACTGACCAGATTATGGCAATATAATGCCCTTTTTATTTTTACTGTAAAATGCGCTACCAAAACATTTGACATTCTTGTTTGTCGTTTATTACTAAACTTGATAAGAAGAACAATTTCCACCTCTTCTGTTGAAATTTAGCTGCTGTTAGAATCTTGTACGTAGCAGCACTGTTCCATACTCCATTAGGCTCCCATCTGCTCTATCAGGAGATTAAATTTTGGGAAGCCCTGCTAACAGCCTCAGACATCTTGTCTACTAACATACAACCCTAATTTGTAGATGGCAACTCCTGTGCAATTCTCCAGAGGCCATGCATCTTAAGCTTTTTAAGAGGGCAGTATGTGTAATAATCGAGCTTGATATTATGAGGTAAATCCTCTTTTGTACTGATCCATTAACTGCTACAGAAAAAGCATAAGATAAAGATTCCTTTTGAAAAGTGAAAAAACGCCCGTACAGTAGTATATGGTTGTTGTAGCAGCTTCATTATTATGAAAACAGAGAGGTCAATTTCACTGTGAAAATTGAATTTCGGGTCATGATGCTGATCAATGATAATAATTATGACATGATCTAACAATAAGTTTCAACAACCTTTTAATTTAAGGAGACTTTTGCTGCTTGTATGTGACTGATAAAAGGAGCAATTTTTTAGCATTCTTGGTAAGAACTCCTAACACTGACTAAATGATGACATATAATTTCAATACCCAAAATTATGATATGACAAGGCTCTGAATCCACACCAAGGTACTCCTTCTGCTTTCCGCATAGGGCACTGAGCTCAAGAAACTATCCACAGCCCCTATCTTTATATTCCGTGTGGCTGACAGAGTTCATTTCCCGGGTGGCGTTGGAACCCAAACCTCCCTCCAGAGGTTGCAAAATCAAGCACTCCTAACCAATAGGCCAAGGGGTGTTAACAACAGAGCAATCACAGATATTTAGAGCCTTCTACATCATGTGACTTGAAAGGTGTTCAAGGTAAAGAAACAGCAATGAAGGGTGACTAAATGGTTTCTTTGGCGATAAAACCAAATGAGCAAATTGCTGATTGACAATTCTAGAAGCAGAAGATTAATTGTGCCATTTCTTTTGCACCTTCCAAGGCTAAACACCTATTTGTTGATTTTTTGTGGTTATTGTTTTAGAATCGAAGCAACATGCCTTAACTCACAATGGGCTTCTCCGGAATTTGACAGCTAACTTCATATATTATGGTAAAGATTGTGTTAACCATTTGACGTCCTAACAAGGGCCCTGATAATAATCAAGCAGCTTTAAAGGTGGGTGGATACGGTCATCGGGAATACCTGGTGCTTTTCCTAGTTAACCACCTTATTCATCAGGCAATAATGCCACATGCATTCAAAACAGAAAAAAAAGTAGATCTTCTGAAAACCGACCCCAAGCTCAGCCACCCGGACCATAACGGGCAATCAGACGCTTTTCATAGCCGAACACAGGATCGTAGTATCAGAGAAGGAAGGAGTCTCCCCAGATGAGGCAGGCAGGGTCAAATTGATATGAAACTGCCAATTAGTAGACAATTGATGGCCTTGTAGAATAACAAGTCTGTTGTCTGAAGACGTTTCCAGAAAAAGCTTTCTCAGTTAGAAGAACATCTAACTAAATGAATAAGAATGAACAGTGGAATATCTAGTCCTGACAGTTGTCAGAGGGAGCGGGGGGGGGGGTGAGGGTTTCGACTTTTTGTCATAATGCAAGGTCTTGGTCTGGGCCCATGGAACCACTAAAGACTTTTGGATAATAAAATATATACGTTGCTCATTGTTTATCAGAAAATATCTGGACAATTGATGTATTGTTATTGTATGCATAGTCGCGTGAACCGCGTATTGTTCAGTATGCTGACGTGTTCTTCTCTTTAAGAATGTCAAACATATAGAAGGAATTAAATTTTATTTTTACCTCAGTTTGCATCCAAAATCTTGGTAATTAATTAATATTTGGAACTTGAGATCACATGCATTCTTTGTAATACATGTACCATTGAGCAAGGAGATAATAAATGTCATCCCTTGTTTACAATAGCCACAGGGCATCAAAATTTGCAAGCATTGTCCATTGTTGTTTATAAATGATGCCTGGCTAATTGGATATTTCGGATAAGGTATTCGTATTAAATGTTTCAAGAGGATTCAAGTTCAGTGCTTATCGAATTTCCATCAACCCATCTCACTCTTTGACCAAATCTCGTCAATTTGATCTTCATCCAATTCATCTGGGTTCATGATCTGTTTGCTGAATTGAACCTGAAAGACACATGGTCTGTTTATTCAAATTCATTCAGTGTGCATTGGTACAATTGCCTTTTGATGGTTTGCCACCTGAATTGGCCTTGAACATGTGGAAGTTGGCAGGTGGCAATTGAGCAAGGCGATCATTGAGGCAGAAACATTACATGAGCATTCCAATAATGTCTCGCCACTCAAGACATTCCACTGCGTTTCAATGTCTACGTAAAAAAGACTAATTTCGCTTTAACGGTGAGAGTGGTCTGTTACACTGTGAAATTGCACTTTGTGAGTCATCATAATGTTATGATCAAAGCATTACAATGCAAAAGCACTTTAGTTTTAGTTAAATTATGCTGTGTGTACTTGTTTGGCAAAGCAGAATATTGTGAATCGCATCCTTACACTGAAATCTGTTACATTCCAATTCAATATCTGAAAAATCCCCAAGATAGTAAAGTAGGGTGATAATTCACTTTGTTTCAGATCCCCTGGCAATACATTCTTCCAAATATGAAGGCAAAGTTCTATTATGAAGAAGAACTGTCTTTTTCATTGTCATAATAATAAATAATTATTCTGTGCTTCAAATGGAGTCAGTCAGTCTTATACACGTATACTAATGAAATGTTGCTTGCCATCAACAGGATTTTGCTTCAAAGTCAACAACTCTAATTTTGAACTTAAACATTTCTAAGACTTCAGAGAACTCTAATTTAAGGATTCAGTATTAGGTATTATAGGCATGATTACAGGATTACCAAAACTTTTAGAATTATGGAGTAGATTCTGACACAACAAGGAGGTTTGGGCAATAATGAAATATGAAAAAAGAGAAGATTTCCCTGAATTTCAATACATTCCTCTGACTATCTAGAAGATATTATCCAATTGCTTTTAAAAGACTTAAAATTCAACTGAATTTAACTGCATGCAGAAAATAATCAGTAACCAAGGTCATCTTAGATTATTGTTTTGAGTATTTTTAGATCCGGTTTCAAAGAATGGCTTTATTGTTAAATGTTAGCATCAATTCAAAGAAAATACGAAACCTTATCATTATTTTATTGATCCAGGTTTCTGCAAGTTTACATTGTATACTGTACCCTGTTTCCTTCATTTTCACTAGTTCACATTAAAGCTCTGTGATGTCTATTAATTTTGTTTATCAACTAATAATGTTTTAGTATCTGTCATTATTTAACTTTGTACTTTATTCCATTGCTTGAGCTGAAATTAAGTTGGTAGAATCTGGTTGGGGGCAGCACCATCAACCATACTCCAATAGGTTCCAATCTTCTCCATCAGGAGATTAAGTTTTAGGAAGTCCTGTTAACAAGCCTCTGACATATATGGTCTACTTACAAACAACTCCAATTTGTAGATGGCAACTCCCATGCAATCTCCCGAGACCATTTCAGAGATAGCACTATGTGCACTTCGCTACTCTGGCTTGATTTAATGTAGCAAATCCTCTTATGTGCCGGTCCATTAACTCTTAGAACAAGCATGAGCTGAAGATTCAAGTTGGAAAGTATATGTGTACGCGAAGTGTTATTGCAGCAACTTCATCATGTTATGCCGAAGTATAGATCCCTGAGTTCAAAGCACTTTGTGTGATCTGAGGCATTGATCTCCAGCTCTACATCCATTGCAAATGAAATATTTCAGTTCTCAGACTGAATTCGAAATCCTTAACTACTTCGTTGCACAAATTAGCACACTGAAGTATGAGGCCACCACCCACGGAGGAAATAGAAAATGATGACAAGAAGCAAATACGGGAAATTTAACACCCAATAAATCATGTGCTTTTAAAAGTGTTCAGTGTAAAGCAAGAGATATAAAGAGGGACTAGGCAGGTTCTTTGGTGATAAAACTAAATGAGCAAGTTGCTGAAGATTAATTGAGCCACTTCTTTACAAAAATTGTTGATTTTTTGGCAATAGGCATGCTCATGCACTTGCAACATCTGTAATTTTCATATGATTTCTAAAACAGCTCAATCTGCGCTATGAAAATAAATAGCAGATTGAATATTGCTTCAGCACTTGAAAAGACCATTCTTGGATACCAGTTAAGGCAAAGATTGTTCTTACCACAAGACATTTAAAACCCATTGAAATACTAAGGCCTAATTGAAATACCATTTACGCACATGACATTTGGAAACAAGAAAAATCTATATTTACCATGCAGGCCTACTTTCTCTCGACTCGAGGAGGACCATGTGTGTGTTCTTGTAAACTGCATTTTCATTAGTCCACAACTCCACATACATTCAGAACAGACACAAAAATGCCAGGATCTCCAGAAAACAGCTCAGCAGTTCCGCCCATTACAGGCAATCAAATGCTGCTCATAACCAAAAACAGGATGGTAGCTTTAGAGGAGAATGGAATCTCTACAGATGAGGGAGACAGGGCCAAATTGATATGAAACTGACAGTTAGTTTGCAATAGATGGTCCCAATGGTAATTTTGGAGTCTGTGGTCTGTCGATTTCCCAGCAAACCTTCCTATCTCAGTGCAACATCTAACTAATCAGACTAAACAGTGGCAAATCTAGTCCAGACAGGGCTTGTTAGGGGGAGGGGTCATTTTTTGGGATTCACAGGCCCGCATCACCTGCATGGTATTTTTTTTAAATGCTATTCTATTTCTGTGGTCTAGGGGGAAATGGGCTCCCTAGGACCTCCTGAATACAACATTGATGAAGTTGTGTGGATAATGGAAAATATAAACTGCTCATTGTCCATAAAATACTGATACAGCATAATTGTAATTTTTGACTTCATACTTTTCATAGCATAATGATATGTTCTTCTATTTAAGAATGTTGAATGCATAGAAGGGACTTAATTGTGCACTTACCCTTTTACAACAGATTTTCATGCTAAATCCTTTTGATTAATTAATATTTGGAACCTGAGAACACTTCCCTTCTTTGCAATTTGTGAAGGGCTTTAACACTGGCAAAATGAACATTGAACAAGGAGATAAATAGAATGTCATCTCTTGCAGACAATACCCACAGGGCATTGAAACTCACAAGCATTGTCCACTGTTGTTCCAAATTGAACCTTGTTATAAGATATTTCTAATTAGGTATTTAAATAAAAATTGTCAGAGGAATCAGATTCGATGCTTCATCCAATTTCCACTATCCAATCCCACTCTTTGCCCAAATTGTTTCATGATCTGTCAGCTGAATTGAACTTAACAGACGTAAGGGCGGTTTACTCAAATTCATGCAGCCTGCTACAATTGCCTCTTGATGTATTGCTGTCTGAATCAGTCTTGAACATGCTGAAGTTTGCAGGTGGCAAATTTGCAATTGAGCAAGGTGATCTTTGAAATGGAGACGTTTCATTTTAATATCTGCTCCTCAAGGAAGACATTCTAGTGTTGGCTGACTCCAAATTTGAATCCTTGAGTTCTTAACCCACTCTGTGTGTACTGAATGATGATAAAACAACAAGCAAGTAAGGTAACAATAATAATAATAATAAAAGTCAGAATTGGTATAGTGCCAATTCCAGGAAATCTGCTCATTAGTGCTTGTGGCAAGATAATTTGCAAAAGCTCAGGAATAAGTGAGTTTTCAGGTTTTTCTTGAAGCTCCCTAGAGTGGTTGCAGACCTAACATAGTCCTGCAAACTGTTACAAAGTTTGGATACAGCTCTGTCTTCTAATTTGCTTTTGTTGGATGAATTTGGCTCTTCTAGCAGGTGTTTGTTGTTGCACCTTAAATTATGATTTTGCTGAGCTTTTACTGAGATGAGTTCTTGAATGTACAGTGGTGCCTGATTGTTTATTGCCTTCCATGCAGTCTTAATCTCAATCACAAGATTCTAATTGTTTATGTTGTATTTATCATTGTTTATAATTAAATATCCCCCCTTGAATATTTCAAGAGGCGTCAAGTTAAATTACTTTATCATGTTTCAAAAATCGAAATCAACTCTTTCACTAAATCATGTGCATTTGATTTTCATCCAATTATTGTCCGCTCCTGATCTGTCAGCCAAATTCAAATTGACAAATGCAAGGTTTGTTCATTGGAATTCATTGAAATGTCAAAATGCACATGCAATGGTACAATTGCCTTTTGATGGATTGCTATTGAATTTGCCTTGCAGCTGGAAGGTGGGCCCTGCCATGGGAAAGGCGATTGTTATCCAATTTTCTACTTTAAAGTTTCGACTTGAATTTCCACAGCAATTTAAATAGTGTACACAAAAATAATTAACTGTCCTACAAATGGAAGGGAACACTATTACTAACAAGTAACACAACAATTGATAATAATACCCTATTTTCCAGGCAAGAAAAAAAACAGAGCAACTTCTTAAATTCAACACATCACAAACTACAGCTATATTAACGAGGATGGCAATCCATAGATTTTCCATAATCAATCACACGTTTGAATTCTCAACCGACGTTCAATATGATAATTTTAAAAAAAAAGAGAAGTTGACTCATAAGAAGGGACCAGGCTTATTTATACCAAGAATTTCATATTTTAAGACATTTTGGTGCATATTAATTAGTAAATACATTTCAAAGCAATAAAATACAATTGCTTCCATGAAAATCGATGACCAAAATGTGCAAGCGACCATCTTCATTTCTAAACTGACCACTTGAGGATCTAGCCTACCAGAGCGATCACTGTTTCTGTCATTAATACTAGATTGTAGTACTACAAACGAATCCCGCAATGGACATGGAAAGAGGCTGACCACTGTCCATTTCTCTGTGACAAAGATGACAGAGGTCCACAGGACTCCAAGACTGCCCCCGGTCACCAGTGAGACAGCATGCTTGTCTGTGATAACTCTTATCAACGAACAGCTTAAGAGAAAGGGCCCTATCATAGCTGACCACTCTTCAGAAGGTCTATAGATGACACACCTGACCAAAGGTCATTTGCAATGGCTCATGTCTTTCAAGGGCCAGTGGATCTCTTAAAAGCCTTTGGGGTCCCTCTTGGCATTTCGGAATAAGAAAGTCATTAAGGCAACATCAGACCTTGAAGGAAAATGTATGCTTGCCTCTCCTGATAAATGTCCCACATAAATAACATGCAGAACAGAACAGAATTAAGATTACCTCATTTGGTCTAATAAAGGTGAGTGGGGCTTTGGATTTGGAGTTGGATAATCATCTAATACTCCCTGTTTAATCTTAGATACAAATACAATTTTGCCAGATATCAACATGATTCTGTTTCAAAGTCAACAACACTATTATGGAACTTAAATATTGACAGAGGCTTTAGAGAGCTTTAAGTTAAGGATTCAATATTAGACATGTTTACAGGATTACCAAAACTTTAGAAGTTATGGAGCTGATCCTGACACACTGGGAGGTTTGAGGAATAATTAAATCAAAAAGAAAAAACAAACATTTAGCTGCATTCAAATGCATTCCTCAAATACCATAAGCTGACAAATTTCCCTATATTGTATCATGCAACATCTGTGTGACAAGTTTGCAAGCCGTAATGACAAGTACATACAATTACAAAGAAACAAGCCATGCTGGGGAAGAAAATAACTATTTAGATGATATTGTCCAATTGCTTATAGAAAATACTTAAAATGCTAATGTATTCATCGTAATGCAGTCTTCTGAAAAGTAACCAAGGTCATGTGTTAAATCATTATTTTCAGTATTTTTAGAATCTGTTTTAGAGAATGGCTTGCGTGCTTAAATGTCAATTTCTTTAAAAATTACAAAGCATAGTTATTTTACTGTTCCAGGGCTCTGCAAGTTTACATCTTGCACCCTCATTGTCACTAGTTCACATCAAAGCTCTGTGATGTCTTTTAATTTTGTTTATCAGCTAAGGCAACACAACCATTTATTACAGCATTTCATGATGTTATGCCGAAGTATGGATCCTCAAGTTCAAAGCACTTTGTATGATTCCTGCTTTTCAGTTCATACTCAGAGTGATTTCGAACTCACAAAAATCCTAAACTACACGTACTTGGTTGCAAAAACTAGCACTCCGAAGTACAAGCCCGCCACTAACAGATGAAATGAAAGAGTGTTGACAAGAAACAAATAAGGGAAATTTAACACCCAATAAATCCTGTGCTTTTAAAAGTGTTCAAGGTAAAGCAAGAGCTATAAAAAGGGACTATACACGTTCTTTGGTGATAAAACCGGTTTAGCAAATTGCTGATTTACAACAATAGAAACAGAAGACTAATTGAGCCATTTCTTTTGCACCTGGCAAGGCTATGCACAAAGTTGTTGATTTTCATGCACTTGCAGCATCTGTAATCTTCATATGATTTCTAAAACAGCTCATTCTCCGCTATGAAAAGAAATAGCAGATTGCATATTACTCCAGCACTTTAAAAGACCACCCTTGGTTACCAGTTAAGGCAAATATGGTTTTTACCACAAGACATTGGATTGACCCATTGAAATACTAAGGCATAATTGAACATACTATTTAGGTAGATATATAGACATAAATGACCTTTGGAAATAAGAAAATCTAAATTTGCCATGAAGGCCTACATTCTCGCAAGGAGGACCTTGTGTGCGGCCTAGTAAACCAATCTTTTCATTGGGCCACACTGCCACATTCATTCAAAACAGACATAAAAATGCCTAGATCTCTAGAAAACAGCTAAGCAGCTCAGACCATTGCAGACAATCAAATGCTGCTCATAACCAAAAACAGGATGGTAGCTTTAGAGGAGAATGGAATCTCTACAGATGAGGGAGACAGGGCCAAATTGATATGAAACTGACAGTTAGTTTGCAATAGATGGTCCCAATGGCAATATAGTGTGTCTGCGGTTCGAAGATTTTCCAGCAAACCTTCCTATATCTGTCCAGACAGGGATTTTTAGGCAGTCAATTCACAGGCCCGCATCACCTACATGTTATTTCCTTAAATAAAATACCGTGCAAAGCACATTAAACCTCGGCTTTATACATTTGAGTATTGGGTGACATGGTATCAAGTGAATTCGTAGACTGATTACCGGCGCCAACCCATCAAGCGATAATTCAAGTTTACTGCATAGCATAGACGACAGTTAAATTCGCAGATTTAAGCCATTTCAAACGAGCGAAAGTATCCAGAATGTCTCGTTGACGAAATATCCATGTGCGTTGTGGTTGCCGGACGTTTACGTCTGTTCCCTCGGGTGTGCTCGGGAGTTTCCGGTGACACTGGGATGGGCAATTTCCGCAAAATACGTAATTGTTTGACACTAATTGTAATTTGTAAGGATGAAGCGGTGTTTAAAAGGTATTAACTTCGTTTAATGAAGGCCTAACAACAGTTTCAAGATTTAAAAGTGAAAAAGTTCGTCTTCGGGTGCGTTCGGGCGTCCTCAGGTGCGTTTGGGTGTTTCCGGCACCTAATTTATGCACACTTTTGGCGCGAAAATCCACTTCCGCCCACCTCGCTGTTGTGAACAAGATGGCGAAAATAAGCTGTGGAAATATATGCGCTCGTGTCAGTTGTGAAATAAAGTGTTTC
Organism: Platynereis dumerilii; assembly: GCA_026936325.1. Taxonomy (NCBI): domain Eukaryota; kingdom Metazoa; phylum Annelida; class Polychaeta; order Phyllodocida; family Nereididae; genus Platynereis; species Platynereis dumerilii. Next base: position 2,129,950 of record JAPTHN010000060.1, on the reverse strand, counting down.
GGATGCGTTTCAGGTGCGTAATTGTGCGGCTTTCACAAGCTGAGGGCCCGTAACGATGACGGACAAAGTTTGGCAGGGCAGATTTGTATGTAGCTGGTGTTTTCAGGCGGCAAAGTTGGCGAGTTCAGGCGTCTTCAGCCGACCGACCGACACTGGTTGCAAGACCGGGGACCTCCTTCGGAGGCCTCGGTAAAAATGCTATTTTATTTCTGTGCTCTAGGGGGACCTGGGCTTCCTAAGACCTCTTGTATACAGCACTGATGAAGTTCTGTGGACAATGGATAATGGAAACATATTCGTCATTTTTCACTTGATACTTTTCACAGCATAATGATATTTTTCTTCTCTTAAAGAATGCTAAATGCATAGATGTGACTTAATTGTGCCCTTACCCTTTCACATCAGGTTGTTGTTCCTAATTGAACCTGGCTAATCAGATATTTCTAATTAGGTATTTAAATAAAAATTTCCAGAGGAATCAAATTTTCAATCCCACTCTTTGACCAAATTTTTTTCATGATCTGTCTGCTGAATTTAACTTGACAAACACAAGGATGGTTTATTCAAATTCATGCAGCCAGCATTGGTACAATTGCCTTTTGATGTATTGCTCTCTGAATCAGCCTTGAACATGCTGAAGTTTGCGAGTGGCAAATTGACAATTGAGCAAGGTGATCATTGAAGTGGAGACGTTTCATTTCAATGTCTGCTCCTCAAGGAAGACATCCTACTGTGTTCGCTGACGCCAAATTTAAATCTTTGAATTTTTAACCAACACTGGGTTTACTGAATGATGATACAACAACAAGCAAGTAATATCTCCATCAGAAGATTTTGACTGTTTATGTGATATTTGCAATTAAATATTCCTCCTTGAATATTTCCAGAGGCGCCAAGTTCCATTGCTTTATCATGCTTCAAAAATCAAAATTAACTCTTTCACCAAATCCTGCGCATTTGACTATCATCCAATAATTGTCAGCTCCTGATCTGTCAGCCAAATTCAAATTGACAGATGCAAGGTTTGTTCATTGGGATTCATTGAAATGTCAAAATTCACATGCAATGGTACAATTGCCTTTTGATGGATTGCTATTGAGTTGGCCTTGGAGTTAGAAGGTGGGCCCTGCAATGGGAAAGGAGATTGTTATCCAATTTTCTACATAAAAGTTTCGAATCAGGAATAAATAATTGAATTGGAATTTATTTGAATTGAATGACCTTATCTTGCTTCCTTGACTTTTTAACCATAACCATGAGTACTGCATGCCGATACAACGACAAGCAAATAATTTCTCAATCACAAGATTCTAATGGTTTAGAGGGTAATTTAGTTGTAATTAAATATCCACTTTTGAATATTTCAAGAAGAGTCAAGTTCAATACTTTATTATGTTTCAAAAATCGAACTGCTCTTTTGTCAACCCATGGACATTTGATTTTCATCCAATGTTTGTCAGTTCATGATCTGTCAGCCAAAGTCAAATTGACAGAAGCAAGGTTTTCATTGGGATTCATTGAAATGTCAAAATGCACATGCAAAGGTACAATTGCTTTTTGATGGATTGCTATTGAGTTGGCCATGAAATTGGAAGGTGGACCAAGGCAAGTATAAGGTGATTGTTATCCAATTATGTAACTTTAAAGCTTATACTTGAATTTTCACAATAATCGATACATGGTAATTCCTGAAGACTGATAATAATACCCTACTTTCCAGAAATGCAAATTTCCAGAAAATAATCAATGATCTACATAAATTAGTGCAGTAGATATGTGGAAAATATCAGACGAATCGTTCATTTTGGTATAGAAGCATGAAATTTTGCACAACGATAGTTAAGTATGTAAAGAAAAAATTTAGATATAGACACATTCTCAAAAATTCGCGTAACTCCTATGGCAGCCATTTTGTTTCGGCCATTACCCGAAAACTCATTTCTTTGATATTGTGGTAACTAAGCATGATAGAAAACTTATGATCATGTCTGTACCCATGTTTTAAAGGTCTGGCTATCCAGTAATGTATAGAAAAATGGTCTTCATGCACTTGTTAAACCTGTGGCAGCCATATTTGTTCAGCCATTACCATAAAATTGAATTTCCTTGATATCAGGAGAACTGTCAAGATAGGGGCTTCATGATTTTGCCTACACCCATATTTTAAGGGTCAGGCTATCTAAATAGACATAACAAAATAATCTACAACCACTGAGATTCTTTCAAACACAACCATATTGCATTTTATTTAAGAAATTAGGTATCAAATGTCAAGAAAATCCATTGATGGGATTCCTCAGATGCTTTCTGGTCCCTGTGAGTGTGGGATGAGTTGCCAGTAGATAGTTTGCAGGATCATCATGCAGTGGCTCAATTACTATGGGACATACCTAGGGCTACACCCCCAAGATAGTAACATTATAATACAAATTTCAATGCTCGGGTAGCTCCCGATGGAGGCCCCAACCACGCTGACCCTAGGGGCCCTGAAACTTCCAGTTGGGCCTCTGTCATCAGGTGATGTCAGGGGGTGTCATCCTTGATCCTAATTTAAGTTGCTACTGTTGGTTTTGATGTGGATGGCTTCTTCTAAATCAGTCAGATTCCATGTCAATAATTTGGTTTTATCAAAGTCCATTTGATGGCCAGTGTTTACAGCATGTTCAAGGCGGGGATCTCTGGGGATTCCCCTGTGAATGACATTGCCCATCCACACCTCCCAGTCATTTGGATAAATGAGACTTCAGGTAGAAGTTAAAAGCTCCCAGGTGAGGAAAAAATCCTGTGTGAAAACGGATTATCTGCAGCAGTCAATTTTATAAACAGTCAAGATAATCACCACGCAAAATCACTGTACATAATATAAATGTTCCCGCAAAAAAGCATATACATGAAATGAAAAATACAGATTCATTTGAATCATAGAATATATCAGAGTGTATCGGCCTATTACCTGAATTACACTAATACTGTATTGCCTATAAGTGAACATTATATACAATCAATATAGAAGTGACCCAATCCATAAAAAAGTTTAAAATTAATCAAAATTCCTGGGAGGTATCACAAGATATATAGGCCAAAGAATGAATCATCAATTTCCAGTTCTGTCAGAGCCTCCCATACTATGATGAGATGCATATCAAAACATACAATCAATTCGCAATGACAATCAGGAATATTTCCAGCATCTTGAGCGGATTGGTTTGCTATTTAGACCTGATTCAAACAATAAAAAAGTTCAATTCATCAAGTTTTTCCTAGGAGGGACTACAAGATACAGGCTTGAGAATCAACTGTGATGTCGTTTTTAATTAAAACTTAACTTTCCTGGTCTTTTTATCGATTAATCTATTTTTATTTGCTCTTTTTTTGTCTCTAATTGTGCCCCCTCCTTACTTGGTGCCCCCTCCTTGCTTTGCACCCCTCCTTGCTTTACACCCCCTCCTCGCTCTGTGCCCCTCCTTGCTCTGCACCCCTCCTTGCTTTGCACCCTCCTTGCTCTGCGCCCCTCCTTGCTCTGCACCCCCTCCTTGCTCTGCACCCCCTCCTTGCTTTTCTGCCCCTCCTTGCTCTGCATCCCCCTCCTAGCCCTGTGCCCCCTCCTTGCCCTGCGCCTCTCCTTGCTCTTCGCCCCATCCTTGATCTGTACCCCCTCCTTTCTCTTCACCCCCTTGTTGCTCGGCACCCCCCGCCTTGCTCTGCGCCCTCTCCTTTCTCTGCACCCCTCCTTGCTCTGTTTCTCCCTCCTTGCTCTGTTCTCCCTCCTTGCTCTGTGCTCCCTCCATGCTCTGCGCCCCCTCCTGCACTGTACTCCCTCCTCGCTCTGTGCCCCCTACTTTTTCTGTGCAACCACCTTGCTCTGTGCCCTGGGCGGGCTGGAGGGGGGGGGGGGTGCATCGGCATGATGCTGCCTAGGGCGTATAATTGGCGTGAGCCGGCCCTGCCCAAGGCCAAACTACATTTCTGTAAAGCTTAGCTAATAAACAGCAGATGTTGGCCAGAATTACAACAGCATTATCTACTGGTCTGATCAAAAACTTTTGAAGACTTTATAAAACATACTACTTCACTTACACGCAGGAGCTCAGTGTCAACTTCCTTGTAAATACAATGGCAAAAGGTGTGACAGGTCAATACTAATGGATAAAAAAAATGTGTTTCCCTGTTTCAATATTCACTATCTTCTCTGCCAAAAAGTTGAAGAGGTTGGTCTTGTTCCCACTTATATGCAAGAATTGCTACCAGTTTTAAGGCACCTAGGTTGACCATCTACTCTGACATGAGTATCAGAACCACAACTATATCTTGTGTTACTTTTCATGCTATGTGGAAAGTAGTTATCTGTTCCAGATCACTTCTACTCCAATAGAAGTTTGAAGGTGCTTTCTTATTTACAAAACAAAATGTTTCAGCATACCTGTCAAATATTTTGAATATCCCAGGTTCAACATCTTGACTATTGCAGCAATATATTAGGCAGGATATCTTCCACATCAGAAGTCTGAGATTGCAGGTCACTGAAATTGACTGAATGCCTCTTGGCAGATCAGACTGTGTACTTTCTAATACGAAAAGTTACTATAAACAGACGAAGACGACGGATATATTTAGTTTTCATATTACATATATTAGAAGTCTTTAAAAGCTCCAACATATGTTTGACATGCTGTATATATATAGACTTGAAAAAAGAGAGCCAGTCACTCTTCAGAATAGGTGAATAGAAGTTGGTCTTTGAATGATGCTTAGATGAAGGTCGACTAAAGAGCAGCTACTTGTTTTTTCTTTATTGGGTCAGTAATTGACTTGTCTGCTAACAGCCTCTCAGTGACATATGTCTCACCCATTTATGGAATTCTCTATATATCTGTATTGTAATAATTCATGTCAAATAAACATTTCTGTCTGTCTGTCATGTTGATGCTTCCAAATGTTTTCAGCATCAGATTCTCACTGCATCCACAACTTTCTCTTCAGCTACTTGCTTTGTATCAACCGTTAACAAGAACTTTTTCATCAAGGAAGGGACTGCCCATATCTTCAAACACCTTGATAAGATTGGTGATTTGTGCAGCAATGCTAGATTAGAATACTTCAGACTGTTCATAATGACATCCGTACTTTCCTGATCTTGGTGTTGTCTCCAAATCTTTCTCATATTCAGCAATAAGACGACTAAGTTCTGCTCTAGACACCATCCATTGATGCAATGAGTTTCAGTTCGGCTTTTGTCTAATTGTGCCACCATATCCCTTCATATCAGTATTGTGTTGTTCATGCGCTTGGTCAACAGCGGCAGATGAAAATACTCTGCACTGTCTGCAGGTCTTTTAAACTTCCTGTAAATCTCTGGATGCCGTTCCTGAAGAGTGACCATGTCTGGTTTGTGCACACGGAGCCAATACAACAGACATAATTGGTGTGATCAAGACTGAAGCACTTGGGGTTAGCCTGACCAAACTATCAACATACAATAGAAAGTCTCCACATCAGGAGGACCACACTAGTTCAAGCACAAGAAGTTCTTAGCACAATGCTGTATGTTAAAACCAAAACTGAGGATGGTTCTTTCTACACTCATCCACCCACTGATCTTATCAAGGTGTTTATTGACCCAAAAGCGTAATTAGCCATATTGCAAAAATTTTAGAAAAAGTTGTGCAAAGTCAGGTTATGACATTCTTAGATGATCATCAGTTAATAACGCCAGACCAATCTGCTTTTCTTAAAAACCATAGCACCCAAACTTCTTTACATAGGGTCATCGATGACTGGTTATTCAATATAGATGATGGTTTGTTAACAGCAATGTGTAGTCTTGATATTAAGAAATGTTTTGATACCATTAATCATGAAATTCTAAAGAAAAAAATGAATGTGTATGGCTTTACCAGTGATGTAGTAGAATGGTTCAGTTCCTATTTATCAAATAGAGGAAGTAATTACAAGGTTCTTTCCTTGGACCTACTCTGTTTTTAATTTATATAACTATTTAGGATCAGCTATTTGTAATTTGTATGCAGATGATGTACTGATCTATTGTAATGGAGATAATGTTAAAGATGTTTATGAAAAATTGCAATGTTCTCTAGATAAAGTAAAACAATGGTATGATAAAAATCTCTTAGTAGTAAATGCATCAAAATCGAATTCAATGTTAATTACCACTAGACAAAGGGAAATGTTTTTGAATAATGAAATGGAATTATTCCTTGGTGATGACAAACTTGATGATGTAGACTGTTGTGATTATCTTGGACTTAACATAGATAAAAATTTAACTTGGTGTACCTATGTTGACTCATTAAGTAAACAGTTATGTAAAAAGTATGGATGTTGTCAAGGTTAAGATGCTTCTTGCCTCATCAATCTCTGGTTCAATTGTATAAAAGTTATATCCAACCAAAGATAGACTATGCCATCACTGTCTGGGGCTATTCATCAGAACTTAATATTTGTAAAATTCAACGAATGCAAAATAGAGCTGTGAGAGCAATTTATGGAAATTTTGACTATATCAATGTAAGAGGAATAGATCTATTGATTGATATGAAAGTTATGAATGTTAAACAAAGAAGGGATTATTTTATGGCGCTATTAGTTTTTAAGAGCATACATGGTTTAGCACCTGATTATTTGAGTAATGAAATTATTATGAAAATAGATGTAAATGGCAGGTTAACCAGACATGTTAATGAAAATGATGTATTTGTACCAAATGTTCATACTGAGATAGCGAGGAGTTCTTTCTCCTACCAAGGACCTAAGATATGGAATGGTTTACCAGACTGTGTAAAGGAGTGCACAAATATTGAAAGTTTTAAGAGTAAAGCTAAAGAGCATTTTTTAAGTAAATTGTATATGTAACTTGTTATAGTATTTTAGATTCCATTTTTAATTGCTTTTACTTGTTTGTGTGTATACTATATATTATATATACTTTGTTACTTTTAACAGGGCCTCGTTGAAAAACAGGCTTGACCTGAACGTGATACCCTGAATAAACATATTTTCAATCCATCCAAAGCTCAAATTGATAAATGGAATAGGCTTTTAATGAAACATGTAAAGATTAGCAGCTGTGACCTGATGAGCATACATTTTCCTTGTTCCATGGGAAGCCTTCAAATAAGAATTCCAGCAGATGGGCAATTCTGTAAGGTCCGATTTACAGATTTGACACTTTAGCAGCTTTTGCAGCAAAATGTCATGAAGTCGGACGTACTCACAGTGTACATCCGACACTATTACACAAGTTGCTAAAGTGTCGAAATCTGTGAATCAGACTTTACAGAATTTCCCAGAAATGACCCCAGCTTGAACGATTGCTTCCACCCATCCACTGCCAATCTCCAATTATCTTCAGTGAGAAGATCTCTACGGTTTTCAGGCTATGCCGGCCACTGCCACTGGACCTGCTTTGCCCGACCGAATAGCTGCTGATCGAAATTCACGATAGGCACTTGCCTAGGGTTCAGATTATTCTAAGCACTTCTCGCAACATTCATATGGTGATACGTCATCCCATAGGAATTTTGAATCTCCCGAAAAACAATGATAGCGTTGCTGTGATTTTGCAACCACTCAGTGTGTATATTAAGTGAAATGTTGGCCATTTTCAATTCAGCAATAGGCCTTACACCAACAAACCACAACTACAAGCACACAAATCACATCTGTCCACTGTCCAGTGTCACGCAACCACCACCATATTCTACGTAGCATTACTATAGTATCAAGCAAATGCACCTAAAAATAAAGATGCGTCAATATGTCACAATTGTTCCAACATGTCACTTTTACAATATCTGCAGAAAGTATGAAAGAATATTACCACAGTGAAAAAAATATTAACGTTCTGTGTCGAAAACATTTAGGCCTAGTTCAAGACTTTTTTTATAGAACAGCTTGATACTTGTAAATATGCATCTCGACGCAATCCAGTTTTTTATGGCATGGATAAATTTATCAGATGAAAAGGGGTACATATAATGTGAATACTTGTTGCTCAATATCATAGGAAGTGGTCAGTGTTAAGGCTTTTATGCATGAAATAATATTTGTGTCATGATCAACCAGTGTGTGCTGTGCCAATCCCGTTTACAGTTATGTTAGCCTTTTTTCAGGGATAGTAAATACTGTCTACTTCAATCTGCTTATATAATTCACTTTTCTAAGTGATGGAAATGGAAAACTTGACCATCTAAACATACATATAGGTGAAGAAAAATCCCAATTCCCATTAATAGTTCCGAAGATATAGGCAAAAATGTCATTTTCGATAATGGCGGAACAAGACGGCCGCCATTTCCGTTATAGACATTTTTGAAGATGTGTCTATACCTAAAATGAAAGATAATGGTCTCAAGAGTATCTCTGCCAAATTTCACGCTTCTATACTAAAATGAACGATTTTTCCACATATCTACTGCACTAAATGACCATCTTTGCCATCACAAATTTCAAGTCATAGTGTACTACATATAAATCCTGCAATAGATAAGGCCAGAGGCTGACCACTGTCCATTTCTCTGTGACAAAGATGACAGAGGTCCACAGGACTCCAAGACTGCCCCCGGTCACCAGTGAGACAGCATGCTTGCCTGTGATAACTCTTATCAATGAATAGCATAACAGACAGGACCCTATCATAGCTGACCACTCTTCAGAAGGTTCATGGATGACACACCTGACCAAAGGTCATTTGCAATGCCTCATGCCCTCCAAGGGCTGGTGGATCTCTTAAAAGCCAGAGGGGCCCCTCTTGGCCTTTCTGAATAAGAAAGTCATTAAGACGACATCAGAGCTGTAAGGAAAATGTATGCTTGCCTCTTCTGATAAATGTCTCATGAATAACACAGCACAGAACATAATTAATATCACTGAAGTTGGTCTTATGATGCAATTGATGATGGGCAAGTTTGCAAGGTGTTCGGGAGGTCTGCTCTGAAGGTCTCCGGTTTGATTCCTGGTGTGGGAACAACTTTTGCAAGATATTCATGAGCTAAATGTCTGATTGCTCTGATTGCCCTGAAGCTATTTTAGGTACTCCATGTTCCTGAATACAAGACACCCGGCGGCTGAACATCACAAGCGATCAACAGAAGTGAGTTCCCGGGTAGATTTGAACACACACCTCTAGAAGCCAGTGGTTGCACAAACGGACAAGTTTGATTAGTGATTAGGTCCAGGATTGTTCAACTAAGTTGGCACCGCGACCCTTCCACCACAGGACCAATGGTGGAACCTAAATTTTTGACCCAGGACCAATTTAGAAACTGGTTGAGATGGTTGAGATGATGGTGGAAATACCGACCAAAAGTCATTCTGTGCCTTACCCGGGGCGTATAGGGTCACACAGCATGGGGAACCCTCCATTCCACCACAGGACCAATGGTGGAACCTTTTATCCACCACAGGACCAATTGAATAGTTTGAGTCAGCTTTTGATATAATGCTTGTTATATGTCTCTTAAAAGTCATTTTGAGTAATTAGGTCAGTGTGGGGTTACACGGATGATGGAACCCTGCAATCCACCACAGGACCAATGGTGGAATCTTCTTTTTTCAACCCAGGACCAATTCAGAAACTGGTTGAGATGATTGAGATGATGGTGGAAATACCAACCAAAGTCATTTTGTGCCTTACCCGGGGTGTGTAGGGTCACACAGCATTGGGAACCCTCCATTCCACCACAGGACCAATGGTGGAACCTTTTATCCACCACAGGACCAATCGGATAGTTTGAGTCAGCTTTTGCTTAAATGCTTGTTATATGTCTCGTAAAAGTCATTTTGAGTAATTAGGTCAGCGTGGGGTTACAAGGATGAAGGAACCCTGCATTCCACCACAGGACCAATGGTGGAACCTTCTTTTTTCAACCCAGGACCAATTCAGAAACTGGTTGAGATGATTGAGATGATGGTGGAAATACCTACCAAAAGTCATTTTATGCATTACCCGGGGCGTATAGGGTCACAGAGCATGGGGAACCCTCCATTCCACCACAGGACCAATGGTGGAACCTTCTTTTTTCAACCCAGGACCAATTCAGAAACTGATTGAGATGATTGAGATGATGGTGGAAATACCAACCAAAACTCATTTTGTGCCTTACCCGGGGTGTGTAGGGTCACACAGCATGGGGAACCCTCCATTCCACCACAGGACCAATGGTGGAACCTTTTATCGTCCACAGGACCAATCGGATAGTTTGAGTCAGCTTTTGCTTAAATGCTTGTTATATGTCTCGTAAAAGTCATTTTGAGTAATTAGGTCAGTGTGGGGTTACACGGATGAAGGAACCCTGCATTCACCACAGGACCAACGGTGGAACCTTCTTTTTTCAACCCCGGACCAATTCAGAAACTGGTTGAGATGATTGAGATGATGGTGGAAATACCAACCAAAAGTCATTTTGTGCCTTACCCGGGGTGTGTAGGGTCACACAGCATGGGGAACCCTCCATTCCACCACAGGACCAATGGTGGAACCTTTTATCGACCACAGGACCAATCGGATAGTTTGAGTCAGCTTTTGCTTAAATGCTTGTTATATGTCTCGTAAAAGTCATTTTGAGTAATTAGGTCAGTGTGGGGTTACACGGATGAAGGAACCCTGCATTCACCACAGGACCAACGGTGGAACCTTTTTTTTCAACCCCGGACCAATTCAGAAACTGGTTGAGATGATTGAGATGATGGTGGAAATACCAACCAAAAGTCATTCTGTGCCTTACCCGGGGCGTATAGGGTCACACAGCATGGGGAACCCTCCATTCCACCACTGGACCAATGGTGGAACCTTTTATCCACCACAGGACCAATCGAATAGTTTGAGTTAGCTTTTGATTTAATGCTTGTTATATGTCTCTTAAAAGTCATTTTGAGTAATTAGGTCAGTGTGGGGTTACACGGATGATGGAACCCTGCAATCCACCACAGGACCAATGGTGGAACCTTTTATCCACCACAGGACCAATTGAATAGTTTGAGTCAGCTTTTGATATAATGCTTGTTATATGTCTCTTAAAAGTCATTTTGAGTAATTAGGTCAGTGTGGGGTTGCACGGATGATGGAACCCTCCATTCCACCACAGGACCAATGGTGGAACCTTCTATCCGCCACAGGACCAATCGGATAGTTTGAGTCAGCTTTTGCTTATTAAATGTTTGTTATATGTCTCTTAAAAGTCATTTTGAGTAATTAGGTCAGTGTGGGGTTACACGGATGAAGCAACCCTGCATTCCACCACAGGACCAATGGTGGAACCTTCTTTTTTCAACCCAGGACCAATTCAGAAACTGGTTGAGATGATTGAGATGATGGTGGAAATACCGACCAAAAGTCATTTTGTGCCTTACCCGGGGCGTATAGGGTCACACAGCTTGGGGAACCCTCCATTCCACCACAGGACCAATGGTGGAACCTTTTGTCCGCCACAGGACCAATTGAATAGTTTGAGTCAGCTTTTGATATAATGCTTGTTATATGTCTCGTAAAAGTCATTTTGAGTAATTAGGTCAGTGTGGGGTTACACGGATGATGGAACCCTGCAATCCACCACAGGACCAATGGTGGAATCTTCTTTTTTCAACCCAGGACCAATTCAGAAACTGATTGAGATGATTGAGATGATGGTGGAAATACCAACCAAAAGTCATTTTGTGCCTTACCCGGGGCGTATAGGGTCACACAGCATGGGGAACCCTCCATTCCACCACAGGACCAATGGTGGAACCTTTTATCCACCACAGGACCAATTGAATAGTTTGAGTCAGCTTTTGATATAATGCTTGTTATATGTCTCTTAAAAGTCATTTTGAGTAATTAGGTCAGTGTGGGGTTACACGGATGATGGAACCCTGCAATCCACCACAGGACCAATGGTAGAAACTTCTTTTTTCAACCCAGGACCAATTCAGAAACTGGTTGAGATGATTGAGATGATGGTGGAAATACCAACCAAAAGTCATTTTGTGCCTTACCCGGGGTGTGTAGGGTCACACAGCTTTGGGAACCCTCCATTCCACCACAGGACCAATGGTGGAACCTTTTATCCACCACAGGACCAATCGGATAGTTTGAGTCAGCTTTTGCTTAAATGCTTGTTATATGTCTCTTAAAAGTCATTTTGAGTAATTAGGTCAGTGTGGGGTTACACAGATGAAGGAACCCTGCATTCCACCACAGGACCAATGGTGGAACCTTCTTTTTTCAACCCAGGACCAATTCAGAAACTGGTTGAGATGATTGAGATGATGGTGGAAATACCTACCAAAAGTCATTTTATGCATTACCGGGGCGTATAGGGTCACAGAGCATGGGGAACCCTCCATTCCACCACAGGACCAATGGTGGAATCTTCTTTTTTCAACCCAGGACCAATTCAGAAACTGATTGAGATGATTGAGATGATGGTGGAAATACCAACCAGAAGTCATTTTGTGCCTTACCCGGGGTGTGTAGGGTCACACAGCATGGGGAAACCTCCATTCCACCACAGGACCAATGGTGGAACCTTTTATCGACCACAGGACCAATCGGATAGTTTGAGTCAGGATTTGCTTAAATGCTTGTTATATGTCCCGTAAAAGTCATTTTGAGTGATTAGGTCAGTGTGGGGTTACACGGATGAAGGAACCCTGCATTCCACCACAGGACCAATGGTGGAACCTTTTATCCACCACAGGACCAATCGGATAATTTGAGTCAACTTTTGATATAATGCTTGTTATATGTCTCGTAAAAGTCATTTTGAGTAATCAGGTCAGTGTGGGGTTACACGGATGAAGGAACCCTGCATTCCACCACAGGACCAACGGTGGACCCTTTTTTTTTCAACCCAGGACCAATTCAGAAACTGGTTGAGATTGATTGAGATGATGGTGGAAATACCGACCAAAAGTCATTTTGTTCCTTACGCGGGGTGTATAGGGTCGCACAGCATTGGGAATCCTCCATTCCACCACAGGACCAATGGTGGAACCTTTTATCCACCACAGGACCAATCGGATAGTTTGAGTCAGCAGGGCACCGAATTTATGGTTACAGTTACCAAATATTGTTAAAAATAAGAAGAATGTTAAGTTGTTTAGTAAGCAAGTAGTGATCTTAAAATTAGAATCCTATTGAAAAACTGTTAGAAATTATAATAATTTTAATTTTATTGACACTTTTGTTGAATAAAATATATACATTATAATTAACAATTTGCATTTCCTTGCATGAATGTTCTGTCGTTGTAAGTAATAATTTCAACTGTATTGTTAATGTGATGTTATTGTTTTATATGAACTGATTTGTATATTGGTGCAAATGCTCTGTATATAATTATTAAATACTTGTTGGATTGACACATTAATTATTAGTATATATATGATTTTTCTTTTTTTTTTTTTTTATATTCTCCTTTTAATTAACTGTTAATTTAACTTGGGCAGTCACCCCCCAATGGGAACAGTAATAATCATTTACTCGGGTAGATTGCCCCCAACATATGTAATTTTCTTATTATAATTTGAAAGCTATCCTTATTAATATATCATGTATGTACTATGTATGTTGGAAATAAATATATCTATCTATCTTTAAAAGTCATTTTGAGTAATTAGGTCAGTGTGGGGTTACAAGGATGAATGAACCCTGCAATCCACCACAGGACAGATGCTGGTACCTTCTTTTTTCAATCCAGGGCTAAATCAGAAAGTGGTTGAAATGATTGACATAATGGTTGAAATAGGGTCACATGTCCTGGGGAACCATCCGTTCCATGCCAGGCACATAACCAGTGGTTCAACCTTTTTTATTTTACAGAAGAAATTTTATTGTTTGTTCCGACTATTGATAAAATTCATTTGTAATATCACTTATAATACATCATAATAAGTAATTCGACCAGTATGGGCTTACATTGACAAAGGAACCTTTCAATCCACCACAGGACCAATGGTGGAACCTAACCCCCTGCCCCTGACTACACTTAATATTTTATAATTATAATTTCCAATAAACATCTCATAGTCAATGCCCCAGATGACAGGGAACCTCAACTTATACAACTGGACCATTGATGGAACCTGACCTCCTGCAAAGGACAAACTTAATATTTGGAAGGAACAATATTTGATTATTAAGAAATGCCTGATAATTAATGCTCTATAGACCTGGCCCCGTCACCGCACAACATCTAAGATTCAAATTCTGTTAGTTGAATGATGAATTTAAGTTAGGTATTTGGATATTAGGTCAAAATAGTATTTTGAACGCTAAGGTGACAGCACCTGCCTGGCCAGGTTTACAATAACAAAGCCATTGTACGGTGATGGCACTTGAAATATGGGGAAATACTTATACTAATTATATTAATTCGCTATAAGTTTTGCAAAAACAGGCGGTTCATAGAATTAAAGGTGTTAGTCGAAGAACACCTTCGAACAGTATATTTAGTTAACTTAAAAATTGTACAACCACCTAAATTGTATAAAGTTTCAATTATGATGTTTATGTATAAGTTTGTAAGAGGTGAAATGCCGAGAATGTTTTCAGATATGTTCAATTATCCAGCTGATTTTTATCATTACGGAACAAGAAATATGAATAACTTTGATTACCATTATGTAGATCAGAAATTGTAAAAATCCATGTCAGATTTAAAGGAGCGGAAATTTGGAATTCTGTTGTGAATGTCATTGATTTATTAATTTATTGTAGTAGATTTACATTTAAAAAGAAAGTAACTAATATTTTAAGGAATTTGTGGTCTCTACCTAGAATATCTTTTGCTATTCTGTAATACAAAATCGTTATCAAGATTATTGTCATTACCACTTTTGTATATATGATAGTGCCTATTAATGTTTTTAATTTATTGGTATTATTATTAATTTTTAATTTCCTATAATATATATATATTCACTGTTCCAAAAAGATTAAGAAATTATATTGTGAAATTGCTAGGGAACATACACACATTCATTGTGTCAGTTCCCATTTTCTATTGGTACTTTAATTCAACTATTTGTTATGTTCATTCGTTGAAGTGTAATTGTATTTTGTTTACCAATAAATTCTAATTCTAATTATAATTCTAGTGTAGATCAACTTACCAATTAAGTAGTGGGATCAAAATCAAAGATTGTTACATGACTATGAACTAATACCTCTTAAATAGGCCAGCAGGGTGTATTTTTTTCCCGTTTCTATCCATTTGTTTGATTCTTTTAAAAAAGCTTGGAATAGATATATATAATATTATGAAGGCTGCCCAAGGTATGGAACTGCATCATACAGCAGACCAATGCTTGAATATCTTTCCCTCAAGAGGACATTGTTAAAATTTATTAACTTGAGCTAAATATAAAATTATGGAGATTATACAAATCATTGATCTTTTCCTCCACCAAAGGACCAATGCTGGGACCTTCTCCCCTCAAGAGGACCACTTTTAAAATTTACCACTTGGTAATAAATATGGAATGATGGAGGCTATACATTCAAGTAACCTCCTCGTCCACCACATCACCAATGCTGGAACTTCTTCCCCTGAATATTTTAAGAAGAACAAGAGCAGGAACTGGCTCCACATCCCCCATGCCCTGCACAATTTACATCAAACTGAACAACAGTAGTGCATTCCCATAGTTTTCATTAATGTGTAGTTCCATGAACACCACTAGGGGCGCAATAGTGCAAACCTGCATGTGGCGACACCTATGAATGGCCTGACTTACCAAATTTAGAAATGGTGGCAG
The DNA here is from genome assembly GCA_026936325.1 of Platynereis dumerilii. Taxonomy (NCBI): domain Eukaryota; kingdom Metazoa; phylum Annelida; class Polychaeta; order Phyllodocida; family Nereididae; genus Platynereis; species Platynereis dumerilii. Next base: position 2,114,194 of record JAPTHN010000060.1, on the reverse strand, counting down.
TCCCAGCCATGCTCACAAGGATAGCTGGGAATAAGTTAGCTTCCTACATTCGTATGATTTAATTGTTGATTTGGCAAGTTAATGGAGTTATAAGAACCTGTGGAATGTATGAACATTGTGCATGATCAGGTATTGGAGATTTTTGATGGAAACCATGACATGGAGACTGAAACCATATCCCCCATGCTATGGCATGGAGGATAATAATTTGATATACAGTGTATATATAATAGTTACTCAAATCAATTTATCTGCTACACATCATCATGTGGTCAGCAGAAGATAAATTCAAATACTAAAATGTTTCAAGAAGATTTTATGCATTAATATTATTTAGTTTCATTGAGTTTCAAACAGCATAATAAATGTAATTAAATTTTCCCCTACACTTTTGCAATACCATCTATCAATTTTCGATCTCCAGTGGAAGTATGCCTGTCCTAAACAGTGCAAGAAAAGAGCGTTCTTTGTACGACTCATGAATCTTGTGACATATATGGTTCAAGGCAATATATATTCATGATTAAACTTTAAGTACACCTTTTTGATTTTGTATTAATGTCGTCTGCCCATTGGATACAGCGGAGTTCATGTAAAATTTACCAGGCATTATTTAAATGTTGTAGGGGAGACTGGGGTAAGTTGTGCCGCGGGGTAAGTTGTCCCGCCCACTGTTGAGGTGAAATGAAGAACTGGGCAAAGAAGGCAATGCCTACCATATATACCCACTTGGTCAACATCATTTGGCACCAAGAAAAAAAACTACCAAATAATATTATAATGGTATGAAAAGCTACACTCATAAATTTAGTTTAGTTGCTGAAAACTTGAAGTGCCGAGGACCGACATGCTTCTTTCTCAGTCATTTTGTATTTATAATGAGATGATGTCCCTCTGGCACGATGGAGTTAGGAGGTATATCTCGACATTTGTGTTGTTAGATTTCTTCTCGCATTGTTTATTTATTTTTGACAACCAGTTTCATCCAGGAAATCAATTTGGGGTAAGTTGTGCCATTTTGATAATTGGGGTGAGTTGTGCCGATGGTATGACATAGGAATGAATTTTTTATTCATCTTTACTTGTCTTCATTTTTGCATAAAATGTTTGATAAGTTTCAATGACATGTAACATGTCAGCCATAAGTTAAAAACATGATACAAATGAGCTATCTTAAGAAACGGGTGAAATACAAGGTTTTTTTGGAATAAATTAAGCAGATCAACTTACCCCGTCATGCGGCACAACTTACCCCGGCACCTACTTTTTTAAAATGCCTACCATGACCTTCCCAATGGTCAGATTGCTCTGAAACTTTGGTTGATTCTGGCCAACGTATTGTATTTTGATGTCTGACTTTCAGATTACTTATTAGGCTTCGGTTTTTCGGAAAATCAGCCTGATGCGAAAGATGGCACAATTTACCCCGGTCTCCCCTACTCTTGGGAATTACATATTAGATGCTTATTGCAGCAAATGAAAAAAAATTGAGGGTAGTCTTGAGCTGCATAATAATATTTTTAATCAAGTATAAATAAAATTATTTGAATTTATTTGAATTTGCAAGTTAGGTTCCACCATTGGTTCTGTAGTGAAAGAGGAGTTTCATGGTCCTTTTGGGTATTTATTATCAGGCGTTTATTGGAAATAATGAAATGTTGAGGGTAGTCCTTCTGTGGAAGATGAGGTTCCTGGTCTGTTTGGGCATTTATGGTGAGGTGTTTATTGGAAAGAATGAAATACTGGGGGTTGCCCTGTACAGGAGGTCAGGTGCCACCATTGGTCCTGTGGTGGAAGATGATGTTCCTGGTCATTTTGGGCATTTATGGGGAGATGTTTATTGGAAATAATGAAATAAATTTGGGCTGTCCTGCACAGGAGGTCAGGAAAGACCACAGGTCCTGAGGTGGATTGCAAGGTTCCATCAATCATTTATCCCCATACTGAACTAGTTACTCATAATGACATTTAAGAGATAAATTACAGGTATTTTATCAAAGCTCACTCTAACTATTCAATTGGTCCTGTGGTGGATAAAAGGTTCCAAAATTGGTCCTGTGGTGGAATGGAGGGTTTCACAGGCTGTATTACCCTATATACACCCCAGGTAAGGCACAAAATGATTTTTGGTAGGTATTTCCACCATCATCTGCATCATTTCAACGCAATTCTGAATTGGTTCTGGGTTGAAAAAAAGAAGGTTCCACCATTGGTCCTGTGGTGGAATGGAGGGTTCCACAGGCTGTGTGACCCTATACGCCCCAGGTAAGGCAAAAAATGACTTTTGTTAGGTATTTCCACCATCATCTGCATCATTTCAACCCATTTCTGAATTGGTTCTTGGTTGAAAAAAATGAAGGTTCCACCATTGGTCCTGTGGTGGAATGGAGGGTTCCACAGGCTGTGTGATCCTGTACACCCCAGGTAAGGCACAAAATGACTTTTGGTCAGTATTTCCACCATAATCTGCATCATTTCAACCCTTTTCTGAATTGGTTCTGGGTTGAAAAAAAGAAGGTTCCACCATTGGTCCTGTGGTGGAATGGAGGGTTCCACAGGCTGTGTGACCCTATACGCCCCAAGTAAGGCACAATATGACTTTTGGTAGGTATTTCCACCATCATTTGCATCATTTCAACCCATTTCTGAATTGGTTCTGGGTTGAAAAAAAGAAGGTTCCACCATTGGTCCTGTGGTGGAATGGAGGGTTTCACAGGCTGTATTACCCTATATACACCCCAGGTAAGGCACAAAATGATTTTTGGTAGGTATTTCCACCATCATCTGCATCATTTCAATGCAATTCTGAATTGGTTCTGGGTTGAAAAAAAGAAGGTTCCACCATTGGTCCTGTGGTGGAATGGAGGGTTCCACAGGCTGTGTGACCCTATACGCCCCAGGTAAGGCAAAAAATGACTTTTGTTAGGTATTTCCACCATCATCTGCATCATTTCAACCCATTTCTGAATTGGTTCTTGGTTGAAAAAAATGAAGGTTCCACCATTGGTCCTGTGGTGGAATGGAGGGTTCCACAGGCTGTGTGATCCTGTACACCCCAGGTAAGGCACAAAATGACTTTTGGTCAGTATTTCCACCATAATCTGCATCATTTCAACCCTTTTCTGAATTGGTTCTGGGTTGAAAAAAAGAAGGTTCCACCATTGGTCCTGTGGTGGAATGGAGGGTTCCACAGGCTGTGTGACCCTATACGCCCCAAGTAAGGCACAATATGACTTTTGGTAGGTATTTCCACCATCATCTGCATCATTTCAACCCATTTCTGAATTGGTTCTGGGTTGAAAAAAAGAAGGTTCCACCATTGGTCCTGTGGTGGAATGGAGGGTTTCACAGGCTGTATTACCCTATATACACCCCAGGTAAGGCACAAAATGATTTTTGTTAGGTATTTCCACCATCATCTGCATCATTTCAACCCATTTCTGAATTGGTTCTTGGTTGAAAAAAACGAAGGTTCCACCATTGGTCCTGTGGTGGAATGGAGGGTTCCACAGGCTGTGTGACCCTGTACGCCCCAGGTAAGGCACAAAAATACTTTTGGTAGGTATTTCCACCATCATCTGCATCATTTCAACCAATTTCTGAATTAGTTCTGGGTTGAAAAAAAGAAGGTTCCACCATTGGTCCTTTGGTGGAATGGAGGGTTCCACAGGCTGTGTGACCCTATACGCCCCAGGTAAGGCACTAAATGACTTTTGTTAGGTATTTCCACCATCATTTGCATCATTTCAACCCATTTCTGAACTGGTTCTTCGCTGATAAAAAAGAAGGTTCCACCATTGGTCCTGTAGTGGAATGGAGAGTTCCACAGGCTGTGTGACCCTATACGCCCCAGGTAAGGCGCAATATGATGTTTGGTATATATTTCCACCATCTTCTGCATCATTTCAACCCATTTCTAAATTAGTTCTGGGTTGAGAAAAAGAAGGTTCCACCATTGGTCCTGTGGTGGAATGGAGGGTTCCACAGGCTGTGTGACCCTGTACGCCCCAGGTAAGGCACAAAATGACTTTTGTTAGTTATTTCCACCATCATTGGCATCATTTCAACCCATTTCTGAATTGGTTCTTGGCTGATAAAAAAGAAGGTTCCACCATTGGTCCTGTAGTGGAATGGAGAGTTCCACAGGCTGTGTGACCCTATACGCCCCAGGTAAGGCGCAATATGATGTTTGGTATATATTTTCACCATCTTCTGCATCATTTCAACCCATTTCTAAATTAGTTCTGGGTTGAGAAAAAGAAGGTTCCACCATTGGTCCTGTGGTGGAATGGAGGGTTCCACAGGCTGTGTGACCCTATACGCCCCAGGTAAGGCACAAAATGACTTTTGTTAGGTATTTCCACCATCATTTGCATCATTTCAACCCATTTCTGAACTGGTTCTTGGCTGATAAAAAAGAAGGTTCCACCATTGGTCCTGTAGTGGAATGGAGAGTTCCACAGGCTGTGTGACCCTATACGCCCCAGGTAAGGCGCAATATGATGTTTGGTATATATTTCCACCATCTTCTGCATCATTTCAACCCATTTCTAAATTAGTTCTGGGTTGAGAAAAAGAAGGTTCGACCATTGGTCCTGTGGTGGAATGGAGGGTTCCACAGGCTGTGTGATCCTGTACGCCCCAGGTAAGGCACAAAATGACTTTTGGTCAGTATTTCCACCATAATCTGCATCATTTCAACCCTTTTCTGAATTGGCTCTGGGTTGAAAAAAAGAAGGTTCCACCATTGGTCCTGTGGTGGAATGGTGGGTTCCACAGGCTGTGTGACCCTATACGCCCCAGGTAAGGCACAATATGATTTTTGGTAGGTATTTCCACCATCTTCTGAATCATTTCAACCCATTTCTGAATTAGTTCTGGGTTGAAAAAAAGAAGGTTCCACCATTGGTCCTGTGGTGGAATGGAGGGTTCCACAGGCTGTGTGACCCTATACGCCCCAGGTAAGTCACAAAATGACTTTTGTTAGGTATTTCCACCATCATCTGCATCATTTCAACCCATTTCTGAATTGGTTCTGGGTTGAAAAAAGAAGGTTCCACCATTGGTCCTGTGGTGGAATGGTGGGTTCCACAGGCTGTGTGACCCTGTACGCCACAGGTAAGGCACAAAATGACTTTTGGCAGGTATTTCCACCATCATCTGCATCATTTCAACCCATTTCTGAATTGGTTCTGGGTTGAAAAAAGAAGGTTCCACCATTGGTCCTGTGGTGGAATGGTGGGTTCCACAGGCTGTGTGACCCTGTACGCCACAGGTAAGGCACAAAATGACTTTTGGTAGGTATTTCCACCATCATCTGCATCATTTCAACCCATTTCTGAATTGGCTCTGGGTTGAAAAAAAGAAGGTTCCACCATTGGTCCTGTGGTGGAATGGAGGGTTCCACAGGCTGTGTGACCCTATACGCCCCAGGTAAGGCAAAAAATGACTTTTGTTAGGTATTTCCACCATCATTTGCATCATTTCAACCCATTTCTGAACTAGTTCTGGGTTGAAAAAAAGAAGGTTCCACCATTGGTCCTGTAGTGGAATGGAGAGTTCCACAGGCTGTGTGACCCTATACGCCCCAGGTAAGGCGCAATATGATGTTTGGTATGTATTTCCACCATCTTCTGCATCATTTCAACCCATTTCTAAAGTGGTTCTGGGTTGAAAAAAAGAAGGTTCCACCATTGGTCCTGTGGTGGAATGGAGGGTTCCACAGGCTGTGTGACCCTATACGCCCAAGGTAAGGCACAATATGATGTTTGGTAGGTATTTCCACCATCATCTGCATCATTTCAACCCATTTCTGAATTGGTTCTTGGTTGAAAAAAACGAAGGTTCCACCATTGGTCCTGTGGTGGAATGGTGGGTTCCACAGGCTGTGTGACCCTGTACGCCACAGGTAAGGCACAAAATGACTTTTGTTAGGTATTTCCACCATCATTTCCATCATTTCAACCCATTTCTGAATTGGTTCTTGGTTGAAAAAAATGAAGGTTCCACCATTGGTCCTGTGGTGGAATGGAGGGTTCCACAGGCTGTGTGACCCTGTACACCCCAGGTAAGGCACAAAATGACTTTTGTTAGGTATTTCCACCATCATCTGAAACATTTCAACCCAACTTCTGAATTGGTCCTGGGTTGAAAAAACTTAGGTTCTACCATTGGTCCTGTGGTGGAATGGTGGGTTCCACAGGCTGTGTGACCCTGTACGCCCCAGGTAAGGCACAAAATGACTTTTGTAAGGTATTTCAACCATCATTTGCATCATTTCTACCCATTTCTGAATTGGTTCTTGGTTGAAAAAAACGAAGGTTCCACCATTGGTCCTGTGGTGGAATGGAGGGTTCCACAGGCTGTGTGACCCTGTACGCCCCAGGTAAGGCAAAAAAAATACTTTTGGTAGGTATTTCCACCATCATCTGCATCATTTCAACCCATTTCTGAATTAGTTCTGGATTGAAAAAAAGAAGGTTCCACCATTGGTCCTTTGGTGGAATGGAGGGTTCCACAGGCTGTGTGACCCTATACGCCCCAGGTAAGGCGCAATATGATGTTTGGTATATATTTCCACCATCTTCTGCATCATTTCAACCCATTTCTAAATTAGTTCTGGGTTGAGAAAAAGAATGTTCCACCATTGGTCCTGTGGTGGAATAGAGGGTTCCACAGGCTGTATGACCCTGTACGCCCCAGGTAAGGCACAAAATGACTTTTGTTAGGTATTTCCACCATCATTTGCATCATTTCAACCCATTTCTGAACTGGTTCTTGGCTGATAAAAAAGAAGGTTCCACCATTGGTCCTGTAGTGGAATGGAGAGTTCCACAGGCTGTGTGACCCTATACGCCCCAGGTAAGGCGCAATATGATGTTTGGTATATATTTCCACCATCTTCTGCATCATTTCAACCCATTTCTAAATTAGTTCTGGGTTGAGAAAAAGAAGGTTCCACCATTGGTCCTGTGGTGGAATGGAGGGTTCCACAGGCTGTGTGACCCTATACGCCCCAGTTATGGCACAATATGATGTTTGGTAGGTATTTCCACCATCATCTGCATCATTTCAACCCATTTCTGAATTGGTTCTGGGTTGAAAAAAAGAAGGTTCCACCATTGGTCCTGTGGTGGAATGGTGGGTTCCACAGGCTGTGTGACCCTGTACGCAACAGGTTAGGCACAAAATGACTTTTGTTAGGTATTTCCACCATCATTTGCATCATTTCAACCCATTTCTGAATTGGTTCTTGGTTGATAAAAAAGAAGGTTCCACCATTGGTCCTGTGGTGGAATGGAGGGTTCCACAGGCTGTGTGACCCTGTACGCCCCAGGTAAGGCACAAAATTACTTTTGGTAGGTATTTCCACCATCATCTGCATCATTTCAACCCATTTCTGAATTAGTTCTGGGTTGAAAAAAAGAAGGTTCCACCATTGGTCCTTTGGTGGAATGGAGGGTTCCACAGGCTGTGTGACCCTATACGCCCCAGGTAAGGCACAAAATGACTTTTGTTAGCTATTTCCACCATCATCTGCATCATTTCAACCCATTTCTGAATTGGTTCTGGGTTGAAAAAAAAAGGTTCCACCATTGGTCCTGTGGTGGAATGGAGGGTTCCACAGGCTGTGTGTTCCTGTACGCCCCCGGTAAGGCACAAAATGACTTTTGGTGAGTATTTCCACCATCATCTGCATCATTTCAACCCATTTCTGAATTAGTTCTGGGTTGAAAAAAAGAAGGTTCCACCATTGGTCCTGTGGTGGAATGGAGGGTTCCACAGGCTGTGTGACCCTATACGCCCCAGGTAAGGCAAAAAATGACTTTTGTTAGGTATTTCCACCATCATATGCATCATGTCAACCCATTTCTGAATTGGTTCTTGGTTGAAAAGAACGAAGGTTCCACCATTGGTCCTGTGGTGGAATGGAGGGTTCCACAGGCTGTGTGACCCTATACGCCCCAGGTAAGGCACAAAATGACTTTTGTTAGGTATTTCCACCATCATCTGCATCATTTCAACCCATTTCTAAATTAGTTCTGGGTTGAAAAAAAGAAGGTTCCACCATTGGTCCTGTGGTGGAATGGAGGGTTCCACAGGCTGTATGACCCTTTACGCCCCAGGTAAGGCACAAAATGACTTTTGTTAGGTATTTTCACCATCATCTGCATCATTTCAACCCATTTCTGAATTGATTCTGGATCGAAAAATTAGGTTCCACCATTGGTCCTGTGGTGGATAGGTCGCGGCGCCGACCTCTATCGGATTGTTTGGGTGAACTTCAGGTTAAATCAGCAGTCCCTTATATTATGTCAGTGCCCATCTGTGTACTTTGGACAAGACTAAATGTAAGAGATCCAAAATATGGGGTAAATGCACATTACGCTAGGAACTGCTGTTTTCGGCATCTCGTCAATTAACCTTCGTTAATGGCCAGAACTGGCTTAACAAGAGAGCTGCACTATCTTACCATATATATCTTTCCACCTTGGACTACCTACCTGCCTACAAGTTCAACTCAAGTACTCTGTGGAATATAGAATCGTTTTGAACATTTAGGCAACTCAACATTTAGCAACCTTTCTTGACCTTTGATTAGTAGCATTGAGATTTAAGAAGTCTGCATTGAGACCAAAATTACATTTGGGAGTCTGTTGACCTTTACTGTCATCCTTTAACAATACCAACTGGATTTATCAAAGGTCATTGATCAAAGTAAAGGAAAGTTGTTTGAAAGTCTTGATCTCGAACTTCAAAGGCTGATATTATTTATATCCAAAAAGACTTCATTATGCTTTCTAATTATATGACTTTGAAGGAACATTTTGCTGACCACAGCAAATCGGAATACTATCTTGATAGTTCATTACGCTCATTGCCCATACATAGCTTAAGCAAGCGAAGTTTAATCAATTCTGGGTCTTGTATTTATATTCTGAATCTCGTGAGTTCGTATTTGAGCACATTAGGAATGTAAATAACTTCTTTCAGTTGTTTTAATAGGCATATAGCAATAAAAAAAACAACACTTTAGCTCAATTGACATATATCAGCCAATGCCACTTGTTTAACACCCAGTTTCCACTGGAACACTTGCTGCACACTTTATTGATCCTTGCTTCCAGAAACTGACAACAGGGGCGCAGAGCATCAATAGGACTGTTCAGAGACCCCTAGTGCTAAATTTTATGGGTTGGGAGTCACTGAACAAGTGAGTTATTTTATTCATTGTTGCTAACTTGCTGTTATAAGTTTGAAGATTTATGAAGCTTTATTAGGTACATCCTCGCATGTTTTCAAGGAATTGACCATGTATGGCCTTTTAAAACCAGATGATGCAGATGTGTTCCTTTGAAGTTTATAGTAGGTCTTTCAAAACTTCTTGAAAGGAAATTTTTGCATGCCCTGATAAAGGACAATTCATTTTGAAGGCCACTTTGTGCAAAATGTCTTTAGAGCAAACATAAAGATGATGGGAGAAAATCTGAAGTAGAAGATTGCATGGCTGGAGTCTGTGTGTTAAACTGCCAGTAAACAGCAATTTCCTGCCAGGGCAAAGGACCAAGGACAGCAATATAGCCTGAGTAATAGAACTATCTCAATCTGTGGTGATAACCAGCTTTTTGTCTTGAGGCATATCAGTCTCAATATGTGAAGAGAACTGTCATGAAGAATGCTCGGCTGTAACCAGCTGTCAGCGACTGTCAGGTAGCGTAATAAAAAGCAGCAAAAACACTTGTAAGAAATTAATAGTAATAGAACTATCTGAATCTATGGTGATGTCTTGAGGCATATCAGTCTCAATATGTGAAGAGAACTGTCATGAAGAATGCTTGGCTGTCACCAGCTGTCAGCGACTGTCAGGCAGCGTAATAGAAAGCAGCGAAAACACTTGTAAGAATAAGGGGAACCCTCCAGAGGTCATGGCGGCTGTTTATGTAATCATTAAGAAGCACTATTGTCTGGGACGAGGGTGGAAGGAGGTCGCGAGGAGGTCTCGCCGGGCTGTTCTGTCAGTTGTCAACAGCTTTGATGTCCTCCCAATAGAATAGGAGCGTCTGTGTTCATTGCGCGGGGGCCAACAAAAGAGCAATGAAGAGAGCCATGAAGGAGAGAATAGGAGCCTCCTAAGATGCTATATCTGCTTTATGGCTGACAGAAGAAGTCATAAACAAACAATGCCTGTCAACAAGAGAGAGACCAGTCGCAAAAAAAATCAGAAAATATGAGGACTTACCGTTTTGTCCTGCTGTAGTTCCTTGTGCTGAAGGGCCATAAGTTTCGTCTTCTTGGCTGACTTCCGGGGTGGAGGGGTGTTGACCGGGGATGCAGCCTCATCGCTGTTGCTATGGCAACAAGAATCAGATGAGGGTTCTGACGCATACCCATTTTGGTCGTCGTCTGGGTGGGCCTCCGTCGGGGAGGTCTTTTCGTAATTCCAAGAATCAGGGGAATCAGAATGCTGGTCATCCCAGCCCAATTTAGACTCAGCCTCCCCCGAGATCATCTCCCCATTCCTCTGCAATTCATCTTCATCGCATATGACCCAATTTTGCCTGTTCCTGTTTATCACATCCTTCCTGAATACCAACTGCTTCAAGGTCAGTGACATAGGCTGAAGGTCAAGGTCGCATGGTCGGTTGTGCGACGACCTCTTTATCGAGTCTTTTGCGCTTGAGCAATCCGTCTGGGAGCTTAACATTTGGTTGGCTCCGTTGTGACATGTATCTTTGTCCGCCACACCTTCGGGGGTTAAGGAATTGCTAGTGGGACTGCTTTGATCGACAGTCTTGCCATCTGCGGGGTGGGATTCAAAGCGAGAAAACAAGGCTGGGGCGGGGAGTTGGGCGGGGGATGAAGGGACTTCCGGGGACCACACATCACCCGGCGACAGCTGAGGAGGCTGAGGTTGGGGAGAACATTTCGGAGGAGATGGCTGAGAGCCATTGGCCGTAACCTTAGACTCTTGTTCGGTCTGAGGGCTGGTTGCCTCAGGCTCCAAGGAGGTATCATTGTCTCCACTACTTGGCTCCATCATCTGTCGTCGTTATTGTTTCCGAGACCTTTTTATGGTGTCACAGTAATATGACACAACGGCAGTGCCCTCACTCGGTCACAGCGAGGAGGCTATATAGTATTACACATTTCCTATGACTAAGTGAATGGTAAATCCTAGTAGTTCCTCTTGTATATTAAATGCTACAGATATAACATCTAGTACCATCGACGAAACACATTAGACACTGTAGAATTGATCTGTTCAGCTACAAAACTCTTTGGAAAAATTAGCGGTTGAGGAGCACACTAAATCCATGATCATCCCCTATCTTTCATATTGAGTAGTAATCCTTATATATCCTGTTAAACATCCAACTGTTTAAGAGCAGACTTTGAGTGTCACTTATGAAACACTTCAAACAAAATATGGCAGGGACATTAATCCAAAGATTTATCCTTAATCCTTTTCACTCAAGCCTCCTAGCCACACTTCACGAATAGTAAATCCGGTACCTGTTGCACAAGAAGGCCTTTTATCAAGTTTAAAACCCCATGAGAACAGAGAAAATATGTTCCTATGGTTGATTGTGTATCCTTCCAATTAGTAAATCCAACGAGTTGCTTTTTGCATCAACTGTTGCTGAGATATTTGATTATCATACGTTTATGGATTGATATATCCGTATTCCTTGTCACTTTAGCCACCTCCTACCACAAATTGACACTTTCTTTTCTCACATCCGACAAGAGTGATCCAGTCGCTTTCTCTTGCATATATGAAAGACTCAAATCATTTGCAAACACTCTGAAAACAAGGGAGTTCAGCAAGTAATGCATTTAATCTGTTATCCTTTAATTGTCGATTATCACTTATGAAACATATGGAACATAGAAGAGCAAGCCAGATAATCCATTGATTTATCATCAAGCCAGTTGGACATAAGCTAAAAGACAAACTTCCACAATCTAAGACCTCAATTTGTCAGACTCAACAGGACCACAGCTTACCATTTATGATTGACTTAAGAGAATTGTAAACATTTTGCAGTCATGCTGTTCATGGATAGTTACATTGGATGCCCTCTATGAAACAACACACAGACACATGAAGTTTTTAAATAATCCAACGTAAATCCTTTGTCAATATCGAGTATCAGGTTTTTGAAACACACCCGCAGTAATCCAATATTACACATAAGATATAGAAACTTGTCTTCTTTCAGACAGACATCTTCAAGACACTTGTGCACACATAAGATACCGTTTTGATAATCCAAATAATGTGTGGTGTCAGTTATTCAAACACCTCCACAGTGACCCAGTGTTTGATATCAAAGACAAGACACTTCCAGGTCCTACGTAGATAGACACCTTCAAGACCCCTTTGTACACAATGTCATAGTACACCACTTAGGAAATCAGATTTTTTTAATATGTTAACATGAGAGCCATATTCACAACTTCGTGTGTAGATTTGTATCTTTCCATCACACAAAAGAACAGCTCGAGGAATGACATCAGGTAACACAATATCACATATATTTGAAGGCTTACTTTTTCTTGGTATTCACAGATGTAAATCCTTTGAAGATCTCTTTGCATACAACTTGGTACCAGATTTCAAAGAAGCTCAGCTGTTATTCTAGAGTGTGCTTAAATATCAATCGAGATATCCAAAGAGAGGCTATGTCAACAAGCTGAAGCTGAGGAGAGTTGTGAGGGATTGTATGAAGTAGGTCCTCGCTGCTAATGGCATAAAGATTGTTGTGGGTCTGTAATATAACACTGTATAACGCAGCTGTAAAATGGTTCTGTATAATGATGGTAATCGCTGTCACTTCCTTTCAATATAGGTAGAGATATTCATCTGAAGACTCCCACAGAGCACTTGTAGATGAGGAGTACAAAACCTGCTACACAGGCTAAGTACCGAGTATATCGCTGTATACGTACCACTTGTAAAATGGTTCTGTGTGTGGATGGTAATCACTGGAGTGTCCTTTCAGCATGTGCAGAGATATCCATCTAAAGACTCCAATGGAGCCCTTGCATATGAGGAGTACAAAACCTGCTATGCAGGATGGGTATTGAATAAGACGGTCATAATTATTCCTATATACCACATGTAAAATGGTTCAGTATAATGACGGTAAGTTTTGATAATTGCGATAACTTCCTTTCAACACATGCAAAGATATTAAACGAAGGACATCTTCCTGCGGATCTCTTGTAGATGGAGAGTACAAATCCTGTCATACTGCATGAGTGCTGAATATGGCAGTTATATCTCTGTATATGTACACCACTTGTAAAATAGTTCTGCATAAAGATGTTAATCGCTGTCACTTCCTTTCAGCACAGCTGGGATATTTATCGAAGGACGTCCTCCTGTGGAGCTCTTGTAGACGGAGATTACAAATCCTGTTATACAGCATGAGTACTGAATATGGCAGTTATATCTCTGCATACCACTTGTAAAATAGTCCTGCAGGAGGATGGTAATCACTGTAGGGTCCTTTCAGCACACGCACAGATATCTATCTGAAGTGTCCCACAGAGCACTTGTAGATGAGGAGTGCAAAACATGTTATAGATATAGGATGGGTATCAAAAATTGCAGTCATATCTCTGTATACCACTTGATGTGTCGAGACTATTTATTAGTACACTTGTAGAAACTGTTATGAACGAAATGCACAGGGTGTATCAGTCCTAGAAACATTCTTCTAAGTGATGACCTTTAACAATGTGGTGCAATTGCTGATGGCACACTTTCAAATAAAGGTGAGGCTAGACTTCTATAGCACTTGTAGAGAAGAAATGTAGATATCTGCATAAGCACTGAAAGATTGCAGTCCTATCTCAGTCCAAAAAAGTGTTTTATATATATGCTTTTGATTGTTCTTGTACTGATATAATCGCTGTCACATCTTTTCAACATATGCCGAAGCTCGCAATCATTGTTTCACGATCCATACTCCGAAGTACTTGTAGGAAAATGCAAATCCTGTTATTGAATGGTCAGGTAAAGAATGTATGTTATCATATCTTCATATAAAGCTCTTGTGTAATGCTCCTTTATGATGGGTCTTTATAGCCACATGACTACCATAACATCCTTTAAACATATGCCGAGGCTCTCCGATTGCACTTGTCGACGAGAAATGCAAACTCTGTTATATGGGACGACCAGGTAAATGGGTAGACCTCTGCACCCAGCACGTTGTTGGTGATGCAGCCTTAGCATCACTGGCCCTCCTGCCATGACAACAGCAGCAGCAGCAGCAGCCCCACTCACAGCTTCAGTAGCATCTCGCGGTTCTCATCTCTCCCTCTCATCTGTGCTTCTGCCGCATCAACGATCACTGCAGGCCTCTCCAGCCGAACGCTCACGAAGCATATGTCAAGCGCTTTTAACGACACTTGTATTAATTTCACACTTCTGTGCACTTCTCATCGGGCTGCTGCAGACCACTGCTCATATCTCTCATTTATGACTCCCCTTTATTGCTCTCCTTTATTGCTCTGCTATGCTTTTGCTTATTACTCTACTTGTCCTCCACTTGTCAGATTTTTTTGACGCCTCACAATTCGCAATTCGGTCCGCAAAATGAATTTCACACCCGGTAGTCACCGACAAGTCAGAATCAGATTCATCAGATGCAGGGGCCTCCCTCCTACAGGATTGGAGTCAGGGGTGACATTGACACTTTTGCATGACAGATCACTTTAATCCAAGGCTCACTGAGGTGCAACTAAGAGTCACTGATTCTGTTCTGGTCCCTGTCATCCCCAATAGACAGAGCACTGCCAGAGTAGTGAGAGAAATGTCTCTATTATGTGTAGTAATACTGGTCCCTGAAGAATGTGCTAGTCACTTTGTCAGTCCTGAAGTGAAGTTTAAGAGGATAATCAATAACTTAAAACTTCTTTTAGAGTAAATCCATTCAAGCAGTAACATTGAAAAAGCCTAATCCACAAGTAATCCACTGGTAATCCTGACTTATTTCACTTTCAACTCAAAGATTTATTGGATTCTCTTAAATGGAAACCGTCCTTTTGTCTGGCTTTCTTCTAAATGAAGAAGCTTTCTGAAGAAACAGAACACAGCAGTGTTGGCCAACAGCTGCTAAATACGACAATTATAATCCCTGTGATGTTGGATGAACGTCACTTATGGAGAGTTAAAGACCAAGAAAAGACCCAGAAAAGACCAAAAAAAGACCGAAAGATATTGCACAATCTCTTTGGTGTGGGAGAACTAACTAATCTTGGTCGTGTTTCTTTAAGGCATGGGGCGTTTGCAACTTTGTCGCCTCTAATGTTGCTTCTTCTGCCGTCTTTCACGCCGAGACAAAAAAGGGTGTTACACTGCGTCGTTGGTGTCTGTTGGCTAATTAGACATCCTCTTTAATTCACTTCATCCCCATCACTTTCACGTTGCATCTTCTGCCTCAGTATCAGAAAGCCATCAGCAGTACCACCCGTGGCCCTACCAGCATCATCTGTGGCATCATTTGCACCTCCATCAGCCGGCTGCTTTAACGCCGACCACCATCAGCAACCTGCCGCTGCATCAACCTGTAACAAATTGATGGATACGCTGTTAGCTAAGCAGAACTCCCATGAATAAGTCATTATCAAAGTGTGACAGAAACATGCTTCTCAATTTGGCTCCTGTCACTGATACATAATACATACATAAATACTGAGACTGCCTGAGTATTATGTTAATACATTATGCATGGAACTGGCGCCAAGACGCATAAAAGTTTATCAACACAGGTGAATATATACTGTAGCACAGATTGAAAGGAACAACACATATTTGATAACTTGAATCAAATTTACAGATGACAAACTCTGTTTCATACATAGGCGAAGTATAATGAAAATAAATGTAGTGAGAGCAACCAAAAGAATTTTATATCCTGAAGACTGTAAAATTATTTAAAGTCTCCATGAGAAGTCAGGAGTCTTCGAATGTTTATGTTCTCTGCACGAAAAGAAAAAATACATTTATACATCTATATATCTGTATATAGAGATTCAACAAACGACTTTCTTCATTTATATGCACAATGTGAAATAAAGTTATCTTTCTGACTTTCTTTTACAGCTAATCCAGTTGCAAACGGCAGAAAAAACTTTCCACGGTTTATTTTTGTAACATCAAATGTACTCCTTGACCCTATTAACAATTCTTGTCTGGCTCATTCCATTATCTGACAAATGTGTTAGGCTTAAAATTAAGACAGAGGAGAGAGCTTCTTATTAATTCCACAATTGCAAAAAGTAATCTTGTGAAGCATCAGGCAGAAATTAAGCACACTTTGGAAACAGCTTCTGAATAAAGATCAAACAAGATTCTTCGCATCAATTTGAATCTTAATTCCGAAAGAAGCGGATTTGTTTCTATGAGGATGTAATGTTCATGAATTGTGATCGATCTGTTGCACCGAGGCTGATGAAATTTTCAAAAAATCTGAAAAAGATTGGTAGGTTTAAATTGATCGCGTAATAATCACGATTAGTTTTGATTCGGTTTTTAAGGAAACGACCTTCATTGAATTCTTATATCTTGAAGTCTTCTGTTTTGACATCTAATTCACAACTTTTAGAATAAATGCTTTAATAAGGGAAATAGATGTCAAGTTAAGCACTGAGTCAGTATTATTATTTACGAGAAAACCAATTTTGTAAATTCATCTGCACTACTTTGGGAAATGACATTTACTCCAAAATCATCAACAGTCTTCATCTCCCCAAATTATTTTAACCATTTAAGAGAAACCTTTTGACCCTGGAGTAGTCCTACTGACATTTTTCATTACACATTGCTCAAATGGTCTCTTCTCTTTAATAAAAGGTCTTGACTGAAACATGGTACCAAGGACATTTTGCCTTATTATTACCAATATCATTAACAAGGAAACTAAAGTATCCACATGGGCATCGTACTCAGTTTCCAAATAAATTTTTTTTCTTACAGTAGGTGAATGTTAAGTTCTTAAATTATAATTAGACTGAAATGTTCCTTGTGAGGTCATATGTCTATCCATGCCATGTTATTGTCTATGACTCATACGCAATTTGGGAAGTCATGTCGTATACTTTTAATGCTGTCAAAGCAAGTCATCAACGGTTTATAAATGAGGTGTCATAAGTTACTCAATGACACATTGAAAGTTCATTTCAATGCATTGGTTAGGGCCTGTTGTGAGGTCATAGATATCCACTAGCAGCTGAATGTCAGTACTAGTCATTCGTTGACTGTAACCGATTCCAGCAAGATAATGCTGAGCTTGTTGAAGTTGTTAATGTCACACTGGCAAATTCATGCATTCAAGAAGCATAAATGCTGCATTGCATCCTTTCATGTACAATGTAGATTAGTAATGCATCACTGCATCCAGTTGGAAAATCTTCATTGTCAGAAGCATGTTACATTCATGCACTTTAAAACGTTATGCCTCTAATTTTCAGAGCATCCAGTTCTACATGTTACTGCTTCTGCAACACGATGGACTGAGCAGTACTCAATTATTCATTGATTTCTGTAGAATGCATTTGATGCTGAATAAAACAGCATTTGAGATATAAAGGCATTTACATGGATATAAAGCCACATTGTAGCATGATTTAAACTTTTCCAAGTTAGTAGTGCTTCTGCAGTGTTGTTTGTTGGTGCCCACTTGTCTGAAATCCGGAGTCAAACCACAACTAAAGCCATCCATTACACTGATCTTAAGGATACCATTATGGTTTCGAAAACATGCTCTACAACTTTTTGCTCATAACAGAAAAGTTGCTGTGGTTTTGTTTTGCACATGTGATAGCAGTCACACAACTACATTAAGTCCTTATCCCTGGTATCTTCAATCTCAAGTTATGTTATCACAAATCAGGGAAATTTCAAAAACTGTTGTTGATATTCATGGATTTTTTATGCAATGAACTGCCTCAGCGGTTATGAAGTTGCATTCAGATGCAGGGCATTTACATGGTGATAAAGCCAGCATGCAAACTTTTCAAAAGGTAACTATGTCTTGGTGATGCTTTTCAGTGTGCTGGTGCCTTCCTGTCTGAAGCCAGGAGTCAAACCAGTACTGAAGCCTTCATTACATTGATGTAATTCCCTCTAAAGAATACCATTATGTCTAGAAAACATTTTCAACAACTTCTACCTTTACTTGATCAGGAGTAGTCATGCAATCTCCAATGTTCAGATACCATAGTATGTGCATCATCGAAGCTTCGGTAGGCCTACCTCAGATCTCTGGATATTCCCCAAATCAGACAAAAAAAATACCGGTTCCGCATCCTCGAAATCTATGACCCATTGTTACATTTTCATTTCATCGATTTAATATTTTTGAATTTCTAAATAAATAAATCAATCAATCAATGACTCACCAAGTCAAAATCTCAAAAAGGATAGCGTGAAGCAGACAAAAAAAAAGTAAACACACTCAATATTTGTTTAAATCAGCAGAATGCTAATGCAAAATATGGTAATACTTTAGGACTTTAGCATGATTAACTTCAAAATAAATAAAGAAGAATAGAATAGAATAATATTTTATTAAAGTCTCACCTCAATATTTATACATCATCATAATAAACAAACATGTTAAAAATATTGACCCAGTCATATTGACTTACGAGAGACTAGAATGAATCATATCACAGTATAAGTATATATATAATATTTTAAATTATCACATAAAAACAGGATAAAATACATAAGATATCTTAAAAACGTATAAAACTGTCATAAAATATTAAAAAGATATTAATACATGAGGCACCGTCTTCTATTTAGCATATCACAGATGGCTTTGGCACAATCATACATAATGTCAGGTTGGCTCAAGACAAAAATCAGCTTTTCAGTATCAGATTTTAACATAAAATTCACATCATGGGTACATGCAGAATCAAATAGCAGTTGTCTAATGTCTGAATACTGTTCACAACGAATAACAAAATGTTCTTCGGACTCAGTCTCGTTGGCGTTACAAAAAGCACAGATCCTTTCCTCTATTGGTACAGGTGGTCTCTCAAAACGGCCAGTCTCTAACCTGATAGGGGCTGTTCCTGATCGAACCTTCGCCATGGCGGATCGAAATTTTTTAGGCATAACAGCAGAAACATATAATTCACATTTGGGTTGCCTTTTAAACAAACAGTAAGTTCTTAATTTATTTCTGCCTGGACCTCGGACTGCATCTTCACGGTCTACCTCTCTCCTCCACTGGTCATCATAGAAGTTTCTCAGCACACTATCCAAGGTTCTCACTGCGCAACTGGGACTGACTCCATTCGCTGTGTGGAAAGGATATACGACATATGAGACTTTTGGATCTTTAAAAATACTTACTAGAGAAAGACAAGGATTAATGTTCAATAGGGTGTCCCAAAAAAAGTGAAAGTTTGAAGTTCATTGGGGCTAACCTCTAAATGTGTTCGATAGCCCCTCTCTGACTCCCAAGTAAAATTTCAGCTCATTTGAAGGTGTTTTAGATGTTGCTCAAGAGCCTCAAAGATAGATAGGGGTTTAACATTGAATTTCTTGCGAAAATGGCTATTTTAGCCAATAGCTCACAAATTATCAGTTTCAGTCCACCCAAACACATGTATAGTTGATACAAAGATGTATAAATTATTCTACACGCTGTGGTACCATTTTCACATCTGTACCTCACTCGGTTCTTGTGTTATTGGCAAATATATACAATTTTACATGAAAAATTGACGCCAAGGCAAAGAACCATTCTTAATGAAGATTAATTGCAGTCTAATTTTGAATTTAAACATGAGACAATCAAATATTGGGTCCATAGTGTGGCAGAGACACAAGAACATCAACCAATGTCTTACAATCTGTTTCAGACTATTGAAACAATCTAAAAAATTTTTTTTTAATCGCAGAAAATCGCGAAAATAAGTATATCCCATATATGTAGATTTTCTCAATACCCAAGCAAGTTACAAATATAAAATTGCTACTACAATGTGCATAATAATTTTTACATCTTTGTATCAACTATCCATGTTTTTGGGTGGACTGAAACTGATAATTTGTGAGCTACTGGCTAAAATAGCCATTTTGGCAGGAAATTTCAATGTTAAACCCCTATCTATCTTTGAGGCTCTTGAGCAACATCTAAAACACCTTCAAATGAGCTGAAATTTTACTTGGGAGTCGGAGAGGGGCTATAGAACACATTTAGAGGTTAGCCCCAATGAATTTCAGACTTTCACTTTTTTTGGGACACCCTAATGTTCAAGTTTGTGGTTTTGACAGATACTTCGTTCCTTCTCACATTAAATTTCATAAAAAATATAGAACTGAGGTTTATGAGCCCACTATAACCAATAAAAATAATTGCAGTCTTGAAGAATTTATGGTTATCAGTTTTCGCTTCACTTTTTTATTATTCTTTGAGTGTCATATTTTAACTTTGCCATGTGATTAGCAAATGAACCAAATAGCTCAAATCTGTAAAGTTTTAATTAATTGAAGCTATAATGATGTAATCAATGGGAAGATCTGACAGATAAATTCCAGACTTGAGATTCCTTATTATTTCCTGTCGGCTGAGGTGTATTACCAAGTGAGGACTTGGTCTTAAGAACTTAAAACTACTTTGAGAAGGATTGTATTTTGTTTATCATAATTGTTATCTAGGCTGTGATATATGGTAATCTATACAAAGATTTCAAATATCAGTTATGAGGACAGGGTGACTGACAGCATGACCTGAAGAATTTACAAAAAATGATGTCATGTGGTTGTCATCACGTTTTCAACGAAACTGTGTGATTCATTTCTCTATTGAAGTCTTGTGACAAGGCACGAGTTCAACAATGCATGATAGCATGATAGCACCATGATTATATATGTGGTAACATTTAATTATTATTCACACACAACATCAGGTCATTGTGTAGTAGATCACTTCATTGTGCCAGTTCTAATCATGAATCAATGAACTGGATCAAATCGGCATTAGCTGGACCGCCACAACTTGTTCATGAAAAATGCAACATCAATTGTCTGATTACCAATGCAGCAACCAGTTGATTACAAGCAAATAACATCACCAAATATGATCAGTAAGACAATTCAATATTGGCACAGCAAATGCATCGGGCTGTCTTTCTTTTCCCACCGATTTACGATCTTATTCCGCCGATTAAAGATCTTATTCCGCCGTGATATGCCTCTAATTAACTATATAATTGTTATATAATTGTTGTGTGTCACCGAGTAAGCCATTTTCTCCTAGAAATCGTCTGCCCCTCTCCCACTAGTCAAAAAACTTCTCCTCCATGTCTAGTTAGAACTAGGCATAATAAGCATAACAAAGTGCAGAAACTCAATGCTGAGCTTGTTGAAGTTGTAAATGTCAGTGACAAGTTCATGC
The DNA here is from genome assembly GCA_026936325.1 of Platynereis dumerilii. Classification (NCBI taxonomy): domain Eukaryota; kingdom Metazoa; phylum Annelida; class Polychaeta; order Phyllodocida; family Nereididae; genus Platynereis; species Platynereis dumerilii. Next base: position 2,092,760 of record JAPTHN010000060.1, on the reverse strand, counting down.
ATTCAAAAGGCATACATGCTGCATTGCATCCTCTCATGTACAATGTAGATTAGTGATGCATCACTGCATCCTGTTGGAAAATGTTCATTGTCAGAAGCATGTTACATTCATGCAACAATAAACCGTTATGCTTAGACTTTTCAGAGCATCCAGTTCTACATGTTACTGCTTCTGCAAAAAGATGCACTGAGCGATACTCAATTATTCATTGATTTCTGTAGAATGCATTTGATGCTGAATAAAACAGCATTTGAGATATAAAGGGATTTACATGGAGATAAGGCTACATTGTAGCATGATTTAAACTTTTCCAAGTTAGTAGTGCTCCTGCAGTGTTGTTTGTTGGTGCCCACTTGTCTGAAATCAGGAGTCAAACCACTACTAAAGCCATTCATTACACTGATCTTAAGGATACCATTATGGTTTTGAAAACATGCTCTACAACCTTTTTGCTTTTAATGGAAAAGTTGCCTTAGTTTTGTTTTGCACATGTGATAGCAGTCACACAACTACACTAAGTCCTTATCCCTGGTATCTTCAATCTCAAGTTATCACAAATCACGGAAATTTTAAAACTGCTGGTTGATATTCATGGATTTTTTATGCAATGAACTGCCTCAGCAGTCATGAAGTTGCATTTTGATGCAGGGCATTCACATGGTGATAAAGCCAGCATGCAAACTTTTCAAAAAGGTAACTATGTCTTGGTCATGCTTTTCAGTGTGCTGGTGCCTTCCTGTCTAAAGCCAGAAGTCGAACCAGTACTGAAGCCTTCATTACATAGATGTAATTCCCTCTAAAGAATACCATTATGTCTAGAAAACATTTTCCTACAACTTCTACCTTTACTTGATCAGGAGTAGTCATGCAATCTCCAATGTTCAGATACCATAGTATGTGCATCATCGAAGCTTCAGTAGGCCTACCTCAGATCTCTGGATATTCCCCAAATCAGACCAAAAAAAAATACCGGTTCCGCAGTGGTGCAGAGCAGGTTATATAGTCACAATTATATCCTCAAAATCTATGACTCACCAAGTCAAATCTCAAAAGGATAGCGTGAAGCAGACAAAAAAAAAGTAAACAAACTCAATATTTGTTTAAATCAGCAGCATGCTAATGCAAAATATGGTAATACTTTAGGACTTTAGCATGATTAACTTCAAAATAAATAAAGGATATACGACATATGAGACTTTTGGATCTTTAAAAATACTTACTAGAGAAAGACAAGGATTAATGTTCATTGTTCAAGTTTGTGGTTTTGACAGATACTTCGTTCCTTCTCACATTAAATTTCATAAAAAATATAGAACTGAGGTTTATGAGCCCACTGTAACCAGTAGTAATAATTGCAGTCTTGAAGAATTTATGGTTCTCAGTTTTCACTTCACTTTTTTTATTATTCTTTGAGTGTCATATTTTAACTTTGCCATGTGATTAGCAAATGAACCAAATAGCTCAAATCTGTAAAGTTTTAATTAATTGAAGCTATAATGATGTAATCAATGGGAAGATCTGACAGATAAATTCCAGACTTGAGATTCCTTATTATTTCCTGTCGGCTGAGGTGTATTACCAAGTGAGGTACTTGGTCTGAAGAACTTAAAACTACTTTGAGAAGGATTGTATTTTGTTTATCATAATTTGTATCTAGGCTGTGATATATGGTAATCCATACAAAGATTTCAAATATCAGTTATGAGGACAGGGTGACTGACAGCATGACCCCAAGAATTTACAAAAAATGTTGTCATGTGGTTGTCATCACGTTTTCAACGAAACTGTGTGATTCATTTCTCTATTGAAGTCTTGTGACAAGGCGCGAGTTCACAAGATAGCATGATAGCACCATGATTATATATGTGGTAACATTTAATTATTATTCACACACAAAATCAGGTCATTGTGTAGTAGATCACTTCATTGTGCCAGTTCTTATCATGAATCAATGAACTGGATCAAATCGGCATTAGCTGGACTGCCACAACTTGTTCATGAAAAATGCAACATCAATTGTCTGATTACCAATGCAGCAACCAGTTGATTACAAGCAAATAACATCACCAAATATGATCAGTAAGACAATTCAATATTGGCACAGCAAATGCATCGGGCTGTCTTTCTTTTTCCGCTGATTTAAGATCTTATTCCGCCGTGATATGCCTCTAATTAACTATATAATTGTTATATAATCGTTGTGTCTCACCGAGTTAGCCATTTTCTCCTAGAAATCGTCTCCCCCTCTCCCAAAGTTCAAAAAAACTTCTCCCCCGTGTCTAGTGAGAACTAGGCATAATAAGCATAACAAAGTGCAGAAACTCAATGCTGAGCTTGTTGAAGTTGTAAATGTCAGTGACAAGTTCATGCATTCAAAAGGCATACATGCTGCATTACATCCTCTCATGTACAATTTAGATTAGTGATGCATCACTGCATCCTGTTGGAAAATGTTCATTGTCAGAAGCATGTTACATTCATGCAACAATAAACCGTTATGCTTAGACTTTTCAGAGCATCCAGTTCTACATGTTACTGCTTCTGCAAAAAGATGCACTGAGCGATACTCAATTATTCATTGATTTCTGTAGAATGCATTTGATGCTGAATAAAACAGCATTTGAGATATAAAGGGATTTACATGGAGATAAGGCTACATTGTAGCATGATTTAAACTTTTCCAAGTTAGTAGTGCTCCTGCAGTGTTGTTTGTTGGTGCCCACTTGTCTGAAATCAGGAGTCAAACAACTACTAAAGCCATCCATTACACTGATCTTAAGGATACCATTATGGTTTTGAAAACATGCTCTACAACCTTTTTGCTTTTAATGGAAAAGTTGCCTTAGTTTTGTTTTGCACATGTGATAGCAGTCACACAACTACACTAAGTCCTTATCCCTGGTATCTTCAATCTCAAGTTATCACAAATCACGGAAATTTTAAAACTGCTGGTTGATATTCATGGATTTTTTATGCAATGAACTGCCTCAGCAGTCATGAAGTTGCATTTTGATGCAGGGCCTTTACATGGTGATAAAGCCAGCATGCAAACTTTTCAAAAGGTAACTATGTCTTGGTCATGCTTTTCAGTGTGCTGGTGCCTGCCTGTCTGAAGCCACAAGTCAAACCAGTACTGAAGCATTCATTACATAGATGTAATTCCCTCTAAAGAATACCATTATGTCTAGAAAACATTTTCCTACAACTTCTACCTTTACTTGATCAGGAGTAGTCATGCAATCTCCAATGTTCAGATACCATAGTATGTGCATCATCGAAGCTTCAGTAGGCCTACCTCAGATCTCTGGATATTCCCCAAATCAGACCAAAAAAAAATACTGGTTCCGCAGTGGTGCAGAGCAGGTTATATAGTCACAATTATATCCTCAAAATCTATGACTCACCAAGTCAACTCTCAAAAGGATAGCGTGAAGCAGACAAAAAAAAAGTAAACAAACTCAATATTTGTTTAAATCAGCAGCATGCTAATGCAAAATATGGTAATACTTTAGGACTTTAGCATGATTAACTTCAAAATAAATAAAGGATATACGACATATGAGACTTTTGGATCTTTAAAAATACTTACTAGAGAAAGACAAGGATTAATGTTCATTGTTCAAGTTTGTGGTTTTGACAGATACTTCGTTCCTTCTCACATTAAATTTCATAAAAAATATAGAACTGAGGTTTATGAGCCCACTGTAACCAGTAGTAATAATTGCAGTCTTGAAGAATTTATGGTTCTCAATTTTCACTTCACTTTTTTATTATTCTTTGAGTGTCATATTTTAACTTTGCCATGTGATTAGCAAATGAACCAAATAGCTCAAATCTATAAAGTTTTAATTAATTGAAGCTATAATGATGTAATCAATGGGAAGATCTGACAGATAAATTCCAGACTTGAGATTCCTTATTATTTCCTGTCGGCTGAGGTGTATTACCAAGTGAGGTACTTGGTCTGAAGAACTTAAAACTACTTTGAGAAGGATTGTATTTTGTTTATCATAATTTTTATCTAGGCTGTGATATATGGTAATCCATACAAAGATTTCAAATATCACTTATGAGGACAGGGTGACTGACAGCATGACCCAAGAATTTACAAAAAATGTTGTCATGTGGTTGTCATCACGTTTTCAACGAAACTGTGTGATTCATTTCTCTATTGAAGTCTTGTGACAAGGCACGAGTTCAACAATGCATGATAGCATGATAGCACCATGATTATATATGTGGTAACATTTAATTATTATTCACACACAAAATCAGGTCATTGTGTAGTAGATCACTTCATTGTGCCAGTTCTTATCATGAATCAATGAACTGGATCAAATCGGCATTAGCTGGACTGCCACAACTTGTTCATGAAAAATGCAACATCAATTGTCTGATTACCAATGCAGCAACCAGTTGATTACAAGCAAATAACATCACCAAATATGATCAGTAAGACAATTCAATATTGGCACAGCAAATGCATCGGGCTGTCTTTCTTTTTCCGCCGATTTAAGATCTTATTCCGCCGTGATATGCCTCTAATTAACTATATAATTGTTATATAATCGTTGTGTCTCACCGAGTTAGCCATTTTTCTCCTAGAAATCGTCTGTCCCTCTCCCACCGTTCAAAAAAACTTCTTCCCTGTGTCTAGTGAGAACTAGGCATAAGCATAACAGAGTGCAGAAACTCAATGCTGAGCTTGTTGAAGTTGTAAATGTCAGTGACAAGTTCATGCATTCAAAAGGCATACATGCTGCATTGCATCCTCTCATGTACAATGTAGATTAGTAATGCATCAATGCATCGAGTTGGAAAATGTTCATTGTCAGAAGCATGTTACATTCATGCAACAATAAAACGTTATGCCTCTACTTTTCAGAGCATCCAGTTCTACATGTTACTGCTTCTGCAACACGATGGACTGAGCAGTACTCAATTATTCATTGATTTCTGTAGAATGCATTTGATGCTGAATAAAAAAGCATTTGAGATATAAAGGGATTTACATGGAGATAAAGCTACATTGTAGCATGATTTAAACTTTTCCAAGTTAGTAGTGCTCCTGTAGTGTTGTTTGTTGGTGCCCTCTTGTCTGAAATCCGGAGTCAAACCACAACTAAAGCCATTCATTACACTGATCTTAAGGATACCATTAAGGCTTTGAAAACATGCTCTACAACCTTTTTGCTTTTAATGGAAAAGTTGCCTTAGTTTTGTTTTGCACATGTGATAGCAGTCACACAACTACACTAAGTCCTTATCCCTGGTATCTTCAATCTCAAGTTATCACAAATCAGGGAAATTTCAAAAACTGTTGGTTGATATTCATGGATTTTTTATGCAATGAACTGACTCACCAGTTGTGAAGTTGCATTTTGATGCAGGGCATATACATGGTGATAAAACCAGCATGTTAACTTTTCAAAAGGTAACTTTGTCTTGGTCATGCTTTGCAGTGTGCTGGTGCCTGCCTGTCTGAAGCCACAAGTCAAACCAGTACTGAAGCCTTCATTACATTGATGTAATTCCCTCTAAAGAATACCATTATGTCTAGAAAACATTTTCAACAACTTCTACCTTTACTTGATCAGGAGTAGTCATGCAATCTCCAATGTTCAGATACCATAGTATGTGCATCATCGAAGCTTCGGTAGGCCTACCTCAGATCTCTGGATATTCCCCAAATCAGACAAAAAAAATACCGGTTCCGCAATGGTGCAGAGCATGTTATAATGTCACAATTACATCCTCGAAATCTATGACTCATCAAGTCAAAATCTCAAAAAGGATAGCGTGAAGCAGACAAAAAAAAAGTAAACACACTCAATATTTGTTTAAATCAGCAGCATGCTAATGCAAAATATGGTAATACTTTAGGACTTTAGCATGATTAACTTCAAAATAAATAAAGGATATACGACATATGAGACTTTTGGATCTTTAAAAATACTTACTTTTCAGTGTGCTGGTGCCTGCCTGTCTGAAGCCACAAGTCAAACCAGTACTGAAGCATTCATTACATTGATGTAATTCCCTCTAAAGAATACCATTATGTCTAGAAAACATTTTCAACAACTTCTACCTTTCCTTGATCAGGAGTAGTCATGCAATCTCCAATGTTAAGACATGGTTTATGTTTATCACCCAATACCAAATCAGGCAAAGCACTGGTTCTGCACTACAAAACATGTTCTAATGTCACAATTATATCCTTAAAAAATAAGGCTCACCAGAGACATTTTTTAAATACAATGCAAACTCTGGAAAAGGTTTGTGTGATATAAATCAGCAGCATGTTCATGTGAAAGAGCCAAAGACATTGTTAATGCTAACCAATCATATGTGTTATTAATTTCAACACCAGTTTGATGAAAGAAATACGAGGACATCACTTTTTTTCTGCATTTACATTTATGAACAGCTTGAACGAACACTAGCTAATGCTTGTTTTGTCTGTTTTAGACAAACTTTTCAGAGCACGCAGTTCAAATACATTCTTTATTATGAAATGTGCGGAGATAACATTTCAAATATGCATTCTAACAGAAGCATCAGACATGAAAGAACAGATTCGGTTTGTCAAACAGATGGATTCTACTCATCCAGAGGCATAATGGAAAATGAAAATATCAAACGGACCAGACATGGGATGATGGAACGAAGTTGTTGTCATAAAAGATGCCATGCAGTCCAAGGAGTCTGGACAGTCATTGTGTGATGGATGGATGGGCGATTGGGTCTTTATGTCCTGTATTTATGCACTTAGTAGGCTAATTAGGACAGGAGGAGAACATGGCATTAGGTGAAGGATGATTGAAACAGCCGTCCAACTTAAGCCCAGGTGACCCGGCAAGAGCTGGAGTCGAACCCTGGACCCAGCAATTAGCAGCCAGTAATTGTGTGAAGTTGGACAGTTCCTTTTTCGATTCTTGTCAGAACTTTACTTGTAGTCAGCTGACATAAATGCCTGCTGAATCCAAAAAGGAGATGTCTAGCTTAGATCTCATATAATTTGCATATGACGAAATCATTGCAAATGTGCCATAGAAATGTTTGTTTATTTTACTCATTGTTTACAGCCGGGTGACAGCATGGAAAACTATCAGCTTTTTAAATAATCATGTTGATGTCGAACTGTATTTAAAAACAAAAGATACTCATACCATTGGACAAACCAGCACCAAACTGACAATTTTGCATGTCAGCGCCCTGCTAAGTATTAACGCTGATAACAAATAATCAGATTATTGTCTATTTTGCAAATATTATAAGTTAGAACATATGATGGAAGAATCATATGTTGTCGAAGTCAGTTAGACACCTCTTTGTCGGGTTCTAACGTGATTTTTTGTCAGTTAGATCCCTCCCTCAAGTTGGGTTGAGGGCCTCTACCCATCTTGGGTTGAGCATTTACATTAAAAACAAGTGTACTGTCTGACCCTGTTACAGCATCAATTCAGGTTTATGAATTTGTAAATTCATGAAAAAACTATAAAGGCAGGAACACCTTTTAAACCCTTTAAATAAATAAGGGATAAACGACATATGAGACTTTTGAATATTTAAAAAAATATATCTATTAGAGAAAGACAAGGATTAATGTTCTAGTTTGTAGTTTTGACAGTTCCTTCTCAAAAAAATATAGAATTGTAGATTATGAGCACACTTTAACCAGTAATAATAACTGCAGTCTTGAAGAATTTATGGCTCTCAGTTTTCGCTTCACTTTCTTATTATTCTTTGAGTGTCATATTTTGGCATGTGATTAGCAAATGAACCAAAAAGCTCAAAGCTGTAAAGTTTTAATTAATTGAAGCTTTAATGATGTAATCAATGGGAAGATCTGACAAATAAATTCCAGACTTGAGATTCCTTATTATTTCTTGTTGGCTGACGTTTATTACCAAGTGAGGCACTTGGTCTTAAGAACTTAAAACTTCTTTGAGAAGGATTGTATTTTGATTGTCATAATTTTTATCCAGGCTGTGATATTAGGTAATTTATATAAAGATTTTCAAGTATCAGTCATGTGTCAATGGAAGAAAATTGAGGTTTTTTTTAACGAATTTAGTGAATACCTCACAAGATAAATATTACAGTTGGGACAGGGTAGCAGTATGACCAAAAGAATATACAAAAATTGTTGTCATAAGTTTGCCATCACGTTTCAATGAAACTGTGTTGTTCATTTCTCTATTGCAGTCTTGTGACAAGTTAAACAACGCATGATTGGATTGATGGATGGATGATTGTGGCTTTGCATCCTGTATTTTTGCACTTGGTAGGCTAATTAGGACAGGTGGAGGATACGGCAATGAGGTAAAGTTTAATTGTAACAGTCGTCCGACATAGGCCCTGGTGACCCGGCAAGAGCCGGATTCGAACCCTGGACCCAGTGATTGGCAGCCCTGCACGCTTCCACTAGACCAACCTTCACCCTGCATGATAGCATGATAGCATTATGAATATATTTGTGTATGTGGTAACATTTAATTATTATTCACACAAAAAATCAGGCCATCGTGTAGTAGATCACTTCCACATGCCAGTTTCTTATCATGAATCAATGAACTGAATCAAATCAGCATTAGCTGGACTGCCACAAGTTGTTTATGAAAAATGCAACATCAGTTATCTGATTACCATTGTATCAACCAGTTGATTACCAGCAAATAACATTACCAAATATGGTCAGTAAGATAATTCCATATTGGCACAGTAAATGCATCGTGCTGTCTTTCTATCACACAGCTGCGAGAGACACACAGACTAGAGATTTACACTTTTATAATATTTGGGGATAGCGGGGCGTAGTGAGACGGCAGGCACAGTGAGACAAAGCCCGTAGTGTCTAACTAGTACTGTTTACAGAACAACCCTCTTTTGTGTTGTACAAACAGTTAGTAAGTGACAGACTGTCCTATAACTATCATGAATGCTTTGACAGCATTTGGTTAAAATGATGGTTTTTAGCCAGTAAAAGTAAAATATTTTGCCAACTGACTTTTTGTTTTGATTCCCCAAGAAAAATGGGATAATGCAAAACAATGATGAATATACAACAGATACCTTATATTACACCCAGGAATTTCTATGCAAAAATAGTGGACTGTTGCAGTTGCACTGTGAAAATGGCACTTCGTGACTCACGATGGCTGATGAAGTGTCATCTCTCTTACTTTCAACATTGGAAACATAGTGGCTGTTTGATTGGTCATGATCAAGAGAAGGCCATTTGATTTGTTATAGCTGATTTTAGAGTAAAAATCAGATGCATAATCCTTTCGTTTGGCATCATCAACAAGCGGAATTAGTCGAGATCCTTAAATCAAATTAACATTGAAAGCATTGGGTACTACTATGACAAATCATCACCATGGTAACACACAAAGTGCCATTTTCACAGTGCAGTAGTGCATTATGTTTGCATATCAGATTTCCTTTCTGTAACTTGTAAGCCTTTCAGAGTAGGCTGTGCATTGACATGACAGTCCCTTATGTTGGTCTCACAATTCAAATCTCTTCTGCAACATGTGGTCCTAGTAACTTATTCTGCTAAACGGAGCCCTAGATTTTACAAACATTGTTTTCTGTTGTGTGCATTTAATGCTGAAGTGAAACAGAATATTTAAGATAAAAGGAGATGTAGGGGAGAGCGGGGCACAGTGAGACACTTTTTTTATTTTCAGGGGTACCAAAATGTTGGCAGTTACAACGAGTTAAATGAGATCAGGTCCACAGTATAGATAATGACGTTGGGTATATTGTCCAGTAGTTTCAGGTTCCTACCTTTTACAGGTTTGGAGAAATTTTGAAAGTGTCTCACTGTGCCCCGTGGGTTGGGCACAGTGAGACAGCAGGTGGGGCACAGTGAGACAGGGCATCTGCTGCCATAACCGCCGATCCTCAGGACCTGCGGAATTGTTCTATCAATTGTTGCTACAGAAACTATTGTACTCATATAAAAGCAGCTGGCCTGGCGATTTTTAGGTCCATTTTTGAGCATGTTTCTAAGCGTCATCGTACCGGACACATGCACGACTAATTTAACCTATTTAGCACTATTTTCGAAAAAAATTAAGAATTACATCATCATCAGGACAACATACAGACTTTCGCTTACCTGCTGTGAGACATGACTTTGCAAGGTTTTGTATCAGGTACAGGTTTCCTGCTTGCTTTAATAGTATGAAATGTAATTTCCAAAGTAAAATCTATACTCATAGCCTAGATGGCTTTAAATTGTATGTGAAAAACGATTTTATTCAATCTTATCAGGCAGAGTGTATGATTCAAAACTGTTATATTTGTGGTCATTAGTGCCTCCACTGCCTCCAGATGATTCTCCTACTGCATTTTGCAATTACCTGAGCTATCAAACATGTGCTGGCATCTCTTGTGTCTGGTCGATTTCAATTTCAATTTTTCTTTTTTGTGATATCAATAGTTTAACTTTCCTTTTGTATTCTGTTTAGATTGACATAATTTATATAAAAATTATTATATTTTGTATTTTGATATTTTGGGTGGCCTCTCTGCAGCGATTTGTGTCTTTGAGAGGTCTCCTATACCCCTTTACTTAAGGAATGTGGAATATTAATGAGATGTAACTTGACTATTTTGGGAAAATAAATTAATCTGAGTCTGAGTCTGAGTCAAAATTCTTTCTGATGCTTCTCTTTGGATATGACTCACCAAAATCAGTAGCATTTCAAGTGTATTTTGTGAAGTCTCACTGTGCCCCGCCTCAAATAGTCTCGCTGTACCCCAGGCAGCTCTCTTTATAACATTTTTGAATCCTGCGGACCGGATGCCTGTATTGTGGTTCATCATCTCATTAAACTAAGCCAATAATCAAGGTTTGAATCCCTGGCAATTGATTTGCATTATTCCAGTTCTCTTGGGAATTATAACAAAAAGTTGTTTAGCAAAATTATTTACTTTTACCGGCTAAAAACCAAAATATTGAAATTCCACTCTCGATATGCTATGTAAGCATTCAGGATATAGCACAGTCTCTCACTTACTTACTTTTGTACTATACAAAAGAGGGTTGATCTGTAAACAGTACCAGCTAGACGCTACGGGCTTTGTCTCACTGTGCCTGCCGTCTCACTGTGCCCTGCTCTCCCCTACATTAATGGAGAGGTGACATGTTTAAAAGTTAGTTGTGTTCTAGTAATATTGCATGTTGGTGCCTGCCTATCTGAAATCATCTGTCAAACCACTACTAAAGCCCTTCATTACTTTGATCCTAAGGATACCATTATGTCTGGAAAACATTTTCTGCAACTGTTTGCTTTTAACCGAAAAGTTACTTGGGGGAATGGGGATGTGTGATAAATGGTCAGTCGACGTACCTATAGACTCAGTAAGAATCACCATAAACTAAGATTTAATGATTACATAATCAAGATAATTTGATGATTTAACTGCTGAAAAAAAAAACTCACTGGATGCTGTTCATTGACTTTCTATCATATGCATTTCAGTGGGTTTGCTCAAAATAAATGTAGAACTCATGAAGTTTCATTTTAAGGATGGAAATATTGTATGCATGACGTCATACAGCCAGCATGCAAACTTTTCAAAGGTAACTGTGTCTTGGGCATGCTTTTCAGTGTGCTGGTGCCTGCCTGTCTAAAGCCACAAGTCCAACCAGTACTAAAGCCTTCATTACATTAATGTCACTCCCTCTGAAAGATACCATTATGTCTGGAGGAAATGTACCAACAACTGTTGACATCACCTGATCAGAATTTTGTATGTTTTTGATTCTAAAGAGCAAGAGTCAGGCATGCAATAAAATAACAGTCTTGTAAGTTTTGACCTTTCTCATTTGGTCTCAAGTTCAAAACTTGCAAATTGCTGGGTTCTTAGTCCATATGCCCTAAATAAAAATTATATGTTATTTGAGCAAATCGTCAAGAGACTGTGTTCAATCTAAATTATTCAGACATGGTATATATCACCCAAAACTTTAACAACTCCCGTTCTGGGCAGTCAAATCTGATATAATGCTGGTTCAGTTTGTTCCTTTGTAGCAATGATAGCTTTAAATTTTATTGCTCGCTTCAGAAAAAAGTTTTCGTAAATGCATGATTCAAACACATTCTTTATTCAGACATGTGCAGAGATAACATTTCAAATATCTGCATTCTAACAGAAGCATCAGACATGCAAGAACAGAGTCGGTTTGTCAAACAGATGGATTCTATGCATCCGAATGCATAATGTAAAATGAAAATATCTAACGGAGCAGACATGCAGAGGCTGGAATGGTTTTCAATATTTGAAACAAATCTAAACCATGCATGTTCAAGGATGAAATGCACTGTCATGCAGTTAAGTCAGTATCTGTATTTCAAGCTCCCTCTGCCATGCATGATCTGGCCATCTTGGGCAAAAAATTGCAGTGGGCCTGCTCAATACAGGGTAACTAGTGTGCTGTATTGCTATCTTACCCCATTCAAGCATATCTTCTGGTTTATTTTATGCATTTTTTGAGAACTTGTTAGCTTTGTGAAAATAATTTTTTGCACGTATCGAATTACTTTAGCATCGGATAGGTACAAAGAATTGTTTTCTCAATATGGATTAAAACTATCCTGAAGAAATGTTCAACAATATCACTTGAATATTGTTAAGTTTGCGTTTGAAGGAGTATGCTGTTTATTCCTGAAAATAAATAAATAAATTTATTTTATAAAGCGATGATTCCACAGTTGCTCTAACTGCTTGATTAAAATAAATAGGTGTAATAACAGGTAAAAATTGACATTGTATAAGAACATGTAAATTTAAATAAGCACTAAAAACTTTTAGTCCAAATATTCAATAAACAGATAAGTTTTAAGTTTACGTCAAAAAAACATTAAGACAAGGTGAAGATTTAAGATCATGAGGCAGTAAATTCAGAATACTTGCAAAGAACAAAGGACGAACAAGACAATTTCGAATCTTAATTGAACAGATAATAGTATTTTCTAAGATTAATCATGTTTGTTATTTTGTAGTGGTTAATTGATACAATGCTCTTTCTGTTGTATGAATTGTTTTCAAAAATAACACAGCTGTAAATTCAGTAACACACTGTAATCTAAACTCTGAGGGGTTTTTATGGTTTTCACTTCACTATGTTATAAAATAGGAGTACTTAGAGTTTCATATTCTAAGTTTAGAATGTCATTAGCAACCAAACCAATAAGCTTAAATCTGAAAAGTTTTAATTAATTGAAGCTTTAATGGTGTAATCAATGGAAAATCTAAGAGAAATTCCAGACACCAGAATCTTGAGATGCCTAAACATATTTCTTGTTGCTTGACGTTTATTAGCAAATGAAGGACTTGGACTTGAGAACTTAAAGCTACTTTAAGATTGATTGCATTTTGATTATCATGATTTTCATCGAGGCACTGTGGTCTTTCCAATTTCAATTATGAGTCACTGGGAAAAAATAGTATTGCCACAACAAGTCACCAAAATTTTGAGTTCACAAGACCAACCTTAATGTTTCTAGAAAACTGTCTTATTGATTTCTGCATTGAACAAACGATAATAAGTCAGTTTTCTTAACTTAAAACAAAAAGCTATGTTAGCTCAAAGAAATTTGTGCAACCACCTCACTCAATCATTTAAGCTGGCTCAAAAATTCAAATTTTACAGTGAAGTGATGTTATAAAAATGTGAAGTCATGTGACCAAAATTAGAGCAATATATATATGTCAGTGATAACGTGTGAATGTTCTTCATACGCAAAATGAGGCCTAGTCATCCCATATGGAAGTTTCTTACCATGAAATGAACTTGATCAACTCAGCACTAGTGGACTCTAACGTCTGACTGACTGACATGCAAGTTCGCCTGAAATATGCCACATTGGTTGTCTGATTACCAATACATTGCAAGCAAATAGCATCACCAAATGTTGTCAGTAAGACAATTCAATATTGGCATGCCAGGCCCTATGATAATTGCATCTTGTGCCGTGTTCCATCGCACTGCTGTATAATTCAATAATGACAGGAGCACACATTTATACAAAATGTGAAAAGATAATCTGTAAAATAGAACAGTGCCAGTTGCGTAACTGGGGGGTCTCGAGCGGGGGGGGGGGCACCTGGGGGGCACGCGATTCTCTGGGGGGGGGGGGCACCCTGTATACTAATTGTATATTTTAGCCAGAGTTGGAAAGTTCATATGGGGGGCACCTGGGGGAGCACAGGTCCAATAGGGGGGCCTGTGCCTCCCGTGCCCCCCATAGGGACGCAAATGAACAGTGTTGCTAGTGCTCAAAGATTTTAATGAATTTTTTCCTGTTGTTTATACAATAAAAGGACGGTCCATAGTCGGTTGATTGAGTCAAATGACTATGAATTTTGTTTTGCAAATAAATAAAAAAGTCAGTAATCCTTCAAAAATGTACTTTAGATCCGAAGCATAACTTGATTTTCAATAAAAATCTATTAAAAGTTTAAGGAAAAACCTACAAATCTTGAAATGAGAAATCGGTTTTGAAATTCAGACAGGTTTTTAAATTACCATGAATACTAGTTAGAATGTACTCAACATTATCGAAAGTTTTCTATATCATATGATATTCTTTTTCAATTGTTCTCAGTGTCAGTTTACTCAGTTATATATGTTTACAACATTATCTGGTATTTGAGAAAAAGCCGAAGAGAATTTTCTGGAGCCGTGAATAAATCATTTGATAAGACACTGAGAGTGATTACATAATGATTTATACCATTCGACACCTCAGTCAGCCAATCACATTACAGTATTTCAGGGAAATAATTCCCATATTCTTTGTTGTCCAGTTATCCTCTCATGTTTGACTGTTTGAGCGTTTGTCTCATGGTATAAGCCGGTTATTCACCATGGGATCAGGAATATGTGTTTATCACACCTCGGCCTAAAGGCCTCGGGTGATAAATCACATATTCCCTCTCCCGTGGTGAATAACCTTTACGAATTGCGTGATAACAGACTAAGAAAATACTTGGGGGATATTCACGCTGCACGTAATTCTCGCAATTCAGATCTCCAGCCATTCTGTAATTACCAATCTGCATGTAATGATTATGAGTATTCTGTTTCCATATTGACACAAACGTTAAATTGGCACTGTTGTGCTAATAAGGTCTTTGGTATTCACACAGAGAATGTAAATTATGGTCAATAAATAATTTTCCACACTGAGAGTGATTATATAATGATTTCTTGTTATTCTGATCTCCAGCTTGTCAGTGATTACCAGTTACATGAAATGGTTATCAGTATTCTGTTTCCTAATTGACGCAAACATTTAATTGGCACTGCTGTGCACATAAGCTCTTAGGTATTCAAGCAGAGAATGTGAATGATGGCCGATAAATAATATTCCACACTGAGAGTGATTATATAATGATTTCTTGTTATTCTGATCTCCAGCTTGTCAGTGATTACCAGTTACATGAAATGATTATGAGTATTCTGTTTCCATATTGACACAAACGTTAAATTGGCACTGTTGTGCTAATAAGGTCTTTGGTATTCACACAGAGAATGTAAATGATGGCCAACAAATAATTTTCCAGTAAGTTACTTTGAGGGACCGATTGTGTGTTATGATGAATTGTAGTGCTGAATCTACCAAGGTCTTTATTCAGACATGGGGCTCTGATGTCTGGTCCAATATGTTTGTATTTGCAGATCAATAATTCAGACAATTTGTCAGTATGGCCCAGGAGACTAATAGGCATAAAAGGACAAGGTATTCCAAAGGCCACTTTTCTTTGGTATTGCTGAGGCCACTACGTTGGTGATGTGAGAAAAAGAGTTGGACCAGTGCACATAAATGAATGACAAGAAAACTAAAAACAATTGCAATGTGAAAACACCTTGAAAATTGAAATACCATTATCCATAATGTTCTTAGCAATTATATATTACTTTTGCACTGATGATGTGATCTACATGAATTCCAGTATGTCTGCAGAACAATGAGAAAATTCTTTGCTTTTGACAGATCTGATTGGTGTATGGCATTCAATTTGGCTCAGTATTACAGGTTTGTGATAAGTTCTCTGTCTTGTACACAATCTGTGTATTTGGCAGTGTCAGTTGAACATTACAATGAAACAAACTCTTGACACTAAAATGTTACAGTGATCTGGTTGTGTGTGAAGCTTGTTAGATTATCACATTGCCAGACCACGTAAGTTTGTAGCATGAAGATACAGTGTGTGTAACTCTACATGTCAGTGTCAGCCTGACAAAAGTTTAATGCGAGGAGATACATTTTCAAATGTCTGCATTTCCACTGAAGCATTAGACATGCAATGCCAAAGATGGTTGGTTAAACAGATGGCATTATTACAATTTGTGTGCATCATGAAATTTCAGGATGCATCATGCAAACTTGCAAGTTGAAACTGTCTATCGGAAATATGAATTTTGCTTGAGATTGAAAAATTTCAAAAACTACAGGAAAAATACCCATGTGCAACTTATTATATAGAATGCTGCTGTAAGATATCCTGGAGGCATCTGGAGAAGATGCACCTCACCATGTACATGCATGGAAATAGCATGCTAGAATTTATATGGTTTGTCTATAGTTCCATTCTTTGCATTAACATTTTTTCTTGCTTTTCAGGGTACCAATAGTTATGATAATGAGAAGGATTTACATTTTATTCTCGATATCATCTATACATGAAATATTACCTCGTAAAAGAGATCATATGAAATGGCGAGAAAATACTGGGTGCAAAACACAAACAGTGGAAATGATACACAGATCTGTTTTATGTTTTAGACATGTAAGTGACTATACGGAGCCATGAAATAATTGATAAGCTCCTAAGAGTAATTATATATAAACATAAATTAAGCAATAACATATCTCGTAAATACTCAGGAGGTTTTACCATTGCCCATAAATCTCTTATTTCAGAGCCCCAGCCACTCCGGGATTATCAATCTACATGTAATGGTTATCAGTGTTATGTTTCGTAATTGAGACAAGCATTAATTTGACACTGTTGTGCTAATAAGCTCTTTGGTATTCATACAGAGATTGCAGATGATATCAGATAAATCATTTTCCAGTTTGTTCTACTGAGAGCTGAACAAAGTACTGCGAAGACTTGGAGTGCTGCAGAATCTACCAAGGTCTTTATTCAGACATGGGCCTCTGATGTCTGGTCCAATATGTTTGTATTTGCAGATCAATAATTCAGACAATTTGTCTGTATGGCCCAGGAGACTAATAAACATAAGGGGACATAGTATTCCAAAGGCCACTTTTCATTGGTAATGCTGATGAAGCTGGAGCAGTGAGAAAAGGTGGTACAATGGTTAATGAATGTCAAGAGATTATGATGGATGACAGTGTGAGAAGAACTTCATTAGCTTTAAAAGACCATTATTTTCAATGATCTCAGCAATTATAACCAAAAAGCAAGCCCGCATAACCACGGAATTATTTCATGAAATCCACAGATATGTGGACAATCCAATTAATTGTTCAAATATAATTAATTGTCTGGAAGCAGGTGTTAAATAATTGACCAAAATCAATATTTTGGACTTCGGGCAATCTTTATAATCAGTAACTAAGTTTACTCTGCAGACATTTTCGCATAGAAAAATATTTTGCGCATTATGATGTTAAGACAAGTCATAAATGTTTGGGATCAAAACCTGTTTGTTGATGATTGACAAGGAAATGATATTGTCTCTCTTTTCTGCATAGAAATAAGTAAACAATTATTTAATCATTACGACACATACATGATTCGTCAGTATGCCTCCTGCTTGTTATATGCCAATAGCCCTGTCTACAAGTTTACCGCTATTTGCTGCCACCTAGGGTGCAAAATTCCCGACCTCCTGTGAGCGGTCAACAGAATTTCAATCTCTGAAGAAACCAGGCCAGTGTGGAAGAAACCAGGACAGTTCCATCATTTTATTGATGGTCTACTTTATTTCCAAAAACTGTGTAAGTGTCTAATCTGACTTTGATTGGCTTCAATTTTAAGCAGACAGCTTGTAAATTCCAATATAAGTTTAAACTATTTTTTATCTTGGAGGATGTATACATTGTAGTTCACATTATTATGCCAGTATAGAGGGGGCTACTTGTGACATGGACAAGATATTTTGCTGAGTGTTACACAGATTTATGAAATTGTAAATTATATTGTTGTCCTCGTTAAAAAATATCCAAAATGTAACAGATTAAATACAAATGAGCATTTTTGATATCACAAAGCAAATACATTGGCTTTGTATGGACACGTGAATAAGTGAGAGAGCGTTCTTTTTGGACACTTTTCTGACCACAATTTACCATGCAATAAATGGCATAAGTAGATTGAATACCATCAAACTTCTGATGAGTAAAATCATCCCTTTCACGGACAAAGTTTATGCTAAAGTTTCAAAACTTTATTTTTGTCTCATGATTTCCGAACATTAACATTCAAAGCAGTGGACTGGATATTTGCCAGCAACCATGCTTTGTGGAAGTAGTTTGACATAGTAATATGGACAGCTGTTGTGTCACCTGATCTTGTGATCTGTCCGAAACAGATGAAATTATTGTTGACCCAATTCGATTTTCCAGGGACTGTCAGCATTCTGCTGCCACTTGTCAGTCCCGAACAGAGACAGCAAATGGCCCTTATCAAACCATGCTAATTGTGTGATCATGAAACATGTTCAGTTATTGCGACTCACAAAAGGCAATAAAACAATATAAAAAAATAAAATGTAATTCTCTTTTTCTGTAACTGATGAAACTGCAGCAAAACAGCTGAATTACTGAGCCTCTAAAAGTACTTTTAGTTTGCATGGATGTATAGGAATAGTATATGTGCTTCAAGAAATGATCTCAAACAATGAATGTATAGCTATACAATATAAATATGATTTTAAGATCCCATGCATAATGTTTGGCAGTTTTTGAAATCCACAATCTGGGACACAATGCCATATGTTGACAGCCATTGTTTCTAACTTGATATTAATATCTGCATAATTCTATGTAGGCCAAAGGCAAGACAAAGACAAACAGAATCAAAACATTTGAATTAAACATCAAACAGCAGCAATGAGAAGCATGCTTCTGTTTCTGCTTTGGAACTTCGGGATCAAAAATGCAGCTTCTGAGCCTGGGCAAAACATTGAAGAGCTGGCAACAGAAAGTTTCTGTGTACAATTTCCATAGCACAAGAAACATTTTTAATGGTCTCTGTATGTTAAATAAAATGAAAAGCAACATGTGAGACATTTCAAAAACAAAATGTTATTAGTGAGTGCAGAAATAACTATAACACAGAGGAACAGGAATTATTCATGTTTAAAACGAAACACATATGCTTCAAAACATTTTAATGTTTTAAAACTTTTATATTTCAGGAGAAAAAAAAACTTACACAACTAAAAAATTCTGTATATGTCTGGAAATGGTGTGCAAGAAGATGCTTTATATATCAAAACTCTTAGGCAAAAACACACAATGAAAATCTTTATGAAAACATCTGATATAAAGATTCATCCCTCAGAAAAAATTATAAACGGATGGAATTAAACACATGACACAACTTCAATAATTATGAAACGTGTGCCTATTCTGATTTAACTCATCATGAAAGATTAGAGCATATATTTTTCCTAGTGTTTTCATTATAGCTGAGACATTACACCAGGGCTTTGGAGATGAAGTAGGAGTTGGGAGTCGGAGTCGTGGAGTCTGGGATTTTTGGGTAGAGTCGGAGTCGAACTTTGATTGTCAGGCAGAGTCGGAGTCAAAAATTAAATTGGTGACTCCTGACTCCAAAATGTAATTCATATAATAACAAAAACACAGTTACAAAAATGTGGAATGTATACCAAATTTTACTCAAATCGTCCAATAGAAGTATTCATATACAAAATGAAAATTTTATAGAATGACTTTTTCTCCCCTGTTAACCATTTAATATTTGTGTGCAATGATGCCGGGAGACGGAGTCGTAATTCAGGAAACCTATGGAGTCAAAGTCGGAGTTGCTTTCCAGATGCCAAAGAAGTCGAGAGTCAGAGTCGGTTCACTTAATACCTGACTCCAAAGCCCTGCACTACAGATATATATGGCTATATACATGTAGTGTGCAAACTACAGAAGAAGAATCTGTCAGAAAATTTAAATTGATCAGAGATATTTTTTAATTATTTCAGTTCACCATATATCCTCAGAATCCATGTTAAACATAGGTCAATCATGTGCCAGAAGTGCACTTTGTCCCATTTTTTTGTTTTGTCAGTAAATTCATTAAGGGCATCGTTCAATCAAAGATAACTCAGGAAATTTCAAAAGTACCTTCACTTCCCAGAAGATAAAGTTCATTCCATGTGATGAATTTCTCACAATTTCAGCTTCTTTCTGATCTTCTTGGGGACCGTTCAGAATTTATGACTGGGGGGGGTGGGAGTTTTGCCCGAGGGGGTACTAACTTTTCACACGTGTTTCAAGGGGGGGTATTAATTTTTGACAACGCCTCCAAGGGGGGGGTAATAAATTTTAACAAAGAAAATTTTTTATAAATCCCGCATAAACTAACTTTATCCACGCTTTTTTACGTGCAAAAGTCCGCGAAATGGCGCGAATCTGTACAATGTATAACACTAAATATGTGTGTATTTGTTTATATGTCGAGGGGGGGTACTAAAAATATGCATGAAACCTAGGGGTGGGGTACTAAAAATCCGCATGAATCTCAAGGGGGGGGTATCAATTTTTGACGGGATGTTCTGGCAAAACTCCCACCCCCCCCCCCCCAGTCATAAATTCTGAACGGTCCCTTGGGATGGATGAGGATTTATCAAGCATTTTCCTACTTTATCTATCCTAATCTGGTTTAAATTAGGATTGTGGAGACCCTGAGCACGGGACCATGTGGAGGTCTGTGAAGTTTATTCTAGAGAAAAAGTTTATGCCTAGTTATCCTTGGCGCTACTTTCATTGCGAGTGAATGTACAGGATGACCAACATAAAAAGTCACATCCTACCAATTCTCACTGAACTGTCTTTGAAAAATTTTGTCCACGTCCGGGAGCCACATGAAGGTTTGGGCGGATGAGAATATTGAAGCCAGACGTTTAAGATTAAATTGCATCACAATAATTTGAAATTCAAGCGACAAAAAATAGATGTATGGCAATCTTGATACAAAAGAAATTTTTTGTAAATGTTCAAATGTGGAGGCTCCTCAAATGTGGAGGCCCTGGGCACCCGCCCATTCTGCCCATGCTTATATCGGGCACTGATCTGGACTGCTGTATACACAACCTGTGGGACTGGGTTAAACTTCCGTCCCGGACAAACCATGTTAAACGGATGTTACAAAATACATCTTGCCTCATTGCCTTGGACAGTACACATCGTACATGTACGAGGGGTGTCCCGAAAGTTCTGACCATTTTTTTTGGTACCATATTTTCAAAATGGATAGTGATATACCAGAAATTGATTCTGTGAAAATTTCTAACAGCTACTTCAAATAGAAAGGTCTGTAAAAAGAAGTTGGTCAGAACTTTTGGGACACCCCTCGTAATAGGCTCGTCTGTCCTGTTTTAAAGTCTAACTACTGAGTAAATATAGGATGCAAAGCCCTATCTCCCACCCACCCTATCCCACCAACCAAGGTCGTTTAACCAGACATGGAGCTCTGATTTCTAATCTCATATCGTATCACTTATAATCAAATTTAAGGAAAATCTGAGATGTAACATAAATTTAAAGGTGCAGAATCATTATGAAAAGATAGAGAAGATTAATCAAAGCTTCTTTCAGTTCTTGTTAAAATGGATGAGCTTTCTCTGTTTCATCTGCTTTCGTGAAATCTTGATAAATCTATTTTATTCATGGCATGAGCATTAAAAAAGAACTCTTACACTCGTACCATATTTCTTGAAAATAAACTGTTCCCATTTAGACTGGACAATTCTACACTTTGAGATAAAGAGATACATTGATAATACATGGTGTCACCATTTACAGTGCTCATCAATTCAACTGCTATATATATACTAAATACCATATCGAACTTCGAATTAAATAGCTATTCAGAATAATTTAACTGAATTAGGCCCCTGGGCAAGATCATCGGCGGGCCCCTATTATCGCAATAGCGGCATTTTCAGAACATAGATTGCTCTTACCCGCATGTTATGATATGATATTATGAATAGTATATACGTGTAGCATGAAATTAAGCAAAAACTTCTGTATGATAACGTAGTGGACCCTTGCTTGTGTGATATCACGGGACTTGAAAATTGTTATCATAAAAGTCAAAAGTTAGGAGAACACATTCCTCCCTTATACAGTTAATTGAGGGGCAGGGCCCATACAAGGAGGACCTCCGAAAGTCCAGGCATAATCTCAGGGCCCGTCCAGGGCCTTCCTAGAGGACCACATCTGAAACTGAGATAGATTATGCTTGTCAAGTTTTAACTGAAGATTTTTCAAATTCGATTTTTACCTCTTTTACGTCATTTTTGATAATTTGGATTTTTTATGGTTGCCGGTGGGCCCCCCATGAGGTGTTGGGCCAAGGGCACTGCCCTCTGGCCCATAGGGCCAGTCTGCCCCTCACTTCAGTATAATCCTGTTGCAAGAACTTGCATATGCATTCCTTTCTTTGCTGAGCACACGCACCAGTCATATATTGCGTCGCTGAAACACTTTTGAAGAAATTTGTCAATTTAGGATTCCTTACCCTGACATTGGTGTTCGCTAACCCTTACCCTAATACAGGGCTGCCATTTGAAGCGGATTTTGAATTCCCTGACTTTTCCCTGTCTCCAAACAACATTTAACTGACTGAAAAAATGGCTCTCGCCCAAAATTTTGGATTGCAATTCAGGGGCTTTTGTAAATTTATTTTGCAACTTGAAACAAAAAGAAAAGGGATAATTAAAGTTAAGTTGCCCACTCCTGATGCCTTGAACTTTTATGCCTTGAACTTTTATTCTTGATTTTCAGGCCCCTTCACAATCAACAAACAGGTTAGACAGGCGAATGTTGTTTGGTTCTTTGTCATTCTTATCATGAAACCATTACCATTCGCGGTGTGAAATAGTTTTTATGCTAAATTTTCCTGACCAATGTGAGATTTCCTTGACTTTTTGCAAAATATCAAATTTTCCTGACAAATTTCAAATTTCCCTGACTTTTCCCTGACCTGTGGCAACCCTGTAATAGATCGAAATATTAGCTATAACTGGCACAAGACCATATTACCCCGAATAACAAATAAATGGTCAGGACTCGTCTTTAGCCATGTTCAAACTGGGATATATGCGTGCTGAGAATTCTCATCCACATTTAGAATTGGGTTTGAAGGTTTGAAGACATGAAGGTCTTTTATTGGGGACAACATTCAGCACAGCTGTACGAGGTTATGCCCATAGCAAATAATAAATATATAAGTTAATATGGCAAGTTTAAAATCGAACAAATATATCATGTAAAAGTCAAATAAAATTCAGCACAATACAAATCTCAGGTTAAAAATTCGTAAAAATTGTCCTTTATGTAAAATCAATGTAATATTAAAATTTGGAGCAGTCTTTAAGAACATATCTTGTTAGAAGTCTTTTGAAAGTGATCAGCTTTCTGGAGTCCTGAATCTCTGTGGGTAAAGTGTTCCATTTTTGAGCACCACCTTGGTATAGTGACATTTTATGTTGGCGCCCAATAAATATGTTTTCCTTCGAGGCACTAGTGGTTTGAAAACAACTAAGTCTGACAGGTGTGTAGCATTTTACCCTGCTTGTACCAGGCCTATAAATAGACCTATGAGCACTCAAAACTCCAATCAGCATTATGAGTCTCTGATGACTTGACCTTCCAACAAATTACACTTTTGGGTGCTATTCAACCTGTGCTCAATTAGCAGGGACTGGCATTTTAAATACTAATCAAGGTTTTTTTAAATTGCAAACGTGTTCGCTCATGAAATTAAACATATATATACTTCCGCTCTCTCTCCTATTCATCACGCCAGTCACCTCATGGACCGTATGTGTCGACAACTAATTATGGAGGACTGCACTTATCATATCCATATCTTCGTATCTAATTGGTGAGTTCATCAGATCTGTACATTATCAACAATCTAAATTTTAATGAGGTGTACAACAAGAAACAATAACATTTTTATCAGGCACATTCATAATTTGAAATAATGCAAGTTGTTTATGCAGAAATAATACTTTTTATAAATTTAAGTAAAATATGTTGTAATGAGGAAGACCAGGATGTTCTTGAATATGAAATAATCATGGACAAAACTTCCAGGAATCTTTTGTATGATATGAGAACATAAATCATGATTTTTTATATCTCACAATTTTTAAAGGCTTAATTATAATCTTTTGAAGATGGTTAAGCTTTTTTCTACCTTATTCATTCTCCTGATGAGACTTGATAAATCTAGTTCACTCATGATATGGGTTTCAAAGAGGCAAGAAAGCATCTATCTCATATGGCCAGTGATGTTAAAGAATTCATGAATTATTGCCAAGAATACTGAGGCCAAATTTCACCTAAAGATCTAAACAGTTCAACAAAAATAAGTCCCCCTTGCACCAGGTTTAACATGTGCAGTTTGAGACCCAAATAAGGATTTCCTAAGTGTCTCTGAGCAACCCAGTTTAGCATAAATAAGAGGCAGTGACACAATGTCATGACCCTCACTCTCATGCAGTGTATGGACCACTCATTTCAATGTTTAGAAGTCTGGACTGGTAATGAAAAAATTAATGCTTTTAAACTGCTAAAAGGAATCACTCTTTTTCTATTGACCATGGTAAACATTAAAATTATCTCTTCTAATAGGGCCTTATTTTCTGTGATATGATGTCGTGACATAGGCCCATCTATGCCGTGTAAGTTTCTAATGCTATATGACATATCAAATTGGCCTTTTCAAATGAGCAACATATGTTTATGTTTCTGTTTATGCAAAATTCAATCACATTTTTGTCTCTGGTGACTTGCCCTTTTCTCCAAATTGCACCTGTGGGTGCTTTTCAAAATGTGTATGATTTGCTTGAACACACTCTAAAAATAACAAAATGAGACAATTGTAATTGTCTTATAATGGAAACAGCAGACAAAAATAGACAGTATATATGTATATATGAATGGCAAAATTCATGATACGTGATGCACAAAATATATGAGAGAACCACAATGTGGTACATAGAATATGTGAATGAATTACAATGCGGAATAATGATAAATCATGATATGCGCAATATGATGATGTGGCACTTTAATCTCTTCATTGGATTTAACAGCAATAGCCTCAGATATTTATTATAATTTGTTATTTTCTCCCAACGTATTTCCTGTACGTATTGTTCCTCAAGCAATCTGAGCCACTCGACCAACATCTTGTGGGAGAAGTGTGATATTTCGATACAATAGATGAATGCCATATTGCAGTGTTCAGTTGAAAAACTTAATGGATCAATTTTAGAACCCCAGAAAATCAGATATATATGTAGAATGAAAAGTTAAGAAAAATTGGTGTGTGATGTTATATTGCTGCAAAAGTGCGATTGGCCAAGACGTGCAGTCTGATGCAGCTTTGGTAAGTTGCAAGATACGGTTTCTAGAATAGCCATTTTAAAACAGTGTTTCTTTTTTGTGACATAAGATGATAGTCAGAGTCTGATTCCAACAAGGAGATGTTAAGTACTGCCATGTCTCACAGCTGTTTGTTTACTTAAGATTTCAGCTAGAACATTGTCAGAGTTAAAATTACACTGACGAGAATGATCAATAATTTGGCAGTTAATTGCCTCAGATTATTTGACCAATTTCAAGCATTCTTAGAAATCTGTTTAATCACTGAAACAAATCACAGATGAGAAACAACCTTCAGCAGAGCGCCTTATGAATTAGGATTCACGGAAATACATTACTGGGGAATATTAAATTGATCAAATTGACATTGTCAAGGAAACCAAATTCCAATCCATCTGAGTAATGTACCTATCTGAGCTAAGAAGTCAGATAATCTACAGATAAGCAGGATTATAAAAGCAATTAGCATCTGTTTCCAGCCCCGCAACAATGTGCAATACTCCTACTGGAATTGAGTAATAACAAAAACAATTAATGAACAATGCTGAGATGCAATGAGGAAATGCAATGACTTATTAAGAGAGCTTGTAGAATCATAACAAGGTGGATTAATTCACAATCAGAAAAGGCAATCAGGACAACTATACCAATAGCTAAAATTACACATACTAATAAAAATAAGTAAAGGTTATTCACCACGGGAGAGGGAATAAGTGATTTATCACCCGAGGCCTTTAGGCCGAGGTGTGATAGACACATATTCCTGATCCCATGGTGAATAACCGGCTTATACCATGAGACAAACAGTCAAACAGTCAAACATGAGAGGATAACTGGACAACAAAGAATATGGGAATTATTCCCCTGAAATACTGTAATATGATTGGCTGACAGAGGTGTCAAATGGTATAATAGTTGAAATGTAAATTAAGATTTTATGAGATGAGGGACATAAATGTGTCCGAACCAATAACAAGGTTCAAGAAGTTGTTCTTTACAGGTGATTTCAGTAGCACGCTATTCTGGTCATTCACACTTGATAGTGAGAAATCTGTGCTAAACAGGGACTTACTACGTTTGATACATGAGATGTGTGGCGTTTTATTGCTTCCAAATCAATCAGATTAACCAAAAAAGGTTTGTATTTTGTGGCCAAGAACCCGAGAATCGCGTAGTAATGAAATCATCTGTAAGCCGCTGTCAGTCAAATTGCTACCAGAAGATTGCTAACAGCATAAACACAACTAAGCAAGGCAGCCATTTCGAATGAGCAACATGTTTTGCTGTTTCTCATATGTTTACACAAAATGCAATCACTGTTGTGAGTCTCTGGTGACTTGTCCTTTCCTATAAATTGCACCCATGGGCACTTTCAAATCATGTATGATTCAGTTGAACAGACACTAAAATAACAAAACAAGACAACTGTAATTGTCTGGTAATGGAAAACAGTAAAATATAATGGAATGATTCCGAATGGCAAAAATCTATGACATATGATGCCTAGAATAGGCCTATGTGAAAACACTATACACTGTACACTGTAAAATTTGAAATTTTGAGTCAGCTCAAATGATCAATTGAGTGAGATGGTTGCGCAATTCGTTTGAGCTAACATAGCTAGTTGTTTGAGTTATGATAATCTTTCTGTTGTAATAACTTACAAACAACAAGTTATGTTGGCTCAAAGGAATTGTGCAACCATTTCAATCATTTAAGCTGACTCAAAATTCAAATTTTACAGTGTACAGCGTGACGGGGAGTGAAATATATCATGAGGGATTTGTTCATATCACTACTGGTCTTCTTGGACCCTGCAAGTAAATGCCAATACCGACAAGACCGTGTGATATGTAAGGTTTTCTGGGAGTCCTTTTCCCCCTCAACAACCGTTGGAAATGATGCCATACAACCAGGAGGCGGCTAGGTTTGTGGAAAAGGCTAACATACATGTATGCCTTATAAATGACACATATCTCCCATTCTTAAAATATCTCTGGGGAGAGGGTTGGTCTAGTGGTAGCGCACTGGGCTACCAATCACTGGATCCAGGGTTCAAATCCAGTTCTTCCTGGGTCACCTGGGCCTATATTGGATTCTGTTTGAATAAACCATTAGCCTTATTGCCGTGTCCTCCTCCTACCCTAATTAGCTGATCAAATAAATAAATACAGGACATAAGGTCCTAATTATCCATCCATCAATCTTTAATTTATCTGAATCCATACAGTTGGCAGTGGACTTTAGTAAATTGTAAAACAGCTACTTTCAGCGAATAAAACAGTTTTTGCTGTAAAATATCCTACTGTATTGAAAGCTTAAATGACATTTTCATGTACATTGTAGTCTACTTGAAAGAATTCAAAGTCAAATTTACTGATTCTTTAAAGATTATTCTGGCACCTACCATAGTAAAGAAGTTCAGACTGAGAGCTGCTAAGGATATCGTTTTGGAGCCTTGAGGCACCTTGCTTATTCATCCCATAGCTTCTCTAGCCTCCCATACTTCTTCATAGAATACTAAGAGTTACTTTTTAGAGTAATTGATTTCACTCTGGGACAACTTGGTCCAGCATTTCATGAAAGATAATTACATGGTTTTTTAAAATCTGTGTGAGGCTACCAATACTTTAAATTTCAGTTCGTTTTATATCTACATTTTTTGAGACCGTTTAGAAATTTTGTGTGATTGGTATAACTTGGTGAATAACATATCATTTGAAAAATTTGTTATTAAAGATATATTTTTCTTCAGGTCTATTCTTTCTTATTCATGAGTTCCACAACGTCAAGCTGTCCATCAGTTTGTGCTCACATCAGGGCTTTGGAGTCGGGGTTGGAGTCAGGAGTCGGAGTTGTGGAATCGGTGGTTTTTGGAGTCGGAGTCTAACTTTGATTTTTCAGGTGGAGTCGGAGTCGGAGTCACAAATCAAATAAGTGACTCCTGACTCCTAAAAATAATAAATGTAATTTACAAAAATTAGTTTAAAAAATGTGAAATGTATTCCAAATTTTAAACAAAACTTCCAAAACAAGTGTTCATGCACATAATACTATGAAAACTTTGTAGAATAAACTTTTCTCTTCTCTGAACCATGTAATATTAGTGTTCAATAATGCCGATAAGAGGAGTCGGGAGTCGGAGTCGTAATTCGGGAGAGCTAAGGAGTCCGTGTCGGAGTCTGAGTAGCTTTTCAGAGAGCCAAAGGAGTCGGGAGCCGGAGTCAGTTCACTTATTACCCGACTACAAAGCCCTAGCTCACATGTATCATTTGCAGGTGTGCGGTTTCTTGCGTTCTGGCAAATTCTATTCATTGATGTCTGGCACTCTGATCAACGATAGAGGGAGATGAATAATTGTGGAAATTAGCAAAAGTTGTAAGACAAGCATTTTATCTGCTAACAGAGATGAGTTTAGTCAGCTTGAGGCTGATTAATTCCCAGAGAATTATGAAAACACCAGACTCAGTCTACTTACTTATCCATAATCGCATTGCCACGAAGCTTGCTTTATGTGAGAAACAATACATTCAAGGATGAAGGAATTAAGGCTGGAAGAACAGAATAAAAACAAATTACTTGCAAATATTTCTTTTGTCTAGTGCTAGGTTTCTGCAATCTGCTTATGTTCTGAGTCTCCCACACTTCTTGTCTCACGAGATATTACTACCCCAACTGAACTGAATCACATTATCAGCATTTCTCTGTCAATTTGAGACATTTCATCACATTCCCAGAGAACATTTTATTAAATTCTCAGACCAATTTTGCTGGTGTTCAGTCACTCTCTACATCTGGAAACTTGCACTTTAGATATTGGGATTGACCACTGTCCTCTTCATTTCTGTGGCAGTGGATATCTCTGCTCAGATGTGTTAATATAAGTTTAGCAATACAATCAAATACCTTTCTGAAGATTGTTCCCTATTCTATTTAATTGAATCCAAAATTCTGTAACCTTCACTGTCAAGAGTCCTTAGCTGATTGGTTCCAAGAAGTTCTGTCCCGGTGTCTATTACTCAAGTAATCCATTTGTTAATTACTTTTAGATTGATTATGACAAGATCACTGCATCATGTTGATTAATTAATCCACAATTGAGAGCAAGTGTGCTTTAAGAAACATTAAGAATGTTAGCTCCAAAGTGATATTAGTTAAGTAAAGTATTTATGATCACATAAACTGTAAAGATAATTGTGGTATTTCTTAGCAAAAATAATCCCCAAACACTCTCTTAACATATGTAGAGGATTTAACTCAGTGTACTTTGAAAATAACTTACCAAATGACACTGTTAAACACTGGTCCATTCATAGGCTTGAAGCATTTACACAGCTCCCTTCTCATAAAAGTAGTTTCTCAGACTAAGAGCTGCTAAGTACATCATTTTGAAGCCTTGAGGCTTCTTGCCTATTCATCCCATGACCTGTCGCTCGAGATATAGCAGCTCTCCCTGTAGCCTCCCACTCTTCTTCATAGAATACTTAAGTGTTAGTTTCCAGTATCCTTGGTAATTGATTTCACCCAGGGACAAATTGGTCTGGCAGTTCAAGGAAGATATACTACAATTTTCATCTCTCAAAAGCTGCCAAAAGATGTATATCGTAAGTATTTTTGGTAAGTGCAACAAAATTATTATATACAGTTGTTTTCAAGGATGTGTCCTTCATTCAGAATAATAGTCTCACTCACGTGCCTGTGGCTTTACCAAGCCAATAAGAATTTAAAAACTGTTTATAGGCAGACCGAACTTAATTTTTATAAAGACATGGTCAATTTTTTTAACCCCAAAGTTTGTTCCGGCTCGCTGTGCATCAGATTGAGTCAGGGTACAGCTGCTGACAGAAACATTTTCTGGATGGAGATAGATGCAAAGAACTACCTCTTGAAACATGTTACTTTTCTTGTATCTGAAATTATAATGGAATTGAATGACACATGGATGTTTTTTATCTGTAAAAGTTCAACAAACTTTTCAATGAGATTATATTTGTAATTACAAGTGGCAATCGTTGTAAGTTTCCAAGACTGCCTTTTCCTATTGTGACTCAATCTATCTTGGTGTCATTCTACAAGGCCGGAATTAAGTCATTGCAATGCCTAGTCCCAGCCACTGTCTTGTTCATTAATTATTTTATTGATCACTCGGTTCCTGTGGGAGTACCACACAAATGACCAAGCTGTTACGTCGACTGGAAACAAATGCCTAATTGCTTTTCTAATCCTGCTTATCTGTAGATTATCTGAAACTTTAGCTGGGATGCATTACTCAGATGGATTAGAATTTGATTTCCTTGAGAACGTCAATTTGATCAGTTTAATATTCTGCCACAATGCATTGAAATGCATTTTGATCCCTGCAAGGTGCTCAGCTGAAGGTTATTTCTATGGCAACTATGATTTGACATTTGGTTAACAGTCTCACCTTATTGACTACCAAATGATAGCAGATTGCTCTGGTAACGTAATATTCCTTTTTTCCATCATCCGGCTTTGTTTAAATACTTAAAGAGTAAGGAGAAAAACATCTGTGGAACATCGCAGTAACATCATTCTCCGTAATATAATTGGGGAGTTCAGTTTAATCAACACGAGGCTAGTATGCAGCATAATTATGTCTCTGAGCAACTCAGTTAAGCATGAAAGAAGCAGTAACACAATGTCAGGACTCTCACTCTCAGTGACCAATGGACAACTCATTTCAAAGTTTAGAAGTCTGGACTGGTAATGAAAAAATTAACCCTTCAAACAACCAAAAGGAATCACTCTTATTCTATTGACCATAACAAACATTCAAATTACCTCCTCTAATAAGACCTAATTTTCTGTGATATGATGTCCTGATGTAGGCCTATCTATGCCGTGTAAGTTTCTAATGCTATATGACATATCAAATTGACCTTTTCAAATGAGCAAAATATTTTCACTGTTCCTCATATATGTTTATGCAAAATCCAATCACATTTTTGTCTTTGGTGACTTGCCCTTTTCTCTAGATTGCACCTCAAAATGCGCATGATTTGCTCAAACACACTCAAAATATAACAAAACGAGACAATTGTGATTGTCTTATAAAGGAAACAGCTTAGCACAATAGAGGGTATATGAATGGAAAAATCCATTATGCGTGATACATATAATATATATGAAAGAACTACAATGTGGTACATACAATATGTGAAAGAATTACAATGTGGAATAATGATAAATCATGATTGGCTTAATATGATGAAGTTGCACATTAATCTCTTCTTGGAATTTTTTTGTTTTGCAAAAAGCAACCAGACGGCAATAGCATATAGCATCAGATATTTAATAGAATTTTTTTTCACGTATTTCCTGTATGTATTGTTCCTCAGACAATCTGAGCCACTCGACCAACATCTTATGGATGAATAAGAAGTGGGGGAAGTTAGATATATTTCAATATAATAGATGAAGTCAATATTGTGGTTTTGAGTTGCAACTGAATATATCAATTCAATTTTAGAACACAGGAAAATCACAAATATGTGTGTAATGAATTGGCCACTACGAGCGTCAAGAACTGAGCTAAGAGTGCTATTATATCATATCATTAATTAAATATTTTACTCAGAAAAAGCATTCTCCTTGTGAAATGTATAGTAGAATGAAAAATTTAGCCCAACTGGTGTGTGATATGACACTGTTGTCATATTCTGTGAAAGTGCAATTGGCCATGATGTGCAGTCTGACGCAGCTTTGGCCAGTGCAAGATGTTTTGTCCAAAGGCATATCGGAGGGGGGGATCGCCGCCTAAATGTTTGGGAAACAGTAAGATTCGGGCAAAAAGGCTAAAGGATTCGGGCAGATGATTAAATAATCACTCATGAAAATTAATAATTTCCAGGCAATTTCATTTGAAATGGTATCAAATCTAGATCTTGAAATTCGGGCAAATGTCGCTAGCCCCACCAAAAACCGTGTGCGCCGTACGCCTGTGGTTTTGTCTGGAATATAGCCATTTTGAAACAGTGTTTCGTATTTGTGTAATAAGATAATAGCTATATTGTTGGTCTTATCGGGCTTGCCTTGTAACTGCATCAAGTAAGAAGATGAGCAGATCGATTTTAAAGGCATACTATCAAAAAACACTTTCTACATAGATTTTGAAGTAGAGTCAAGGAGGGTAAATCCGTCCACTTTTGGCTAATACTATATTCCCAGGACAATGGAGGTAGATATGAAAATAAAAATTAGTCCCTTGGAAGGGGCTTATTCCGTACTATCATCAGCAGCCAAAAAAAAGTCAAATATTTAAATATGTTTGCTGAAACCATGGCATCAAAAATTGAAGGTCAGGGCACCTAAATCCGTCCACCTTGCTGGTAAATCCGTCCAGCAAGGATGGTAAATCCGTCCACAGGGCTTAAATCAGCACAAACTTATCATATCTTGTTATTTTTTCAAATATTGCAATTGATTAACTATCAGAAAGGATTTTGTGTGGATTGTAGAATAATAGGGTGCTTATTGCACTTATAGCAGAAGTATCAAATAAGATAGGTCATGTTGACAATCAAGAATTTCAATTTACTGCCTTAATTATAATTTAAAAACTCCATTAGTCGAACCAAGTGGTATAATTGCACAATCTAGTTTCTTTAATCAGTGTTATGCCTTTTAAAGATAGTTAAAGTCATAAAAGTACTTTTAAACCTCATTTGAAGTGGGTGGACGGATTTACAATCACCTAGTCAAGCAATTTTCATAATAATGATTGTAATTCCGTCCACTTTTCTTTCCATTGTATCTCCTTTCTGGGTTATTATAAAAGGTGGCAGTTTAATTTTGGCCTTAAGAAAACCAAAGTTTGTACCGTGGGGAAATGCCCTTTAAAAGACCCTCCCAAATTTACTCTAAATTCTAATGAAATTTCTACACAAGCAGACTTGGAGATACTTGGTGTCAAGTTTAACTCAGCTGGCAAGTACACCTGCCATGTGAACAATAGAATAAGTGCCAGTAGAAGGAGCATGTATAAATTAGCTTCTGTTGGGTTCCAATACCCTGGTCTTCATACTTCTGTTAAATCATATCTTTGGAAAAGTGTTTGCTGTCCAACAATGTTGTATGCCATGGATTGTATTCCACTTTCTCGGTCTGACATCTCTCTGTTAAAATCAGCTCAAGGCAGTCCATAACTTTAAGTAAAAGGCACCACCACTCGCAGTTACTGAATGCTCTTGAAATCCCCTCGGTAGCCGATGTCATTAGAAAGAACTCTTCTAGTTTCTACAATAGAGCTCTTAATGTTGAGTCACCTGTGCAGCAAATTCAAGCCAGGTTTTTGTCATATTATCTGTTAACTGGTAAAACCATTAAAAATACATTGTTAGAAAAAATTACCTCACAAGGTCTTAGCCCTCTTGAGTGTATATATAAATATGATAAAGTAAAATTTCAATTTGATTGTAATGGCGTGTCTGATTCCATTAAATATTTAGCATTGCACGATAATTATATTAAGCCATGGGCCTCAGAATATATACTTTTAAATTTACTTACTCAGTCATTTTAGCTAACTGTGATTTTATGAAGTTGTGATACCATTTAAAATGCTTTCAACATAAACAAAGATGAAAATTAGTTGAAAAATTAGTTTTTCTTGCATGTAAACTTACAAAACTGAAAATAAATGTCATTGAATGCCTATATTAGGGGGTGGACGGAATTACCAACCTGGACGGATTTACCATACTTGACTCTACTAATAGGCAGACTTGATTCAGATTTTCGATTATTTCCAACACATTTACAAGCCAAAAGCCAATGAACCTCATATCAACACCATTCAACAAGGACATTGTTACGAGATGTTTCTTAATTGTTTGTCTCCGCACTCAAAACGTATTAAAATAAAGCAGATGCATGGCCAAAATAAAAGTATATTACCAGATTATCGGCTATATTTTGGCAGTCAATTAGCTCAGAGTGTAGAACCAGTTTCACGATTCCTTAGGAATTGTTTAATCATTGGAAGAAATCACAGATGAGAAACAACCTTCAACAGAGCGTTTCAGAAATTAGAATGTCCCAAAACGCATTATGAGGGAATATTAAATTGATCAAATTGATGTTCTCAAGGAAATCAAATTCTAATCCATCAGAGAAATGTATCTCTGCAAAAAAGTCGGATAATCTACAGATAATCAAGATTAGAAAAACAATTAGCATCTGGTTCCAGCCCTGCAACAGAATGGTTAATCTGTGTGAAATGCGGTTTTGGGATAACAAGATGCACTCTAAAAAATGTCGGGACAAAATTGGTTTTTTAGATTCAAAATGGTTTTTTGAAAAACCAAATTTCAATGCAAAACAAATCCATGTTGGTTTTTTTCATTGAAATTTGGTTTTTCAAAAAACCATTTTGAATCTAAAAAACCAATTTTGTTTGAAATTGTTTAGAGTGCCGATGGAATGACTCAATTCAACACTTGCAGAATGACAACAAGATGAATTGTGTCATAATCACTAAAGCCAATTGTGGACAACTAGACCAATAGCTAAAATTACGCTTACTGATACTAATATTAGTTGAAATGTAAAATAACATTTTAGGTTGATAGGGAACATAAATGTGTCCGTACATGCAAAAAGTTTCCAAGTGCTACACTTGCTTACCAGAAGATTTCTGACAACATACACACAATTAGTGAGACTGCCATTTAAAATGAGCAGCATTGTTTCGCTGTTCGTCATATGTTTACACAAAATCCAATCACCATTGTGAGTCTCTGGTGACTTGCCCTTTCGTCTAAATTGCACCTGTGGGCGCTTTTCAAATCATGTATGATTCAGTTGAACAAACAATAAAATAACAAAACAAGACAACTGTAATTATCTTGTAATGGGAAACAGTAAAATACTTTGGAATGATTCAACATGGAAAAATCTATTATATGTAATGCATAGACTATGTGAAAGTTCAAAACATACTGCGTGGCAGGGAATGAAACACATTGGAATTTTTGTGGATGGAAAAATCACAGTTGCATGAGAAATAAAATATAACCTTCAGCAGAGCGTCTTATGAATAAGAATGCTTCGAAATGCAATATGGTGGAATATTAAATTGATCAAATTGACGTTCTCAAGGAAATCAAATTCTAATCCATCTGAGAAATGTATCCTAGCTAAAATTTAAGATAATCTACAGATGATCAGGATTATAAAGCAAATCAGCATCTGTTTCCAGCTCTTGCACCAGTGTGATTCATTTGTGTGTGGTACTATGAGTGGAATAGAGTGATCAACAAAATAATTAATGAACAGCACTTAGTAAAGATAGAGTAATAATGACCTAATTCTGGGCTTGTAGAATGACAACAAGATGGATTGAGTCAAAATGGGAGAAGGCAGTCTTGGACAATACAGTAATTGCTACTTGTAGGTACAAATACAATATTATTGGAAAGTACATTGAATCTTTATAGATATAAAAAGCTATTTCATAGAAATCCAATTTAATTTAGACGTGCGCGGTAAGATTATTCAAGCACTTCTATTAATCTCTCCGCATTTCATTTTTGAAGTTTCTACAGATAAATCCAGCATGCACAAGCGCTAGTGAGCAGTTTACTGGAATTAGCGCTATACAAATGCCTATTATTATTATTATTTGTTATTAAATATCCAGCAAATATACCTATCCTGAGCCGTTCACAGACTAAGTCAGATGTTTCCTTACCAATGTCATAATGACGGTTGATAGTTATAGATATTTTTATTGGCTTGGTACAGGCACATGACTTAGACTACATTTTAAAGGATGGACTTACTATGGAAATTTAAACTGTAATTTTCATTGCTCTGACTAGGAACACATACAAAATACATATAGAAATGATCTATTGGCAGCCTTAGAGAGTTGCAAATAGTAGTATATCTTCGTTGAACTGCTAGACCAATTTGTCCCTGGGTGAAATCAATTACCAAGGATACTGGAAACTAACACTTAGTATTCAATGAAGAAGTATGGGGGGCTACGAGGAGAGCTGCTATATCTTGAGCGACAGGTCATGGGATGAATAGGCAAGATGCCTCAAGGCTTTAAAATGACGTACTTAGCAGCTTAGTCTGAGAAAGTATGTTTCATAGCAGATGGTAGCTGCTAAAATTCTTCAAACAGATTATTGGACCAGTGTTTGCCAGTGGAATTTAGTAATTTCGCTTGCAAAGTATTATAAAAATATCAAATTTGTAGATTTGTGTAAGCCTTCTCTCTGCATGGTAAGATGCATAATTGACCGGTTCATTATTTTGGTGGTTCAGGAAAACTACTTGGACCCAATGCTCCATCAATTCAGTATTATATTCCATCAATTTTTTCAATGATGTTTCTTCAGAGCAATGAATTAATGGCATGAGTTGTAGTAGGTGGAGACTTGACTTCAGACAAATAGGCACCAACCAACATAGAACCTTCATGCCATATTTGTATGTTGTTTCTTTTTTTTGCAAAACGATTTAACATTTTCCAATAAGAGCTTAATTATTATGCTTGTTTAATTGTTATGTTTTCATCTGGTCCTAAAGCGAACCCACAGCGCCCTGTCTGTATGCTGCCTGATTTCCAACATGTTGCATATATACAGGTATACAATTATTCAAGATGCTCTTCTCCAATAAGAATTATACATTGTTGCTCTTCCTCATACACAATGTATGTTAACACAAAATGCAATCACAGGTATGAGTCTCTAATGACGTGACCATTCCTCTAAATTGCGCCTGTGGGTGCTTTCCTAATCATTATATATTCAGTTGAACCGACACTAAAATAACAAAACAAGTCAACTGCAATTGTCTGGTTATGGAAAACAGCAGCTAAGATACATGCATCTGAATGATGGTAAAATCTATGATATTTGACACATAAAATAAGTGAAAGAATTACAATTTTGTTTACATTTTAATATAATCATAAATTTATACTTTACTTCATTGATACCACTTTGGGACTAGCATTTTTAATCTTTCTTCGAACACAATCGCTCTCAACTAACTTTTCGTGGATTAATTAATCAACATGATGCAGTGATATTGTCACAATCAATCTAAAAGTAATTAACAAATGGTTTACTTGAGTAATAGATACAGGGACATAACTTCTTGGAACCAATCAGTTGTGGACTTTTGAGAGAGAAAGATTACATAATTTTAGGAATAAATTGATTAAAATGAAAAAAGTCACTGACCTGGTTAATGTGAGGCTTAAAAGAATGATTCAGAAGTTTTAACTCAACATTCGTTTCAAGAGATAGCTATAATTTAACTTAAAATACCTGAACAGAGATGTCTACTTCCAGAGATATGAAGTGGACAGTGGTAAATCCAATGAAAAAGCAAGTTTCTAAATGTAGAAACTGAACACCCGCAAAATTAGTCTAAATGCTGACAATGTTAGAGTATCTGTTCTCGAGGAATGCAATAAAATGTCTTAAATTGACAGAGGAATGCTGATATGTGATTCAGTTCAGTTGGGCTAATAACATATCGTGAGACAAGATGTGTGTGGGGTTCAAAACAGAGGCAAATTGCAGAAAACTAGTACTAGATAATAAAAATAATGTGCAAGCACTTTAAGCGGCGCTTTTACAACTTGGCAATATCTACACCTAAGAATATCCAATTGATATTATTAGCCTACACTATGATCATAGGGTTAGGCCTACATAAAAAAATTATCAAATTGACCATCATATCTTTTATTCACCAGCTCCTACTAAAATAAAGCAGTGAAGCCCAGAGAATGTTTTTAAACTTCATAGACCTGTGGAAAATATCATGCAAGGCACATTAAACCCTTGGACAGATACACTGGTAGTCAACGGATTAATATAGGGATAATGGTGTCTCCCCGTCAGGGCAGGTTATGGGTCCCACATGTATGTATAGCATTAGCATTGGTTGAGTGGGTGCGCCATGCTATGTCCCAGGGTGGACGAGAGTTACAGAAGAAGAAGAACAAGAAATAATATGTAAATGGCACTGCCATGAAATTCGCGCAGCACTTTAAAAAATTTTTGTAAGACTAATAGTGTTACATTAACTTTCATGTTTATTTCATATTCAATGTATGAAAGGCAGTTATGTAACTGTTTCAGAAAATTAGAAAAACAGATACATGGAAAGACAGAGAAAAATGTAGAATAGCAAGATAAACTAGACAAAAATATAATAGATAAATAGATAAATAGATAGATAAATAGAGAGATAAACAGATAGACAGATATATAGATAGATATATTGACAGACAGATAGATAGATAAATTGACAGATAGATAAATACATGTATTAAATAGATAAATAAGATTGATAGATAATCAGCTAAATGGTAAAAAGGCAGACAGCACTGAAAGCTGCCAAAGTCAAGTCTATGTTAGATTGTTGATGTTACATAATAGTATAAATATATATTAATACAAAAACAATATCATTGCATGTAGATTAACTGTTCACTGTTACATAATCATCAGTTTATAAAGATTATGCAACTTTAATGTTGTTATGTTTTCTTGTTGTCTGATTGAAATTAAATGAATCACATGTTAATAATTTGATTTAGCTTGTCAATGCTAATAATTAACTATTCAATAAAAATTATTGGTACAGGATATATTAAAAGAGAAAATTGAATTTTTAAGACACTTTTGAAGATGAATATGTTATGTTTTGTTAAATGGGAAACTAAATCATTGATAAGAAGCTGGACCCACTTGACCTAATTCTCAGCTGTGGACTGTTGATGTTGAGACCATCACTGCACAGATTTTTGAGTCCTCTCTTGCACTCAATTCGCTTCGCTCAACGGCCTTCGGCCGTTTCGCTGCACGAATATAATGTCAACACAGAGCGCTTCGAGTCAGTTGACCTAGTGTCACGGTGAGTGTAAGAGCTGCTGCTGGTGCTATAAGAAACAAATTTGTTAATAAATGCATAAAAAGACATGGGACAAATGTGAAACACTGTGTTTATGGAGGTTAGATGCTTGCAGGGCTCCTGGTGCAGTATGAGCCATGTAAGATGGGCCAGTGAAGTCCATGCATTTGTTTGACAACTTTCTCTCTTCATAGGCCAAGCAGACTGTTTACCTGACCCTTGACCCCGTGAATAGCAGGCCATATCATTTTCGTTATTAATTTTTTTGGTAACAGTGGGCCACCAAAAGTTTATGGTCGCGAATTAATATTCAGATTAGGCTGTATGTTTAGTTTGGATGAGATTGGTGAGGAGGGGAGCTCTACTGAGTTGGCACAAGTATTAGAAAAATGTCTTCAGTAAGAGCTGGCTGCTTTGCGCCGCTAAAAAGATGTGCAAATTATAAGTTTTATTCTGTTCTTCCAGCTTCAATTCATTCATCCTTGAATGAATTGTTTATAAGCTCTATTTCTCAAAAGCTGCTTGCAATGGGATAACGGATAAGTAAGCAGACTCAGTCCGGATTTTCCATAATTCTCTGCGAATTTATCAGCTTCAAGCTGACTAAACTTGTCTCTGTACGCAGAAAACATGGTTGTCTTACTACTTTTTCCCAATTTCCACAATTATTCATTTCCCTTCATTGCTAGTCTGAGTGCCAGACATCATTGGCGCATGGGCCAGAACCAGAGAAACTGCTCTGCACCTGCAAATGATATGTACGTATGTATGTAGGTGTATATCAAGATGAGTAAGAAAGAATAAAAATGAAAATGAAAATCTTTAAGGGACACATTTAAAAAAAAATTATGCTTTTTGTCAAGTTATGCTTGTCTAATAAAATGTCTGCACCTTTATGTCCAAAATTGTAGATTATGACAAAAATTAATGTGTTGGTGGTCTCACACAGATTGTAAAAAGCAGTATATCTTCATTGAACAGAATTGCTAAAAGAAACCATCAGACAAATGAAGTTGCTTCAGAAGAGAAATGGGATTCAAATACCCCAGGCGGCATATTGTGTGATTAATATGAAAGAAATAAGAAATGTGAAGTAACAATCTCTCTGTAATCAATCTTAACATAATTTAGAAAATTGCTAACTTGAGTAATGGACACCAGAGTAACAAAAGTGAGATTATTTTCAGAAGCAATCAGTTAAGAACTAATGATAGATTACAGCATAAATACCTTTCCCAAGACAGTTCCTTGCACTGTAAATTTTGAATTTGAGTTAGCTTAATTGATTGAGTGAGATGGTTGCACAATTCCTTTGAGCCAAGATAGCTTGTTGTTTGCAAGTTATAACAACATAAAGATTATTATAACTCAAAACGGCAAGCTATCATGGCTCAAACAAATTGTGCAACCGTCTCACTCAATCATTTGAGCTAACTCAAAATTTCACATTTTACAGTGTGGAAGACGACTTACAGAATCAGATAACAAAGACGAAAATCGGAATGCATCTATAGATTATTGATAACATTGAGGTCCTCAATTATTCATTCCTAGAAATTTCATCTGATTTAACAAGTTATGCATCTATGCCATGCCATTGCCATGGTTTTGGAGTTCATTGCCAGCTTAGCAGGATCAAGAAAGCAAATCAGATAAAATGCAAGAAATCTTCCTAAACTTGTTGTTGAACAGCTCAATATCTTTCCAAAAGATTCATCCATTTCATTTACATTTGTGCATTCTTGAGAAGTAAGTGATCAATAATTGAATTAGAGAACAGTGTCAGGTTGTGGTAAGGTAATGTGGCAATTGAATTGAAGACATCTAAAACACTAAGTTAAGATTGAGTCACCATTGGGAAAGCAAATCATAGGCAAATGCAAAAATTGCACACAGTTCTAAGCATTGCTTCTAAAAGAATCAAAATTGAGAGCCAAAAGGTATAACTATACTATCATTGCTTTCTTAATATCCCTGTCAAATGGCACTGCTGAAATCATTTAATTTGGGGACTTTGATACATCTGCATGAGAATTGTGAATTTTGAAATCATTTTTGTAAGTTATCCTCAGACAGATCTCTATCTGACTTATTGCGTCTTTATTTGTTCAAACCTTTTTCAGGCCTCAAAACCTGTTCAGGTTTTATATTGAACTGTACAATACAGCTTATCAAAATATATGGTTATTCCTGACCTGATAGGCTGACATATGTAAAGGTTATTTACCACGGGAGAGGGAATATGTGATTTATCACCCAAGGCCTTTAGGCCGAGGTGTGCTAAACACATATTACTGATCCCATGGTGAATAACCGGCTTATACCATGAGACAAACACTCAAACAGTCAAAAATGAGAGGATAACTGGACAACAAGGTATATGGGAATTATTCCCCTGAAATACTTTTATGTGATTGGCTGACAGAGGTGTCGAATGGTATAAATATATAAACCCAGCTTCTGTGGATAACAACATACAGTTTTTCCATTTAAGGAATGGGAAAAAAATGAAAACTGTCTGCAACTCTTCAGGTTTTACATACAATAAACAACAACATTTAATCCCTTATATATTGCTGTGATCATTTAAGCTGCACTTGTAGGGACCCCTTTTAATAAACCTTTTTCAAACAAAAGTAAAATAAATTCCTTGAGATATCCAGACCTTTCAAACTTTAAAAGTATTGATAAAACTACTGTGAAATCTAAAGGTTCTGAAAAATAGCACCTTAAACATAGGCTTTATGGTTCAGTCCGACCTTAGCCTTCAAGATTACTCCCCTTCAGGGCATCAGTGGCCTCTTTTCTGTTGAACAACTTCTACGTCCATTAGCACTTTGTATGTTTCAAAAAAGACCTGAATCTAGACACACCATTTTTACTGTTTGATAGACTCTTGGCAGTCTCTATATCCAGAGGGAGATTCGTTGGATTAAATATCAAGAGATATCTGATGATGTACCTAGCACATTAAGCTTTCAATCTTACCAGGTCACTTGGATCTATGTTGGACATGTGTCAGTTTCAATCATTCTTCGCCTCTTCGCCTCATTGCAATGATGGTATTGATGCTTCCTCCCCATCACAGCTCCCCATTGCTGTGTTCTATTCCTGTCCTGATTGGCATACAAGAACGCATAACTACAGGACATGGAAGTCCCAATCATCAATTCATCCACTGTATTTAGTGGAGTACAATAATAACATGGTGCCAGAAGATCTATATACTATGCCTATAGGTACTCAGCATTCCAAGAATGTAAGAATTGTGTATGTGTAACCACTATGGTTGGAACATTTACCATGTAATATAATCTGTGATAAGTTTGTGACAATCCGATGCTCAGCATATCTTGCGACAGAAACGGATACCAATAATGTATGAAATGTCTCTCAGCCTTCATATATGGTAATCCTTCTTACTTTTACAGCATCTTTTAGCAGGAATGCAATAAGTGCCATCAGCTGTCTGAGGAATGCTGATAACGTGGTTCAGTTGGACTAATTACATCTTGTGAGATAGACCTGTCTGGGGACCATTTTAAAGACAGATTGACTCAAGACTGTGACAGATCATCTTGAGAAGTCTGGTAAGAAACCCAATAATTCCAATTTCATTTCAACAACCTTTTTTGACCCAGAATGATGGATCAGGCAGAAAGTCTGGCAATATTATTGGTTTTTAGTGTCTAGCGTCTAAACCAAGAGTTCTTTATTGGTAAGAATGGCTTGCTTTGGTGTATTTATAAATATTCAATCCAAATGAAATTAATTTTAAATCTTTATTCTAATAGAATGGTGAATAAATATATAAGTTGATAATGATTAAGTGCTTTAGAACAAAAGTTCAGAGTGAAGACCTTTTTCAAATTAAATACTTTGTTCATGTTTGGCCAAAATATTAAAATCGTTGATGACAATTTTGCTGCTGAATAATTTCCAATCAGTCATCTCATTTTGTCATTCTAAGGCTCTATATCTTTAGTTACATATGATTATGAAGTAACTTGGTGATCTCTTGCATCTACCCCAACAAATTATGCAGTGGACTAAAGATTATTTGCATAAATCGTTATCATGACATGTGCTAAAGCTAACAAATGTGCCTTGAGATTGAGACATGAGATATGCAAGATTGTCCACCGTTACTTATAGATAAATATAGAAAATGGTCCACTATTGATCTATATTTATATGACATAAAATGGGATTCCCTTCTGGGCATATTT
This sequence comes from Platynereis dumerilii, assembly GCA_026936325.1. Classification (NCBI taxonomy): domain Eukaryota; kingdom Metazoa; phylum Annelida; class Polychaeta; order Phyllodocida; family Nereididae; genus Platynereis; species Platynereis dumerilii. Next base: position 2,048,986 of record JAPTHN010000060.1, on the reverse strand, counting down.
AATACATATGTCATAATCTCATAAAACAAAGCAATTCTTTCTATGAAAATGTAAAAAAAAAAAACACCATGAGAAACCAATGTGACAGTTTGTTTACATTTTGAGCTATCCCGAGAGGATTGAAATACATATTTGCATCTAAAACAGCAATAATTATCCTTCTCACGTGTGATATGTTAGACAAACTGGAACCCACATTTATCATGACAGATTTCCGAAGTTCCACAAAATCATTGTGCGTCCGAATCAATAATCTTGCTGAAGTAATTCATGTTGTGAAGATAAATTAGTTAAGCAGAGGCCTAGATACATGCATGTATATTCATTATGAAGGCTTGTGCAACAGGTACAAAATGCCCTTTTAGGTTTGGCGGTACTCTCAGATGTAAGCATTCTGAAACTTAGCTCCTTTCTCTACATTTTATTTTGGTCTCTGGGACAACAATATGCTTTGGTAATCCATAACTTAACCATACCTTTGCTACAGACAAAACCTTACAAAAGAAGACATTGCAAAAGATAAATCATTTTTTCCTGGCCAAGCCTTATTATTTGCTTGGTATTTGTAGAAGCCAATTAAAATAAATTGATCATTAGATGGCTCTTGATATTTTCTCCCACTTCGATTTTTTCTACACTAATTCCCTCATCCTTGATTGTATTGTTTCTCTGACAATGCAAGCTGCTTGGCAATATATGCTCTTGCGACAACTGAGCTAAGCCTGAGTCAGGATTTTCCACAATCTTACTTAAATTTATCAGCCTCAAGCCACGCAAGCTCTTCTCACAAGGAAGACAAATGTTCATGCCATTTGCCTGAGCCATTAGTTTCACACACAAAAAAAAAATCTAATTGGCAGTTTAGAAATACAGTGTGCAGTTTTGAGACAGACATGTGTCACCTTACAAAAAAATGCAACAAATTATCTAATCTTCTCCTATATACTGCACTTTTGAGAACTGTTTAAATCCAATACATGATGAACACCGTTGGAAATAACAGAACAAGGCATCAGTATATGTCCTGTTATGGAATACAGAAAAACACAGAAGATAGCAATACAATAAATTAACATGAAGCTTTCCAGAAAAAACGAGGGAAGTAATTATTATCATATTTTGTTTCAAATGGACACAATTAAGATGATATGTAGTTTAAGGGTCATTTTCGCGAAAACGCGCAATTTGATGTCCTGCATTCGTGTGTGTCTGCCTTTGTAGGGCTGAAATTGATTTTTAGCCAAATATTTTGAATAACATTTTTCCTAGAAGAAAACAAAAATTTAAGTTGGTGCGGCCATGCTGAACATGCTATATCACCCATTATGTAGTCCAAATATCCTTACCGTGGCTTGTCCGCAACTCAAAATTTTAATTTCAAACTTGTGCAAATTGAAAATTACTGCATAAAATGTGACATGCAAAGTTTAGATTTCTAGATATATGTTACATTAACTACCTAGAAGTGTTTTTTCTGAAATATAACTAATTTATCCACATCTCAGGGCGTGTTGAAGCTGTGTTCCAATTTTGAGATAAACTCTTAGGCCACGGTAAAGACAGAGGTAAAGTTGCCACCAGAGTAAGTTAATAAAGCATGATGTCTCCAGATGCCACTAGAGGGTAAAGAACCAGGATATAACTACTTTTTTACCATATAATTGGGAAAGGCAGAGCTGCCATCTGTTAGTTAGACGATGAAATAGGTATTATCTTGACGTTGTCGCAACTAAACTTCGTCTTTACCGAACCTCAACAGCGGAGGGAGTTGAAAAGGTATGAAGATGTAAATGACACCATTGGTTTAGGAGGCTGTTCCAGAAGTAGAACTTTGTGGTACTCTGAATGATGAAGTCCACTTTTTCTGGATGAAATGCTGCATAACATGTCTTTTCCGTGGCCAAAATCTGTCTTTACCGTGGTCAAATCAATGCAAACATACTGTGACACGGTAAATACAAGGCTGACCACTGTTAAGAATATTTGCTTTGATTTTATTGTGCACGGTAAAGACAATTTTTCAAAATAATTGAAAATGTTGCATATTCACCCAAATCAGTAATCCTTTCACATGCAGCATTGTAGTACCACATATTGCATTATATGAATAGAAAAAAATATCATTTGAGTATTATTGGCTCAGCTTCCTGACATAAAAAATTGGCAATGTCTTTACCGTTACTGCGCGTTTTAGTGAAAATGACCCTTAAGCTAATCCCTCCGGATGAAGTTAGAATGAGCAAGATATGGTTAAATTATGCATCAATATCTGCATTTGCAGTTTTGAGGACATTAGAAACAACATAGACAACAGAAGATAATAATATATGCAAATTATTTTCACTCTGTTCTTCCAGACTTAATGCCTTAATGTCTTTATCCTTGAATGTATCATTTCTCAAATAAGACAAACTTCTTGGCAATACGATTGGAAAGAAATAAGCAGACTGAGCTAATGAGACATGATTTTCCATAATTCCCGACAAATTTATCAGCCTCAAGCCGACTAAGCCCTTCTTAGTATGGAGATAAAATTCTGCATCTATACTAATCCTCAAGAAAGCAAATTATCAGACATGATTCTGGTATCTACAATAGAGCATTCAGTCTGCAACCTAAAATAAAGTTTTTCTCAAGCATATTCTCATTATTCTTTCTAACAGAATTTTCCACTATTGTCTAAAAAATCTGAAGATAATACAAAATTAAAATTTTGGCAACCTCACACAGATTTTAAAAAGCTGTATATCTTTCTCGAACTCCTGGACCAACTTGTCCCTGTGTGTAATTAATTACGAAGGATTCTGGAAACCAACAATTAGTATTCAATGAAGAAGTATGGGAGGCTATGGGGCGAGCTGCTATATCTTGAGCGACAGGTTATGGGATGAATAGGGAAGACGCCTCAAGGCTCCGAACGATGTATTTAGCAGCTCTCAATCTGAGAACTTCTTTACTATGGTACTTGCCAAAATGATCTTTACAAATGAAATGATCTACAAGAAATTCTTTCAATATGACTACGAGGGGCGTTCAGAAAGTTCACGGCTTTTTTTTATATGGACACTTATTTTCATTCTAGAATTATGAATTTTTTACAGGATAAAATTCAGCAATTTTGGCATGGATTTCCAAAATTTTGGACAATTTGGACGTTTTTAAGTCATTCTGTGGTTGCCATGGAAACAGAAAGTTTGGCTAGGTGGAGCAGGTAGTACGGAGATCAAGAAAATCAATGAATTGCGGCTGAGAGAGACCTCACTCTGCCACTTGTATTAGTAAGATTGACAACAATTAACATAAGAAATATAATATTACCTTTTAAAAATACTCGCAAGTACTACAAAAGCATTAATTCATACACCTGGTGCATTGAAATAAATTTTCCTTGAAGCCCTCCAGGAAAAGTTTTTGTGAGAGCATTTCGGTCATCCAAAGCCTTTTCTCATCCAGTGCCTGAAACTATTGCCCCCAGTGATTAAGGTAATGGAAAACCAGGTCTTATGTAAAACTATATGTCAAAGGAAAAGCTGGGATGGATAATGCTGACCCTTTAGGTCTCTTGCTCATACCAGTGAATCCATGCTTTGTCATAAGTCCTGATGTAGTTAAGGACTCACATTCTGGCGCCTGAATCACTCTTGCCAAATGGGACATGCAGGAGTGCTTTCCCACATTGGTTCGCTGTAAGAATACAAACATTTGGTATGCTTGAAAGTATATTTAGAAGCTAATATCATATTTCTTGTGTCAAATATTGTCAATCTTACTAATACAAGTAACAGAGAGAAGTCTTTCTCAGCCGCAATTCATTGATTTTCTTGATCTCCATACTACCTGCTCCACCTAGCCAAACTTTCTGTTTCCATGGCAACCACAGAATGACTTAAAAATGTCCAAATTGTCCAAAATTTTGGAAATCTATTCCAAAATTGCTGAATTTTATCCTGTAAAAGATTCGTAATTCTAGATTGAAAATAAGTGTCCATATAAAAAAAAGCCGTGAACTTTCTGAATGCCCCTCGTATGAATTTGGACATTTGATAGAAAAAAACTGTATTCTTTAACATTGGCTGCCTGATGATTAAGTAAAATTAATTAAGTTCTTTCCTGCCAACAGATAGCTTTTATTAATAAGGAAGGGATACATGCGGGTCAGGCGGTTGTATGATATCATTAGAAATAGTTGCTGAGAGGGAAAATTTGTGAAACAAAGCGAAATGATTTGGACATAAAGGCAAAATCTGTGAAGCTATAAGATATGTGAAGTTTCTTCAGAAGACAAATAGAGCTCAAGTTCCCTGCTTGTTAAATTAATATGAAAAGTGAAGAAACAAGGTGTAACGATCTCTCTGCAATCAATCTAAATACAATTTTGTAAATGGCTCACTTGAGTAATGGACATGAAAGTTACAAAAGTGAGGCTATTCTTAGAGGCAATCAGTTAAGAACTAATGACAGATTACAGAATTTCATCTTCAATTAAATAGAAAAATATCCTGGAAGACAACTTGTAGAATCAAAAAAGAAAATCAGAATGCATGTACAGTCTATAGATAAGTGATAAAATTAACTTCCTTAATTATGCATTCCAAGAAATTACATCTTATTTAAACAAGCAAAGCATCTACAATTTCTACATATATATGCATACCATTATGTTGGCATTCACTGCTAGTTTAACAGGATCGGAAGCAAATCAGATAAAAATGAAAGGAATATCTCCTTCCTGAACTTGTTGCTGAACAGCTCAAGATATTTCTACTTATCAATGTTAAATAGATTTGATTTGTTTCCAGAGATACAAATTATTAGCAGGCCTAAATGATTTGGTTAACATAGTCAGGATGCAACAAGGTAGTGCAACAACTTAATTCCAGACAAATAAACTTCTTGAAGATGGATTGAGTCACAATTAGAAAAGGCAATAATGGGTGATTGCAAAGATTTCGTAGGAAAGTAACCACAGAACTAAGTGTTGCAGCTGAAAAAAGAAAAAACTGTGAGCCAAAACGTATATTACATTGCTTTCGTAATCATAGCCTACCTTGTCAAATGGTATGGCTGAAATGATCTGATTTGGGGACACAGATTCATTTGCATGAGAGTTGTGTGAGAAATACATATGTCAGAAATCTTTTCTTTCATATTTTTTTTCTGGGGGTGTTTCTCTATCACGTCTGTTGAGTCTTTATTTTTTCAAAATTATTCAGGCCTGAAAACTGTTTCAAGTTCTATATTGACCTTTCAGTGTTTACAGTACAAAATATCTAATATAGTGTTATTCCTGACCTGACAGGCAGATATATATGGTTATATATTTCAAAAACATGCTGTAAACAATGGCATTTATCTCTTACATATTGTACTGAACATTTAAGTTGCGCTTGGATGGACTCCTTTTACTTAATAAACCTTTTCAAACAAAAGTAACATTTCTTTGAAACATATCAAGATCTTTCAAACTTCGAAAGTATTGATAAAACTACTGTGAAACCTAAAAGGTTCTGAAAAATAAAGCCTTAAACATAGGCAGTTTCGTAGCTCAATAGTTCGGTCTGACCTTAGCCTTCAAGTTTGCTCCCCTTCAGGGCATCGGTGCTCTCTGTTCTGTTAAACAACTTTTACTTCCATTAGCACTTGGTATGTTAAAAAAAGACCTGAATCTAGAAACACCACTTTTAACTCTTTGACAGACTCTTGGCAGTCTCTAGAGTCTATACTCAGAGGGAGAGGGGGTTGTCTCAGTCAGAAGTGCTTTGGGCTTCCAATCTCACCAGGTCACTTGGACCAGTGTTGGATGTACATCAGTTTCCATCATACTTCGCCTCAATGCTACAACATTGGTGCATCCTCCCCATCACAATCCCCGTGGCTATGTTCTACTCCTGTCCTGACCGGCATACAAGAAAGCACAATGACTGGACGTAAAACCATCCTCTAAGAACAGTATCAATACTAAAATGCAGGACGATTTTCTATATATTACGGGCATTAAGCGTTGCAAGAAAGTAAGAATAGTGTGAGCATTATGGTTGGAACACTTCTGACAATCCAATACCTTCTAACAGAAAATTATACCAAATAATATAAGAAATGTCTTTCAGCCTTCACATGCAGTAAACCTTGTTGTTTTTATTCCACCTCTCAGCAGGAATGTAATGAGTGTCTTCAGCTGTCTGAGGAATGCTGATAACGTGATTCAGTTGGGCTAAATGCATCTTGGGAGATAGATTTGACTGGGGACCATTTTAGAGACAGATTTGACTAAAAACTGATAGAGATCATCTTGAGTGGTCTTGAGAAAATCCAATAATTCCAATTTCATTTCAACAACCTTTTTTGACCCTATGTCGATAGATCAGGCAGAGTGCCAGGGAGTCATAGAAAGTCATTGGATTGTAGTGTCTGATATCTGATGCAAGGCTTCGACACTAATGCAGAATGAATATGCTTGTTTTATGTATGCAAAACAATTCCAATGGAATTTAAATCTAGCATACTAGTTATCAAATAATTTGAAGATGATTACATGGCCCGGAACCACCAAGAAGACTTTTCACAAATTGTGCGTTCAGGTTCTGCAAAAATAAAAAAATTGTGTAGGTCAGATTTTATGTTAAGCTTGTTAATCAATTCCCATCAGATATCCGTTTTTTCAATTTTAAGCTCTTCATTTTCAAATACATATGATGCAAAATTGGTGACCTCTGGCATCTTCCCGGACAAATTATGCAGCTGACTAAAGATTATTTGCATAGATTGTTATCATGCTGTGTGCCTAAGCTAGCAAATGTGCCTTGAGATTGAGATACAAGATATGCAAGATTGTCCACCATTACTTACAGAATCTGGTCGGCTACTGATCTATATCAATGTTACATAAAAAGGGAATTCCCTTTCAGGGGATATTGATTTCATAATCTTATAAGACAATGCAATTCTTTACCGGAAAAACGCAAAATCAAAATTGACACCATGAAAACCTATATAACAGTTTGTGTACATTTTGAGTTCTCGTGAGAGGATTAAATACATACTTGTATCAAGAATAGGAATATTTTTTCTTTTTTGCTCAGATAAGTAAAGCAAAACTGAAACCATATCTTATTATGACAGTCTTTTGGAAGTTTAATAAAATCCAAGACATTGGGACTCTGAATCAATAAACTTTTTCAAATGGTTCATGTTGTGAAGGCTTGAGCATGTGCCCGTAGGATCACTACTGAAGCGTGTAACTAATACCAATTACTCTTTTGGTTTGGGTGGTACTCTCAGTTGTAACAATTCTGAAAGTGAGCTCTTCTCTCTAAAACTAGAATCGCAAGTTACGATTATATAACTGGCAGGTGGCGGGATATGGGGGCATCATATCGACTTTTATCGCCTACTCTTTTGTCTAGCTTAATAATTATCAAATAATTTTGAAGATGATTAAATAGCCCAGAACCTCCAAGAAGCTTTTTCAAAAATTGTGCGTTCAGGTTCTGCAAAAATAAAAACATCATGTAGGCCAGATTTTATATTAAGCTTGTTAATCAATTCCGATCAGATATCCGGTTTTTCAATTTTAAGCTCTTCATTTTCAAATACATATGATGCAAAATTGGTGACCTCTGGCATCTTCCCGGACAAATTATGCAGCTGACTAAAGATTATTTGCATAGATTGTTATCATGCTGTGTGCCTAAGCTAGCAAATGTGCCTTGAGATTGAGATACAAGATATGCAAGATTGTCCACCATTACTTACAGAATCTGGTCGGCTACTGATCTATATCAATATTACATAAAAAGGGAATTCCCTTTCTGGGGATATTGATTTCATAATCTTATAAGACAATGCAATTCTTTACCGGAAAAACGCAAAATCAAAATTGACACCATGAAAACCTATATAACAGTTTGTGTACATTTTGAGTTCTCGTGAGAGGATTAAATACATATTTGTATCAAGAATAGGAATATTTTTTCTTTTTTGCTCAGATAAGTAAAGCAAAACTGAAACCATATCTTATTATGACAGTCTTTTGGAAGTTTAATAAAATCCAAGACATTGGGACTCTGAATCAATAAACTTTTTCAAATGGTTCATGTTGTGAAGGCTTGAGCATGTGCCCGTAGGATCACTACTGAAGCGTGTAACTAATACCAATTACTCTTTTGGTTTGGTTGGTACTCTCAGTTGTAACAATTCTGAAAGTGAGCTCTTCTCTCTAAAACTAGAATCGCAAGTTACGATTATATAACTGGCAGGTGGCGGGATATGGGGGCATCATATCGACTTTTATCGCCTACTCTTTTGTCTAGCTTAATAATTATCAAATAATTTTGAAGATGATTAAATGGCCCTGAACCACCAAGAAGCTTTTTCAAAAATTGTGCGTTCAGGTTCTGCAAAAATAAAAAAATCATGTAGGCCAGATTTTATATTAAGCTTGTTAATCAATTCCGATCAGATATCCGTTTTTTCAATTTTAAGCTCTTCATTTTCAAATACATATGATGCAAAATTGGTGACCTCTGGCATCTTCCCGGACAAATTATGCAGCTGACTAAAGATTATTTGCATAGATTGTTATCATGCTGTGTGCCTAAGCTAGCAAATGTGCCTTGAGATTGAGATACAAGATATGCAAGATTGTCCACCATTACTTACAGAATCTGGTCGGCTACTGATCTATATCAATATTACATAAAAAGGGAATTCCCTTTCTGGGGATATTGATTTCATAATCTTATAAGACAATGCAATTCTTTACGGAAAAACGCAAAATCAAAATTGACACCATGAAAACCTATATAACAGTTTGTGTACATTTTGAGTTCTCGTGAGAGGATTAAATACATATTTGTATCAAGAATAGGAATATTTTTTCTTTTTTGCTCAGATAAGTAAAGCAAAACTGAAACCATATCTTATTATGACAGTCTTTTGGAAGTTTAATAAAATCCAAGACATTGGGACTCTGAATCAATAAACTTTTTCAAATGGTTCATGTTGTGAAGGCTTGAGCATGTGCCCGTAGGATCACTACTGAAGCGTGTAACTAATACCAATTACTCTTTTGGTTTGGGTGGTACTCTCAGTTGTAACAATTCTGAAAGTGAGCTCTTCTCTCTAAAACTAGAATCGCAAGTTACGATTATATAACTGGCAGGTGGCGGGATATGGGGGCATCATATCGACTTTTATCGCCTACTCTTTTGTCTAGCTTAATAATTATCAAATAATTTTGAAGATGATTAAATAGCCCAGAACCTCCAAGAAGCTTTTTCAAAAATTGTGCGTTCAGGTACTGAAAAAATCAAAAAATCATGTAGGCCAGATTTTATATTAAGCTTGTTAATCAATTCCGATCAGATATCCGTTTTTTCAATTTTAAGCTCTTCATTTTCAAATACATATGATGCAAAATTGGTGACCTCTGGCATCTTCCCGGACAAATTATGCAGCTGACTAAAGATTATTTGCATAGATTGTTATCATGCTGTGTGCCTAAGCTAGCAAATGTGCCTTGAGATTGAGATACAAGATATGCAAGATTGTCCACCATTACTTACAGAATCTGGTCGGCTACTGATCTATATCAATGTTACATAAAAAGGGAATTCCCTTTCAGGGGATATTGATTTCATAATCTTATAAGACAATGCAATTCTTTGACGGAAAAATGCAAAATCAAAATTGACACCATGAAAACCTATGTAACAGTTTGTATACATTTTGAGCTCTCCTTAGAGGATTAAAATACATATTTGTATCAAGAATAGGAATATTTTTTCTTTTTTGTTCAGATCAGTAAAGCAAAACTGAAACCATATCTTATTATGACAGTCTTTTGGAAGTTTAATAAAATCCCAGACAGGGGGACTCTGAATCAATAAACTTGGTCAAATGGTTCATGTTGTGAAGGCTTGAGCATGTGCCCGTAGGATCACTACTGAAGCGTGTAACTAATACCAATTACCCTTTTGGTTTGGTTGGTACTCTCAGTTGTAACAATTCTGAAACTGAGCTCTTCTCTCTAAAACTAGAATCGCAAGTGACGATTATATAACTGGCAGGTGGCGGGTATGCGGGCATCATATCGACTTTTATCGCCATCTACTCTTTTGTCTACCTTCTGTTATCTCCACCTGCTCTTATCTCCATGTGCACTTACATATCTCCACCTATGCTTAGTTCCACCTTATCGTATCTCAACCTAATAATATCTCCACATGCTCTAATTGCCACTTACTCTTATTTCCACTGCTCTCATCTACACCTGTTCTTTCTCAACCTATGCGTATCTATTTGTACCTACCTACTCTTTATGTCCACTTGTTCTGAACTACACCTCATCTTATCTCCAACTTCTCTTATCTCCACCTTCTCTTATCTCCACCTGCCATTATCTCCACCTACGCTTATCTCCAACTTCTCTTTCTCTGCTCATATCTCTACCTGCTCTCAGCTCCACCTTCTCTTATCTCTATCTGCTCCTCTCTGACTATGCTTTCTCCAGCTGATCGTATCTCCACCCAGTGGCGTAACTAGGGGGTCTCGAATGGGGGGGGCACCTGGGGGGGGCACGCAATTCTCTGGGGGGGCACCGACTATATTAATTGTATATTTTTGCCAGAGTTGGAAAGTTCATATGGGGGGGCACCTGGGGGGGCACAGGTCCAATATGGGGGGGCACGTGCCCCCCTGTGCCCCCCCATAGGGACGCCACTGTCTCCACCTACCATTATTGCCAGCTACTCTTATCTCAACCTGATCAGATGTCCACCTACGCTTATCTCCTTCTGATCTTGTCTCCACCTTCTTTTGTCCTCTTATCTCCACTTAATTGAATCTTCACTTACTCTTATCCCCACCCACTCTTATCTCCATCTGCTCTTATAAGCTCAGGTCCACCTATGCTTATCTACACCTAATTGTATCTCCACCTACTCTTGTGACCACCTATTCCTATCTTCACCTGCTCTTATCTCCACCTGCTTTTATCTCTACACTTTCTCATCTCCATCTGCTCCTCCAGCCCTATTCTTCCTCCCAACATTTCCTTGCTATAGTCTCGGGCATCTGGACTTCTGTTGGACAACCGTCTTTATCAAATTTTGCCACATTGATGTGTTCACTTCTTGGCCAAAGTAGCCTGCTATGTGCACTAATACAGGATTTGAAGCCTCGATCATCAAACCTCCTTTCATCTCAATCCTTTATTCGAATCATCTTTGTTCCTTTTAGAATTGGCAAAAAAAATGTGCAGAAAGGTTCATAATGTTTCAGTGGCAATAGTTGGTTATTTGTTTTCTCACTTTATAATTATTGCCTTGGATTGTAGGTATGATGGTGTGATTCGACCCATTGTCTTGATTAACCTACCTTAAGAACGCCAAACATAACGGTTGGCCCTGGGCTGGCTGGAACTGTTGTGCTATTTATAGCATCATGCTTGCAGGGACTAATGACAAGCTCCCAAGGTGAAGGTCATGCTATGGGCAAAAACATGGCACAACAAATAAGGGGTGGTGGTTGACTGAAAAACCATGAATGACAGAAATGCATGAAAGACCCATCTGTTTTATTTGTCATTAGCCAGCGAGTTAAAGCTTGTCAACTTATGGCCACACAGCAACTTTCATATGTGTGGATAAACTACAGATGCAGTGATGCTGAGCCAAAAAAAAGATAGAGGCCTCAGTTGCTACAATATGTTTCAGTAATCTGGAACATACCATACCTACAGATAAAATCAAAAAAAGAAGACATGGAAGAAGACAGATTCCTTAAAAGAACTTCCAAGGCAAACCTCAGTATTTGTAGAAGGCAATTAAAATAAATTGATCATTAGAAAGCTCTTGATTCTTTCTCGTACTTGAATCTTTTTTATACTAATTCCCTCACCACTGAATGCACTGTTTCTCTGACAATGCAAGCTCCTTGGCAATATATGCTCTCGAGACAGCTAAGCTGAGTCTGAGTCTGGATTTTCCACAATCCTCCTCAAATTTATCAGCCTCAAGCCAAGTAAACTCTTCTCACAAAGAAGATAAACGTTGCTGCCACTTACCGCAGAGCAATTAGTCTTCATTTGCAAGAGAAATTCTAATTGACAGTGTAGCAATACAGTTTCCCACAGACACTGAGTCGAACAGGAAAATGAGAAATAAACAATATACCTTTGGCGAGGCTGTTCAATTGGAAAGAAATAATAGATTCATCAATTGGTGAAAAACAGCAAAAAAAAACAGCAGAAGGAAAATTGAGACTTCATTTTGTCCTTAAGAACTTTGTGCTCTTTACAACACCAAAAAATGAGTATTGACAAAATAACGTGCAAAAGATGAGAGTTCATATTTATTTATATACAATTTAGCCCAGGGCATAATGATAATCTGCAGAATATTACAAAGCATAGGAGGTTACTAGAGTGAGTGAGTGAGTTTGTGTTATACGCCCTATCAGCACCGGTGTGGGCTATTTAGAGGCAAGAAGGTTACTAGAAGAACAAAGCAGCCATCTTGAGTGATAGGTGATAGGATGAATAGGGAAGATGTCTCAACTTTCCATTAGTCCAGCAGCTTCAAATATTGGCTTAACTAGACTGAACTGTAAGAAGGTGCCAAAAACTGATAAAGGAATTTGAGAAATTTTAAAAAGAAAAAAATTATGTTCAGGGCAGCTCCATTGCCTCCAAACTTTGAAAAGTGTTCCATGGATGGCTTAGGTGGCAGTTTGACTCAACTTAAAAAGGCCTACCATCATTTCCCAAATGATAAGATTGTACTGAAGTGTTCCTTAATTATGGTCAAGACGTTATATTTTAATTTATCAGATTTCCTTTATTGGTCTGTCAAAAGTGATGAAGCCCACGAAACACAGGTACACTAGAAGGGGGCAGGGGCAACCACCTCTCAACCAAAAATTGGAGAACACTAAGAAATTTGGTCAGAAGGACAAAACTAGTGCAGATAATCAAATACAATTTATAGAAAATCAATGTTTTTCCGTGATAGGCCATTTGAAAAGGTATGAAATCAGGAATGTGGATTTCGGGAAAGTATTACTCCCCTCGAAAGTTTGGCTTGCTTGCAGTACGTCTAACCTTGATTCACTCATATTGATCTCAACAGAAATATGTTGTTGTTTAATCCTCAAACAAGATGCATTAAATAAACTGGAAATGAATCCCTTCTGTATTTGCTAGTGTTCAAGAAGAGTCAGTGCAACAGTGCAATATAACTTCATGTTATTTACCTGAATTTCCTGATTATGTTTGATGGTAATCATTCCAGGCATCTCTCAGTGCATCACCATAACACTAGTACATCCAATCTGAAAATAGACATCAAAAGTTACAAACAAACGGCAGCAAATGTATGCTCTATCAAGTGTGGTTACATCGATCTTTTCAATGATGCTTCGTTGGAACAGTGCATTAAGGCAATGTCACTGAAGTAGCACATGAGACTCGTATGCTCAGACAATTTGGTACTAACACGGTGAAGTGAAGCATTGCAGTATTTTTACATTAATCAGACAAAAGAGGTCAGGCAGGTACCAAGGCAATGTGTCTGATCAGTGTGATATTTAACTTTTTTGTCATGTTAACAAATCAGTTCACTCAGTTCATTTTGGTGTAAATGAATAATTAATTGTATGCTTTTTACATATCGACCATTTGTAACTGGCTGTCAGGATCTCGCATCAGCTCTTATAGTTGGGACGTAGGGGCCCACTGACTTATTTTGCCACGGGGCCCGAAATGCCGCCCCTGTCAAAGCCTACATAAGAGATGGATTAACTGAAAATGGTGAATGATCATCTTGATGGAGAGACGTTCTTCCGTCATCAAAATCAAAACACTTTTTTCACTTTGAATTGATTTATCTTTCATGAGAGTCTAAATACTCTAATAAATTAGAGTTAGTTCAAGGACTGGCCGTGGCTGGGATTTAGAAATTTTCGTTCTCCTTCTGATTTTTTACAATTTGTCGGATTTAAAAGTGTTATTCTTAAAATTAAATACAATCAAAGTAGAAGTTACAGCTCAATTACTATTGCAGCAAGTAGAAGTTTTACAAATCTGCTGTTTTAAAACCGTGACTAAGGTGTTTCAGAGTTGACTGTTCTTCTCATAGTTTTTATTTGGCAGCCAAAACTGTCGGCTCAACTGTTTGGATCATAAAATCTCATCAACTTGAATTTCTGTGAGTGAAGCTGCACCATGCATGCAGCATTGACATCCTGCTGGCTCAAACACTGAAGTTGTTTTCCTACCCTAAGTGCTATGTAATGGCAATTCAAGTACCAAGTGGTCTCAGAAAGTTTGAAAGAGCAAACGAAATAGGCTGCAAAGCCTGGGACTATCAAAAAAAGCTTTTTTCTGAAATTGGCTGGTTCGATCTCACCCATTTGCAAATTTGATGGGCTCAGTTTAAGACTGAGGATTTTTGACTTTGATTGCTTCAAATAGTGTTTTGAATACTCCAAACATCCCTGACGCAATCTTCCTTTTTGGCGCTGTTGCCTTCCAAGAGTAGCAACTGTTGATTTCAAAACAAAAAAGTCAAAGAGATTTTATAAATATCTAAGTATTTTCATTATCTGAAAATGATTCTTTGCATTGCATCCTCTTCAGCAATGATGCATGATCAATCAAAATTTGCAAACAGATTCATTTAAAATTTTCATAAGTTTGCTATTTTCTTATTAGTACCCATATAGATTATTCTTTGAGGACTACATTTCAAGAAACCTTTCTTCCTACTTTTTAAATTTACCTTCATTATGTGTATTTGTTGATGGACAAACATTTTTTATATTTGATATGCTTTATTTTGCATCACCCTTGACAAGATCAGGCATCAGGATAAAAATACATTATGAAGACAAAATCAAAAAAGATACTTTATAAAAAACCTTGTTTTAGGATAAATCATTGCTTCCTTGTCCTCATGAATTATTCAATCAGATATCTGACTGCCTGCCTTATTCAGGCTCTGTCAAAAACTAATGTAGACTGTAGCTGTACAATGATAATGTCATTTGAGAATGTTCTGCAATATAGACTTACTTAAGGCTGACAAGGTCATGACAAACATTTACATAATTACTGTGCAATCTTAATGCATGTACTCCCAGATATGAGCTGACATTCTGTCAAATATAAAATACCTCTTGTTCAATGACATAGCATCCCATAGGAAAATATTTTAGAAAATTGCACAAAAAGGCAATTGTACTATCAGGCAAAGCACTAAATAAAGCTAATAGCCTATGGTCAAGCAAGTAACACCAAACTGCTTGCATTGAATGACGGGAGCACACCATTGATGTTAGACCATTAATTTCCATTTAAAAACTTTAAAGCAAGGCAGTCCTGTCAGTGACCTTGATATCGATATTTTATTTGCCAATGAGTCGAAATTTGTTGGTTTTTTTTTTCGACTACTTTGTTGGCAAAATGTACACAGTATTAGGTACACAGTCTTGTCAGTTTGGACCATTTTGCTTTGCGTCAAAACTGATAATTTGCTGAAAGTGCAGAGAAATTCTGCACAATATGTTCAAACCCCAAATGTTATGAGCAGGAGCGTTTTGTATGGTATCCCTCTGTGATTTGAGCAAATCAGAATTGGTAAAAAACCTGCATGACAGTTTGGCCTGTTTGGAACTTATTAAAGTAAATGTCCGAAGTTGGAATGTGTTCTGAAAACTCATTATTGCATACCAACATCCGCCATTCATTCGAAGTCTGAGACCCGACATTAATGAAATCATCCTGTTTAGTCATCTGCAAAGTTATTCCATGAATACGATTCATTCTTTGACACTATTTCATCCTGTTTTTTTTTGTTTGGCATTTGAGATTAGGCCTAATGTATGTTTCTAATTAGGTAGCAAGGTATGAAAAGTAAATTCTGGCCACCTTGACCGGGAGAGCAGTGAAAGAGAGTGTGACAAGCTACAGTGTAGGATGAGGCTATTGCTAAAATCTCTCCGAATGATATTTTGACTTATACAATGATATTACAACCAAATCACTATTTTGTGTTGCAAATATATTTTGATCCAAAAAGTGCCATTTTTTGCATACCCCCAAGGGATACACTTCAGAGTGAATCAGGAAAATGAACCTATTCCTATTTACCATCCCCTTACTTCAGGCTAACGTTACCTATAGCGCTCTATCTTTGGAGGTCACAAAGATTAATAAGTTCTACAGAGATTCTTCAACACACAATATAGGGTTTTTGTCAACTGAGAAACATAACTTTTGGCATTTCTCATTGTCATCTTTCTGCATATGACAACCAAATAGCTGTTTTTTTTTTTGTAATTGAGAATATATATTGATCCATAAAGTTCCATTTTGCTGAATGTGTTTTTAAGGATTGAGTCACTCTCATCCTCCTTATTTTCTTTCTGAGTCACAGGAAACACAATTTGAAGATTTACTCCAAATTTTGGTACGTTGATTAATAATTATCTTTGCGTAAATAGTAAAGAAAGTTTTATATAATGTTGTGATCTCCCGTTTGCCAATCCATTATTCCTTTCTATTTGCTGAGTTCCAGTTCTATTATCATAATCATTTCATTGCATTGTCTTTTCTTGTATGTTTAGGAATAGACAAAAATAAAGTAAAATTGGCAAATCTGAAATTCATTAGATTATTTGGATATGACCTCACAAGGAAAATATCAGAATTTCTGTAAATACTTATAATTCATCGACTGTAGATCTGCCATGGATTTAATTTTTTGGGGTATTTTTTTTTTCAAATAAGGTCCTGAGCTCAAAAGGTTTTTAAGGGTTTGAAAGGGTTTCAGATCTTGCTTGAAACACGCCTGGTGCTAATGGCAGTAAGAGTCGTTCAGAGCTAAAAGCACATATGCCCCCAAGGGAAGAAAACTTCAAGATAGAGTTTAAATTGGACCATCAAGCTGTGTAACAGCCTATGTTTAAACCTTTTCAGACTCACCGCAAGTCTTTAAATATGTCTTTCAAAAGTTGTTGCCTCGTGACAGACAGAAGGAATGTTTCCAAAGTGCAAGATGGCATTTAGAGATAAGAAATCTTCAAGTAAGGCAAGAAAAAAATACAGACAAAGACCATTATTCTTATTGTAATGTCTAATATTTTACAAACTGAAATATTTCAATAAAAATTTAAAAATTGGTGAAAAAGTTGGTTGTTCCAATCAAATATATGAATCGCAAAAAATAAAACGAACACCATTGATGCCTACTTCTAAATATAAAAGTATGTCTAAATTATTTCTGCCAAATGTCACCACTATTTTATATTCTTGGAAGCTGCCCCAGGTGACATTTTACAACCAGGAGGCAGCTTAGTTTGTGACAAGGGCCTGACCCTCACTTACCCCATATGACATATCTTCCATTCCTTAAATGGAAAAGCTGTACAATGCTATTCCCAGCATCTGGATTTATTATGTGTATCTATAGAAGTCCTTTGGTCTCTAAACGGTATAGTTTGATATTCTGCAGCATAAGTCACCAAATAGATTATCGATTTATTTGGACTCCGTTTTGTTAATAAAATATGGTATTATCACAATTTACCAACAGTCCTGATTATAGTTGGATAAACATGGTATTTTACATTGTCCAATTTCTTTGCCAAATAAGTTTTAAAAATGACAATTGTAAATGAAAACTCACACCCTATTTCATTATCCTGAACTGTGACTATAGAACCTCTTCTATTCAGAGATAATTGTGCCAAATAATGATCCCCATTTTAGCAGATACCTCATTACATTGTACAGCAATATAAGATCGACTGGCATGATTTAATTGCACTCTGCATCTTAAAAGAAAGCATTGTGGCTTGGTGATAGAGATGGTAAATCATACCATTGCATTATTTACTTACTATCTTAAATTGCCTAACTAGCTCTATACTGAACATATTGCAGGGTTGACAAAGTATTGTTGTGTCAAATTTGCTCCCAAATATCAGTAAGGTCAAACATTTTATGAAATGAAGCAATGTACCCAGTTAGTGTTTATAATGCAGCTGCAACCTTCTAAGGCCCTTCTGGAAACCACTGAGCAGTTTTAGTTTTGTATTAGCCTGTTTTAATTTTAGGTTGGGTAAAATTGTTACCTATCAGTGCTATCACTCAATCTCTCGAATAGTGGTCACAGAGATTAATAGCTTCTGCCCAGATTTATCTCTAGTGGAGAATCTCCACACAATATAAGACATTTTGTCAATTGGGAAACATAACTTTTGGCATTTCTCATTCATCTTGTGCAGCATATGACATCCAAATCGCTGTTTTGTTATTGGAAATACATATTGATCCACAAAGTTCCATTTTTGTAGATACCCGAGGAACACTTCATCCTGTCAAACTTCCTATAATAAAACCCACTCAGGGTGGTGGATCAGTCCACTGAAACCCATGAGTGGTCTGGCTGGCGGAGGAACCCACGAGTTGCGAAGCCACGAGTGAGTTCCGCAGACCACTTTGGTGGATGGATCTAATTTATTTATTACATAATTTATTTATTTGTGGCACTACTTCAGATCACACATGAGGTCACAATCATGACACATGACATCACAACAGCAGCAAATGATGTCACAATAGCAGTTGAGCCACTATGATATCATCAGCATTGGTGATGTCCCCAGCAGTCATGTGACTTTGTCCGCTTTGTTTATAGCAACCAGTCAGGCTCGACCCACTTTGTCTTTGTTTATGTTTCAGTTTGATCTGATTGGTCTGGCCACCATCAAAACATTAGATCCATCCACCAAAGTGATTAGGTCATTATGATTTTTAATTATCCATATTCAAGCATTAAAATGACCTCATAGGTTGTCAAAATAGCAGAAAATGTGGGATATAAATAAAACCCACTCAGGGTGGTGGATCAGTCCACTGAAACCCACTCGTGGTCTGGACTGATCCACCACCCTGAGTGGGTTTTATTATACTCCCCAATACTTCAGACAAAACCTTTTACTGGATCGCCACTTCCAGAAAGGGGCCAATCAATTAAATAAAAGTTGGTGAAACTGAAACTTAAATCAAATCAAATTGTTCGTGTGGTGTACTCAAAAAACATAATAGTCAAGTAGATAAACCAATTTTTTTTTTTTAAAGATCAGTTTAATGTGATTAGTCAAATGATGCCAGTCAATCAGATCAAGTTGATATTCGTAAGTATTTATTTCACAAAATCTCATTTTAATCTGTTGGATTTATGTATCAGGAAAAAGTTAATCCAAAGATTTGCCTTATCAGTAAGTTGAAACTTGACTGAGATGCATTCAGTTTTCTAATCCTTTACAATACTTCAAGTTTGTGGTTAACATTATCTGGGATTAAGGGATTAACAAAGGAAACAGCAACAAGCTGCAGCTTCAGTATGGAATAGACAAATGCAATGGCTTGATTCAGAAGATGGATTGAGTCACTATTGGAAAAGACACTCAATTCTGAAGTATCTAGGAGAAAACACAGAATGTGCAACCTCACTATATAGACTATTCATTGCAGCTTGGGGTTGTGCGGGGGGGGGGGGATGGATATGTACATATGCCATTTTAATTTCATTGTTTTTTTTTTTTCAATTTAACTGGTTGTCTTATAGATATATCTTCAACAAAATGTGGTCTCTTATCATATCATTAGTTAGGGCCCATGTATTTTGATGGATTGCCTTGGAGGTCTCTTGATAGAATACCACCCAGCCTAAACAGGCATTTGGTATTAGTTTCATGCTTTTCCAGTAATCCTTAGGGCACAACCAAAAGCCTTCATTATAAAACTCGTTTATCAAGACCCATGTTGGACTAATTTATCATTGAAAAATTAATTTCTTGCAAAAAGCCTGTCAGCTTAAAGAGGAAGAAAAGTACAATAATAATAGCAGTTTTCATAATACTAGACTTTCAAACTGTTATTCTATCCAAAGCTGAGTGAAGTTGTGTGACTGTGACTTCAAATGTCACACATGCCAGCTGCAAATCTACAAATTTTATGAACACTGCTGTAGTGCTGTATAGATAGGGCTTCCATTTATCTTTCTCCTATCTTGGTATTGCGGGGGGAAGGTGCGTCTAGCAGTAGCATGCTAGGCTACTGATGGCTGGATCCAAGATTCGAATCCAGCTCTTGCCGGGTCACCGGGGCCTATGTTGGATAGCTGTTTCTTCACCTCATTGTTGTGTCCTCCTCCTGTCCTAATTAGTGTACCAAGCGCATAAATACAGGACAGAAAGCCCCAATCTTCCATCCACCCATCTATCTATATTGGCATATATTTCTACATTTAGTTGAAAAGCAGCTCTGTTGATTCATGAAAAGCACAAGATGGTAATTGTCTAAAATTCGTTTGTCATGATTTACCAGCAAAGTTAGTTGAGAAACTGATCTCCATATCTATGAGC
The DNA here is from genome assembly GCA_026936325.1 of Platynereis dumerilii. Taxonomy (NCBI): domain Eukaryota; kingdom Metazoa; phylum Annelida; class Polychaeta; order Phyllodocida; family Nereididae; genus Platynereis; species Platynereis dumerilii. Next base: position 2,028,556 of record JAPTHN010000060.1, on the reverse strand, counting down.
AATTGCTCATGCATACAATGTCCTTGGTTAAATTGTGCTCAAAATAGGCAATTTTATGTATCGCTCATCAATCGCAGAGTGCAGATCAATGAATAGCAGGATATGAATAGCGAGATATTAAGACAGAGTCAGTTATTTTATTTGCTAATTTAAAAATTGTCAACTCTTATACAGGGTCCATATAAATTCTTCAGAATGAAACTGCAGTAAATTGAAACTTGATAACCATAATTCCTGATTTTGCGAAAAGAAGAGAATACAACTGATCTGTATAATAATTGTCCAATTCCACACATTCTGAATAATATGTTGGCTTGAGCCGCAGGCAATCTTATTTTAAAAGGCTCCCTTTCAGAAATACAGCAATATAAAAAAGCAAGGTAATATGCTTTTTAGTTATTTCGATATAATTACACAGTTTAATACACAGATAAATATGAAGTTCCCAGGAAAATTATACTCTTCCTGAACTTCACATCGGCCTATTTAAGAGTATGGCGGCTTTTGAGACATCCCCCAGCCGTCAAGTGGTCCAAGCAGGTCTAATCTGGCACAGTGCCAAAAATCAGGAAAACAACATTCACGCAGCCAAAATAACAATAAGGTGGGGTGTTTCACTGAAAAATCATGAATCTCAGAAAGGTACGAAAGACTCCTTTGATCATCCTGTCTTTAGACGTCTGATTATAGAATGTAAAGTTATGTTTATATAGCATCTTTCATGATTGTACATTGAGTGTAATTTGTTTTATCCATCCCTAAAAATGTGCCTAAAATGGGACAATCCGGGGGTAACAGCAAAATGACCGCGCCAGCGGCTGGCCGCGGTCATAATAACGTGTACAGCTCTGTTGAACTCTGACAAAGAAGTTAGCCCAGGGTGTAATCTGCAAAATATTACAAAGTATAGGAAGAGCAAAGCAGCCGTCTTGAGTGACAGGTGATGGGATAAATAGGGAAGATGCCTCAACTTTCCATTACTAAAGCTACTTCAAATCTTGGCTTAACTAGACTGAACTGTAACAAGGTGCCAAAAACTGATCAAGGAATTTGAGAAATTTTAAATTGGCAAAAAAAAAGAAAACAAAATGGGCCGGGTAGCTCCATTGAATCCAAACTTTGAAAAGTGTTCCATGGATGGCCTAGGTGGCAGTTTGATTCAACTTAAAAATGCCTACCATCATCTCCAAAGCGATATGATTGTACTGACATTTGCCTTAATTACGGTCAAGATGTTATATTTTCCTGTAATCATATTTCCTTTACTGATATGTCAAACATGATAAAGGCCAAGAAACACAGGCATACTAGAAGGTAGAAGGGGGGGGGGCAGGAGTAACCACCTCCCCTCCAAAAAATTGGAAGATATTAAAGAAATTTTTGCTAGAATGTAAAAAACAAGGCAGATGATCAAATAAAAGTTATTGAAAATCGACGTTTCCACAAGATAGGCAAATTGAAAGGTATGAAATCTGAAATGCGGTATTTGGGCAAATGTTGCTGGCTGTCCCTCGAAAGCTTGCTTGCAGTACGTGGATGTCAAGAAAGCCAACCTTGATTTACTCATATCGATCTCAACAGAAATATGTTGTTGCTTAATCCTCAAACAAGATGCATTGCCTAAATAGGCAAGGAATTCCTTTTGTATATCTGTAAATGTGCAAGAAGAGTCAGTGCAACAGTGCAGTCTAACTTCATGTTATTTACCTGAATTTCCTGATTATGTTTGATGGTAATCATTCCAGGCATCTCTCAGTGCATCACCATAACACCAGTACATCCAATCTGAAAATAGACATCAAAAGTTACCATAAAACTACAGCAAATGTATATTGTATCAAGTGTGGTTACATCGATCTTTCCAACGATGCTTCATTGGAACAGTGCATTAAGGCAATGTCACTGAAGTAGCACATGAGACTCGTATGCTCAGACAAGTTGGTACCAATGCGGTGAAGTGAAGCATTGCAGTATTTTTACATTAATTAGACAAAAGAGGTCAGGCAAGTACCAAGGCAATGCGTCTGATTAGTGTGATGTTCAACGTTTTGGCATGCTAACAAATCAGTTCACTGAGTTCATTCATGGTGTAAATAAATTATTATTATATGCTTTTTAAATATCGACCATTGAGACCATGTAACTGGCCCTCAGGATCCGTTACTCTCAGAGACGATACTTGGCTCTCAGGGCACAGGACAAGGGCCAATAAGTGAAATGTCATGTGATAGTAAATACATATATAAACCAGCCTGGTCTAAAAGATAAGTCACACTTTGTATATGCCATATTAATCTGAACATGGAGATCATACTTTACATTTATTAATAGATTGTACTCCCTGTACATGCAAAAGATGCAACAGCAGTGAGCTTACTTCCTTAAATTAATTTTTTTCTTAGGCAGAAAACTGTCGATCCGAGAGGCTAAAAATTAATTTAGTCTGGCCTAATCCTGCAATAATTGTATTAAGGATATCTGTCAAATATTAATATAAAGAACATGCCATTTGGGTAATTACTTCTCTTTGAGATATATTTCCGAGCCTGCATCAGAGATGGATCAACTGAAAATTGTGAATGATCATCTTGATGGAGAGACATTCTTCCATCATCCAAATCTAATCATTGTTTTGCTTTGAGTTGGTGGATCCTTTTGGCAAGTAAAATAATCTAGAATATGTGGCCTTGGCTGAGATTTTGAAATTGTCCCACTCCAAACATTTTATATGGTTAGAAATTACAGTGGAATTAACAGTGTTATTCTGTAAATTTTAAGGTCAAACTTCATGAAGAGTTGAACTGTAGAAGTTACATCTAAATTACTGTTGTAGCAAGTGCAAGTTTTACAAATCCACTGTTTGAAAACCATAAGGAAGTGACCATTTAGTCTCAAGGGGGGGGGGTCTTAGAGTTTTTGAAATGAAAAATTTCTTGGTCGGTTTGTAGAAATAGATAAAGTCTTTTTGGGTAGTCTACAATAGGGTGATGCAAAAAAGTGAAGTTTTGAAATGTTAATGGGGCACCCCCTGAAGTTGTTCCAATATATGAAAAAAAAATTCAGTAAAAATTTGAGTTCAATCGGACAAAAATTAGAGGGTGCTACCGCATCATGAAAATTAACATTAGTATTCAATACAAAAATATCCAATATTTTGGTATGTAGCGAGTTCAACTATACCTGGTTCACCAAACCATTGCGGCATGGTCATAATTTTTGGGTCTGGTTGTCAGAACAGCGGATCAATGCAAATTTGGATTATTCTTTACTTCTCCATGCCGCTACCACCAGACTAACGAGGATAAAATAGTCAAAATATACGAAATTCGCGGTATTTAATAACATTACGGGTTTTAATGTCACAGAAATGAAAGTTACTTCAATAGATGGAGCATGAAAAGAGCTTTAATTTGAATACCGACACTGCTATACTCTGACCATCTGACCCCATTGAATTAGGTTATTTGTCATTAACAATTATTTGCGAAAATTCTCAATATTCAAAGCAATGCTGTAGTACTGTAGAATATAGAAACATAGTAATGTTGGTATTCAAATTGAAGCTCTTTTCCTACTTAATAAGATGGAGCAACTTAAATTTGTGTGCCTTTATTCCTGGTTATGTTATTCAATACCGCGTATAACCTGAATACTGTAAAAATCGGGCAAAATTTGTTGCTTTAGGAGTGCCCTGTAGCCTGAAATGACCAGACATTGGCAAAATATGATTGGATATGTGATGAGAATAGTGGAAAGCTTAAATAAGAAAAAAATTACCAACACTCTAGTGGTAGGATAACTTCCTTCACCTATCACCCATAAAACTGGGATTTCGCCCATTGCGATACAATGTTATCTTTCAAATTGCGGTAGCACCCTCTAAAATTTGTCCAATTTGGCCCAAATTTTTACAGAATTTTTTTTTCATATATTGGAACATAATTGGGGGGTGCCCCATTGATAATTCAAAAATTTATTTTTTTGTGTGCAATCTGCATCACCCTAGTCTGCAATAAAGAATTTCTGCCAGGGATATTTCTGAACAAGGCGTTGCTTGATTTATGAATATTTAGGGATTTTGCGCATTTGAAATAAATAATTACTGCCACCGCTACTGTGAAATAAATAAAAAATTTCCTGCCGAGGAAAACTCCAAGCCCCCCTGGAAATAAAATGGTCACCCCAAAACTGAGGCTTTATGCAGTTGAATGTTTTTCTCGTGGTTTTTATTTGGCCACCAATACAGCTGGTTCCACCGTCTTTTATTAAATCTAGTCTTCTGGAATTTCTGTGAGTGAAGCTGCACACATTTTCATCTTGCTGGCTGAAACTCTAAAGCTGTCTTACCACCCTAAGTGCTATATTATGGCAATTTAAGTACAAAGTAGCTCTCAGAAAGTTTGAAAGAGCAAACGAAATAGGCTGCAAAGCCTTGGACTATCAAAAAAAGCTTTTTCTGAAATTGGGTGGTTCGATCTCACCCATTTGCAGATTTGAACGGCTCAGTTTAAGACTGAGGATTTTTGACTTTGATTGCTTCCAATAGTGTTTTGAATACTCCCCAAATCCCTGACGCAATCTCCCTTTTGACACTGTTGCCTTCAAGGAGTAGCAACCATTGATTTGAAAACAAAAAATAGCATGCAATGCATGCACCTCGTCCTCGAGCAATTATATATAACTCAATGGGATATGATCATTACATTACATTATCTCTATAAATTGTTAAAAGTTGCATTCTATCTATAGATCTATCAATCTACCTATCAATCTAGCTATCTGTCTATCTATGTGTCTGTCTGTCTATCTATCTGTCTATCTTTAGTAATTGGCTGAAGCATAAATCTCTGGTTGTGTGCACCCCACTTTGTCTCAGGGCGGAAGGGCCAAAGGGAAGAAGAAGAAGATGCTTCTCAGAAATCGTCTGCTGAGCAGGGAGGAATTTGGGAGATTAAAGTTAACTATTTAGAGCAGTGAGACATAAGATTAAAGCCAGGGCATCTTGTGCAACAGTGTAAACACTGGGCATCATAATGGCATCATAACTTTAGGTGGTTCTTGCATCTGTGAAATGCTTTTCGATCCACACCAACTTTTGATATGACAATCCCATTGATGACGACAAAGGGCCCGAGGCCCTGCTCTCGGACACAAAAAGTCAAAGAGATTTTATAAACAGCAAAGTTTTTTTCACTATATCAAAAAGATTTTTTGCATTGCTTCATCTTCAGCAGTGATGCATGATCAATCAAAATTTGTAGACAGATTCATAAAAGTTTCATAAGTTAGCTGTTTTCTTATTAGTACTCATATAGATTTCTCTTTGCGGACTACATTTTAAGAAACTTATCCCACTTTTTAAAACAATCTTCACAATGTGTTTTGTTATTGGACTAACAATTTTTGTATTAGACATACTTTACTCTGTATACGGGGAAAATACAGAAAATCTCATCTTATATAACCATTAGCAATCACTAACACAAAGAAGACTGATTGCACCTAAAATTTGCTCAGGCCCAAACTTTCCAAGCACCAAACGATATATGACTATATATGCGTGCTTGATTTTAGCGTCACCGTTGACAAAAATACATTATGAAGACAAAATAAAAAAAATACTTTACAATCATTGCTTCCTTTTCCTCATGAACTATTCAATCAGATATCTGATTGCCTGCCTTATTCAGGCTCTGTCAAAAACCAATGTGGACTCGGGACTGTACATTAATCATTTAAGATGAGAATATTCAGCAATATAGACTTACTAATGGCAGACAAGGTCATGACAAACACTTACACACACACAATTATTGTGCAATCTTGATGCATATACTTCTAGATTGGCTAATATGAGTGCTGTCAAATATTATCGCTGAAATATCTCTTGTTCAGTGACATAGCATCCCACAAGAAAAAGTTTAGCACAATTACAAAAAAAGCATCTGTACTATCAGGCAAAGCACTAAATAAAGATATGGTCAAGCAAAGGCAAGTAACATCAAACCACCAGCATTGAATGATGAGCGCACACCATTGATGTTAGATCATTACTTTCCACTTAAAAACTTTAGAGAAGTTTTTGTAGGCAAGGCATCACTGTCAGGGACCTCTGTATGGATGTTTTATTTGCCAAACAGTTGAAATTTGTTGGGTTTCTTTTTCAACTACTTTGTGGGAAAAATTCACACAGTATTAGGTACACAGTCTTGTCCGCTTGGACACTTCCTTTTTGCATCAAAACTGATACTTTGCTGAAAGCGCAGAGAAATTCTGCACAATAAGTTCAAAACACGAATGTTTTGAGCAGTGTTTTGTTTGGTATCCCTCCGCGATTTGAGCAAATCAGAATCGGTCAAAACTCACATGATTTCAAAAGGTCATACTTTAGAGGGATTGAAGTTACTTGTGTGAAATACGATCTCCAAAAGCTGAGCATTGAGCAATCATGTAAAAAATTATACACTACTTTTTTTTTCATCAGGAAGTCATTTAAATGAATATATGATTACAATTGCCTTCCAAATTTTGACCGGTATGGAACTTATTAAAGTAAATGTCCGAAGTTGGATGTGTTCTGAAAACTCATTAAATTGCATTCCAACATCCGTCATTCATTCGAAGTCTGAGACCCTACCATCATGAAATCATCCTGTTCAGTCATCTGCAAAGTTATTCCATGAAAATGATTCATTCTTTGACCCTTTTGCCGTTATCCCATATGCTATTCAGAGGGCATGGTCAGTTTTGTTAGTATAAGGGGATTAATGTATGTTTCCATTAAGGTAGGAATGTATGAAGAGTGTATCCGTCTCAGGTAAATTCGTGTCACCATGAGGGTTGACTGGGAGACGAGCAAAAGAGAGTAGGACAAGCACAAACTCATGTGGAGGACCAGGCTATTGTTGAAGTCTCATCCAAATGATATCAGGACCACGGAAGAATATCAAGGAAACTTGTATATCCTTCTATGTTGTCCTATAGTAATATGATGATGAATTCATGGAGAGTTTATTGTCTTTGAGGCTATGAATTATATGAGATTGATATTACTGTGGTCCTAGGAGTGTGTATTCAATAAGAAACAAATTACAAAGAGTCAATCTTTTAATTATGGTTACATTAACTTCTAAACAATTCTGTATTTCCAAATCTTCACAATAATACAAAACATAGCTTTTGTCATTTTTCATGAATTCATTTCTTTCTGCATATATATGACAACTAAATCTCTATTTTGTTATTGCTAATATATATTGATCAAGAATGTGGCAAATAGCATAAAACCCCAAGGACACTTCAACCTGTCAAGCTACTTCATATATTTTTTGTCTGCAGTAATGTCAGGATGGGAGCTTACCAGAGTGAATCAGGAAAATGAACCTATTCCTATTCTCCATCTCCTTACTTCAGGCTAACATTACCAATAGCGCTCCATCTTCAGGTCAGAAAGATTAATAAGTTCTGCAGAGATTCTTCATCACACAATATAAGACATTTTGTCAATTGAGGAACGTAACTTTTGGCATTTCTCATCTATCTCTTTCTGCATTTGACAACCAAATAGCTGTTTTGTAATTGTGAATATATATTGATCCACAAAGCGCTATTTTGCTGAATGCCTTACTATGTAAAACTTATGCTCTAAAGCCATATTTTTGACAAAGATATCTTGGATGGGATTTGTTTTTTTAAAGGACACTCTAATCCTCCTTACTTTCTTTCTGAGTCACAGAAAACACAATTTGAAGATTTACTCCAAATTTTGGGATGTAAATTATCCTTGCATGAAAAAAATCAAGAAATTTGATAATGTACCAGAACTTTGTAAATCTGTTATCCCTTTACATATTTTCAGTTCCAGTTCTCTTATCACTGATTCCAATTTTCTTGTATGTTTAGGAATAGACAAAAATTAAATAAAAACTAGCAAATCTGAAATTCATTTGATTATTTAGATATGACCTCACAAGGAAAATACCAGAGAATTTCTGTAAACACTTATAATTCATCGACTGTAGATCGACTATATATTTTATTCATAGCATTTTTTTTTTCAAACAAGGTCCTGAGCTCAAAAGGTAATTTAAGGGTTTGAAAGGGTTTCAGATCTTGCTTGAAACACGCCTGGTGCTAATGGCAGTAAGAGTCGTTCAGAGCTAAAAGCACATATGCCCCCAAGGGAAGAAAACTTCAAGATAGAGTTTAAATTGGACCATCAAGCTGTGTAACAGCCTATGTTTAAGGCAAAACCTTTTCAGACTCACCGCAACTCTTTAAATATGTCTTTCAAAAGTTTTTGAAAGCCTCGTGACAGACAGAAGGAATGTTTCTAAAGTCCAAGATGAGATTTACAGATAAGAAATCTTCAAGTAAGACAAAAAACATACCTGTAGGCAAGGACCATTATTCTGATTGTAATGTCTAATATTTGATAAACTGAAATATTTCCATAAAAACTGAAAAATTTGTGAAAAAGTTGGTTGTTCCAATCAAATATATGAAAGAAATAAAAGGAATACCAGTTATACCCACTTCTAAGTATAAAAGTATGTCTAAATCATTTCTGCCAAATGTCACCACTATTTTATATTCTTGGAAGCTGCCCCAAGTGACCTTTTACAACCAGGAGGCAGCTTAGTTTGTGACAAGGGCCTGACCCTCACTTATCCCTTATGACATATCTCCCGCTCTTTAAATGGAAAAGCTGTACGATGCTATTCCCAGCATCTGGATTTATGATGTATATCTATAGAAGTCCTTTGGTCTCTAAACGGTATAGTTTGATATTCTGCAGCATAAGTCATCAAATAGATTAGCGATTTATTTGGACTCCGTTTTGTTAATAAAATATGGTATTATCACAATTTACAAACAGTCCTGATTATAGTTGGATGAACATGGTATTTTACATTGTCCAATTTTTTGCCAAATAAGTTGTAAAAATGACAACTGTAAATGAAAACTCACACCCTATTTCATTATCCTGAACGATGAATATAGAACCTCTTCTATTCAGAGATAATTGTGCCAAATAGTGATCCTCATTTTAGCAGATACCTCATTACATTGTACAGCAATATAAGATCGACTGGCATGATTTAATTGCACTCTTCACCTTAAAAGAAAGCATTGTGGCTTGGTTTTTACTTACTGCCTTAAATTACCTTACCAGCTATACTGAACATATTGCAGGGGTGACACAGTATTGTTGTGTCAAATTTCCTCCCAAATATCGGTAAGGTCAAACATTTTATGAAATGAAGCAATGTACCCAGTTAGTGTTCATAATGCAGCTGCAACCTTCTGAGGCCCTTCTGGAAACCACTGACCATTTCTAATTTTGTTGTAGATCATTTTAAATGATACGTTGGGTAAAATTGTTACCTATCAGTGCTGTCACTCTATCTCTCGAATAGTGGTCATAACGATTAATAGCTTCTGCCCAGATTTATCTCCAGTGGAGAATCTCTACACAGTATAAGACATTTTGTCAATTGGAAAGCATAACTTTTGGCATTTCTCATTAATCTTGTGCATATGACATCCAAATCGCTCTTTTGTTATTGGAAATACATATTGATCCACAAAGTTCCATTTTTGTAGATACCCCGAGGGACACTTCATCCTGTCAAGCTGCCTCTTATATATTTTGCCAAGAGAAAATTCAGGATATGGGATTGCATCAATAAGAACTGGGAAGATGAGAGGGTTTCTATTCACTCCCCAGTACTTCAGACAAAACCTTTTACTGTATCACCACTTCCAGAAAGGGGCCAATCAATTAAATAAAAGTTGGTGAAACTGAAACTTAAATCAAATCAAATTGTTTGTGTTACTAACAAAATATAATAATTAAGTAGATAAACCAAAAGTTTTTTTTAAAGATCAGTTTAATGTGATTAGTTATGCAATGATTAATTTACATGGTAGGCAATGCTGGTGGATTCTGAGAGATAAAAAGGACAGAATCTGATGTGCCTCTCAATTTTAAATGGGTAATGTTAGCCCTCACTCCGCAAGTTTAAATCAAATTTCTTGATTGCTTATATGTGATTCAAACTGGAAGTATAGACAGCATGTATTGCACTTATCCTGGCATTTAAGTTGGTTTTATCGATGGGTTTTTCTTAGATTGGGCAGAAATCAATCAAAATACAATTTTGAAATATTTTTATGGCAAATTAAATACACTGCCATCTAATCTTGAGAAGATATTTCAAAATCACACACATTTCTCATTCATTGAGATGTGAGGCTAATTACAAATGTTCCTGACATTATGGCTTCTAAAGTGGTAAGGTGACAACAACATATGAAGGCCTTAGCACTTGTGTGACTCATCACCTCAGACAGACTGACACCAGCAAAGAGATGCAGTGGCTTGAAATATAGATTCATGTCATTATGTCAGATACATTCACATCAATTGGAAGGTAACCGTATTATTATGATGAAACAAAACCAAGAGACTCAGTTTTCTACTTTCACCATGAAACAGCTTGAAGCTCATATCATCTAGATGTGCTTCTATTTCTTGATTAGTTGAAAATATTCTGTTAATTTAAGTGTGATTTACTGTAATACTAAATCAGACTTTGATTAATTCAGCTCTACTGCAAATGAAGACCTTCACTGAAGCATCTTAAGAAAATGTATCAAGTCATGCCAGCCAATCAGATCAACTTGCCATTCTTTTAAAAGTATTTATTTCACAAAATCTCATTTAATCTGTTGGATTTATGTATAAGGAAAACATTCATCCAAAGATTTGCCTTATCAGTAAGTTGAAACTCGACTGAGATGCAATCAGTTTTCTAATCCTTGCAATACTTCAAGTTTGTGGTTAACATAATCAGGGATTAAGTGATTGACAAAGGAATTAACAACGAGCTGCAGCTTCAGTTTGGAATAGACAAGTGCAGTTGCTTAATTCAAGAAGATTGATTGAGTCACAATTGGAAAAGACACTTGATTCAGAAGTCTCTAGGAGAAAATACAGAATGCATTTATAAGAATGTGCTACATCGCCATATATATACATTAAATTCGTTGAAGTTCGGGGTTGTGCAGGTGGATGGATATGTACATATGCCATTTTAAGTCCATTTATTCTGCTCACTTAACTTATCGTGCCTTTCCTTAATTTGCAAGAGATGTCTAACCACTAAACCAAATTTCCTGGTTGGTAGAATACAGTATCATGCACCACTCAGAAGCTGAAATGTGAGGATCTTTCATCGTCATAAGGTCAAATAGTCTCTCTTTTGAGTATCTGAAGTTGGCTATATCTGATAAGGTCTAATAATTATGAAAATTAGACATGTATAGTCTTCTATCTATCTTCACTTAGGACCCATGTATTTTGATGGATTGCCTTGGAAATCTCTTGGAAGAATACCACCCAGCCTAAACAGGCATTTGGTATTAGTTTCATGCTTTTCCAGTAATCCTTAGGGCACAACCACAAGCCCTCATTATAAAACTCGTTTATCAAGACCCATGTTGGACTAATTTATCATTGAAAAATCAATTTCTTGCATAAGGTTGTCATCTTAAAGTGGATGAAAAGTACAATAATAATAGCAATTTTCATAACACTATACTTTCAGACTGTTATTTTACCCAAAGCAGAGTGAAGTCATGTGACTTAAAATGTTACACATGCCAGCTGAAAGTCTGCAAATTTTAGTAACACTGTTGCATACATATAGATAGGGCTATTTATCTATCAATAGTTAGTCAAATGAAAAAATGAATGTAATTGGTCATTTTATCCAGTCTGAACATGTTGGAAAAAAATGTATGATTAATTTTTGGTTTTTGTCGAATGTTGCATGTGTTCTATCTTCTGTTTTGTTATGGGGGGAGGGTTGGTCTAGTGGTAGCATGCTACGCTACCAATCGCTGGGTCCAGGGTTCGAATCCAGGTCTTGCCAGGTCACCTGGTCCTACACGCATGTTGGATGGCTGTTTCAATCAATCATCCTTCACCTCATTGTCCTGTCCAAATAAGTCTACTATGTGCAGAAATACAAGACGAACAGCACCAATCATTCATTCATCCATCTATCTATCTATATTGGTATATAAATTTCTCATTTAGTTTAAAAGAAGTAACTGTTGTTGATTCATGAAGAGCCCAATATAGGAATTGTCTCAAATTACTTTATGATAATTTATCAGCAAAGTTGATCAAGAAACTAATCACCATACCTATGAGCAATTGCTCATGCATACTATGTCCTTGGTTAAATTGTGCTCAGAATAGGCAATTTTATACATCTCTCATCAATTGCAGCTTGTAGATCAATAGAATAGTAAGATATGAATGGCAAGATATGAAGATAAAATATTTAAAAAATTCAAATAGTGTAAATCCTTAACTTTGATGATCGTTATTTTTTTGGAATAGTATTTATTCATTTGCAATCTATGTCAGGGGCTGCATCCACCTTCTGGCTATGGTATATATACTCGGGTGAACCGCCTTTTCAAAATACCTTGTAGTTAAAACATATAGTTAAAATATATTTATACTTGCAAAATAATGTACCAGGTGTAAGAAAATAAAACATAAAATCTAATAAAGTCTGTTATTTAATATGCTAATTTAAAATTGTCAACTCGTATGCTCAATATAGGGGCTATATAAATTATTTGTGATAAAACTGTAATAAGTTGAAACTGGATAATCCCAATTGCAGGAATTTGCGAAAAAGAAGACAATAACACTGTTTCTGTATAATAATTGTCCCATCCCACACATTCTGAATAATGTGTTGGCTTGAGCCGCAGACAATCTGATTTAAAAAAAGCTCCTTTTCAGAAAAGTAGAAATATAAAAAAAGCAAGGTAATATGCCTTTTTTGTTATTTTGATATAATTACATAATTTAATACACGGTAAAATATGAAGCTGTGTTATCAACAAAACTAGAAAAAAATAATTTTTTATAGCTATATCAGCTTTATTCCTGCAAGCTCCCATACAGAGCTATAAATGTAGTGGTATTACAAAGACAATTCACAAGGCCTATTCCGTAGATTACATACATCAATACAGAAGATGAAAATTTACATTGATGAATGCATTTGTTTTTGCACGTTTTTCTCCTTTTGTGGGAGCCACAGACTGAATATAATTATGATTGATTGATTGATTGAATTATTTAATGCACCCAATTGGCACGAAGCTGCTGGCTTAGGTGCATATTCACGTTAATTCACAAATGGAAGCAGTGGAACCATAATGTGGCTCCGTGGTACAGTGGGTAGGATCCCCACCTTGTACACATGAGGACGTGGGTTGGATCCTCGCTCTGGCCATGTCCAGAGGTTATCACTATAATGATTGGTATGATTGCCGTTCAGTATGGTGAGCGCCGGTGAGCAGATTTATCTGGCATGGGCGCTATATAAAATCATACTATATTATTATTATATTAGAATTAGCAATTTCGACAAATATAACAAATATTGTCAGAACAGTTATCATTGTGTACTTCTATTGTTTTACGGCGAGTATAATGTAAGCAAACCCTTCTCTTCCATGTATTTGAGCCTTTTGAATGATTAGTTCATCAGAACTATATCTCATATTAGGATATTATGTGAAATGTCAATAATATGACTATATGATCAATTTGAGGTCATTGACAACAATGGTGTGATGAAACAGCCATCAGCAATTCAAGAGGGTACATTGTATTCATTGTACAGAGAACACAAGCTAAAAGCTTTGATGTCTACAGGATTAGATGACTCAAAGTGGAACTATCAAGCTTTGTACCAGCCTATGCCTGGGAAAAACCTTTTAAGATTCACTGTAACCCCTTTCAACATGTCTTCTAAAAGCTGTGATGAGGTCTTAACATAAGATATATTTTTTGCTTAACCTGGCCTGGCTTCTAAAACATACACATTACAACATTGTTTCTTATCATAGCCGTAGGGAATAAAACGTGTATTTCAAAAATTACAGGTAATTATATAGAGGAAAATTATACTGTTCCTGAAGTTCACATAGGAATCCATCAGTACGAAACTAGTAAAGCAAAAGAGTTTCTATTCACTCTAGGAGAGAGACCCTTACTTCAGGCAAATAATTTTTCTGTATCAGCATGTCTGTCTACAAAGTTACCAATCAATGAAATGAAAATAGGTGAAATCAAAATCAATTCATAATATATAACATGCTTCGTTTATAACATTAATTTTCTAGTAAATAATGGTCTTGTAGTTTAAAGATCCAAATCTAGTTTAATATTTACTCTTGCAATGAGTATCCACCATTCGAATTCCAGGCAATACAAGCGAGGTCTGACAATCAAAAAGAAAAAATTAACCTTTTAATCCTGGGAAGCTATAGCAAATTCACACAACTTTCTGATTCATTGTAATGTAAGGCAAATTAAAAATGTTCCCGACATTAACGTTTCCGAAGTAGTAAAGGAGTCCATTTTTTAACATAGTAACTGGGAGACCAAATGTATTTGAAAGCTATGCTTCTTCTTTCCATATCAAAAATTGTCCTTTACTGCATTTTCAATTAACTTCTGCTTGCGCCATCCTTCCTTTTCCCAATAAATTCAAAATTGTAAATGTAAATGTAGACTTTTTTATAGTCCATTACACCGACGAAGTCAGTCTCAACAGACTTTACAATTACACCCTTGGCAGGCCTGTTCAAGCATGAGCCTTTCTCAACTCCCCGGGGAGTATACAGCCAGGCAGCCGTTTCCAGCGCACACAATGCTAAGTCACTCTACAATCGCCATCACTGCCTATAGCCAAGTACCCATTTACACCTGGGTGAAGTGAAGCAAAGAGTTATGGAGGATCTGCTCAGTTCCTCCATGCCATGGGTGGGAGTCGAACCTGCGACGTCTCAGTTGCCAGGCGAACACCTTATGCACTAGGCCACGGCACCTCTAAAATTTGTCTACCTTGATGGAAATCGGCCAAAACTATAAATCAGCAATCATTTCAACAGTTCAAAGTCCCTTTTTCAAGCATGTCATTACATATATCTGATAAATCGATCTTCAGCTGATTGATAGATGTCGCATATCAAAGTGCTACGAAGTTCTATCGGTCTCCTCGTCGAAAATCCTTAAAAAATGCTCTGTAGTAAAGTGACATCAACATACAAAGGCTTCAACACTGCTTTAACTCATGACTTCAGAAAGACTGGCACCAGCACATAGATGCAATGGTTCATCAAAGACTTGATTTCTTTTTCTTTGTGTTGAATACATTCACATCCATTGGAAGGTAGCAGTACTACACTGCATCTGACGAAATTATGCAAGTAGCTTATTTCGCAGTAGTACAAAAACTTTTAGGCCCAGCAGTGTGTCCTTTTCACATAATCATTGGATTGGGCTGAGAAATATTCCATGTGACTTTCATCGAGTTTGGTTCAGACAATGTTGACTTATGCCATATATTGAAATATTTTTTAGTGTCTGACGAAATTATGCAAAAACAACATAGTAAGTGGAAAGACAGTACAAAGGTTTAATTTTCAAATAATTGTACTCAAAACATTAGCGTTACATCACTTGGCTACTATTCACGTCAAAAAATGTTGCTTACTTGCTGTCCCTGCCAAGTAATATGCATAAATTGTCTCTATTAGAATAACATTGATTTTGCATATTTTTTTCAAATTTATTCTCCCCAAAACCTCAAAAATGGATCCAATCATTCGAAACATGCTTCTAGCAGTCACCTAATTCTGTCTATTTAGCTGCATGAAAAGGAAACTGAAGTAACATCTCTCACTTTGAAATGGCTAGGAATCAAAAATATTTCCGCGACCTGCCATTGGAATTGCATTGTGTTTACGATGTGCAGTTCCTTATTCAACAGTTTGTCAATTTCCAATGTGCAGCTTATCTCTCGGTTTAACTGAACTGATATCAGATGGTAACTTTTGAAGGCATTTTTAAAAAGATCAGAACTTTTTGAAAAAAAATATGCGAAATCAAATGTTATTCCAATGGAGGCAATTTATGCATATTGCTTGGCAGTGACAGCAAACAAGCAAAATTTTTTGATATGAATAGTTGCTAAATGATGTAATGCTAGTGTTTTGATCACAATTATTGAAAATTAAACTTTCGTACTGTCATTCCACTTACCATGTTGCTTTTGCATAATTTCGTCAGACACCAAAATATTTGAATATATGGCATAAGTCAACTTTGCCTTAACGAAACTTGATGAAAGTCACATGGAACATTTTTTAGCCCAATCCAATGATTATGTGAAAAGGATGCACTGCTGGGCCCGAAAGTTTGTGTAATACTGGGAAATAACCTACTTGCGTAATTTCGTCAGACGCGGTGTATTTTACAATGTAAAACAAACACCTAGAGACTGAGGTTTCTTTGCTGTTTCTATGAAATTGCTTGAAGTTCATTTGAGCAATGCACTGCAATTTCCTGATAAGTTAAAATATTTTGCTAATTTGCTGTAATAACCAGTCATACATTATTAATTGCAAGTGAAGACCATCAATGGAGCATATTACAGGTGATTTCATTAGTATGCGATTCTTAGGTTCTAGACCAACCAAATACATGAAATTTTTAGTTAATCTGATTGGTTTAGAAACAACAGAACGTCAAATATTGGATTTATCAAACGTAGTAACTGCTGCTTTAGCATTGATTCCTCACAGCCAAGTGTGAACACAGGCAGTGTTCACATGCTTTGCCCTTATTCTGTTATATTATACCAAGGTGTATTGCTCAAGCTCCCCCTATGGGAAAATGACAGTTGTCGTGTGCGGTCATATTTGCAGAAGTTGCCACAAATAGTATTCTTGGGATATCCCATGGCCACCAGGCCTGTTTTGTGGTGGCTGGGAAACAGGCTATAGTATGCTCACCAAAGGGCAGACTGAGGTTCTAATTTAATCAAGAGATGGCTCTGTGGTCTCCTAAATTCTGATTGGCTGTCAAAGGGAATTCCCTTGTGATGTATGCTGATATGGGTGCACACATAGGTAAGATTGGCCAAACAAGGTTTATGCGAGTCTAAATGCAGTGTAGTGGGTGGAAATCATCTCTAAGTGTAGCTGAGAGACTATTATCTCACAGAACCAACAAGAATGTTGTGAAAGGCTGCTCCTTGAGCAATTTTAATCAATTTTCTATATTTGCACTCCACCAGGCGGCACTTGAGCCATACACCTTCCTCTCTATCTCTAGAACTGCTAAGCCATTGTGATCATTCCGCCTGTGGTGTGAATGACAAGAATGGCATGGTAATGAAATCGCCTGTAAGAAGATGTATCATGTTAAATAATCAATTTTATAAAATTACATTCTTAAGTACTTATCTTACAAAATCTCATTTTGATCTGTTGGATTGATGTATTGGGCGGAAAATTAATCTGAAGCTTAGGCATATTAGTAACTTGAACATTGTCTTAGATGTGTTTTATACTACTTCAAGCTTGTGGTAAAAGCATTAGTTAGCATTATGTGGGATTAAGTGATTGACAAAGGAATCAACAACAAGCTACAGCTTCAGCTTAGAACAGAGTAATGCAATGGCTTAATTCAAGAAGATAGATTGAGTCATAATTGGAAAAGACCCTCGATTCAGAAGTCTCCAGGAGAAAACACAGAATGCATAAGAATGTACTACACTGTTGTAGATACACAAGTCATTGCAGCTTGGGGTTTGGGGCTATGGATGGGCCATTCTCAAATTTCGGGACAAAGGGTATAGCAAAAATGTCCTGTAACGGAGGGGACAATGTGGTAACGGAGGGGAATTTTTATGTAAGGAACAACAAGAAAAGGAAAAACAATAAAATATTAGTGTTACTATTATTTTCAGAAGTACTTCATCTCATATCAGTAGATTTTTTGGTCCAAATGTCGATTTCTTATTTTGATCTGGTAACGGAGTGGACGGTAACGGAGGGGAACAATTTTTTGCTTTTCGCTCATTACTGCTTTTTATTTTGGAGATAAGATAAAATAAATGCAGACTATTAAAAGCTGTCAAACTCAGCAATACATACATGAAATCATTCTTTAAAACTATCATTTGGTAAGCTTGGAAATGAAGGAAACGCAGGGGAAATTTTGGTGAGACCAAAAACATTTTCGATGAATATTTTGTCTTAATTTATTGAATACATGTTTTATGAAGTCTGCAAGGCAGTGGTAGTATTGCGCACATGCGTCTGATGACATTCATTGAAAAAGCTCATAAAAAATAATAACGAACCGAGCTATGGCAAGTAACGGAGTGGACAAAAAAATTGACATAAATTAGTGACACGATTATTGTATCAATTTAATCAATGAAATAAGACCAAAAAAAATTTGAATGTGAACTAAATATAAATTCAAAGTTATATTCTCATGAATTGTGCAAAGAAACTTTGAATATAATGGTACATTAGGAGGAAAATAAGCACTTGATTTTGTCATCTCATGTCCAGTGACAGGGAAAAACCATTGATTTTGCACGAATTCCTGTACATAATGCACACAAAAAAGGTCTAATGAATGACTTTTTGTTCCAAATGCAGTGGTCCTAAATAGAAATATGAAAAACAGATGCAGAGTGATGCTACAGATATTAATCGCATTCAAATTAATGTCAGGGAACTAGAGTGACGAAAATTGTCCCGAAATTTGAGAATGACCCGGACATGTACATATACCATCCTAAGTCCTGCTTGCTTAACTTATGCCATTCTTCAATTTGCAAAGACGTCAAACCACCAAGCCAAACCCCCAGTAAGTAGAATATAACACCATTTGATTGGGCCAAATTATACATGTAAAGTATTCTATTGATTCACGGTTGATATGAATATTTCAAAACAAATTGCTCAAAAAAGATGTGTTTATTTTACTGTTTTTCATTAGCGGCGTCAGCCAGCTGTTACAGTAAGCATTTTGGCTAATCTTGTTAGCACTCTGGTGATCGTCCTGTCTCACCAATCTCATTCAAACTTAAAATACAGTCTCAATGGAATTTTTCCTTGAGCCCAGTCGATTTTGGTGTTCCACAGTTACGAAAAAAAAATTAATTACGAAACTAAATAGACTGAAATTCAAGGGTCAAGGGTCAGCCGAATCTGTTTTGCTTCGTGCATTTCCGTGAGGGGGGGGGCGTGGCTTGTGAGCAATGATTGGTGCTCAATGCCCACGGGGTATTGTTCAATTTCTCTTAACACCAAGCAGCTATGTGAAGCCATAATTGCCATTCATTGAAGTATCAAAAATACCTTAATTTACCATCACTGATTGGTATTGACCTGTCAAGTCTTAAAGTGTTGAGTGACAATGAAGTGCAATTACGCTCTGACTCACACATCCTTGACATTCCCTTTTCATGTTGTCTTCTCTTTAGAATATTACTTTCCCAGTTATATCCAATCATTTCTTTTCTTTCCCAGCAGACCCAAATAACTCTTTATATAAACGAAACATATTGGCCTCTACCCACAACTGTTACTCTCTGATTAGTCTTTTGAATTCAGCACTTGATTAATTTGGTGTCATTACTTGATTGGTATTGAACAGCCACTGCTAAATTGGATGCGTCATTCAACTTAATATAAGTATAAATTGGTATAAAATTATACAAATATTTAAGAATCCTTAAAGTTGTAATGTAAAACCAGCAGGTAACTGTCTACACTACAAATGAAAGTCATTCGAACAAAATTATATCTCAGTAATAGCCCATGTCTTAGGTCTAATGATGTTACCCAATATCAAAACGATGTCTTCCGCAATTTCCTATAACAAAACTATCTTTGCTCCAATGAGTGTCATTTTTTCAACTCCAAAGTGTCACCTCTCTCAATGCTGTTTATCACGGGTAAATGCTAGTTAATAATTAATTTGGAATGACTTGTTGTATCTACACATCAAGCATTGCGCGACTCTCAGGACCTTATTAATGTTTTAATAAACATCAATTCAATAATATGAATATAATAGTCAATTAACCTCAATTTACACGAAATTGTCTATTCCAAGTGTATGAATTCAATTATATCTAAAATGCACACTGTATAAATTCTTGCTGCAGCATTAAATTATCCAGAGCTTGGGTCTTTCAAATAATATATTTAACAAATTCTCAGAAAACATTTATTTATTATTATTATTTAATAGAGACTTCAAGAAAATTGTTAACTTTACAGTTGATCACATTTTTATGCACATCTCGGTTGGCTTATTATTAAATGGCAATAATTGTAATGAATTTTGCACATTTCACAAGTGCCATCCAATGCTGATAACCAGACATGAATCTTTGACGCCGCTTAAAGTGCTTGCACGTTATTTTAGATTTATCTACCACAAAATTTGGGTTCTCATCCCACCATCAGTAAGGTCCCGTGTATTTTGATGGATTGTCTTGGAAATCTCTAGGAAGAATACCACCCAGCCTAAACAGGCATTTGGTATTAGTTTCATGCTTTTCCAGTAATCCTTAGGGCACAACCAAAAGCCTTCATTATAAAACTCGTTTATCAAGACCCAGGTTCAACTAATTTATCACTGAAAAATAGATTTCTTCTAAAAGAGCATAGATTTATAGTGTAATCTCATAGGCCATGAAAATTCAACAAAGCTAGAAAATAATTGTTTATGGCTACATCAGCTTTGTTCCTGCAAGCTCTCCTGTACAGATATAGTGGTATAAAAAGACAATTCACGAGGCCAATTCCATAGATTATATACATCAATACAGAAGGTGAAAATTTACATATATTGATGAATGCATATATGTCATTGCATATTTTTTCTCCTTTTGTGGAAGCCACTGACTGCATATTATGATTGATTGATTGACTGATTGACTAAGTTTATTTAATGCACCCAATTGGCACAAACCGCTTGCTAAGGTGCATTTTCACATTAATTTCACAAATGGAAGCAGTGGAATCATTACAGAATTAGCAATTTCGACCAATACAACAATTGCTGTCAGAACGGTTATCATATATACTTCTATTCATTTAAGTTGAGTATAGTAAGCAAACATTTCTTTACTATGCACTTGAGCTTCATCTGAACTATTGATGATATTGAGGATTTTATGGGAAATGCAAATATGACTAAAATATAATCAAGTTGAGGTCAATGACAACAATGGTGTGATGAAAGAGCATTCAGATATTCGAGAGGGTACATTGTATTCTCTCTGAGTTGTACAGAGAATAGGCTACGGACTAAAAGCATTGATGCCCACAGGGGAGTAGAACTAAAAGATGGGTTTAAATGGAACTATCAAGCTGTGTACCAGCCTATGTTTAGGGAAAACCTTTTAAGATTCACTGTAACCCCTTTCAGTATGTCTTTCAAAAGTTGTGATGAGGTCTTAACATAAGAAAGATCTAGTCTTTTTTTAACGTACACTGTAGCCTGGCTTCTAAAACATACACATTACACCAATGATCTTATCATAGCCATATGGAATAAGACATGTATTTAAAGAATTACAGATAAGTTACAAGGAAAATTATACCCTTCCTAAACTTCACATTGACCTATTTACTTGCCTCTGAGTTACACAGTATGTCGGAACTACTGGCAAAATTTCACCTCAATTTCCTGCGAAGAGTGCATCTCATTATCGTACTATGCGCAAGTCATTTCACCAAATGTCATCTCAACTTCTCTTTCACTTTCAGTGACTGCCCAAACTGACCTTATACAACCAGAAGGCAGCTTAGTCTGTGGCAAGGGCCTGACCCTCACTCATCCCTTATGACATATCTCCCATTCCTTAAATGAAAAAATCTGTATGTTGCTATTCCCATCAGCTGAATTTATGATGAAAGTTTGGCTGTAGTCTATAGGCTCTTTGAAAAATAGTCCGCTATACATTATACACTATATAAGAGATCAAAGATTGCTTTTCGGTCGATAAATGCTTTGCCTTTTACAGGATATCATATGGACTTGATACACCAGGATGTTAACAGCAGTTACATTACATGTGAGTTTAGTGAACAATCAGAAAATATTGGAATTAACTGTTTTGCATATCATTATACTGATTTTGCATTTTTGAGTCACTCAGCTGAACGTCATGATCTTGCTTTGAATAAACGGAATGACTAGATTTTTTATAAAATGATGAGAAATATCTGATTGATATACATCAGAAATGAAATGCATTGATCAAAGAAACTTAAAAAATTATTGTATTTAACAATTTTGTTGTTTTCATATTAAAGATAAATTATGCTGTAATCTGTTCACTGACAATCTCGAAATTAAAATAACACATACGCCTAAAACCTTTGTTATTATTGTTTTTACCATTAATTTCTGCATTTCGGTGCCTGTCTGTCGGAAGTCCAGAGTCAAACCAGTACACAAAACTTCATTACATCAGGTTACATTACTACTAATGATACCATTAGGCCAGAAAAAGTTTTTGTGTGTTTCTCACAAGGAAATTGATAGGAAATGTGTTTGACCTCTTCACTGTCACTAAATAAATAGAATAGTCAACCACTGTTTGTGGATCCACTTCTTTTATTGGTAATGTTTGAGCATTCAGTATGGATAGGTTTGCAAACATTATTGGCATATCTTGATAACGTATTCATTATCGAAACGGGCCATTGTTTAAGGAAACGGCATTCTTCTAACATCAGATTCTGTCAGCTTTGTGAGTCAGCAATTAAGTCATTGTATTACTTTGCTGCAGCTATTGGATGGATGGATGGATGATTTGGCCTGTATTTATGCACTATGTAGGCTAATTAGGATAGGAGGAGGACATGGCAATGAGGCAAAGGATGATTGAAGCAGCCATCCAACATAGGCCCATGCCCCGTTGACCCATCAAGAGCTTGTTTCGAACCCTGGATCCAGCAACTGGCAGCACAGCACGCCAACACGAGACTAAACCTGGCCCCCTGTTTCAGGGATAATCCGCTGGTTAATCCCTTTATTGATGACTGCATTGTCAGGAACAGAAGAACCCAAGTCTTTACGATCACAATTTAAGTACAAGACACCAAATGTTTCTCCCATCAGATTAGAAGTGCTAATGCTTCTCAGCTTTGGATTAATTTTCATAACTGTGGCAGATCAAATGAGATTTTCTTGGATTAGTAGGCATATTTAGGATTTGCTGATGATATGATACAATTCATACATTCTTATCTTTCAATTCTCAACTTTAAGTCTTAATTCAGCATAGAACGAATTAAGATCGATCCATCATAACTAGAATATTTATAAAATTATCCAGGAAATGTCTGACATATTACTCGGGCTATTATACTCTAGAAAAGGAGGATAAATGTTGTTTTACTTGCTTCCAAAAACAAAAAAGATCAGGTTCAAAGAATTATGTTCCACTTACAGATTACAGTGTGTCTGACGAAATTATGCAAGTTACTTATTTCACTCTAGTGTAAAAAACTATTGGACCCAAAATTGTGTCCATTTCACATAATCATTGGATTGGGCTTGGAAATCTTCCATGTAACTTTCATTAAGATTCATTGAGGCAAAATTGAATTATGCTTATTTTCAGTTAAAGTTTCAAATAATTTTCCTTCAATCATTAGCATTCTATCATTTGTCAACTATGCATGCCAAAACATTTCACTAACATGCTGCCTATGTCATGCAATATGTATTAATTGTCGCCATTGGAATAACATTGATTTTGCATAAATTTTTTTAATTTATGCTCTCAAAAATCTCAAAATAGACTGATCATTTTGGAAATGCCTTTAAAAGTTGTCTTTTTCCATCCATTTAGTGTAGTGAAACTGACCGAAAAGTTGCGTTTTGGAAATTGACATAATATTGGATAAGGAACAGCACATCCTAATCACAACGCTATTCTAATGGGAAGTTGTGGAAAGAACTTTTGATTGCTAATTATTTTAAAGTAGGGCATATTATTTCAATTTTGTTTGCAAAGACCTAACTAGACAGTATAAGGTTTGTGCTAGAGGCATTTTTTAAATGATCTGAACCATTTTGAAGATTTTGGGAACATATATTTGAAAAGTTTATGCAGAATCAATGTTATTCGAATGGAGACAATTAATACATATTGAATGACATAGGCAGCATGTAAGTGAAATGTTTTGACATGAATAGTTGACAAATGATAGAATGCAAATTATTGAAGCAAAATCATTTGAAACTTCAACATTTTTGAGGCCATATGTGGATTTTGCATAATTTCATCAGACACCCAAATATTTGAAAATATTGCATAACTCAATTTGGCCTCAATGAAACTTAATGAAAATGACATGGAAGATTTCCAAGCCCAATTTAATGATTATGTGAAAAGGATGCAATGGTTGGGCCAATAGTTTTCATACCAGGGTGAAATATGTAACTTGCATAATTTCATCAGACACACTGTATAATAGATCAAGGCCAATATCTTTAAAGAGTCACTTCTAGTGTATTTAGTATTACTTTACTTCTGTACATCAAAGCTGGTAGATATTGATATAGTGGAAGACGTACACTCAGTCTGCCTACTATTTTGTAGAGAGAATTCCTGTAAAGTGGTTTGCTTATAGTGGAAGACGTACACTCAGTCTGCCTACTATTTTGTAGAGAGAATTCCTGTAAAGTGGCTTGCTTTGTCAGAGAAACAATTAATTCTAGGATACACGACATTTAAGGAATCAGCGCAGACAAAGCAAGATTAATACGCTGAGAAAACAGATGTGTTTTTCCAACCTGTCTCTGTAGAATCCACCATTTAATTAATACAGTCCCGAAAATACAATTAATTATACCACTTGACAGCTGGAACATTCTTTATATGCAGGTGCGTATGTATAATGAAAAAAAGGAAGTAATAACACAGATTCGTCCCTAAAGTCGCATTTATAAAGGCAGAAAATAAGTTCTCATCAACACTCAAATTTAAATGTCAATGATTAATCAATAGTGATCTTTTTGTAAAACAAAATCTCATGCATTATGTCATGATGCTAGATGTCAAGATAAAAGTTTCTATACAGAAACACAAAGTAAACAAACTCTTTATAAGGTTCACAGTGTCCTTAATAGACATGGAGAGCACAGCTCTAAGTACCATGTAGTTTTCTTCAGACCTTGCATGGGGCAAAATCAATGGCTGTGCCTTATGTTGGAGATAATCAAATTTAGGGTCCTCCTGATGGTACAGGGCCCCTTAATCAAGTTAATGAAGCTTGCGGTTGTTGATCTTGTCGGCAGATGGTCTTTGTATTTCAACAGTCTCATGGCAAATACTTTGTAATGGATACTAAACGGAGCGTCAGTAGAAATACAACACCATTAGACAAAACTGAAGGGAACATCCATGTTAAGTAAACGAATCGAATAAATTCTGATATTCCGCTGAAAGAACAACTTACTTTTAGTAACATAAATAAAGAGCGATATATGTTTTGTAAATTGTAAAGCATTTCAACTGACAAACCAGCTTAAATCTGATACTTTTTTTGGGGGAAATATTGGCAAAACCAGAGCGAGTCTTCTTAAAGGGGCTTGCTTTGTCAGTGGAACAATGCATTCAAGGACATTTCGATGAATGACTTCAAAACTAGAGAAATACTATCCTGGACAAAACCACACTTACAAAATTTTTATTTTTCAATAATTACATTATGGTTATCACACAGATTCAACAAGCAATCAACAATCTTTCACTTCTGTTATAGCATTTTATTGCAAAATGTTGGTTCAGATATTCAGCTGGATACCACCCAGCCTGAACCCCGAAGGCACACACACTCAAGCCTTTATTATAAAACAAATTTATCAGGCCTGGGTTGCAATCATTCATCACTTGTAGATCAGTTTCTTGCACAAGTTGAGTGGTTTTACTGGTTTAAATTGGCTGATTTATTAAAGGATGAGAAAGAAAGTATTTTAAAGACATGGAACAGGCAGCTTTCGAAAGTCATAGATTGTGATTGTAAACATGCAGGTCAAGTAAATATAAAGCAGATTACAATGAAACATTCCAGCAGTCATTCAGTAGCTTTGAGTATTATCAAACTGATGATTATGTCTGCCATGCCAGAGATGCCTAAGAGGGATAGACTTTTTATTATTGTTCATGAAAAAAAAAGTGATTGTTATCAGGCTATACATAGCCAAACACTAGGCTGAACTGAGAGGCGAGGATGTCAGAGAGTGGTCCAATAGACAATAAAACGTGTCAAGTGTTTGTCCATCTAAAAACACTTGAAGCAACTTGGCGTTTAGCAGAATGTGGTCTGAAACTTGAAGATGCTGAAGGTCAAACCAAAACTGCTTTCCTATATGCATCTCATTACCTGTCGCTCAAGAAAATGGCAGCTATGTATACCCTCCCCATAACTTCCTATACTACCCTGCAGAATACTTAAGCAGCATAAATGTTCTTTTTCACTCTCCTCCAATGATTAATTTCACCTGGGGACAGATTATTCAGCATTAAAGTGATTTGAGAATAATGAAAACTTGTGGTATTTTTGAATGCACCCCATATTACCTGCATGAAAATACATTGGCCTTACTCTTAGAAAAGCATCTGTCAACATACCATCCACCTACTTTTAAATCCATCCACCTACTTTTTAAGTATTTTTGTCCATCTATGGATATACCTGATGTGGCCCTCCCAGTTATAAAGCAGTCATTCCTTTGGTTTCTTACACAAGTTTTATTAATAATAGTTACATAGAAAGAGGGTGGCAATTTTGCAATGAAATTTGTTTTTGTGGCATGACGTTAATGATATGTTCAAATCATTTGTTTCAAATTTAATTTGAAAATACTGATTTTAATACTTCTTCTTGACAACTCACAAATCGGATTATCCAAAATCAAACATCATACATATTGCCAGCATTCTGACATCGGAAAGATACCGCATTTTTATGACTTCATGCACGAGCCTATCATTATTTGCTATAAGCAGGATAAATCAAATTTTGATCTGGCTTTTTTCTTTTAAAGTTCAATTTTATTGTTATACAACTAATCTATCTGTCCAACGCCCCAAGATAAATTTGTTTTTTTTATTATTTCAAACTTTGGGCATCGAGGGAAGGAATCATTTTGCAGATACTGCAGTTTTGCGTAAAGTTTAATTTTTAACCAAATCTTTAAGCCAGATGTCCAGCCAAACGATCCATCAAGAACAAGTCATGAAAGTTGTTGAAGTGAAATTGGGATCACGGGGAAATGTTTTACTAGATCTTTCTCTCAAGTTGATCTGTCTCATTTTTTGGCACATCTGTCCATGAAGTGGAATCATCAGACAGGTCTTTCTCCCAAGGAATAGCCACTAAATTACATTATCAACATTTTTCTGTCAGCTGGAGACAAGTTATCACATTCTTAGAGAGCTATTTTTGCAGTCAAATTTAGAAAGTTTTATAGAAAAAGTTACCAGATAAATCATGAATTATGATGTAGCTAAAATGGTTGTGAAAGCCTCTTTTTCTGGTTAACTTAGTTGAAGTGAAATTGGGTTCCCTGAGAATTGATTTGCTGCTCTTTTATTTATCTTTTTTCAAGATGAGCTGTCATCTTTTGGAAAAATCTTCCAATTGAGTGATATTGCTGGATATAGGTCTATCTCACAAGATGTCACAATTTAATCTCATTATCAGCAACTGTTCACCATACCTCTGTCAATCATATCTAGAGACAGATTCAGTGGTCCTGGCATTATGAGACAAACACTTCTGCTATCATGAAGTGGTCTTTCTCTCGTGGGGTGTGGTCTCTCCTTGGAGTGTAAAGTCAACTTATACTGCTACCTCTGCGGGATGCGAGGTGATCCACGGAGTCAGGGAATCAGACAGGGATCAGTGGCATATCAAGTTCAAAAATAAACGAGGGTAAGATGGGAAAAGCCACAAGTCGCTACACATTCGCTCAAAGTTACACTCCCCCCCCTCCTCGGCCAATTCTAGATATATGGCAATATGCCCTTGAGATCATTGTAGTCAAGGATATAACCATAAAGATGGTAGATCAACTGCCTCTCTGAGTACAAAACTTCATATCTTACTACTGAGGCTCTAGAAAGGGTTTGCGTCCCCCATGACCCTTTGCCATTTTACTTCGAAATCCCTGTCCCTTTGGAAGTTTTTAAAATTGAGTTCTGAATTCCCTGTCCCTTTGCTCTAGAAAGGGTTTTGGGTCCCCCATGTCCCTTGGCCATATATTACTTTTGAATTCCCTGTTCCCCATAACCTCCCATCTAGAGCCTCATTACTAAGGTAAAATATGAATAGTTTTATATATTTTGAAATAACTGGGCGAATTCCACCAATGTGATGATAAAATGGCAAAACTTGGCTTAAATCAGCTATTTGGAGACTGGAAGTTGTCCTAATTTATTAATAAATTTATTAATAAATTATTGAAGCAGGAACTGTGTGATCAGTAACATACTGTACAGTATATACTTTGCAACCTTACATTTCATTAGTTGTAGGCCAAAATAGATTTCTTGTATGATCTGTACACAAGGTTCCGGTTCTGTAAAGCTATTCTGTTAGGGAATCTCTAATACTATCGCATTGCATTACAAGCAACACTTACAAGCAATAAAAGTCAACAGAGCAAAAATAATGGTCACAAATCATACATAATGATCAATCTATTGATTGGCTTACATTACATGGATTGCCACTAAATAACTTTGTGACTGTTATTGCTGGGGTGCATTGCCACAACCTGGGGATATGGATGCAGTTCATTGTTTAGTTACTAAAAATTCACTGTCACAACTTGTTATGTTCACTTAGTATGATTGATCATTGATCAAGCTATGCATATTACAGAGTTTTTAAGATTACATCATTCTGTTCGTTTACATTAAATTCATATGTGTAGTAGAATACATAGGCCTACATTAACTTCAATTTTATGAAGTAAACAAACTCAGTTTGACTGAGGAAAGTTCAGTCACATCCGAAGTTGGACCCAAGGTGAATTTTCTTGGATCATTAATGAAGATACTTAGGTCTCCAAGGAATCATTATTTTCTTATGAACTTTTTGGGCATCATTACATATGGAAGATTGAGATGTTGCATGGTACATCCACACATACACAGTAGAAAAGGGTGACAGCTTTCTGACTGGATGGTTGAGAACAAGGACAGCTTATATTGAAGAATATCTGCCAGAAACTAAAACGCGCTCATCAAATTAAATCTTGAATAATCAACACAAGTAGAAGACTTCAAACAAGCCTGAAGCACTTCAAAAGAAATTCGATTAAAATCTGAATTTCAAACACTTAAAGAATTTCTTATTTATCTAAGGCTTCAGGACAAAGTGGCATATTGTTGTTTTGATGTTTAGATCCAATAATCAGTCCCGTTGGAATGAATAATGTGAGTGAGATAATAGTGAGCAATGTATTTTTTTAGTATTTAAACAATTTACTGGTGGGCACAATGACTGGCAAATAAGTGAGATAAATAAACTGATAAACTTGTGTAGTCCAGACTTAATAGATAAAATTGTGCGCCTCAACGAGTCAACGCAGATTCTCTGGGTGGAATAACTAAAGGTCAGCTCATTTCTACTTGTTACATATTGCAAATTGGTCTATCTTTGGCTTTGTTTTTTTTTCACCAAAAAAAGAAACTGGACATCTCTTGGGATCACATAACTCCTGTTGGCTTCTGTCTGACAGACAGTGAATAGTAGAGCAGCTGGAGGCCAAAAAGTGCAATATTTAAGAAGATACCCCGCACGGAAGTACAACAGCAAGTTTCATATACCAAAATGTGCAGAAAATTCTCTAGTTTTAGGAAATGATAGTAAGAAAGGCTGATTTTGTGTGCGAACTTGGCAGTGGCGGTTACCATAGCAACGGATTTAGAAAA
The DNA here is from genome assembly GCA_026936325.1 of Platynereis dumerilii. NCBI lineage: Eukaryota > Metazoa > Annelida > Polychaeta > Phyllodocida > Nereididae > Platynereis > Platynereis dumerilii. Next base: position 1,998,671 of record JAPTHN010000060.1, on the reverse strand, counting down.
AATGATTTGAAAATAGTTCTAGTAAATACTGCATAAAACAGAGACAATTAGTGATAGATGCAATCTGACTTCACATTATGGTAAATCGGAGAATGGGTGAGCAGACTGAGAAAATCATTGACACCCATTGTTTACATGGTTGCCATGACAACCGGGAATTCTTAAAAACAGTTAATTTTTTTTGGAAAGTCAATAATAAATTCTCTAAAACTAAGGAAATATACATAGTATTATGATTACATGCACCTGAAAGCCCTTTTTTCTCAGCTTTCTGGTGATGTCCTTCTTTTCTCTGTCGGTTTAATATCCTTGACACAAAGTGTTACCAAAGTAACCCAAGTAAACAAATTCGAATCCACCAATAAGCTCACAATTTCCGCAGTATAGAAGAACAAGCAATTCAATTCAAACTTTTTGTCATCAGAGGGTGGTCAATGTGTGAAGGATACTTTAAAAATATTAAAATTATTAACTGATGATCAAATTGGTTGCCATGGAAACAATCAAATCGGCAAAAATACGCCATTTTGAGAAAAGAACCTCATGATTCTGAGTCTCTGTCTCATTTTGTATAAAGAAATATTGAAAAATTTGTGTATGGAAAAGTTATCATTAAAACATTTGAATTTCACTTGGTTACCAAGGCTCAGCATTTGTTTATTACCTTAGCAACTGATAATTAGTTACATTTCGGTGGTATTGGCATGCCTCAGTCTGGACAGCTCAGACATATTTCTTGTCACATTTGATTAGAGATTTACTGATTGGTGTTCTGTATCACCACTACATCATTTTTGAAGAGAGATTCACCTCCAGTTGGGTTATCCAACATTTTTAGAGCATGCAACTCAATTAAATTTTTTGTCATCAGAGGGTGGACAATGCCAGGCTCAGTCACAAGAACTAGAACCAGACAATTACATGGTAGAAGCAGCTGACAGGCCCAACGTATAGGCCAACGTGGTTGACATGTTTAGGGTCAAAGATAGTTGTCTGTATTGTGGTAAAGCATAATTTACGGATACAGTTCAAGCTCATTGACATGCATGCTCCTAGTCAGCGATATAACATACTGATGACTAATGTCAGAGCAGCTATGTTGATACATGGCACTCTTTGCTTGGCAATATCAATCAGTTTTTTACTACCATGACATTGCTGTTTAGCAGCAGCAAAGCTGTAGACTGACTCTATCGAATGGGAATCTGGAATAGGCTTGTAGCATGGGAACGTGTACAGATTCTGGCCACCACAGGTTTGAAAATAAAGTGTCCTGTAATATTCAACGTTAACACCATTTCAAAGGGGACCATCCCAGGCACGAACCAGAGAAATTTCAGAGCTTAATACCTCCTATGTGATGAGATACGTATCTACTCCCCATGTGAAGCACAATAACATGGGACATTTTCTGCAATTCGACCCACTCATGACATGGGCTTTACTTCAGGCCTACAATACAAAAATGCTTTTATCACCAGTGCTTGGCCTTTTGGCTATGTCTACTTCCCCAAAATTAGTAACTCTCCGAAGTAGGTTTCCATATTTGGCCAAATATGTGATGCACGAAAACGGGACGTACGAAAAACGTGACATATTTTGACAGAAACATTGAAAGAGCTTTTTGAAAACTTTAGCTAACGCTTGAACTTTTCAAAGTAATACCCTATTGTATGTTCCAGACAACAGTATACACTACCTCTTGACATGATTCAAAACTGTTTCTGTCAATTAGAAAAAGAAAGAGAGCGGGTCATACAAAAAACGTGACATATTTTTTTGTGTATCATTATTGGACATTTTATTAAATACATTCAAAGAACCAGTTAAGTACACAGGCTCAAAATATGCCCAGTTAGTACAACTACTAACATACCATAAACAGCTGCCTTGAACCATTGGTATGTCTCTGCTGTCGCGAGTTTTGTGACATACAAGAATGTACCGTACACTCTCACACCGCATTATGGTCCACCGTTGGAAGTCCTGATGCTGTAGGTTGACCATGTTGCACAAAAATTTTAATCATAAAATATATGATAAGTTATATTGAAAAAACTTTCATGAAGCAGCTTTATGGGTGTTGTTCGCAGCCATAAATTAAATTACCGTACTCTCTCACATTTGGCGGCAGTCAAGAAAGGCTATGGTGATGGAGTGATCTCCTGAGTGGACAGGACTGGTGTACTTGTGATATAATTCTGCTGTACACAACATGGCTATCAATGAAAAAATAAACAGTAAGAAATTTTGGCACCAAATATATGCAGCTGATTCATAATTGCTTTTCCTCATGGACTGCCATGTATCTCTGTTGTATTGTGAGTGTTTCCAAGTGGTTGGTACTGCTTAGAATCATTTTCCTCTCACTTCTGTGACCCCCTTTCAGCGACGTGTCCATATAAAATGCTAAATTTCCCTGTTTTTTTTACTCTAAAATTGCTTTGTGGGATCCACAAAGCAATGGGACCCTTTACAAACTATATATCAAATTGTCCGTTGAAAAACAAGCTATCACCTTATGCAAGTTGCAACAATTAAGAATAAATATTCAAAAACATATAAGCTCTAGAAGCAAACCGAAAGTGAGTGTACACGTTCCTGTGCTACAAGCCAATACCCAGATACTGCTGCTCAGGTGCATGCCTCGCAGAACAGAGCAAGATGGACAAATGATAGGGGCTTTACTTCCTATATTCTTGGTAGGCTAATTAGAACATGAGGAGGACATAGAAATGAAGCGAAGGATGATTGAAACAGCAGTCCAAATTAGGCCGAACAGAGCAAGCACTCTGCTTCATGTATGTGTGCATTGACTTCAAATACAGCACCATCAATGAAATGTTGCGACCTGCTCACTCCATTTGCACAACCACTGGCTACTTTACTGCAGTGACATACCTTTGATATGATTAAGTAATTGATTCGAGCAGAAACTCATAGCAAAAAACATGTCTCTGTTCACCTTTTTGCTTCACTTTCTCCTTGTCTGTTCTTTTTTTTTTTGTCTCCTTGTCCACTATCTCTTCCTTCCCTACCCTACCAATGCTTGTCTTTCCATTCCCTCCTGCTCTCTACTCTCCATGCCCCCTCCCCCTACATAGTCACTGTTCTACATTAGTCTCCTGTTTCACTGGTTCCTAGTCTCCTCTTTCCATGACTCCCCCCTCTCACTCTCTCCTTCCTACTCTCAATTCTAATTTGTCTTAGTATCCATCTCCATAGTGTCCCTCCTTGTCCATCTCTCAATCTTATAACGTCCCTCTTAGTCTGTCCCTCATAGTCTATCAATTCCCACTCCTTTGTCGCTTCCTTTCAGTCTCCTCTCTCATAGTCTGATCCACCTGACTGACAATAGTCTGCTGAACACAGTTTGGCTGCAGACTAACAAACTCCAAGTCGAACACTGAATGGATTGAATGAATATTTTCTGAACAGGGACACTCAAACTTTGGTGACCCCCAAAACTGATGTGAAAACACAATATGATCAACTCCAAAATTTTATTCAATTGACTTTCTACTGCAACCAAATTTTTCCCAATACTGTGTTAGGCCAAGATGAGCATGAACACTCTTTGAATGAGATTGCAATGCTTTTGATGAACCTGCGGGTGGTCAATTGGGGGATCCTCAACAACTCTCGAATGTTTTTTGTTCATGTTCCCGTATGGTCCATGAAGGCTGTGGCTGCCAGGAAACACACTGTAAAGGATGTCCTACAAATGTTCTATGGATTTGAGGTTTTACAACCTTTCTGGACAGAACATAATTGCAATTCCTTACAATTTAAGATGAGCCAAGGTCACCCAAGCAGGTCGCAGATGTGCATTTTCATGCATGAGTAAAAACTTCTCTTCAACTGACCCACAATTAGGCTTCAGTGTGATTTGCAGAAGCCCATCGCTGCACATCATGCCATTCATTTATCCTGTATTGGTATGCACTCCATACACTCTGTGTACCTCTCCATTGACAAGGCATCCCTGACAATCAAGAGAGCTCCCAAAAATCTTCATGTTTGGAAATGTTACACTCACAAAAAAAACATCACCATGAGTTTCTTCTGACACAGAAATGATGACCAAATGTCAAAAATGAGACCTGCTTGCACCAACAGACAACAGAGGTCAATGCTGACACAACTGCTAAAACAGGGGTTCCCTGTTGAACTCCAATGTTGATGAACGGTGATGTGTGGTGATTGGAGAAGCAAAAACAGACTTTCTGCATCTCAAATGTTCTTCATGCAGTCGGTTCCTAACTTTTCAGTCCAAGATTATGAAATTTGAGGCATCATCACAGTCATTTTTCAGTCTCATGATGACGCCAATGCCAAAGTTGCTGGTGATAATGGTCCTGTTGCTGCATAATGGAACAGTGTCTGCCCTTTGCAGGTCTTCTGTCATACAGTTCAGCGTATCTGTACCTCTGCCAGAGCCAAAATACCTCATTTGGTGATACACCAAACCTTTAGTCCCCTTTCTCACTTAAGCACCTTTCTGCGGGAGTTACCCATTCTTGACAACCTCAATTTGAGACAAAAACTGTGTGGAACACTTTGCCTTGGCCTGCAGTAGTAAGACAAACCAGACAAATGAACACTTCTTTCATCCTCTGTTTGATAATCCTTTTTTCAGATCAGCAAATCAACAGAAATCACTTTGTTTTTTGGGGTCGCCCAAGACAATTGCTCCTGGCAAGGCAATTGTTGACCAGTGTTGCTGTGACAACTGAATTGGTCAGTCAAATGAACAGACAATAGAAGCACATTTAAGTCATTTAGTTAAAGATTGCCCAGTTTCAGAAAAATGCCCTGAAAGATGTGTTCCTTTAATTTTTTTGAGCATTGTATTTCACTTCCATTCCTTATGGCCCAACACAAATGTATTCTTAGCCTTCTTTCCTTATGCTTCCTTTCCCTGGTCCCTTTTTTCCCCCTCCGAACCCTACGTATACTAGGCCTGTACTTCCAATCTGTCTCCCTATATAGGGCTTGGGCCTAGGTCAGCAGTAACACTCTCGGTAGCTGCAAAATCCTGAGAAAACCCAATTAATTCTCAACCAACGCTTGTTAGATGATCCCTGGTCCAAAACTTCTAACGCAGTCGGACTGCTGTCCATTTATTGAGTCTCCAATATATTTATGTTTACTAGCATAATAGTACTGTTACAGTCAAGAACTTGCCATCACCGGCATTATACTGATGGACATTTGACACTATCTTTAGAAACCAGAATCTGAGGCCTGTAGTATAGGACAACAACTTGCAGCATTGACTGCTCATGCACATCGTTCACATTGTGTACGTCTCCCAAGATTGAATTCCCTTGAAAATGAATCAAAGAAGATGCGAAAAACAGTTACTGTACAGGCAAACACTTTTAGGCAGCACAGTTCATTGGTAGTTGCAGCTTGAATGATAGTGCCCTAAGTGCAGCCCTCTAAGTCCATGAGGGCTGCTTGATCAGATGGTTGAGAGAGTGTAGGAGTCCTCAACATCTTACACATTTACCCCTTGTGAGGGATCTTTTGATAACCAGCACAGACATTCACTGATTCAAGGGCCACCTATTTAGCATTTCATCCACACGATATCCAGCGGGGATTTTGCTCATAAAGGTCCACTAAAAATATTGGATAACCCAATTGGAGGTGAATCTCTCTTCAAAAATGATGTAGGGGTGATACAGAACACCAAACAGTAAATCTCTGATCAAATGTGACAAGAAATATGTCTGAGCTGTCCAGACTGAGGCATGCCAATACCACCGAAATGTAACTATTCATCAGTTGCTAAGGTAATAAACAAATGTTGAGCCTTGGTAACCAAGTGAAATTCAAATGTTTTAATGATAACTTTTCCATACACAAATTTTTCAATATTTCTTTATACAAAATGAGACAGAGACTCAGAATCATGAGGTTCTTTTCTCAAAATGGCGTTTTTTTTCCCAATTTGATTGTTGCCATGGCAACCACTTTGATCATCAGTTAATAATTTTAACATGTTTGAAGTATCCCTTGTACATGGACCACCCTCTGATGACAAAAAGTTTGAATTTAATTGCTTGTTCTTCTATACTGCGGAAATTGTGAGCTTATTGATGGATTCGAATTTGTTTACTTGGGTTACTTTGGTGACACTTTGTGTCAAGGATATTAAACCGACAGAGAAAAGAAGGACATCACCAGAAAGCTGAGAAAAAGGGCTTTCAGGTGCATGTAATTGAAATCATAATACTATGTAAATTTCTCAGTTTTAGAAAAGTTATTATTGACTTTCCGAAAAAAATTAACTGTTTTTAAGAATTCCCGGTTGTCATGGCAACCATATAAACAATGGGTGTCAATGATTTTCTCAGTCTACTCACCCATTCTCCGATTTACCATAATGTGAAGTCAGGTTGCATCTATCACTAATTTTCTCTGTTTTATGCAGTATTTACTAAAACAATCTTTAAGTCATTTTTTCTAAATCCGTTGCCACGGTAACTGCCACTGCCAAGTTCGCACACAAAATCAGCCTTTATTACTATCATTTCATAAAACTAGAGAATTTTCCGCACATTTTGGTATATGAAACTTGCTGTTGTACTTCCGTGCGGGGTTCATCCTGGAAATTGGTCTCCAGCTGCTCTACTAGAATGGGCACATCTCTCCTGGAAGCAAAAGACATGAGCCTTGAAGTGTGATTCAGACGCATCTGTCCTGCACTAAAGTCACATTGATGGAATAACACTGAATAGATCACATTTCTTCAACTCAATGACCAAATTAGTACATTAGCATGTAGGTACGGCTGTATATGGAAATAAGAATGCCTAAAGTTCTTTGTCAGCTTGATTATTATTAGTAGATTTGACAATAATAATTTGTCTAAAAACCCCTAATCAGTTTTGGTACATCTGGGGTACTTCTTTTTGGTCATAGCAAATCAAACAGACTCGGCAGTTGCCATGTCAAACATAGGTTATTGAGAAATCATCAGCTATCATGACCCACAAAATGCAACTTTTTATTACTGTTTTTTACCCTAAACAATGAAACTTCATAATACCGTACAACACACTAATGTTCAGTTATTTTAGGCTTCAAAATTGTGTTCGAAGTAATTCCTCATCTAAAGCATGCAAATGAGGGCAACTTGAAGTTTCCAAATAGTCTTTAAAAGCCAAATTTGGCCATTCTGGAGCAGGTGCAGAGTTTGATTAGAACCTTAAAGTAGTTTCCTTGTCATTGTGAACAGCTGTGGGTCTGGTCAGCCGGGATTTAGTGAACCAGCCAATGTTTGCATCAATTCGGGCTCATGCTCTTCTCAATTTCACTGACATTTAAGAGGAAGGTGCAGTCAGTAGTTGTTTGGATAAAAGTTAAGGTTAAGCCACGGTAAGAATGTAAGTTTATCATCACTCCGAGAAACATTGCAATAAGTACACTTTTTTTTGTAACTTCCATATATATTGGCCTGTACCACAAACTACATTTCTGAAAAGTTAGGAATACATACACATTCATTTTCTGAATGGTCTTCACAAATGTATTTCTTCTCTCTCAGAAATTCAATGACTATGAAACTTTCAAAAAATTAAGAAAATATTCTCCCAATTGTATTTTAATGATTTCCAATTTGTTTGAAGTAGTTGAAAGTTTATTAGATTATTAACTTAAACTTTCTTAAGTTAAGTATGATTCAGTATAGTCTCCTAAAATCACGCTGGTAGCATGCTATTGCCGGCTATCAGTCACGAGCCTCCCTCAGGCAGAACTGGAGAATTAACATTCTTTCTATTCAACTGCATGGCAACCTTGGTGCTCTAAGTTCATTTGAATCTCTGCAGAACAGTTGATAACAAGGGCGAAGTAGGGAGAAATTTTCTGCATGCAACCTAACAGTCAGACGCTGTTCTTCATTGCGCATACATTATAGGCCTACAGAGCGCCAGCACAGAAGCTCTTCATAGTCTTCAAGAAGAAGTCATTCTTATATGGAAATTCTGATGTACACTGTATAAGGAAAAGAGCTGTATATAATAATTACCATGACCAGCTTTGTGGAACTTAATAAAATAATATTTTCATTGAAATTAAGTAAGTTATGAAAGATGCATTCATAGATATATGATGATTTTCACATTGAATGGAAGATTTGATGATAATATTTGACGGATATTTGTGTGAATTTGATCCAGTACAGTGTGAATCTAACATAACGACCAATCTATTGATTGCCTACACCACATGCAGTGCCACTAGATAAAATTGTGACTGTTATGGTGAGGGTGCATACCATAACCTCTGAGCTGGGAGTATGGCCTCACTTCATTATCTAGTTGCTGTACGTCACTATAACAATAACATGACCTGTGGAGGGCGTTATGGGTGGTTGACAGCCCAAGGGATTGCTTGTCAGCCCAACAAATTCTTGTCAGCCCGAGGAACGAGGGCTGACAATCGTAGGGATGACAAGCAAGCCCGAGGGCTGTCAACCACCCATAATGCCCGACTCAGGTCATGATATTACTATTATCATTACCTCTTACTCAAATAATTCATCTGCCACCCTGACCTATCTGTGATACAAATTCGATTTTTAAGTACCATCACAATTTTTTTCTCAATAAATTAGATTGTAAAAATGTTCACCCGAGCGATTAGGGTACCTGGCAATGGCCAGCATTGATTATACAGGACAATTCCTGAATTCCTTGTAAAAAATCTGTAGACACTAAGAACTGGACTAGTAAAACTTTTCAGCACTTCCCAATTACAGAGCTTTAAAATCACAATCAAGTTATGCACTTTAATGTACTTTGCAGTGCTGGTGTATAATACAGTATTCAAAATCCTGTGAAAATTTCAAAGTCGTCAGGTAAATAGACACTGAGAACAAAAGAAACAACCAACACTGAGTCAGTAAGATTTCAACAAAACTTGTGACGCTACCACTTGCAGGCCTTTGAAAATCATGACGTCACAATCTATTTATAGATTCAGATGCTCATGGTTGCTAGGCAGCATGAGTCATGACGTCATCACAGGGCCGACAATACCATTGTCGGCCCTCAAAATCATTGTCGGCCCTGCAAATGAGGGCGTTATGGGTGGTTGTTGCATGGGTTATCTAATGATAATACCCTACTTATCTCATGACTGAGGTGATGATAATATACAATGTCACGAGTAAAATCCTTAAAGTAGGTCTCTTGTCAGAAAATTTTTTGCCATAGGTAGGCACTATAGATATGTGTGGAGCACGATAGGCAGTTCCCGAAGTTTTTCTCAGCCCAAGTACTGTATTATCATTAATTATTTTTTCCTGCTGTCACAGCAAAATTTTTATATTGTATATTTGATCCTTTACACTCTCTGGCCCTAGTGAGCTTGATAACGAATCAAGTATGTTACGTAATGGCAGTGGCAACTCTTCAGAAGTCAGCCGCTGGAATGTGGCAACTCAGCATTAAAATTTATGCATGACCAAATTAGGCCAAACTGAAAAAAAAAACAACAACAAGAGGGCTTACCTGCCTATAGGCCTAGCTATTTAAGATTTATCTGGACAGGGGAAAAGGTCCAAACATCAGGCTTATGATTTAAATCTCTAGTGAACAGTTACTGTACTCCCGCGACAGCACAGTCACTGAATAATCTTGACATTACGGTACGAAAGAAACAGGTTGAAAGAAACTTTTTTTCCGGCAAAATTCCTTAGCCCCTCCCCCCCCCCAAGATCATCTGGTCGGCCCCTAAATGGACAACGAAATAGGCATAGGACGATTTTATGGTGCTGATTGTATTAGCATGACTGCAATGCAACTAGATTTCCAAGGCCTGCATGATAATAGGCCATGCCTACATGATACAAGTATCATGAGTATGGGCATTACCCCCCTCGATAAAATGGCATTCCAATCTGCTGACAAATCAAAGAATAGGCCTACATGCCAATTTGCCAAGGAGTTTTTCCTTGACACAACCTGCACATGTTTTTTGAGAATAGAATAGAATAGAATTAATATCTATACTCGAGTATTAATGAACAAAAACAACATCAGCCACAGGCTGGACTTCGAAAAATAACATAAGAACTATATTTACAATTTCAAAAATTAAAAACATGCTAAAATGGTTTATACTGTACAAATATATAAAATAATGCATGGTTTTTTTTTAGTAAAGAATTTCTTGCTCAGTTTAGGGTAAACGCAATAAATTATTTTTGGCCAATCTTGAAATAAATAATAAAGGCTACTATAATTGATGCTAAATTTAATAGGTTCTCGGTTGCTGGTGCAACCATTGGAGTCCAACTGGGGCTAAGTCAGGCCTGTGAGCATATTTCACGCCACCCAGTTCAGCAACAGGCAATCGATCTTTATGACGTCATTACTCCAGCAACAATTACTTTGCCTGCCTACCCAGTCAGTGACGTCACGAGCTGGGTAGCAAGTTTCTGTCTTTTTTTTTGCGAGGAGCAGTGTTGCACCTATAAAAGTTACTGTTATATGGTTAACTTGGATATTCCATCAAAATCAACGATTGGAATCAATTTCCTTAGTAATAATCTACATATCTGGAGTTGCAACCCTTGATCCTTAGAGGCGTCCTTTAACATATCTATCCTATACAAATAAAAGTCCTCATTAGGATTCATATAAACCAGCTGACGTTATTATTGCCATTAAGACAATCATACCTACTGTAAGAAGTTTTCTACCTTTAGAAAGCAAATATTTCTATTCATTAAGGTACCTGCCGTTAAAGAGGCACAGCTGGTTTTTAGTGTATACCACATGGCAGAAAATGTGTACTTTAATTAAATCTTTATGAAGAACAAAAGCACAAAGTTCATATGACACTAACAATTATAGAGGTCGATGCCAAAAAAACCAAGGTTAGTCATATCAAGGTGATGGACAGTCATGGACTCAATGAGAATTCCGTGGGATCATTAACTGAGATAATAAGGACTCCAAGGAATCATTATTTTGTCATGAAAATTTTGGCCATCATTGCTTTTGGAAAACTGAGATGTTGAATGGCACGTCCACACATCCACAGTAGAAAAAGGGGGATTCAGCAAAAAAAAAATTGAATGGCCTCCGGACTAGATGGCTGTAAACAAGGACAATTTGAGGATGAAATCTGCCCGAAACTGAAACTTTCTCATCCAATTAATTCTTGCATAATCAGTATGAATGGGAGGACTTCAAACAAGCCTGAGGCACTTCAAAAGAAATTTGATTTAAATCTGAATTTCAAACACTTCAAGAATTTCCTATTTATCTAAAGCTTCAGGGCAAAGTGGCATATGATTGTTTTGATGTTTAGATCAAGTAATCAGTCCTTTTTGAATGAATTATACATAAATAAAATAATTCTGAACATCCTTGTATTACTATTCAGACAATGTACTGGTGGACACATGTGCGAGACATATATACATGTAAATTCCAGTAAATAATTAGATTCTGAGAAAATAAGGTGTAGTAGTTATACTAGCGAGGATAGAAGGTACGACAATCTCCTCATCGCTGGTATCACAAATTGGCTCAAATCGAGGTCTGAAATATCAAGTCTGAAATTTAAGAACAAATTGCAGATGAAATACATTTTAGATCTATATCCTCAGAAACATTAGCTTAGTATTGGGTATGTTCATGACAGATCACCAGCATGATAACACACGAAGTGCCATTTTCACACTGCAACAGTCCAATTGTTTTCTACATCAAAGTGACAGACTGTAAAGCTTTGAAAGAAAATAAAGGAATTGTTATTCAGGATTTATACTTCGCATACAGAGGTTGACTATTGTTCGACATGCTTCCAAAAAATTAAGTAGATCAGGTGTAAAGAATTATGTCCCATTTGTTATTATCTTTCAAACACAAGGTTTCGATGTGGCAGTGAGAATAACAAAAATACCCGTTCAAAGGAGCAACATTTTGTGATCATTTGAAAACCAAAAGAGTGCTTTTGTTCAAGAGACACCATCAAGATTAAAGGGCCACATCTAACATCACACTGTTTCCATAGCTATGTGTTTTTTCCATTTTGTACTTTATCCCAAGACTGTGATGTCATAGATTTAGTTGCATAACTTTGTACATTACAAGCTTGTTTAGCTTTGATAGCTGCACTGGTTGATAGATGCTTCCATGGACTGTAACTGAATACTTATTCTCAAAGGAGTGTTAAAATGACTGACAACAAACAAATTTATTTGAAATTGTGACGACTAGTGTCTTGTGAAAAACGATAACAAACACTTGTTTGTAAAACAGTCAGACACTTCCGGTAAGGTTTAACACTGACTTGGACTGCAGTTTTTCACAAAAAATAACATTGCCTGACAGTTCCTTTTTCATTATCTGTGATGTCTACCTCTCAACTCAGTGTCACAGGACTGGTTGAAGATTAGACCAATCACATTCACACATATCTGATGTTGTCACAGTTTACAGGTGATTTCATTACCATGCGATTCTTGTCATTCACACTTGGCTGTGAGGAATCAATGCTAAATCAGCACTTACTACGTTTGATAAATCAAATGTGTGACGTTCTGTTGTTCCTAAACCAATCAGATTGACTAAAAATGGCATGTATTTGGAGGGTCTAGAACCCAAGAATCACGTACTAATGAAATCACCTGTAACAGCAAAATGGAGTGTTTAATAACATGTGGCAATCAAAACGATAATAAGGAGTACTTTTGTCTTTCCTTCATCAACATCTCCAGAAAGTTTAAAAAAAAAAAGTAAGTATATCTTCTCATGACATATACTCAGTCTGCCTAATACTATTCAAGAGAATCCTTGCGAAATGGCATGCTTTGTAAGGAAATTATTAATTCTATTACACAATGCATTACAGGAATTAGTGAACAAAAAGGATAAATAAACGATACACTGAGAAAACAGATTCCAACTTGTTTCTTTAGACTTCAAAAATAATAAATGAGGACATTTGACTGCTGGAATATTCAGTCTACAGGCACGTGCATGCAATAATGCATTGTATCATGAGGATAGATATCAAAAAAGAAACACAAAGCAAGCAAGAGCCTTCTAGAATTAAACTCATTATAAGCTTCACAGCCTCCTTAATAGACACGGAGTGCACAGCTCTAAGTACCATGTAGTTTTCTTCAGACCTTGCATGGGGAAAAATCAATGGCTGTGCCTTATGTCGGAGATAATCAAATTTAGGGTCCTCCTGATGGTCCAGGGCCCCTTAATCAAGTTAATGAAGCTTCCAGTTGTTGATTTTGTTGGCAGATGGTCTTCGTATTTCAACAGTCTCTGGTCAATACTTTGTATGGGATACTAAAGGGAGCGTCTGTGAAATTACCAAACCATTAGACAAAACTGATGAAACCTAGCTGGCGTATAACAATATAATACATGTGTAGTCTGTCTTTTGTAAGTTGTAGTGCATTTCAGTTGACATATCTTAAGTTCTTGGCGAATTGATGAAGGGTCAAGACGGAACGTGCATAAACTCAAGGTCAAGGATATTGAAATGAATGTGGATCAAACAAAGTTAACTATGTTGTCAGATAATACATCTTTTTAAAATTTGTTGGTCAGTGTGGAAAATGGACATCGCAATTGTAAAAATATTATCCTGGACAATACCAAGGTAATAAAATGGTTATAATAATTACTTAGTTATCACTCAGATTCAACAAGCAATCGACTCTCTTCCATTTCTGCCAAAGCATTTCATTGCAAAATGTTGGTTCCGATATTCAGCTGGGTACCACCCAGCCTGAACAGGCACTCAGTATTAGTCTCACGCTTTCTGTGTAATCCCGAAGGCACACACGCTCAAGCCTTTATTATAAAACCAATTTATCAGGCCTGTTTTGGACTCATTTATCACTTGTAGATCAGTTTCTTGAACAGGTTGAGTGGTTTAAATTGGCTGATTTATTAAAGGAAGAAAACGGCAGCATTTTCAAGATGTGGAACAGGAATTGAGACTCAAGCAACCAGCTTTCACACATCACCTGATTACTGGATGTCACAAACTTTATACTATTTTTAATAGCTAAATAATTTTGCTTATTTTATGTTTAAAAAGATGAGGGTAAAATATCACTACAATAACATCCCCCGTGGCAGACAAAATCTTTGATGCGAAAAATAATTCTGCAAAATGCCAGTATTCAAGTCAGCGCATGTTTCTGTGAGAAAGTAATAATGCAATTGCAGTACAAGCAATCAAATGTATATAGTCTGGCATAAAAAACACCTGACCAGTATTATATCTTGATGCTTTAAAAGCACAACGTGATCTCAAACTGAAACACGCTGAAGTTTTGAAACACTCTATAAGCATCTTCTCTATGCATTCCATAACCTATCCCTCAAGAAAAATGGCAGCTATGTATACCATCCCCATAACTTCCCATACTACTCCGCAGAATACTTAAGCAGTAAAAGTGTTTCTTCTCACTCCTCTTCGATGATTTATTTCACCTAGGGACAGATTATTCAGCATTAAAGTCATTTAAGAATAATGAAAACTTATGGTATTTTCGAATGCACCCCATATTACCTACATCAAAATGCATTGGCCTTACCCTTAAATAACCATCTGTCAATCTGCCCATCGACCAACTTTCAATTTGTTGTTTGTTTTGCTGTCTATCTACAGATATACATGCAACGGTCCTCGAGTTAATAAAGCAGAAATTCACGAAGTTTCACTCAACCGAAGGAAAGGAAAAGTTCACAATGAGATCTGTGTTTCATGTTGCTGATGATGTGATGTTTAAACAATGATGTTAAACTATGAAATTGCTGTACTATGAGCCCAGAGACTCAGTAGCTGTAGACACATTTTGCAATAATGACATCCAAATGCCAGAATTATGCCATCATAGCGCATTAGTTTAATCTCTCAGGCAATCTGCAGCCTGCTCATCATGCATACATACATTGATGAAGATACATTGGCAACCCAATAGCAAACTCATCCCCATGCATTATTCAATTAGATATAGATCTGATTGTCTGGCACTGTCCAAGTCAATACCAGTAGTACAGTTACCCACATTTGTCTTGTCAAGTATGAATGATGAAGCTTTGCATTTTTTTCAGCTTATCTGACCAGCTGCAAGATGCAGATGTAATGATGAGGTGATAAAAAAGGTACTCGGTTCCAAATGAAGGGATCTTCTACTTGCCTCAGCATAGAAAAATGAGTACAAGGCACTCTCTTATCTAGCTTTGCCTAACATGCGACTGACTAAATGAGTTTATGGGGCGAATTCGAACCAACCCCTCAGAAGCCAGTGGTTTCACAAAGTTTCTTAACTATTCTCAAGGCCTCTGGTGACATGCAAGATAATTATATGATTTTACAGGGCGTGGCAAAAAAAAATTGCACCAGAGATAGCTATGAATTATACTTGCGATAATTTCCTAACCGATGCTTCTATAAGTATGAAATTGGGACACAACAAAGCCATGTATATCTAAATTGACTTACTCAAAGCGATTTTCATTTTTATGAATTGCTTTTCACGTTCTTGGTCTAAGGACAGTGTACATCAGTTTTTTCAGGTGCATCTCGTTTTTGTCATGTTTCCCCAAATTGCTGCCTTCAATCAAGCTTTTGAAATATTGGGAGTGCTTCGGACACCTCTCTCTACTATTGCCCACTTAAAATCATTTGAAATTGTGAGGTCTGATGAATAGGGGGTCTCTGATTTTGGACTGGAGGATAAACTCAAATACCAATGACCTCTCTAGGCTTCTCTTGGCAGAAAATACCATACCTAATCTTGTTAGAATATCACATTACAGTTGATCAATAAATAGACTGACATCTTTGGTAAGTGCAGCCCTCCAAGGCAATTTCTGGGTGCTCCAAGGCTTGATTGATGAGATGGAGATTTGGGGTCCTTTACATACATATTCACCCCATCATGTTGAGATATTTTACTTGCCTGGCATAGAAACTGATACTGGAGACCAAAAATTCATTATCTTATCTGATTTACATCCATTGGGCATTTTGCTCTGGAAGATCCACTTGAAAAATGTTGTGCTCATTTTCCAAGTTATGAACCCATCCAACCAGAAACCTTCAGCAAAGCAGGCCTGAAATGATATTGTTCAGCCACCAAACTGCCCTATTTTGTTGGCTTATACAGTGGGTTGTCTTGGCCAGAATAGAACGCTATTAAAACAACCCGGTGTTAATTTTTTTGACCTTATATGGAAATGACAATGAATCGTTCTGTTATCAGCAGCAAACAATACAAAATCATCACCAGACCACAGAAACTGGTCATTCTCTTTCTATAAACTGCCTTATGATGTAAAATTCACGACATTCAGAAATGATCAGCTGGCCAGCAGTCGCCAAAGTATTTAGCTCTTTTGACTTGGGCAAGCAAGACTTTGCAGGGGCTGTTCATTATTGAGAATAGCCAGTGTTCTAACTTTAATTTTACACCAATTCAACTGCTAGGCAACTGCTAATATGTCTAGCTAGATATCCTACCACTCAAAACGTTTGATCTGCTAGAGATGTCCAAGTGGTGCAAATTTTTTTGCCGCACCCTGTACATAATTACTTTATTAGTTTTCATAAAAGAATTTCCTTAAAACTGAGATTTGCATATAATGAATCTTAATTTTCTCATATGTATCTGTCCACCACTCCAAAAATAATTGATTATTCAAGTTTTATTGATGAAACTGATACTGCAGTCGTGTGTAAAGTATGATTTCCAACCCCATCTTATTAAAGCCAGATATCTTACCAAACGATCCATCAAGCGTAAGTCAAGAAAGTTGTTGAAGTGGAATTGGGATCATGGGGAAGTACTTCTCTTAATCTTTATTTCAGGGTGATCTATCACTCTTTTGGCAAATCTGAGATTATCTGTCCATGAAGTGGTATCACCAGACAGGTCCAGCTCCAAAGAAGTAGCCACTGAATTACATTATCAGCATTTCTCTGTCAGCTGGAGACATTTTGTCACATTCTTAGAGAGCAAGTTTTGCAGTCACATTTCAGAACTTTTTATAGAAAAGACACCAGATAAATCGTGAAGTTTGATGTAGCCTTTTCACTAGATACAAAATGGTTGTGAAAGCCTCATTTTCTTGTTGAAGTGAAATTGGGATCACTGAGATTAGATTTGCTACTCTTTTCTGTTTCTCTTTCAAGATGAGCTGTTATCTTTTTTAGAAAATCTGTCCACTGTTGAGTTACCCTCGTTTTCTGTTTAGGGCAAAAATATTTGAGAATTTGCGTATTGCAGAACACACAACACTAACCTTTACATTGTGTAAGTTGTAGGCCAAATAGGTCATTTGTATAATATGTGCCCTGGGTCCAAATTTTGTAGAATGATTTTGTTATGGAAATCTCTATTACTATGCATTACAAGGCACACTTATGGGCAATAAAAGTCAACAGAGCAAAATAATGGTCACAAATCTTACATAACGATCAATCTATTGATTGGCTTGCACTACATGCAATGCCAATAGAAAACTATGGGACTGTTATAATGGCTAGGGTCATTTACCAACTAAGGCATGACCACTCAGCTGGGTGTATGGTTACAACTCATTGTCTAGGAGCTGTTCTTACAGCCTGTTAGCCTGTACAATATCTCAAGTATTATCATAATCAGATTAACATATATGCATACAAAATTCCTTATTAAAGATATAGCCTGATGAAAACTGAAATATTGAATCTCTGGGGGAAATTGTAGGTAACTTACTTTAGAATTTAGTGCAGTAGTTACCGTTAAGACAACGTAATTTTTTATAAGAATCACAAAGTTCTACCCTAAAATCACAATTTTTTATTCATTACGGAAGACGCCATTAAAGAGATGCAGCTGATTTTAAGTGTTTATTGCACAACAGAAATCATGTACTTTAATTAATCTTTATGAAGCACAAAAAGAATCTAAGATTCCAAGGTCACTAGGCACAAAAAACCAAGTTTAGTCATATTCCGATGTTGGACAGTCATGAACCCACATAACCCATTGTGAATTATGTAGCATCATTAACGAAGATAACACAGTCTCCAAGGAATCATTATTTTCTCATGAACACGTTTGGCATTGTTACATATGAAAGATTTAGATAGATGTTGCTTGGCAGACCGACACACACACTAAAGGGGAGATTCATCAAAAATTCCAATGGCTTTCTGACTGGATGGCTCTAAACAAGGACAACTCCGAGGATAAAATCTGCCTGAAACTAAAACTTTCTAATCCAATTAATTTTTGAATAATCAACACGAGTAGGAGGACTTCAAACAAGCCTGAAGCACTTCAAAAGAAATTTGATTAAAATCTGAATTTCAAACACTTTAAGAATTTCCTATTTATCTAAAGCTTCAGGACAAAGTGGTATACGATTATTTTGATGTTTAGTTCAAATATCATGCCTGCTTAAATGAATTATGTGAGTGAGATAGTGCCAAGCACTGTATTTTTAATCATTCAAACAATTTACTGGTGGGCACAAATGTGAGATAGATATAGGGGTATAGTCCAGAGTAAATAGATAGCAATCAGGATTGAATCTGAATCGTTTTGATCTTGTTTCTCAACAACAAAATGAGGTCTAGCAGTTGTTCTAACCAGGATAGAAAATACCATACACTTCTCACCAATTGCAGCCTTAATTAGCCAAATTTAAGATGGCCTCAAATACATGCCTGAAATATCAAGTCTGAAATTAAAACGAAAAATGTATGAAATATCCAAGCTGATGCTTCAGATGTCAAGGGTTTCCATTTACCACAACATAAGTTTTCTTTTACCATTGTAAGAATTGTTCACCTCAACGCAGATTCTGTGCGTAGAATTATGGAAAGGTCAGCTCATTTCTTGTTGTTGCATATTTCAAGTTGGTCTATCTTTGGCTTTTGTTTTTTTTTTACCACAAAAACTGGACATCTGTTTGGGTCACGTAACTCATGTTGGCTTCTGTCTGACAGACAGTCAATAGGCATATCTATAAACTCCGTTGGAAGCAAAAGCCTCAGCCTTGAAGTGTGATTCGATGGTGAGGTGACCTCTACTGAAGCAAAGATCCATGGAATTTAAAGCACATTTGGGAAAAAGAAAGAATAGATCTCATTTCCTCAACTCAATTGGCATCCTAGAAAAGTGCATGCATATAGAAAAAATCAGAATGCCTACTTTTATTGGCCGGCTACAACTCTTATTAGCTAAAAGTTTACCACAGCAGGTTAACTCTGAAAACCTAAATTGTTCCTGACAATAATTCTTATGCCAGGTGAGGGTTCAAGAGATATCATCAGATATTAAGACTCATAAAGAGCATATTTCTCAGAGAAAAATCTTGTTTTCCGCTACTCTCAGTCAGCAGTGAGTTTTGGGATATCAATCATCAGCAATTTAAATGGGTGCAGCTTGAAGTTTCTAAATAGCTCTTTCAAAGCCAAATTTGGCCATTCTGGAGCAGGTGCAGAGTTTGATTAGAACCTTAAAGTAGTTTCCATGTCATTGTGAACAGCTGTGGGCCTGGCCAGCTGGGATTTAGTGAACCAGCCAATGTTTGCTCCAAATTGAGCTCCGGAAGGCACTTCTCAGTTGACTAAAGTGTCAGATGGCAGTGTGGTATATGATGTTTGTCTCGATAACGTTTAGAAGAAATCAAATGCATTTCTTTTATCCAAGAAATTACATAATTTTGAGATGTTAAAGATTTAATTGTATCAAGATTGGTTTATAAAATTTGAAATTCTCCAAATTGGATTTACATGATTTCCAATTTGCCTGTAATAGTCTGAAGTCCATTCGATTATTCATAAATTCAACAGCTTTAAAGTTATGGTGTCTAGCTTTTAAGTTTCAAGATGTTTCATGAATAATTTGACACAACTGCATAAAATAGCATTTCAAATAATGCCATCTGCAAATTCTGCAAATTTTTGAACACTCTTTTCTGCATTAAACATGATATCTTTTGTAGTATGAAATCTCATAAAACAACATAATTCCATGCTTTTGCTTATCTGCACTCACATGTCTCCCTGAGAGAAAAAAGAGCAGGAATGCATTCTTACACTCAACTGCATAGAAACCTTGGGTGCTGTAAGTTCATTTGAATCTCTGCAGAAAAGGCGATAACAGAGACAGAGTAGCAAGAAATGTCCTGCATGCAATGCAACAGTCAGACACTGTTCTTTCTTGCATATGGGCCAATAGCTAGTATCGGAGCCATAGTGCTCCTTCAAGGAGAAGTCACTCTACTGCGGAAATTCTGAAGTCTCAAATGAATCACTGAATATAATAAAAATCATTCTCATGAACTTTTGGGCTTTGTTAATTTATGGAAGATTGATATGTTGCATTTTTCATACCCACACATACAGTCACAAAAAGAAGTAGATTCACAAAAAGCAAAATAACAACAGCTATCTTGATGGCAGTGCGTAAAAAGTGAGGACAACTTTAGGATAAAATCTGCCTGAAACTTAGACTTTGTTTTCCAATTAATTCTTGAATAATTAACAAGAGTAGAAGGACTTCAAACAAATCTGAAGGACTTCAAAAGACATTTTACTAAAATCTGAATTTCAAAAACTTGGAAGAACTTCCCATTAATTCAAAGCATAGTGGCATGTAATTGTTTTGATGTTCAGATCAAGTAATCAGTCCTATTTGAATGAATGCTGACAACACCGCAATAATTGGCTTAATCAGGAAAAATGATGACAACGACTATCGTACTTGTATTGAGCACATCAGCACTTGGGTGTCCTGACAATTTCCTGGACCTTAATGTGACTTAAACTAAGGAAATGTTATAGGATTTCCGTAGATCAAGGTCTGTTACACCTCAGCCTATTGTGATAAATGACATGGTTGTAGAAAGGTTCCATGACTATTTGTACCTCGGAATGCACTTGGACCACAAGCTGAACTACTCTAAACATGTCGAGGCTCAGATTAAAAAGGCAAACAAAGCTTGTCTATTGAGTTCGAGTTATGAGAAGTCTCAGTGTCATCAAGGAGATTGTGAATTTATTATTCAACTGTATGATAGCAACTGTACTCATGTATGCCACTGTGGCATTCTTCAGGTCATTAACAAAGAGACAGTGCCACATCCTTGATAGACCCAGGATTTGTTTGTTTGTTTGTGTTTTACGCCTCTGCAGCACCTTAGTGGGCTATATCGAGGCAGGCGACCGCCGTATGATGATGAGATGAGAAGACTGAGAGTCTGGCACGTAACCTATTAATTCAGGGATGCCCAGGGTCTTTCAGTTGCCCCAGCATAGAATACTGGATACAACCCGCCTCCATTTAAAGTCCCATGGGCTCGGACTAAAGTGAGTTCCCGGGGTGAGATTTGAACCCAAGCCCTAAAAGCCAGTTGACAAGCGCACTTACCAATTAGGCCATGGGGGAACCCTGATAGACCCAGGGAAATCTGTGAAAGGTTAATTGGTCGAACAGCGCAACATAATATAGACTCTAATGAACAGATATTTCATCAAAGTTAAAACTCATGGCTAAAAAGGTACAAGAGGTTGAAAGCCACCCACTGAATCGCTATTTTGTGCTCCTACTAAGTGGACGCAGGTTCAGAGTACCTAATATGCGAACTTGTAGATTCAGCAAAACTTTTATTCCAGCAGCAATCAATTTCTTAAATATGTATGCCTACATTTTGTATACATTACTCATTGTCAATTACCAAAACAAATTTCATGAAACTCGAATTCATGACCAATAAACCATCAGTTATGTATAATTATCTGTTATTTGTCATGAATACACATTGAGTGAGATAGTGCTCGGCAGTGAGAATTGTTTTGTATTCAAAAGATTTACTAATAGGCACAATGTCTGACACATGTGAGAGAGATTCACGTCATGTGTAATCCATCTTATAAAATCAAATTTTCAACAGGTTAATCTCTAAATTGCCCTAATTTATTTTTAAACTTGGAAATAAGGTATATTGCCTGTAAGTTACCATAGCAAAACTTTCATTTGAATGATAAGTTAATGTATCACATTCTCAAATCTGTTGATATACCACATCAAAAATGCCTACTGTTGATTATGACCATTCAAACAGCCTCTGGACTTATGGTTCCCATTTGAGAAGTAGAAGTTTGTTCATGACACATCATCACCAATCATGATCCACTAAGTGCTAATGTAACAAACAATGAAACCGCTGTAATACAGCAAAATACACTATTTGTCAGTTACTTTTGGCTTTGAAGTTGTGTTGCGGGTAATTCATCGTCAACAGTAAGTAAATGAGGGCAAGTTGAAGTTTCTAAATAGCTCTATTAAGCCCAAATTTGGCCATTCTGGAGCAGGTGGAGAGTTTGATTAGAGACTTAAAGCAGTTTCCTTGTCATTGTGAACAGCTGTGGGTCTGGCCAGCTGGGATTTAGTGAACCAGCCAATGTTTATTCCAAATTGAGCTCATGCTCTTTTAAATTGACAGACTTCCTATGAAGATAACACAGCTCGAAGTTAGCTTTCAAATAGAGCAAGAATAAGCTAAATTTTAAAGGTTAAGTTAAACACACATGTGTACTTTTTAACACTGCATTTATCAATAACATAGAATGACTCCATAAACTGAATTTGAATTTATTTCATTGCATAAAACGAATGCCTTTTTTTTCAAACTGCAATTCTGCAAATACTAAGTCTTCTCTAGACAATCATAGTTTTTCCATCCAAGAAATTCCTTAATTATGAGACTTTAAAACAAATTAGATTTTTAGAGTGCTATTGGTTTTTTTAAATTTTAAATTCTCCAAATAGGATTTTCATGATTTCCAATTTGTCTGTAGCAATCTGAAGTCCATTAGATTATTCGAGAATTCATAAGCTTTTAAAGTTATGGGTTTTAGCTATTATAATTCTAAGATGGTTCACAAATAATTTGGCAAAACTGGAGAAAATAATGTAGTCTTTAAATACATCAAAATTATTCAATTTCAAACAATCTTCTGCTGCATTTTAATGATATGATTTGCTCTGATTGAAATTTCACTCTGAGTTAATAATATGGAAAAATACTAGCAGTTAATACCCCATCAGTTAATACATCTTTTAGACCAGTTAAAATACAATGTCATCAGAGATTTTATAAGACAAAAAATATGATAGGCTATCAATAAATGCAAAATATCTTACAGTGTTATATCTCCATTGGGATAGGATTGTTTTATTAAGACCTTCACTTTCGCGAGTATCTTCACAAAAGGTTTTTTTTTCGAAATTCACATCATTCCATGCTATTGCTTATTTACACTTACATGTCTCCCTGAGACAAACACAGAGCCAGAGTACATTCTCTCCACTCAACTGCATAGCAGCCTTGGGTGCCGTAAGTTCATCTGAATCTCTGCAGAACAGGTGATAATAAAGACTGAGTAGCATGAAATTTCCTGCATGCAATGCAACAGTCAGGCACTGTTCTTCTGTTCTTCCTTGCATATGCATTAGATCTACATGTAAGTACACTGGAGCCACAGTGCTTCTACAAGGAGAAGTCACTCTTGTATGGAGATTCAGAGAAATCACATAAAGGGAAGTTTTGTATCTCATTGTTAATTTGACTAATTTAACTAATAGGAATGTTCTAAATTTAGTGAACATTGAACAATACCCTACGGCTTGGATGAGAGGTTGCGTTTTTTATTCTGACCGGAGTGCTACCACCCATCCACCACTAATGATGAATAAATATTGAATTAATTGTGAAATACAAATCATTATATGGTGGCAATATCCCTTAAAAGAAGGGTAAACCTCATGGCCTTAAAATGTAACTCTTAAAAGACTCGTATCAAATGGAGACAGTGAAAAATGACACAATAATGGGCGTCTAATAGGCCGTCAACCGCTTGAGAGTATTATATGGCTCTTGTAACTTAAGTCAATAATAGATGAAATTGATGGCAGTCCAGCTGCAAAGAGAAACATAATACTCACTTGAGATTCCAAGTTTGGCAACATCAGCAAACACGTTTTATTCCACAATTACATCAACCACTAAGGCTGCAAATTTCACAATGACTTGTGACGTTGTTTAATAGGGAAGATGACATAACAAATGACATTTTTGCAGTTATACTGCGGTGTCCAATTGCTTTATGTTGTTCCGGTCAAGGCATATTGCTCGGTCAGTATAATCTAGGCTGTCTATACACACCCATCTCACGAAATTATGCAAGTAGATCTTTTCGCGTGCAAAAATATTTGAATATATAGCATAACTCAATTTTGCCTGAAGCGCTAAACAAAATTTGATGAAAGTCACAAGGAATATTTCCCAGCCCAAGCCAGAGATTATGTAAAAACGATGCACCATTGGGCCCAGATGTTTTTGTAATACTGCAAAATAACCTACTAGCGCAATTTTGTACGATGCGGTGTAGTTTGCTGCACTGCAGGCACAGCATACTTCAGATATCCTTGTATAGGCAAATGCACCATGCAATTTCTCAATCCTGCCTAATCTTGCCTGAAGCAATCCAGTGATCACAACAAGGTACTTGGCTTTGATTTTCTTTCTTTCTGGTAAATAACTTCCCCATTAATCAACTGCAAAACTTCAAAGCAATTGCTGTTTTTGCTGTTTTTTTACATCTTAAGATCACCTTGCTAACTTTTTGCTTGAGACTTGGTCACTGGTCAGCCAGAAAACAAGAATCTTCCAAGCACAGTACATATATTTTGATGTTTTACACTTTACCTATGATTTTACACTGTTGCTTGTGATTTTACTGTTTATCTGTGATTTTATTGTTATATCACTTTATGTTACGTATGATACATATGCCACCATTGTCTCTGTCCTAATGTAATACAAACTCAATGTACATACATTTTCTTTTCCTGCAAAGGGAGTTTAAATAAAGAAAAAAAAAATTCCTCTCAAATAAATAGTTTTCAAACACAAATCATCAGGGTCTGTTTGTTGAAAATTATACTTACGTCAACGGCTGTTGCAAAGGCATAGCAACCAACTTAACTAAGACTACTATATATCAAGATTTTTAAAGATCCAAAATTAGTCTTTAGACTAACAATATATTTTCTCATAAATGACATCGCTACTTTTTGACAGGAACCCTATTGCTGCCCTGCAATGATAACATCTGCTAGTCTCACCACATTCTGTGCCCCGACGAGAGACCGTACCCACGAGAGACCAACTGACTGCTGCAGAAGGGGCGGTCTCATAACGCAGGGACCACAGTAATTGATGTAAATTGAGCTCTGACCTATTCAGTTTTCAAATACAATAGATCTAAGTATAGGTTATACAACGAATTTGATGTGTGTAACTAAGGGGCTGACCAGATGATCTTTGGGGGGGGGGCTATGGATTAGGGCCCTGCACGGGACGGGACGGGAGTGGTGGGACAATGGGTCCCGTCTCCCATGGGACCCATGGGAGTCCCAGGTCTGTTTGGGGCCGGGAGCGGGACGGGAGCGGGATTGAAACTGACGGGATGGGACGGGACTGGGATCCCCTCCACCCCAAAAGCCCGGGAACGGGACGGGAGTGATTTTGAACATCAAGCATTAATTCCGTTGCACTCCCATCCATATCACAGTATCACTCATGTTTGCATTACTAAATTCTGGTCATGATATCCAGTGCTGGCATATTTTGGATTACTTAAACATAAACCCTGCTGCACCATGGATGTTCCGTTTTAGTTATTCTGTGCTATTCATAAATCTAGTCTGATTTCATTATATTTCTTAATTTCTATTTATTATGAAAATTTAAATAGTATAGCTTAGATAACTGCTTACAGTACTTACTAACCACCAAAATGAATCTAAGTGCATGCAGCTATATTAAATGTATAAAAATATTGTAAAAGAATGGGCAAAATGGATCTGCCCAAGACTGTGATATTTTGAATGCTTGTCAAATTAAGGAACTAGTCAGAATAAGATATTCAGATTTTAACCACTTGTTTTTATTAGACACCCAGGAAATTAATGAGGTTGTTGGGTATCTCTGTACCAAATAGTTGTTTTTAAACATTGTTTTTATTTGCTTGTAAATATCAATTTATTTGACTGCAAGTGTCTTGTTTTAATGAATAAATTATTTATTATTAATGATCCAATTAGTTTTTTAAAAATTGATATTTAATAGACACAGATTATGTTTAAACAAGCAATGGATGAAAATTGACATTCTGTTGCGAAAGTTCCCTGTCCAATTGTAAAAAGGGTGATTCTTACACCTGTGTACACTGTGTACAAGGTCAGGTGCATGCAGTGACCCAATTTCTTTGTTAAAGACAATAGGCCAATGCATTCACACTTACATGGCTCAATGAACATGGAAAACCCCTCCAAAAGATGGCATTGAAATTGATTGAATAATTACTGAATTTATGCATGTATACATACAGCATACTTTGATGCACCATGAAAAAAGAAAAGTTATTTCTCAAATAACTAGAGTTTCGATCGGGACCGATGCGAACGGACAGTTCTCGCCATGTGTGTTGGTTGCTGTGTGGAGGTTTTTCTGAGGCATATATAGTAATATGTGAAATTGTAAATGTCACAGCATATTGCATAAGACCAAGGCACACTATTACCTTTTTGACGGCCACAATTAAATGCGAGAAGCTAGTGCACACTAGGTAAAATCAGTCCACTGCAGCAGCTGGAAATCAACAGAGCTGAAATAACACCAAAAGTGGAATCATGTTTGTATGAGCCAAGTCACTACTCCAGAAGCAATATCATTGTATATTAGTGTTGTGCCGTTTCCAATAATTTTGGTTCGATTTCGATTTTTCCACTGCAACCGAAACTCGAACCGAAGTTCAATCTAACAACCGAGTGTTTCGGTTGTTGTATGATATCTAATTTTATTAGAAAACGAAGAAGTAATCAGGGAAATGTTGATCTATTCACTTTCCAAGTTGCGTGCCATGGTACTGCATTGAATTTCTGGACCGTTGCAACTTCGGTTCTTGGGTCGGAATATCTCGGAAACAACCAAAAACCGAACTGAACGAAAAATATCACAACAGCCCAACACTCTTATATATGTACCATTCAAAAGGCAACTCAGGAAATGTGATAAAATATGGCAAGGAAGTAAGAATCTTGAGTTCTGCAGCGAACAAGAAATTGTGCCCTAACCAATACGGGCAACTGTCACTGCCACTGCCAACAGGAAGAACCCCTTAACATATTCAAAACAGTGAAACCGCTGAAAAAACTCAAATGTACAGAACATTTCAAATGAAGGCATAACTCTCCACTCTCCAGACATGATCAAACACCAGTGTAATAGTTAGCTGAAATTTAACATTACACATATTATACCCATTTGACTCAAAATAAAATGGAGATTTTTCGTCAGGTTCTCCAAAAGCAATGAGTCACTTCCTTGGTTGAAAGCTAACGGCTGAAGTCTGATGGAAGTAAAAATCATGGAGAAAGATTAAAAGTATTCACCACTAAAAAATCTTGTTGGTTTCTTGGCACAAATACTCATCAATATGACAAGTTTCGCCTCGTCTTCATGACGAAGGCTATATGTACGAGTTTTGCCTCGTCATGACGATGGTTCATTCAAAAAATCGTCAAAATCTTGTCAGGGTCTTGTCACAACCAGGTTGTTTGATCAGGTAAGGACAAGTTTGTCTTTGTCATGACATGGACACAGTTAAAAACTCCTGTTGAAAACTCATCAAATTGTTGTCAAAAACCTTTCAACAGAATTCTGAAGTAGGTACTTAGCGCAAAATATGACAAATAAAGGCCTATATTTTGCTGTCAACAGTGCTTATTCACGAATTTCTAGCCATTCCATCATGTTCTGAATCAGTTAAACCAACCAGAGTATAGTAAGCATTGTATCGGTCTATTTCAAGGTTTGTAAATGAAAATTAACTTCTAAATAAATTTACAGGATGAATATTACTTTAATTATGCATCATTTACAACATCAAATGGAATTGAGTTTGTATAAAAGCATTCAGTGACTTCTTTACATTTACAGTCCAACATAATGTCATTATATATACATAATGCAAGATGCACAACACTAGGGGTTCTCCAGTAACGGAAAATCCAATTTTTCAATAACGAAAAATGTGTTATTTGATAGCAATAGGGCGTGCCAGTTACGAATTTGTACTAAAGTTTGTCTCACAACATGCGAACAACCTCCAATTAAGGATTCGGAAATATGCTTAGTAATTCTAAATGGGTGCTGCTACATGAGAGACAATAAAGCAGATGGCGACATAACTAGGCCTATTCCTAAAAATCCAGTAGTTCCAGTAGCTTCAGTAGTTCCATTAGATAGACGTAGTGACGCTTTGAATATTATTGGCTTACAGAACCAGGAGTCCATACACAGGGCAAACAGAATATGTAACTCAATATGCTACATCCTGCCATCGTGCAGAGACAGTTAAAATGAATTGTAACATTTCACTCTGATTCAGAGGTTCACCTATATACTAAAGGCGGGAATTCGCGAAAGAAGAAGAAGACGAAGCAAACTGGTGTTTGGCCTGATTGCCAAGAATCTAGAGGTCACACAACAGAAATACACATACTCACGGGTAGAAGAGCCAATTTGCAATTTATTTATCAGATTTTGTGACGCTTTGGTGCATTTTTTGTCCGATTTTTGACAACGACCGTGTGTTCTACAAATGAGATAGACAGTAACTGAAAATCACGCATAAGTTGCAATCGTGGTACCAAGCATATTTGAAAGATTTGGAGCGGTCTTTGCAGGGAGGGAATAAGACATTATTCTACAAATTAAAAGGCCTGTATTTCAATATTCCAGTTATAATTTTGCATACCAGTGTTGGTATGCCAGGCAGTCAGCCTGCATAGGCAGCTGTAATAGTCGGTCAGTATGGTAAATATTTTTGACGGAGCTTTTAATGAAATCACATTGACTGAAATTCCACAAAAACTCAACATGTTCAAGGAAATCAACTCCAGTGTCATAAGGAAGGTTGGTTATAGAATGAGATGCTTTTGAAGCCACTGGATCTATCCAGAGAACCAAAAAGTCTGCCCCCTATTCCTGAAGCATGGAGGGCAATAATACCTTGGTACCAAGAAGTACTGTTTTCCCAACTAAAGTACAAAAGGGTGCATGCCACTTGCAGGCCCTATATGAGGGAGCATCATCAAATCAACAAAAGTGACAAAACACATTATATTAGCATTGTGGTATAATGCAGTTGCAAATGCGCAACAGGGCTTTGGAGTCTAATAATAGGTGAACCGACTCTGACTCCCGACTCCTTTGGCTTTCTGAAAAGCGACTCAGACTCCGACTCCTTAGGCCTCCTGAATTACGACTGCGACTCCCGACTCCGCTTATTGGCATTATTGCACACTAATATTACATGTTTAACAGGGAGAAAAATTTATTCTACAAAGTTTCATAGGATTATGTACATGAACACTTGTTTTGGAAGTTTTGTGTAAAATTTTGGCTAAATTTCACATTTTGAAAACTGAGTTTTTGTAAATCATATTAATTATTTCTAGGAGTCAGGAGTCACCTATTTCATTTTCGACTCCGACTCCACCTAAAAATCAAAGTTCGACTCCGACTCCACCCAAAAATCTCCGACTCCTGACTCCAAAGCCCTGATGCGCACCTGAATTAAAACTGTTGATATTGACACATTTCATACTAGTAGGTGGTAAATAGCGAACTGCGGATGTTTGCGGAGTGGCAACATTGTACAATAAAATGTAGACGGTCCTGGGTATGGACTATTGGCCCAGAAGGAAATTTGCCTATGTGAATTAGCTACTGCAATTACCTTATGCCATAATCTGTTTGAAAGAGACTGTCTCACGGTAGTGACAAGGTCCCCGAAGTGCAGAGGTTCAGATACTCTGTAGCTTTCTAGAATTGGGTCAAAATCGAAATATAGAGCTTTTATCATGACCTGTACTGATTTTCTGGTGGTATACGTGAAATTATACCTAAAATACAAATTTTGAATATCCTAGTTCAGTTATCACCGCAAGGTTTCCTCAGGAAGAGTCAATTCCAGTAAGAATGCAGAGTGACCTTTCGGCACATGGGTCAACTGTATGGAGTTTACAATACAACACAGACACGTGCCCCCATACAGAAGAAACAAACCACCATGTTATTGGACTTAGTCTATGTCCAGTCTTTACTCAATGAATTATGGCATATAAAACAGAGCATCTTGTGGTTGTGCCAGGATAGTTATGCACACTTAGCAGCCAATTTCAATCAGAAAGTAGCAGATAATGTCAATCAGAAATTAGCAATATATAGACAGGTATTGGAACAAAGCTGCGTTTAAAAGGTTCTTGCAAACATGACCATTCCTATATCTTCAAATTGTTCGCATGAGAGAAATCTTCAGGCATTTCAACGCTGGTCGATTTGCATTTTCTACAGCTTTGGTGGCACTTCAGTGTTCGGTGTTCTCATGGTGCTGGAAGAAGAATTGAAGAAAAGTTAATGGCAATTTAACATCAATAAAAATAACCTTGAAATTATTCAATTTACGTCTGGGCTTTCGCAAAGTACTCCAGCCAAACTACTCACTGCTCAGGCAGAAAAACTTGCAAGCCGCTTTCCTTCACTTCCTACAAAAACCTTAAGTATCTAGGTGTGGTCCAGTGATGGGCACAATTCAATTCATGAATTGAATTAATTTGAATTAATTCAAAATTTAAAAAGTTGATGAATTTAATTTAATTTAATTTAATTGACCATGTTGGAAAAATGCAACGAATTGAATTAAATTGATATAGGCAGTGAATTGCGGTTTTAATTTCAATTCATTTTCAATTCATCCCGTATATATTTTATATCATTATTGGTCATACCTCATGAAAAAAAGCTCCAAAAGTGAGAAGTTAGAGTCTGAACCTTTGAAGGATTATTGAAATTGTTTGGCTAAAAGTATTTTGTGTCATTTGGAAAAATATCTAGGTTGTTACTAGCCTATCTAGGCCTACAGAGGTCTATGTTCAAATATTAGTAAGTGGCTTCCATATTGAACAATGATCAAATTGATTAAAGTAATGACCGCAATGCTAAATGCAATCGAACAATTCAAAGAAGACACAGAACAGCAGAAGCAACTTTGGCAATTGAGCAAAAATTTCCCCTTTTTAAAAATATTTTTGGTGTCATGCTTGATCTTCAAGTTTGAGTTAATCAGGCCTATCTTCTGATATAGCAATGAATGCACATTTTGGCACATGAATTAAAACTTCAGCTTTTGCTTCAATTATCAGGATAAAATGCTAATTTACGTAAATCTGTCCAGTGTCCATGTATATCTTTGCAACAGAATAATTATTAATGCACTTATTTATAAACATTTCAGAATCAGAAATCTTTGGTGATTTTTGTTTTTCTACAAGGCATTGTAATATTGATACAATTTTTCAATAAAATAAAATGTGCAAATGTTAGCTTGCCTGCTGAAAACGTCCACAGAGGTCATTGCATGATCAACTTATGAGAACAAAATGACAAACTAACAATGTTTTGTACTTATGACACAAATTTGTGTCATCATGCAATCTTGAACACTGCGACTTCAAATGTTGACAAACATATATATCTATTAGTCAATGATGAGTGAGCAGTATAATATTGCAAACTCATCTTCGTGCCTGGTGCTTGTGGTCTTCTACTGGACATAATTTATCACTAAGACAAGTTACGCAACAAAATGAATTGAATTGAATTGACTGTCACTATGAATTGAATTGAATTGAGCACATGCCAAAAATCAAGTGATTGAATTGAATTTGCACTTATGCGCAAATAAATTGAATTGAATTGCATGCAGCTGAATTGTGCCCATCACTGGTTTGGTCCCTCAAATTTATATTCTTTTACCAGTATGCTTTTTAGTCATTTCTGACCGAGCATCATTCTCCTCCAATTTTTTCATTTCCATTTCAATCTTTTACTCAAGGTGTCGCCCCTGAATGTTGCTGATGCTTCTGTAACAATGTAATTTCTTATCCTTTTTCCCCAGCTTCACAGGTACTATGCTAGTAATGTAAATGCATCATCTCGACCATTAAAGAAAAAGTGTAGCATCACATTTCAGGAATTATTCTGGAAAATTCAGCTTTTAAACCAATTTCATGAAACTTTTTTCTTTATAAATATCATAAAATATGTCAATGATATACAGCTATCGCAGATAACACTGACCAATAAGAACAAGTTTGAACAATGAAGATTGTAATCAATATAATCTTCACTGTTTTTATTAGAGATAAGTTTATTTTCCTGAACAAATTAATGATAATCAATAAGAATTGTAATCATTTAGGAAGCACTCTTCGCAAATATTTGGACTGGCAAGAGCTACTGGTCAAGTAGGACCACTGGCAAATATAACAAAGTTTGTGTTAAAACATTCACACTCTTGATTCTAATCTTGAAGCAGAAGTTGTATTTAGATCTTTTTAAATGTTCGCTCCAAAAATATGTGGCTTCCTGCGAATTGGAAAAAAATTACATTTGCTCGCTTGCATATGAAAATCTGTCAAAAATTAAATTTATTAAAAAAATCAAAAATTGTTCACTTGCGCAATTTTTTCCTCTTCAAATCTGTCATCTATAAAATCAATTTGGTGTGTCCTTATAATAAAACAGTATATTTTTGAAATTTCAATTAATTACCTCATTTTCAAAGTTTTTAGAATATGTTGCAACAATCTTCACCACCATGCTACATGTACATCAGATCCGTCCATGGTACAGTGCGCTTGTCAAAGGTCTTGATCAGGAGTGAAAACTTCTATGGTCTGAAGAACGAGTACACATCACCATCATTTGACCTGAAATGATTAATGGATTTTCAATGATAACATCATAGTACCTTGAGTAGCCTTAGTACAAATCACATGGGCAGCTGCACCTTCATCCTGTGAACAATAGAAACAGGCTGAGTGGCAGCATACCCTCAGCATTCAGCTGCTATTTTGTTGACAATGTTCCGCACGAGAGAAATTTTGATGGACCTTATTTAAATTACTCTATTATTATACTTATATACAAATATATATATTGATTTTAAATTTCAAATCAAGATTTGAATTAAATTGGATTTCAATTATTTAACATTAATAAAAAAATCAGGATTTTTCTCAATTCGATGGCAGAAACCCTCAGGTGGTATCGCATTATTACGCATTGACACCCAGCTTGATTGCTGATCTTCAGCACAAAATGAGTACTAATAAATTATATATGGTAAATTTAAAACACATTGTCAAAACAGAATTTCAAAATATGAAATGGATGATCTGTATTGACATTCCTCCTATTGAATGCACAAATGCAATATATTGGGTAATGTTAATTACCTTGATGTTTTTTCAAATTTGCTCATTATCAATATAATTATATAGAGACCTGTGCCATCCAATCAACAACAAACAAATATACATGTTGTCATGTACCACCATATTACCTTTCAGCATTCCAAACTAATGATCACTCCTTTGTGGAACAATCTTCAAAGGCAGCAACTGGAGAAAGGGTTTGACGCTTTCCCCAACTCATTTGCATCCCTTACATCAGCGTAAATCATTCCATCTCCTTCACAAAGAGCCTGAAATTTTGAAAATAATTTTCTTAAAGACTTGTTAGCTTATAATTATATTCCAAACTGTACAATGGAAATGCACCTGTTTCCTGAAATACCAAATAAGAAATCCAGCATCCCATTTTAGAAAATATACAGATAATTTGGTTACATGTATTTTATTGCTAGTTCCGACTATCCATAAAACATGTAAAAACGTGTTAATGATCTAAAATATCAAATGAATCAAAGTTGGGCTTTAATTTTTTTTTTCCGATCCAAACTGACTCCAATAGGTTCTGTCTTTGTGATTCACTGGGCTCGTTTTATTGCAAAAAGACCTTATTGCAAAAGACACAGAAAAGCAGAAAAAAATTCAAGACTTAGCTATCAGGTAGCAAGTGAACAGACCATCAACTCCTTCAGCTTTATTAAAATCAACTCAAAAACCATTCAGAATGTACAACTGGGGTGGGCGGGGAATTGGTAGTTTTGCCTGAGGGGGTACTAACGTTTTGCATGTGTTTCAAGAGGGCAGGGTACTACATTTCATTTCGGTACATGTCTTTAGAGGGAGTATACATATGAATTTTGAAGATAAGAAAAAAATCATAAACAAGCAATCCAGAATCGCGCAGAAAAATGTGAATTTCCAGGAATTTCGCTCCGAGCTCGGCAACATTTCCCACAAGCAGTCATCAATCGAGTAACTACTGCCAAAGTTAAAAATTGTAATCTAGAATAGATTTGTCAGTTTGAGGTTTAAAAAGAATATGATATTATAGACTAGTACGTATGACCATCATTCGATTATAATAATTTGTTAATTAATATTTAATCAATATAAATGTATAATTTGTTCCTACATATGGCTGTTTTCTTGTTTAATTTGGTATTTTGATTTTTTATATTCTTTGTCATTCAATTCAAATTTTGATTAATTTGTTACCTGCATTATTCGGCAGCGGTTCATTTGACAGAACATCAACTGGCGAAGGCATTGACGACTGAAGAAGTGCCGGGAAGAAAAATTATAATCTAAATCATATATATGATATTATCTAAACGGTTCAATAAAAATAAGTCCCCCTTTACGAAAACATGAATATCTTAAAGCTATCTTCTCCGATTTCTGTGAAAGTTGGCCAGTTTGTAGGCCTGCATATTGACCAGGGCTTGGAGTCGGAGTCGTGGAGTCGGAGGCTTTTGGCAGGAGTCGGGAGTCGGAGTCGAACTTTGATTTTCAGGTGGAGTCGGAGTCGGAGTCAGAGTCGAAAATTAAAGTGGTGACTCCTGACTCCTACAATAATTAATGTAACTCACAAAAACACAGTTCCAAAAATGTGAAATGAATCCCAAATTTGTATATAAAACTTCCTAAGCAAGTATTCATGAACAAAATCCTATGAAAACTTTGTAGCATGACATTTGCTTCTCTGTCTACCATGTTATATTTATGTGCAATAATGATGACAAGCGGAGTCAGGAGTCGGAGTCGTAATTCAGGAGATGCAAGGAGTCGGAGTCGCTTTTCAGAAAGCCATCGGAGTCGGTTCACTTATGACCAGACTTCAAAGCCCTGATATTGATTTATTGACAGTGTGTGTGTGTATTTGTAGCTTTATTGCTTAAGTTTTGTCTGAGCCAGCAGACTCTTAGTGCACATACCCCTGTTTTCAAAAATTTGAAGTTTTGGCTTTGCCAAAAAAATGTTTACCAAAAGGTGTTTAAACTGCACTCATATTATTTGTTATTGCATCCAAGGAACCCAAACTGTGAAATAGTTACAAAAGAAATTCTTAGTTATATTCTAAACACAATTGAGAAACAAATTTTCTCCAGACACATGATGAAGTTTATCCAGCTGGTGGCTCCCTCCGAGTCCCTCGCATGGTGAAATTGTTCATATCCATTGGAAAAGCCTTGGATTTTTGAAAACAGGGATAGCCTGACTCGAAGGCTGCTGGCGCAGCCAGGGAAAATGTCACAAAGCTATAAATACACATTTGTAAGGTCGTTTTGTGGGGCTATAATTCAGCCAACTGTCAAAAAAATCAGCAAAGGAATCTTTAAGATATTCAAGTTTGTCCAAAGGCGGACTATTTTTTGGTGAACTGTTAAATGACATTCTGAGACATTTTAAAAGTTCAATTATTTAGAATGTGTTTGCAATAAAGCAAAATTAAAAACTATTATCTAGTTATTTAAATAACTGTGTAGGTTAGATGTAGTTTGGAATATATACTCTATTATCTAGTTATTATAAACATCTCCATCTAAGTACATGTATCTGCATCAGACCAAGTAAATTGTAAAGCATACCTTCTGTCATACTGCACTGGTGTTTCCGTCAAGGGCACTCAAGGCCTAAGGTGGTAACCTGGCTTTGCAAAGACCTGAAAAAAAAATCAACCTTCAAAATTGCTATTCTGAATCGATTCACCAGGAACTGGAAGGGATGTTTGCTAACCAAAAGTAACAATGACAAAGTGGAGAAATAAGGTTTTAAAATGATTAAAGGAAAATCCAAAATTTGCAACAATATTTATAAATCCTCATTAAATTACTTGAAACGTGAACAAAAGCTGGCTATATTGCCCAGGCAATAAATTAAAAAGCACCGTAGTTATATCCTGAGTGAACATGACAAGACGGAAAGTATTTTTTGTTAATTATAGAAAATACAAAATTAGCCATGATATTTACAAATTTACATGAAATATCCTAAACTTGAACAAACGCTCGCTAGATATGTCCTGACAATAAATTTAAAAGTACGAAAGGTATGACGTCAACAGTAAATACAAGACGGAGAAGTATGTGTTTGAAATTACTGGAAAAATACAAAATTAGCCATGATATTTACAAATCTGCATCAAATTAACCGAAACTTGAACAAAAGCATGCTAAATATGCCCTGACAATAAATTTAAGAGCACTGAAGGTATAACATAGCAACAACTACAAGACGGAGAAGTATGTGTTTAAAATTACGGAAAATACAAAATTAGCCATGATATTTACAAATCTGCATCAAATTAACCGAAACTTGAACAAAAGCTTGCTGGATTTGTCCGGACAATAAATTTAAAAGCACGAAAGGTATAACATAACAACAACTACAAGACGGAGAAGTATGTTTTTAAAATTACGGAAAATACAAAACTAGCCATGATATTTACAAATTTACATGAAATTATCCGAAACTTGAACAAACGCTTGCTAGATATGTCCTGACAATAAATTAAAACTCACGAAAGGCTTAACATAAGCGGTAAATACAAGACAGAGAAGTACGTTTTGAAAATTACGTAAAATACCAAATATCTGCGTCAAATTATCCGAAACTTGAACAACAGCTTGCTAGATTTGTCCAGACAATAAATTTAAAAGCACGAAAGGTATGACGTAAACAGTAAATACAAGACAGAGAAGTATGTGTTAAAATTACAGAAAATACAAAAGTAGCCGTGATATTTACAAATCTGCGTCAAATTATCCGAAACTTGAACAAAAGCTTGCTAGATTTGTCCAAACAATAAATTTAAAAGCACGAAACGTAGAACGTAGCAACAACTACAAGACGGAGAAGTATGTTTTTAAAATTACGTAAAATACTAAATTAACCATGATATTTACAAATTTGTATCAAATTAACCAATACTTGAACAAAAGCATGCTAAATATGTCCAGACAATAAATCTAAAAGTACGAAAGGTATGACGTAAACAGTAAATACAAGACGGAGAAGTATGTATTTAAAATTACGTAAAATACAAAATTAGCCATGATATTTACAAGTCTGCGTCAAATTAACCGAAACTTGAACAAAACCTTGCTAGATTTGTCCGGACAATAAATTTAAAAGCACCAAAGGTATGACGTAAACAGTAAAATACAAGACGGAGAAGTACGTTTTTAAAATTACGTAAAATACAAAATTAGCCATGATATTTACAAGTCTGCGTCAAATTAACCGAAACTTGAACAAAACCTTGCTAGATTTGTCCAGACAATAACTTAAAAAGCAAGAAAGGCTTAACATAAGCGGAAAATAAAAGACGGAGAAGTATTTTTTTTTAATTACGTAAAATACTAAATTAGCCATGATATTTACAAATCTGCGTCAAATTATCCTAAACTTGAACAAAACCTTGCTAGATTTGTCCAGACAATAAATTTAAAAGCACGAAAGATATGACGTAAACAGTAAAATACAAGACGGAGAAGTACGTTTTTAAAATTACGTAAAATACAAAATTAGCCATGATATTTACAAGTCTGCGTCAAATTAACCGAAACTTGAACAAAACCTTGCTAGATTTGTCCAGACAATAACTTAAAAAGCAAGAAAGGCTTAACATAAGCGGAAAATAAAAGACGGAGAAGTATTTTTTTTTAATTACGTAAAATACTAAATTAGCCATGATATTTACAAATCTGCGTCAAATTATCCGAAACTTGAACAAAACCTTGCTAGATTTGTCCAGACAATAAATTTAAAAGCACGAAAGGTATGACATAAACAGTAAATACAAGACGAAGAGAAGTATGTGTTTAAAATTACGGGAAAAACACAAAATTAGCCATGATATTTACAAATCTGCATCAAATTAACCGAAACTTGAACAAAAGCATGCCAAATATGTCCTGACAATAAATTTAAGAGCACTGAAGGTATAACATAGCAACAACTACAAGACGGAGAAGTATGTGTTTAAAATTACGTAAAATACTAAATTAGCCATGATATTTACAAATTTACATCAAATTAACCGAAACTTGAACAGAAGCATGCTAAATATGTCCTGACAATAAATTAAAAATCACGAAAGGCTTAACATAAGCGGTAAATACAAGACGGAGAAGTATGTTTTGAAAATTACGTAAAACACCAAATAAGCCATGATATTTATAAATCTGCGTCAAATTATCCGAAACTTGAACAAAAGCTTGCTAGATTTGTCCAGACAATAAATTTTAAAGCACGAAAGGTATGACGTAAACAGTAAATACAAGACGGAGAAGTATGTGTTTTAAATTACAGAAAATACAAAAGTTGCCGTGATATTTACAAATTTGCGTCAAATTATCCGAAACTTGAACAAAAGCTTGCTAGATTTGTCCTGACAATAAATTTAAAAGCACGAAAGGTATGACGTAAACAGTAAAATACAAGACGGAGAAGTACGTTTTTAAAATTACGTAAAATACTAAATTAGCCATGATATTTACAAATTTGCATCAAATTAACCGAAACTTGAACAAAAGCTTGCTAGATTTGTCCAGACAATAACTTAAAAATCACGAAAGGCTTAACATAAGCGGAAAATAAAAGACGGAGAAGTATTTTTTTTAATTACGTAAAATACTAAATTAGCCATGATATTTACAAATTTGCATCAAATTAACCGAAACTTGAACAAAAGCATGCTAAATATGTCCAGACAATAAATTTAAAAGCACGAAAGGTATGACATAAACAGTAAATACAAGACGGAAAAGTATGTGTTTAAAATTACAGAAAATACAAAAGTAGCCATGATATTTACAAATCTGCATCAAATTATCTGAAACTTGAACAAAAGCTTGCTAGATTTGTCCAGACAATAAATCTAAAAGCAAGAAAGGTATAACATAGCAACAACTACAAAACGGAGAAGTATGTTTTTAAAATTATGTAAAATACTAAATTAGCCATGATATTTACAAATTTGCATCAAATTAACCGAAACTTGAACGAAAGTATGCTAAATATGTCCAGACAATAAATTTAAAAGTACGAAAGGTATGATGTAAACAGTAAATACAAGACGGAGAAGTATGTTTTGAAAATTACAGAAAATACAAAAGTTGCCATGATATTTACAAATTTGCGTCAAATTATCCGAAACTTGAACAAAAACTTGCTAGATTTGTCCTGACAATAAATTTAAAAGCACGAAAGGTATGACGTAAACAGTAAAAGACAAGACGGAGAAGTATGTTTTTAAAATTACGTAAAATACTAAATTAGCCATGATATTTACAAATCTGCATCAAATTAACCGAAACTTGAACAAAAGCTTGCTAGATTTGTCCAGACAATAACTTAAAAATCACGAAAGGCTTAACATAAGCGGAAAATAGAAGACGGAGAAGTTTTTTTTTTTTATTACGTAAAATACTAAATTAGCCATGATATTTACAAATTTGCATCAAATTAACCGAAACTTGAACAAAAGCATGCTAAATATGTCCAGACAATAAATTTAAAAGCACGAAAGGTTTGACGTAAACAGTAAATACAAGACTGAAAAGTATGTGTTTAAAATTACAGAAAATACAAAAGTAGCCATGATATTTACAAATCTGCATCAAATTATCTGAAACTTGAACAAAAGCTTGCTAGATTTTTCCAGACAATAAATTTAAAAGCACGAAAGGTATAACAAAGCAACAACTACAAGACGGAGAAGTATGTTTTTAAAATTATGTAAAATACTAAATTAGCCATGATATTTACAAATTTGCATCAAATTAACCGAAACTTGAACGAAAGTATGCTAAATATGTCCAGACAATAAATTTAAAAGTACGAAAGGTATGATGTAAACAGTAAATACAAGACGGAAAAGTATGTGTTTAAAATTACAGAAAATACTAAATTAGCCATGATATTTACAAATCTGCATCAAATTATGCGAAACTTGAACAAAAGCTTGCTAGATTTGTCCAGACAATAAATTAAAAGCACTGAAGGTATAACATAATAAC
This sequence comes from Platynereis dumerilii, assembly GCA_026936325.1. Classification (NCBI taxonomy): domain Eukaryota; kingdom Metazoa; phylum Annelida; class Polychaeta; order Phyllodocida; family Nereididae; genus Platynereis; species Platynereis dumerilii. Next base: position 1,958,261 of record JAPTHN010000060.1, on the reverse strand, counting down.
AACTACAAGCCTACGTGAAATTCAGAATTGCAAGTACACTCACTAATGCAAGCTAGGAGACACAATCCTCTCTGATTCCAGTTCAAATTTGACGGGGAATTTGCGGCAAGACGCTTCATGCCCGACGTTTCCATTTTTCAATTTTTCGTAATGATTGTGAGGCTTGCCCCTGATACAGGCCGGATTTCAGCAAGTGCTTGGTGCACAACCGAAAGCAGTCCTCCTGAAAAGTCCCAATAAAAATAAAATTAATAAACATACATTTTCCTATTATATATTTATAGTAGACCTTGTACAGAGTGAATGGCAATTTATGTTTTGCTAGTTAATTCTACAAATGTGTATCATTCAGTTTCGAGTCTATATAATATATTATGAGAAAATACATAGGCATATTTGCAGGGGATCGGGGGGCTGCAGCCCTCCCCCACCCCCGGTATCAGGGAAAATGGCATCCACTACTCTCCATCTGCTACTCTCCCTCTGCTACATCCCCCTTCTACTCCCCACCTGCTATTCAGCACCTGCTACTCCTCACCTGCTACTCTCCCTCTGTTACTCTCCCTCTGCCACTCCCCCCCTGCTATTCTCCCTTTGCTGCTCTTCCTCTGCTACTCTCCATCTGCTACTCTCCTCTGCTACCCTTCCTCTGCTATTCCCCCTCTGCTACACTCGCCTTTCTACTTTCCACCTTCTACTTTCCACCTGCTACTCTCCATCTGCTACTCTTCACATGCTACTCTCCTTTGCTACTCTCCTCTGCTACTCTCCCTCTGCCACCCTCCCTCTGCTACTCTCCCTCTGCTACTCTCCCTCTGCCACTCTCCCTCTGGTACACTCCCTCTGCTACTCTCCCTCTGCTACACAGTCACTCCCCTGCTACACTGCCCTGCTACTCTCCACCTGCTACTCTCTCCTGCTAATCTTCCTCTGCGACAATCCCTCTGCTTCTCTCCATTTGCTACTCTCCCTCTGCTATTTTCCTTATCTGCTCTCCCTCTGCTACTCTCCCTCTGCTACTCTCCCTCTGCTACACTCCCTCCGCTACTCTCCCTCTGTTACTCTCCCTCTGCTACTCTCCTTCTGCTACTCTCCCTCTGCTACTCTCCTTAGCTGCTCTCCTCTGCCACTCTCCCTATGCTATTAACCCTCTGCAACTCTCCCTCTGCTACTCTCCCTCTGCTACTCTTTGGGAATTTCCTTAATAAATCTAATAATCTAATCTAATCTAATCTACTCTCCCTCTGCTACACAGTCACTCCCCTGCTACACTGCCCTGCTACTCTCCACCTGCTACTCTCTCCTGCTAATCATGTTCCCAATCAATACCCACAGGCCAAGACCTGTACCAATCAATCAATTAATCAAACAATCAATCAATTAATCTATCAATCAAACAATCTTCAATCAGCTAAACACCCCATCTATTTATCAATCTATCATTCTATCAATCTATTAATCCATTTATCTATCTATCTATCTATCTATCTATCTATCTATCTATCTATCTATCTATCTATCTATCTATCCTATCTTTCTCTATCATAAATTATGAATACAGAAAAAAGGCCAGCTTGAAAACAGAAATAATAGATAGGTGTCTACCTATCCAATCTGTTTTAAATACTAAACTAAAAACTATGTATGGCTTACAGATACTATTTGAGAGTTTGAGACTAGTACATTTGCTGGTTAACACCAAAATTGTTAAATGCTGTCCAAACTTGGGGGTATAACAGTAGCAGAAAACACCATAAAAAACCTGCACGGGATATAAAAAGTCATATCTCAACTTCTACTTGGCCTATATTTCTGATTGAAATTGGAAATTTCATTATTTGTTTTAGATAAAAGAAACTAAGGTTATCAATGTTTGAACACACTTCTAAGAAACACAGGGAATTTTGTTAGAAAGATGAGGGTACTATGCATCTGCCTGTATATAATTTCTAAATAACCATGTATTTAGTGGCATAATTTCTGAAATCATGAAATGATCAAATTTAGTTTTTATGCATATTTAATCTAAATAAAAGCAGGCTGAAATTACTTTAATTTCTTGTTTTTAATTTACATCACTGAGGTTAGATTTGAGAAAAAGGGTAACAAGTGGGGGTTTGAGATTTCTTGTAAAAAGTTTTAAATGGTAAGGCCCCTGAGTCAGCACTATGAGCATAAATCATATTTGTTTAAATAAAATTTATTATATTAAAACAAATTAATTCTGAGGAAGAATGTGATAAAAAATTACACTTGGGACACGTTGAATGGCACTTGAGTAACCAAGATCCAAAATTGACTGAAATGTGACAATTCAACGGTCTACAGTTTTTTCATATTCAAATATCTAATGGTTTATTAGATATATGCCCAAAAACCATGCATTTCATTTATGCTTAAATCCATTTTGTTCATATTCAAGAACATAGCATGACTTTATTAGACACAAAATGGTCAGGAAGTGGGTATTTTCACATTTTTGTGAATTTTAAACTTGTTCTGTCGGCCTAAAAAATTGCATAAACTACATAATGGCCATAAAAGTTCCTTTTTGATGAGTTTAACTATAGATATATGTTTTGGTTTGAGAGACCGAAATCCAAGAAAAATTTTAAAAATTGACAATTTTTCAGTATTTTTGTTTTACGCAAAACTCCTTAGATGGACCCTCTAAATGATTCAAGTACTTTAAAGGGCTATATTTTAGAATTGCTAAATTTTAAATGTCTAAGCCCAAAATTGATGGAATTACAGAGGGTTGAAAAAACCCCATTTCGTTTATATTTTTGATGAATTTGTTGTAATCAATTTTAGAAAAATATTAATTTTCCGAATTTCCAATATTTTTTAAAAACTGTGGTCATTGTGTAAATATGAACTCCAAAAGGCACATCAACACTATAAGACCCATTCATGTGTCAAACTTCATATATATAGGTGTAATAGTTTTGGCACAGAGGCCAATACACATTGTGTGATGCCGCCCCGCCCGGCCGCCCGCCGGACGGACACAAATTTGCCATAGTAACTACAATACCCGACGGCAATATACATTGCCGAGGGTAAAAATTTTTCAATGAAAATCATGTCTTAATTTGTTGAATACCTGTTTAATGAAATCTGCAAAGCTGTGGTAATGTGTTGCATGTGCATCTTACGGCATTTAGTGGAAATTGCTCATAAAAAACAGTACCAAGCCGAGCCATGGCCAGTAACTGAGTGGACAAAAAAATTGACATAAAGTAGTGACTCGTCTTTTCCATCAATTAATTCAATTTAATGAAACAAGGAAAATGCTAAATATGATCAATATATTAATTCTAGTCTATATTCTCATGAATTGTGCAAAGAAACTTCAACAAGAATCCGCGGATTCAAAACCGACCTAACGCAGTTTAAGGTGCCATTGCTCTAACCACTGAGCAACTGATATTTTAGAGAAGTGAGAGATTGATTGGTGACCTTGGACTGGAAGTATAGTTGCAAGAAAGAGTCCTACAGAAGTGAAGGTGCACGAGAAATTCAGTAACACAAAGCGAGGACATAGTTTTTAAGAATTTATTGCGAGTGTTTAGTTGTGAATGACATCACAGAATCGTTTTAGGGTTTGTAGTGTTGGACCGGTGCGGTCATGGTGTTAACAGTCAGTGGTATGTGAGCAAGTGCTCTGTGAAGAATAACGTGATCTGTGTTGTTTACGGATGAAATCAGTGTTTGTACTGTAAGGGGGTTTGAGGGAATTTTCAGTCGTTTGATAAACTCCTGCGGATTCCTGATATTGGGTGGGGTTTTGAAATGGAGAATGGGCTGTTTACTTTGATGGCAGTGCTGACGGATGATCTGGTAGTACCAATGAAGTGGGAAGCCTGAAATGACAGAATGTGGAAACATGAGTGGCTGTATTGCAAGGGTGAGAAAGACAAAACTTGAGCTTGCAAAAGCATGTGGGAAAGTTGAGCTACACGAATCATGTGGATATGATGGATTATTAAGATGATGAGCTGTACAATTGCATTAATGAAATTGGGCATTGCTTATAATTTCTAACTTACCAGATTAATGTGTAGTAGAAGAGCTCGATTATTGTTGCTTATTCATGAAGGGATATATCAAATTCACACTGGTATCTCTCACAGCAGTTTTGAAGGCAACAAGATGACTGTTTGGTTGTACATGTTCCTTGCAGTGTAATGTTTATCTGTTCTGGTGATGGTTTTCATGGTGTTCTGCGACGTGATGGAACAACAGGACAGGGAGCTGAATATAAAGAACAAATTGTAAGTTGAAATGTGTATAATTTACAAGAATGATGGAACAACAGGACAGGGAGCTGAATATAAAGAACAAATTGTAAGTTGAAATGTGTTTTATTTACAAGAATGACCAATACACCCAGAAAATCTACCCTAGACGAATCTCTTAGGAACTCCACATTATGATTGATTTGTGTCACGAGCGTCTCGACCAATCAGCGTGCAGCATTTCTCTCCACTTCAAAAGTTTACCGGCAATTTGCGAAGCAACTATTAACTTCTCAGAGACGTATGAGATGTCATTTTAAAGGTCTCGGAGAGATCTATCTACTCATATAAGTATCATACCCGTAACTCTTACGGGAAAGTGCGTAACAGCGAAGTCGGCCTCATTTGCATAACTTGCTTGAAGGTCTGTTCATTGGTCAGCTTAGTGGGCGTGTCTGACTAAATCACTGAAGGCTTTGCTGAAGTGGACCAATAAAGAAGTCTTAGTCTTAGTGTTATAAATACTTGAAACATAAGTCGTATGGACAGGGTTTGCGGCAAGATACATTCTGTACTTATGATATTGTTATGGTTGTTTGAGGAAAAGTGTTTTCAACTGTTGCTTACCTTGACAGGTAACCCATGTGCGGGCTGTTTTCAGAGCCAACAAGTGCAGTGCATGCATGCAGGGTGTGGATTTTTGAAAAAGGCATTTCTGGAATTGTTTGACATGTCAATCTCCTGAGAGATGTGTATAGGATTTTCCTGTGGAAGAAAAAGAAAGATTTCAATAGGCAATTGCGGATTGGTGAAGGAGTACTTTAACAAATGGAAATTTAGTGATATGTTTTTATGTATTATGCATTGCAAAAGTGTTTGATAAATTTCATGTTCTTTACGTCCTAGATTTTAATATTGTGATTTTATAGATTTTATTGATTCTATTGTCAAAATATTTTTTGTAATATATTTTATGTATATGTGTGTATCTCTTAATGAGGCAAATAAAGATATTTATTATTTATTTAGGTGAAGTACTAGATTTGTGAGATAAGGTTATGAATACGATTTTCTTTCTGTGAAACTCACCAGGAATGCAGTGGCAGAGGAGTTGCTTGTATGTGGTGTATGCCATGTATTTAGGCATGCAAGCAATGATGCAGAATGATGATGATATCGTGCTAGACATACTTCTTGGAATGTATCTGGGGCAGTACGGCTCAGCCAAAACAGGAGCGGGAGGTCCTGAGCCTGTGGTTAAAGAAATGGAATTACATAATTTGCTGGCCAATCCAATTATCAAAGCAAAGGTAAATTTCAAATGGAGGTGTGACGCGACAATGTGAATTTTGAATTACAGCAGCTTTTTATCTTCAAATTATCTAGATGACATCTTTAGGGTATAATTGCAGGTATAGTTACATAAGACATCAAAGTTGTGCTTACATTGTGTCCATTGAAACTGACTGTGTTGATCGAAGTTGTTCACATTTGGTAGTTGTGATCATTGGAAATTGTCAACTGTTGTTTGTAGTGTGTGGAACAGTGGAGACTATAACAGAGTGGCAGTGAGCAGTTTTGAAATGCTGCTGTCTGAAAATAATTTAAATTTTGCAAATATAGTTAAGTTATGTGTCACAATAGTTATGGTTGAACAGATGAATGTTGCAGCAGCACTGGCAATGTTCCATTGTCTTGTGTCGGGCTTCCTGTGTGAAATAAGTGAAGAAAGCGTGAAATATATTAATAAATTGTGGAATAAATTAACATTCGAATGATTTAACAAAGGAATGAAGAAACAAGCAAGTAAAGAAGCAAATAAATAATGAAGCTAACTAATAATGCAACAAACAAATAATGAAACAAACAAATAACGAAACAATGTATCAAACAAATAACGAAATAATGTATCAAACAAATAACGAAACAAGTAAAGAAACAAACAAAGGAACAAACAAAAGTGATAAATTTCCCTGCAATGCATACAATGAAGGGCCAAGTTGAGCAAGAGAGCTTTTAATAAGTGTCATTTACAGGCTATGTATCTCAGGTGTGTAGTTGTACAGATATTGGTTTGTGGTCGGACCATGCGCTTTCAAGGACTGTGACATTGATATTTGGTATATTTGAGTAAACTAAGTCAAGACAAGATCCGTGGTCTGTTGTGGCACCAGAAACTAGTTGGGAACATGGAACCTTTGCAGCAAGCCATGAGGAGAAAGTTTCATATTGTGATGTTCCAGCTGGCAGGTTGAAATCACCAATAATGATGAAATGGCTGTCGGACAAGTGATTGAGAACTGCAGAGGTGAAGTGGGCTTGGAGGGCTGACAGAGGCGTTGATGGTTTCTTGTAGCAAATGTACAATGCAACATTGACTTCATGTAGTCTCATAGACATACTTTCAAATGATATTGTAGAGTAATTAGTGATTGGAGTGGCATGCAAATGGTCTTTCACATATGTGATAAGGCCATGATGTGGGCGTCCTGACAGAGATTCAGCGTCGCATCTTGTGATGTTGTAAGATGGCAAATGAAAAGAATCATTGGGATCTGTTTGCTGGAGACGAGATTCAGCAAGTGCCAGAACTTGAGAGGAGGTTAAATTATGATCATGTTTCACATCCTGGATGTGATTGTGAAGGGAACGTACATTGTGAAAGGTCACACTGAAAGTGTTTGATGTCAAGTTAAACAAAGGGGTATATGTAAATTGCAGTTGTGCTGATGTGCGCATGCGTTCCATTTCCTCTATGACTTTTTGATCTACACTGATTTTGTGAGCATTGAGGGATAGGATCTGCAGATTATTAATATTTGTAACACGACTCAGTGCAACATAATGGGAGTGGTTGTTCTTGCGTTCGCTGAATTGTACAACTACACGTTCCATGGTAGCTCCTTGTGCTTTGTGTATAGTTTTCGCTGTTGCAGCTCGCAATGGAAATTGGGTACGGGAAATGCGTTTTGCATCACGGCCATAGGAGAAATGGATTGTGGTTGCGAATATTGGAGTCCAAGTGTGTTGTATGGAGTTTGTGTAATAATGACGATACTGATTGCGAGTTGATTGGCCTATACGTTCTATGTCAAAAGCAACCCATATGATGCTTGGTAATGGAGTTGGTGTCAGGTATGTCAAATGTTTGACTATGCATGAAGTTCCATTCACCAGACCATCTTCCAGAAGTATGTTGGATGTGATATCATATCTCAGGCCAATTGCAATATAGAGATATCTGGGAATGTTGCCTGTAGCTGATGAGCAATCTGGTAGGCGTGCTAATGTAGCTTCTTTGACAGCATTGCTGAAGTCGCCATGCACAACATCTTTGGCTTGGATAATGGCTTTTTCAGTAGTGGCATTTTGGTAGACTGTGTGGTTGAAGCTGTCAACTAGGGCATTTGTTGGGTAGAGATGTGGAATTGCATGGTTGGTTACTGAATTTGGTGGAAGCACTCTGGATTGTAAGGTTGCTATGTCATGCGGAGTGTGTTTTGCTTCTCGCAGGCGATTCAGGAGTTCTGCAAATGTACGGTTGTCTCTTTGCCGCATAATGGTCACCAGTTCAAACATTGTGAAATTATCACGCCAAATGTTGCTAGCTAGACTTCCATAGGTGGTATTGGCATCTTCGAAGATCCAACGATCCATCACAGGTTGTAATTGGTAGAGGTCGCCTATCATGATAACGTGAATGCCACCGAATAAGTCATTGTTGTTTTTGATTTCTTGTAATCGACAATTTACAATATTGAGCATTCTGGAGCCAACCATTGATACTTCATCTATCATTAAGACACGGAGATTACTGTATTTGACACGCAAGGTGTTCAGGGTGTCTGCACTCAGAGGTTGGTAGGACCCATTGCGATTGGGTGGTATACGAAATGCGGAATGCAAGGTGGAACCATTGACCAGAAACGCAGCTTTGCCTGTAGGTGCACATATCAGAACAGTTGTGGCCTCTGGATCTGTACCTGCTTCTCTGCCGTACCATCTAATGAGACCTTGATACAATACTCTAACTGTCACACTTTTTCCAACACCTCCACCACCAGACAAGAAGACACGTAAAGGCTCTGTGCGAGTTTTGATCCAATTAATGACATGATAAAAGAATTGAAATTGTTCGCGATTGAGATTTCGAATTTCTTCATAGAATTCTGTATTTGCAATGCGATTTGGCAACAAAATCTGCTCAGTACTCATTGAGGGCAAGCCAATGTCTGCACTGATGTCATATTCACTGTGTTGGGAATTTGCATTTGGTACGTAGAATGAGTATGTGTCACTTGTTGTCGGTTCAACTTCCATGTCTTCAGCATCCATATGTTGAGCATTCGGAGCAATATCATCTCGCTCATATTCACAAGCAGCAGCAATTGCAGCTTCAATAGACTCTGACAGATGTTGGTATTTGTTGGCGATTTCTTGAATGGCATTTTGGTTGTCAAGGTAGTGTGCCATGTATGAGGAATATCCTGCCAAGAGATCGATGTCTTCTTTCCGCCAAGGCATATACAACATGATTTGCTCGCGATAAAAATTGTCTGGGTCAACATTGACATTGTATTGCACAAACCTGATAACACGCGGGTTTTTGCGATAGCGGAACACAATTCCATTGGATAGGGTGACACATTTTGGTCCAGCCAGGTCTGAATTTATGGTTTCTTGGATATCATCATCATTCAAACATTGAAAACGGGCTGAAAGTGGCATGTCGGCTGGGAAGGTAACTGCTATCATGGAAGCAAAGTCTGCAAGACACATGGAAGAGAGTGCAGCTGGACGCCTGCTGTAACACTTCAGAATGGTGTTTGCTTCAACATCATCAGAACTTGGTGGCATTTGTTCAAGTTGTTCTTTGCTCTTCAGGATGAACACTCTTTGATCGGGAGGTGAAGTGTTTATGAACACAACTTCTCGAGACGCTTTGGTAAATGGCATTTGCAAAAGTAAATATGTTGCCTCTTGAGCAGACACTTCAACAGCATTGATGAATTTATTGCCAATGTGACGGACCTGTTCACGCAAGGTTTTGTTTCCCAGTCGTGCTTCTTTGCAAGCTTCATCCATTAGAGAACTCATTCCCTTGTCCGATTTATTTATGTAACCGACCACATACGAGGCCACAGCCCAACTATCGAGGCACAGCTGAATGTCCTGATTAGCGTTCCAAGCTGCTGCTGCTTTCACCATGTAGGGATTTACTCTTATTTCTGACAAAGTGCGTTTCAAGAACACTTGTGGACTTTTCAGGGAAGAGCGTATTGCGTCAATGTAGCTGGTTTCTGTCAATTGCAATTCATTTAACATATCTGACAGTGGTATTTCGGCGCCCATACCCAGGTCAACAAGGTAACTTTTGATTTTTTCCAAATTGTTTTTGTGGATTGTCAGATCTTCACATCCGTCGTCAAAGGGAGACAGTATGACAGTCTCATTCATTGGGAATTGAGGAAAGCCGAATCGACAGACAGGATGACCATTTTTACGACATGTTCGTGAATGCTGATGTTTTTGCACATTTACTACATCATCACCTGCTGCCAGTGAAACTGATGCATGTTCATCAATGAATTTTACAATGTCTGATTCATCAGCGGTACCATATATTGGTGCATCCTCAACCCATACAAGCATATGACAGTGTGGGCTGCCCCGAAACTGAAATTCAGTTCTGTAGAAAGTGTCACGTATCCTGCCAAGAGCATTACCCGATTTGCCTAGCACTGTTAACATGAATTGTTGCAAGCGATAATCAAAGAATCTTGAACATGTTACAGGATCACTTTGCACCAAGTTGCACTTGTCAGTCCAAGTCAAATTCTTGGCATCTTCATCTGATAACACAATGCCGTGTTTGAACTCATACAGTACCTTCAACAAAGGGAGCCAGTGCATATCTGCAGCAGACAATGAAATAAACCATGTTGGGAGGCCTAATTGCCGTATCATTGCAAAAAGATCTTTCTTGCGGCGCTGCATGTAACTGGGTGAATTTCGTAAGGTGTTGAATATTTTGTAGCCATCATCAAGTCTGGCAAGGTTTTCTCTTACTTCATCATTCAGCAAATCATTTGCAGTGAACGTCTGGCCTTGTGTTTTACATCTGCGAAGAGCAAATCCTGCTTTGTCTATTACATGCTTTATAGAAGTTTTTTTCATTTTGAAAAAGATATTTGGCACACTGTTTGCAACCCTACGATCTGCAGCACGTAACTCCCACTTACAAATGTCACTGTAATGCACACGAACTTGTCGGACGTCATTACTGACAGGCTTGTCACCACAATAGATTGTAGGAAAGGCAAGATATTCCGCATCAGTGTCTAAGAACAAACCAAGTGGTTGCTGATTTTCTCCAGGGGCTACACTCAAAACGCTGTCAGACAAGCCTTCAAGCATTGTATTGTTTGTACCAGGCATGTTACTGAGATCTATTTCGTCAAAATTATCTGTATTGACATTGTCATCACTTGGATTGTTCGTCTGGGACACAGAAGCGTCACAAACTTCTTCCATATGTGTGCCAACACTTGGAACTTTATTTGAAGGAACATCATCACATGTTTCAGCATTAAAGTTGTTAAGTGACTGTTGCCATTCATTCAGCCAGTTTGGATTTATGTTGATGCCACTATTTCGCCATAATACACTATTTTGCATTAACCAATGAAGTGCAGAAATCACAGCAACAGGTCGTACATTTTCCGTGTATACAGAATGTGAATACTGCAAACGTCTCTTCAATTTTACAGCAATAGTGTCAGTTTCATTCATGCAACGTGGTAAAGCGCATACAGCCGTTTCTATGACATTGGGCACATTCACAACACTACCACGCAATGAAAACTGTCGACCACGTCCAAGCTCACGAATTTGCATAAATGGCAATCTTGGTGCAACAAGACGCTCTTCAAGGGGATGAAGATTTAGGGCAGCTGGTTTGTCCGGGAAATACATCCCATTTGCAGTTGACAATTTTGGCACTCTGTTGTCCTTCAAGCTGGACTTACAAGTATTACATAACCATGAGTCAGTTGAATTTAACATGTCTTCGGTGAAGCAAAACTCCAGTAGGTGTTGTGGAATACAGATTACTTGAGTGTGTAATGGCACAACACTTGTCTTAAACCACATTTGTTGACAACAAGCACAGACATACCTGGGGCCCTCACTGGTATTTCTCAAAAACTTATTGATGGCAGCAGACAAATCAACATGATCATTGCGACTATCTATGACATCTTCTGCACAATATGTGTGACTGTTGTGTGAGTTATCAACAAATTCAGGATCACTTGTGCCTTGTGCTTGGAGAAATCGGGCAGTTGAGTTATCCATGTCCATGTTACCATCAATTTCAGTACTTGTAGCCAGCTGAGTAATCAGTGCCTCTTGAGTTACAGCCATATTGATACACTCAATATTTGATTGAGACGATTCAAGTACATTGTCACATGCTTGTTCATTTGCAAACTCAGGAAGATGTGACACATCGGCTGATTGTGAGGAATGTAAATTCTTTTGTGTTTTCTTCAATTCTCGATACTGCCTTTGGTACTCTTTGCGATCTCTCGTCTTTTCCTTATTTTTGGAAAGTTCTCGATACTGCCTCTGGTACTGCCTGTGGTACTGCCTTTGGTAGTCTGTGCGAGTTGTCTTTTCCTTAGTCTTGGAAACTTCAATGTCATGTAACTTATGTCTTTTCTTCAATTCTCGATACTGCTTGTGGTACTCTTTGCGATTTCGTGTCTTTTTCATATTCTTGGAAACTTCAATGTCAGGCATTTTGTGGACATTATTGCTGATATCACCAATTTCATAACTTCTTATTGGTTGCTGACTTACAAGCGGCTCTTGAATTACATCTGTTTCACAATTGTCTACATTTGATTGAGATGGTTCAATTACAACGTCACATATCTGTTCTTTTGCGAACTGACGAGGATCTCGCATTTCGGCTGTTTGTGCAGACTCTAACTTTTGCCTTTTCTTCAATTCTCGATACTGCCTGTGGTACTCTTTGCGATTTCTTGTCTTTTTCATATTCTTGGAAACTTCAATGTCAGTCATTTTTTGTGTGGACTCTAACATCTGCCTTTTCTTCAATTCTCGATACTGCTTGTGGTACTCTCTGCGATCTCTTGTCTTTTTCATATTCTTGGAAACTTCAATGTCAGGCATTTTTTGTGTGGACTCTAACTTCTGCCTTTTCTTCAATTCTCGATACTGCCTGTGGTACTCTTTGCGATTTCTTGTCTTTTTCATATTCTTGGAAACTTCAATGTCAGGCATTTTTTGTGTGGACTCTGACTTCTGCCTTTTTTTCAATTCTCGATACTGCCTGTGGTACTCTTTGCGATTTCTTGTCTTTTTCATATTCTTGGAAACATCGTCATGGTTTAATGGCACATTTGTTCTATTTTGTCCTGGTTCCAGTTTCTTGTTGTGGCATTTGTTGTGAAGGGTGATTGACTCATTTCCAGTTGCGCTGGCTTTGCAAGATGCACTGTACACTCTATTCTTTTCATGTTGGTCATTAAAGTAACCCTCAAGCAATTCAGCAGACTTATTGGCATAATGTGATTGTGCTACATGGCGTTCACTGCGCAAGTTGCCTTGAAATGTTGATACAGTCACAGATACACTTTGCAATTCATATGCCAAAACATATTGGGAAATGCTGAGTGACAATGCACCAAGATATGATGTAAGATTGGTCAAAGTAGCAAAATGTAACAAAACACTTGTTCCATTAGGGGTCATGTACCCAATATTGTCACGACTGTGAGAGTCAAAAGCAAAGAAACCATCATTTCCATCCCTGAATAAACACATAGCAGAAGAGCCTAGCATTAACAAAGCTGTGCGACTTTCCCTGAATGCCGCTACACAATTCTCTTCCAAAGTCACAAAATTATTTGCCTGTGCAGTCTGTGCATCCATAAAACCATAATATGGCTCACCTAAACGTGTGACCATGTAGGAGTTGCCTTGTATTTCAAGCTCATCAGGCAAATCAATGAATGATAAGTAACCATTTTCATCAGATTTTTGCATATGTTGCAGGTACAGATGATTGCCTTCATATAAAATGTTATCCAAGTCATTTGAAGAGATATTGCCTACATGATACGGCAACAAACAAAGAGCTACTAAAGCATTACATGTGCATTGTTTGCCTTTACTGACATCTGCAAAGAGATCTGCCCCTTGGTGGAATGTACCACATGTAACACGAGTGCTGTACACTGGCATTATATCAATATTGCTGTCCGCCATGGCAATGATTTAATATCCTGACATTGGAGAATGGCCTATTAATGCAATTTAACTTAAAATATATCAAGCATGTGCATAGGATATATCAATTGTTCTTTGAAAGTCAAAAGTCTGCAAGCATAGCAAGCATTCATTCATTTAAACTTCAATTTCTGTTTTCGTAATTGTTCATGTGAAGTACTCATTTAGTTCTCCAATTTGGCCACTTGTTCATTTTTCTGAATTTTGGACACTATCAGGCAGTCCACCGCCGTGTTCACTTTTCAATTTTGGACACTATCAGGCAGTCCACCGCCGTGTTCACTTTTCAATTTTGGACACTATCAGGCAGTCCACCGCCGTGTTCACTTTTCAAAATTTTGGACACTATCAGGCAGTCCACCGCCGTGTTCACTTTTCACAATTTTGGACACTATCAGGCAGTCCACCGCCGTGTTCACTTTTCAAATTTTGGACACTATCAGGCAGTCCACCGCCTCTTCATGTTTCAAACTTTTTGGACTTCAAAGGCAAGTCCGCACCTTTTTGGACTTCAGAGGCAAGTCCGCACCTTTTTGGACTTCAAAGGCAAGTCCGCACCTTTTTGGACTTCAGAGGCAAGTCCGCACCTTTTTGGACTTCAAAGGCAAGTCCGCACCTTTTTGGACTTCAAAGGCAAGTCCGCACCTTTTTGGACTTCAGAGGCAAGTCCGCACCTTTTTGGACTTCAGAGGCAAGTCCGCACCTTTTTGGACATCAAAGGCAAGTCCGCACCTATAAAGAGTTCAAACGCAACTCCACAACTTTTAATTAACTTCAATAGGACTTGAAAAGGCAAGGGCACACTCTTCAATTAACTTAAATTGCACTCCAAAGGCAAATGTGTTCTTTTTCATCGAGAGCAAAACAGGCAAATCACCACTTCATCATGCACTTCAAAATGTTACAAACAACCAGAATAGTAACAATCACACTGACAATCTCCCACTTACAGGACTGCTTCTATACACCAAATGAAACAGCAACTTAGTGCACACAGAAATATAAAATCGCTCTTATGTCAATTTCAATTTAACATCTCACGCGAATGACACAAATATTCAGAATTGACAGGGCCAGGTAAGACTCCAGGCAAACAAAGACTGTCACTCTAAGCCAAATCACACAACTAAAGTACAACCAGCCAAGTCACACAACTAAAGTACAACCTACAATATCAACAGACTTTAAGGGCAGAATAGTAACAATCACACTGACTATGTCACACATAAAAGACTGCAAACATGAATTGACGATAAAGGTGCAACATGGGTTTAGAAAAAGCAGAGAAATCAGAAGTAGTACATAGGCCTATACATTTACAACAACAGGTCATGCAAGCATGATAAAGTTCCAGACATGCACCAACGTTGGACAACAATTCACTTTCAACACCTTTCCAATTATTACATAGAGTTAAAAGCGAATCACACAACTGTCAAAATCAAACAATGGAATGGCAGTGGTTTACAACTGGACATGTAACAGAAAAACAAATACTTTACGCAAATTATATTAACTTAACAAGCGCCCGTACATTTGAGCAGTGTAACTTGATAATATTCACTCAAGATTTGGCTTTTAACCATTACACTTGTAAAATTCTCTTTCGTCAGATTCTGCAATGGCACAAGTCGAAACTTTTTTGCGGTTCAAAGACAAAGGCAACTCTCCACCTTTCAATTAACTTAAATTGCACTTCAAAGGTAAGATTCAATCAATTACAATTACAGGACGTGCAAATCACAACTTCATCATGTATTTACAACATGTTCATGGATGCTCAATGTTTACAACATGTTCATGGATGCTCAATGTGACATTTCACAAAAGCAACAAGTCACAATCAAATATATACAAAGCCAATTGGCACAAAATGAATAGTAGGCCTACAAATATTCAATCATACAAGTTCATGAGAAGATCCAATACAATAGAACTGCAGCAAATGGTTACTGTCAAGAAGAAGCAACTGTCAAAAAATGAAAAGTCAGTGACACAACATAAATTTACAAAAAACAACAATATCAATCAATATTTATATCATTTAGCTTAAGTAAGTCAAAGCGCTCATTTACCGCGCCCATGCACTAAATCATTGACATTTTTTACGTAAAACCAAAAACTGCTGTCACTCTCTTGACTGTGCCAGAATTGTACTAAAATACTGACAACAGACACAAGAACACAAACTTACAAATACATAGAAATGCGTTAACTTGACAAGCACAGTAGCGCCTCAAATGCCTACCTTGACAATATTCAACTTGTACAATCGTCAAGAACCTCCCGAATTTTTTTTTTTCAAGATATCGATGTCACATTTCAGCAATGGCGTCCTTCTTGTTCACTCGAGCGAAGATTTCTATGCGCATGCGCCGCGAGGAACTACTTCCGGTCAGAGAAATATACATCGAATCGGCAAAAATAACATTTTCTAGCAGTTTCTTTGCATTTCACAACGATTATAACATCATAAATACATATATTAACTCGGTTCTGTCGTATTTAGGCGAAATTAATTGAAAAAACAACGAATTTTCTACGCGCATGCGCCGCGTGGCAACTACTTCCGGTCAGAGAAAAATACGACGAATCGACAAAAATAACACTTTCAAGTACTTTTATTGCATTCTACGATAATTATAACGTCACAAGGGTGAAAGCACAGTAAGCGCCTCAATATTTGGCCCCTATGACCTAATAATTATTTTCATCAGAAGTGCAAGTGTAGTACATCACTTTAAACCTAATAATGTGTAGAATACAGAATTATGTTTGTCTAATAAATCAAGACAAGCATTTGCGGGGCTGCTATGAACTACATTATGAAAGATCCATGAAAATCTAGGGTTTTCAGCTGAAATGGACCATTGGCTTTTCGACAGTTTTCGCAGATGTGGAATGGACAGTTGGCATGAACTGTGACCAATTAAATTTTTGAGCCTTGTCAGCGATCACTAAAATAATCCAAATTTGTCACTAAACATGGTATCCCTGCTTTATTCGTGACATACCAGACCTCCAAACATCAGTCCCCAGACAAATTTGAACATTTTTGTGGACGTAATGGACGGACATTTACACTTTTTAGCCTGGTGTCCAGTGTATAAGTTAAATTCATTGTGTTTTTTAATTTTTCAGTCGCATACATAGGTAGAGAGAGATAGACATGCATTTCTATCTCAGTTGACGTGTTAGCTGGTCTTTAATTCATTTAAATTACCAAAAAATCAGTTGTGGACGTAATGGACGGACATCTATTTTAGCCATTAAAGGTTCTTGTATCTTACAATCATCAGTGGCCATTGGAAATTTTTTGCTTGAATTCATTAAACCAATATCATATCTAGGCAAAAGCACCAAATTCGGCTAATTATTACATAAAAATACCCTCCAGCCAGCCTTTTGAACCCCTGACTGTAAATTTGCAAAAATATGGTTACAGGCAGACCTTTTCTTTGTACGTCATAGCTGCCATAATCTTCATATTGAAAAGTCAGCCAATGGTCCCTACAGAAGGCCAGGGAGGTACAGTAAACAGATAATGTCACCGGCAGAATGTGAACTAAATATAAGCTACAGCATTGCTGCAATAGATGGTGCTTCAGAAAAAGGGCCACTGGTTACATGCTAAAAATTAACAAATGATACCCACTTTAAAGGTCTGCCCAGAGCATGGTTTTAATTGTATGCTCATGAAAAATGCCTAAATTTCTCAGATTTACTTGTTGGTCAAGCTTAAATACTGCACTGTTTCTTCTTTATGTCAGAAATTGGTTTATAGGACCCTATATTTACTTTTATCTGATCAAAACGCAATTGAGGCCTTTACTGTGCTTTCACCCACAAATGAATCAAATTAACTCGATTCTGTCGTTTTTACGCGAAATTAATTGAAAAACAACGAATTTTCTACGCGCATGCGCCGCATGCGAACAACTTCCGGTCAGACGAAAACAAGACCACGGCCCAAAATAAAAGTTGAAAGAAGGTATTTCAGTTAAATACCTATTATAACACCCTAAATGCACCATCTGACCAAAGTGACACTTCAATTGCTTTATTTCGGATTCGATCATTTCTCGAAAACATCGTAATCGTCTGGAAAACTTCGTCTGTCATTCACTGCTTTGTGGTTGCTGGTTCGTTTTTGCTGGTTCGTTTTTGCTGGTTCGTTGTTGCACTTTATGGTTTTACCAGATTCGTTTTACAGGTCCTGGAAAAACCGACGTTAGGTCGGTTAAAAATAATGGTACATCGGGAGAAAAATTTACACTTGATTTTGTCACGTACGTCAGGTCCAGTGACAGGGAGAAATCATTGATTTGGCATGGGTTACTGGACATAATGCACCAAAAAAATCTAATAAATGACTTTTTGTCCCAAATACATTGATTTTATACAGAAATATGATTAACAGATGTCGAGTGACACTTCAGATATTAATTGCATTCAAATTTACGTCAGGGAACTGGAGTGATGTCAATTGTCCCGAAATTTGAGAATGACCCATATGTGCATTTTGGGGGTCTAGTTGCTCTTTCAAATATTGATAACAGCAAATTCAGCAAAATATGTGAAAAAAATTGTATTTTGCAAAGCTCCGTGAATCGATCAATTTTGGAGTTAGACCTCTGATTGGCTCTGAAAGTTTGCATACAGATGTCTTAATTATACGTTTTTCAATCACTAAACTAATCTGGACGGCCAATCTAAAGAAATTTCGATAAAACCAAAAAATCTGAAATATTTTTTTAGGATTTCTGATATTTTTCTTGAAGTTTGGTTTCTCACAAATTAATGATAATTAATAAATTGGTAAACTTCAACCAATAATGATAAATTTTTAGGGTGCTTCAGGCGGCGATTTGAATTACCCTCCCAAAACTTACTCTGCAACCACAAATAATTTGACCAAAAATATTGATTCCTTCATTGATTTTTGGAATATTGTGAGGATTTTCGCCCATTGGGAGTTACATTATAAACTTCAAGTGCATTTTTGTAAACGTAAACATTTACAGAATGATCCAAAAATTTGCAGGTGACTTCTGCTATGTATAGTAAGCCAACAATACCAAAATAAGGTCAAGCTGGATCGGAAAAAGTTAAGGAATATTGGGGACCATTAGTAATGGCCCATTACACAGGTTAATGCTAATTTTTGTGTCGATATAGCAAGTTTAAAATGCACAAAAATGTGAAAATACCCATTTTCTCACCATTCTCCCTTCTAATGTTGTGCCATGTTATTAAATGTGAATGAAAATACCATGGAGAGTGTATTACATGATTTCCAAGAATATATTTGTCATATTACCAAGTTCAAATTGAGAAGTATGAGGAATTTCCTACAAAACACATGTGCAGATTCACCTGGTGGCAGAATAGCTGATGAAAGCCGATGGTAGCCTATGCTACGATAATCGATTTGAATTCGATTTTGTAACTATTGAAATATACCTCTTTGCTAGGAAGATTACTCCTCACAGAAGGTGTAAAATTTTTCAATTACTATGAGACCTGATTTAGCTAATTGCTCTTTAAACCATTATTGGATTTTAAAAGTGTCACCTAACTCTCCGGCACATCGTGAATGCCATGTGAAGTATTTATTGGGCAGAAAGTTGCTTTATTGTAATAATTAAGACCCTCGATATCAACAAAAGGCCTGTCAACTGTAAAATCAGAGAATCATTCCATCACTACCGCCCAGCCTATATTTGTACAGGCAGGTTACATACATACCTCGTTAATTATCTGACATAGTTCAGCTATGGCCCAAAATATCTCTTTTGACGTACTCTTTCCGGACGATCACCAGACAGAGACGGTGAGGTGTTTCAATGACTTTTCTTAGCAGGCCGAGGTCATTTTGGAGCATTTTTCTGAAAAACACAGCAAAATCACTTTCAATTGTGTTATTTAATAACGAAGCATTGCAGGTTGATGAAATACAACAGTGACATACTCAATATATTTATATATTCTGCACCAAAATTTGTGAGCCAATCAAGTGAACCGAGATCAATCACGTGCCACGCCAATAAATAACAATATTGGCGTGTGGAGAGTGTTATTGGCGTCTTGAGGCTATATTGGCGTCCTAAGTGCACCTGCACTTGAGTTAGTGCAGCAGAAAAGAAAACCCTATAAATAAAAAACATGGCATGATCATGGAGCCTTTCATTGTGTTGACTTCTTTACAATCAAATTCTCGATTGTGATTGAAGGGTACACAATAAAGCTATTATTAAGGTGCTAATTGCCATCAAGGATAATTTACCAAATTCCAATTACCGTGTCATTCAATTGAACAATCTTGTGGCAAAAAACTTTTTATATCATAAAATTAATTAAAACATTAAAATATTGTGTACTTTAACAAAGCGCATTCAAAAACAGTTTTTACAAAGGAATGAAAGATCCAGAGTAACAACGTTTTGCAGTTCATACAATTAAAAGAATAAAAATAGTGGTAAATCGCAAAGCCTGTCTGTTGGAGTAGAAAGAAGCCCTTTTTTAAAAGAAGTTCAGTTATAAACATGTATTAGTCTGAAAATG
This sequence comes from Platynereis dumerilii, assembly GCA_026936325.1. Lineage (NCBI taxonomy): Eukaryota > Metazoa > Annelida > Polychaeta > Phyllodocida > Nereididae > Platynereis > Platynereis dumerilii. The sequence continues at coordinate 1,938,138 of JAPTHN010000060.1, read as the reverse complement.
TTGGTGCAGAATATAACAAATAGTGGATGTTGAGTCGACCAGCACTCCAGCAGGTAATATCGGTCTCGGCCTGCGGTCTCGACCAATATTACTGCTTCGGCCAATAAAACTCAATACAGGTCTCCACACCATCCACTATATAATATATGTATCCTAGGCAAGATTTAAGTAGGTGAGTTTTCAAAAATGTATTTACTGTTTGAGGCTGTATGACTGTCCAACTGGCGGACCAGTTGTCTACAATCTACATTCTACATCCAATAAGAATGTCGGACCAGTTGTCTCCTCTCCATCACATTATCAGGACTCAGGAGTAAGGACTGCAAATAATTACATACAAATCAGATCAAAAATACACATGACACAACAATACATTATTTTAAATTTTTAACATTTGACGCAGGTCATTAGCTTTAACAAATATCTGATGAATTTAAAACAAATTAGAAAGCACTGCAATCTCAGATTTAGTGTGGATTATGAATCTCAAAGCTTAGGCGATTCTTTGTAATTTAGGATTTGCTTTCAGTATGTTTATTTGTGCACCATCATTCCATTTTGTGTTAGATTTTGACATTTCGACAATTTCTCCGAATTCCTGCAGTGCCTGAATTGTTGTCTGGTGCAAATTCTGATAGATAATGCACACCAATGCTTTCTAAAATTCACCAATGCTCTTTGGAATTGTCTTCCCTGGCTTCTGTATTATTTTAGTGGATATGGGATCACGGAGATCATAATGATCCTGATGACGGAGCAGGTATAACAGGACATGCCACATTGGTGGCAAGAAAAATTAAAGTGGAGGCTACACTATGACAAACTGCGCAGTTTGGCTTCTAAATCGCACAATGACAGTCGTTTACTATGATTTAGGACTGAAATTTATTGGTGTCTAATTATAAGGATACCGAGAATTCTATTGACCTCTTGCCATCTCGATCAATTTCTTTCTACAAATTTTTTTTAAATTATCTTAGTAAATTTCAGTGAAGTCTGGATAAACTATGTCCATGTAAGCTTTAACTAAACGTTTGCACTATTGGTGCAACTTTTGTGCAGTTAAAATGTTGTTTTGGATATAAAAATGGAAAAATAAATTACTGAGCACCTTGGCCTGCACCACCAGAAGGTACAACCCAAGTGCAAAAAGTACAAAAACCCAATTTATCCCTAAAAAAATACATAGAAATGTTCCTAATCACAAGTACCACCAAATGCAGGCCCAAAATAATGATCCTTGGAGTGCCAACTTGGTCACTTTGTTGATTTTTTGACCAATTGAGAAGCCCCTTTGCATCTGCGGGGTCAGTGACCCGCCGGTCACCTGAAATGGAGTAGGTCTACCGGACTCTACCTTCATCAGATGCCCACCAAAATGAAGCAGGACACAGGGATGATCATTCAGATTCAAAGTCAGATTCAGATCATTTATGTACCATTTGAAATCATTAATACATCATGAAAAGCAATTTTTATGGTAGGAGACCCCAATAAGGCCTAAATGACCGTTGGCTTGTGACAACCTTAAAGGAAAAGAAAATTTCAGAGGCAGACGGATATTGATGAACTTCTGATGGTATTTTTTCGGCATTTTTTAATTATTAGGCCTATATTTTAAAGATCTGAATTCATGCAAAGTGACATTTTTTATCCAGTTACATCATAACTAAATTCTCAGTCATTTTAGCATCCGTTTTGCAGTTTCACAATTAATTAGAACAAATTTTCAGCATTACATACTGCATGCAACAAGACTTTTGTCCAAGCACATTTATAATAGATACTTATCATTAATTTGCAAAATATTCAGACTGAGATTAAACTTTATTTTTTCAATATAAGCAAGGCCTACGTCTAGAAGGCTTTAAGTTTCATTTAAGCCATTTATTGTCAGAACCAGTCAATCACAAGTCAAGTTATTAACAGTTACGTCAATATTGACAATAACCTTTGTTAGCGACAAGACTATTGTCTAGGACTGTAGATCCATAGTAACAGGGGTCTTATATTTTGATCAGATAAGGGGTTAAATATTGAACTTAAAAAAATAGAAAATTTGACAAAAAGGTGAAAATATGGTCTAAGTTTGGTTTGACTAAAAGAAAAGGGAAGAAACTTGGTTTGTATATATATATGTAGGATAAAAATTTGGCATTTGAAAACCGATTACGTATTATTGATTTATCTCTGTCTGATATTGCGATAATGACAAATTTCCTATTAATCATGCAGCACAAATTCGAAGCCGTACATGAATATTGTGAACATTTACACAAAATTACAGATATTTTAAAATGTTAGTCCATATTCCTTCCTAAGTGAGAACCTCAATTACTTTATTATTAAAGTATTTTTTACACGACATCCAAGTTACATACCTTGTTAATTATCTGACTTAAACTCGGATTTTTAGAAGAGAACCGTTCACACACTTTCCGACACATCATTTCTCAGAAGCTGGTTAGATGTCCAAGAATGTTGCAGAGCAGGCAGAACTCATTCGTATTTTTTTCCTGAAAATAACATTATAAAATCAAGAGATTGGAATCACCTAAAAAACTATTAATTTAAAATAACCAGAGTAAGGTTTTCAACTTTTGAGAATCTGAGTCTCAGATTGTGTGAAAAAGGTCCCGGCTGATTACACATTTTACTAAATCAGGCTCAACCACTCAGGCAGAATCTGGAATCTCCTTACATTTTGTGATCAATAAATGACAATAGGTACTGTGACAAATATGAGCTGTAAAAACAAAAATCTGATGAGTCAAAATGTTCATTAGGCAGGGGAGGATCCAGAAAATTCCGGGGGGGGGGGTCTATCGGGCTATCGCGGCGCGGAACGCATAATTCGCGACATAACGCGACTGCGTGCGGATAAAATCAACATGTAAAAATATATAAATTTTGGTCTGGTGGGGGGGATGCATCCCCCCCATCCCCCCCCTGCGTCCGTCCCTGTCAGTAGGGATTCTTTCACACAAGCATTATCAACTTTTCTTAATTTGGCTTTTACTGACTAGTTAAAACTCTGTTATTTCGTGTTACAATGATGTATTGTCATCTTGTGGTAAAATGTACTTGCGAGACACTGGACATAAAGTAATTAAGTTTCCAAAACTGACTCACTGCTTGAGGCTGTATGGGCGCTAACTGCAAACTGTCATTGTCCCAGCTCCATCATATTAGCAGGACTGCAAATAAATACTTGTTGTAACCAATTGATCAAATACATATCATACAACAAATCGATACATTATTATAACATTTCATGACTTGAATTTCCCTGAAGATACACAAAATTTCCTTAACAATACATGTTCAACCTTTCTCCTAAATTTTCTTAATTTTTTTCTGCATTTCCCAAAGTTTTTTAAAAAGACTTTTTCTTTAAATACTAGTTTTCCTAGTAATTTTGGGTGTTGCAGTTCAGTACAATGGGACTTTTCATGACAAAGCAGTCACAGAATTAAAATTTGAATAAATTTATGCAATCGACTTTCAGTTGAAAGTTTCCCTGAACACTGCTGAAGTTCACACCTACATATTGATCATGCAATGCCAATCAACCTAATCAGGGGTTAATATATTTACACATGTATAATGTGCAATCTAATCTTAAGTGCAATCATGCTAATCAGCCACTGACACTGTGACAGTGACAGCCAGTAATATTCCTCACCTGTCATTGCCATGCTGTTTCAGTGTCTGATAAGTTCAGCTGTCACTGACACACTGCTGAGTCCCGAGGATAATCTGCTGGCAGGAAGCTCATACTGTTACGCCCAACCATGGGGTAACAATAAAATTATTATTCAGGATGAAGACTTTCTTAGGTTGATCATTTATTGTAGATACATCAATCTCTTTGTGTAGAATCAATGTAATTTAATGTTAATTAATTGAATTTCTTTAACGTTGTTCAAATAATAAGAGTCAATAGTTCACTTGACTTTTGATGAGGAGCATATATTTATGCACCGGGGTGATTATTTATATGCACCCTGAGTGTCAGTTCACTTGACTTGAGATGAATATCGGAGGACTTGACTTTCGGTGGGGTGTATATTTATATGCGCCGGGGAATATTTATATGCACCGGGGGAATATTTATATGCACCGGGTGATAATTATATGCACCGGGGTGATATTTATATGCGCCCTGAGTGTCAGTTCACTTGACTTGAGAAGAACATCGGAGGACTTGACTTTCGGTGGGGTGTATATTTATATGCGCCGGGGAATATTTATATGCACCGGGGGAATATTTATATGCACCGGGTGATATTTATATGCACCGGGGTGATATTTATATGTGCCCTGAGTGTCAGTTCACTTGACTTGAGATGAATATTGGAGGACTTGATTTTCGGTGGGGCGCGCATGTTTATATGCGCCGGGGAATATTTATATGCACCGGGGGAATATTTATATGCACCGGGTGATATTTATATGCACCGGGGTGATATTTATATGCGCCCTGAGTGTCAGTTCTTGAATCAGGTGAATATTGTCACTTGGCTGGATTCTTCATTTGGGTGCATATTTGGGAGCATATATTTATCCAGGGATGAATATAAATATTTTCTGGAGATGTGATCAGGATGGTGACTCGATCAAGAGTGACGAAATCAGTGTGATGCGCCTCTATTTATCAACTTTTGGAAGTCGCGCATGCCCAGTGTTGCGTAATCTGTCAAAATGGCGGTTTGTTTGGGGACAACCTAAAAGGCGTGACGGAGGCACGGGACGGGACGTGACGGGCGGAACGAACTGAATGGCGTGACAACATGACGGGACAGACTCTTGTGGCATTAAATGGTTACAAAAGGACTACTATTTGATGTACAGGAATGGCAGACCCCTTTTTGGAAATCGTAGATCAATATCTGTCTATATGGATGTATAAAATTACCAATCACAGTCTTTATCCCATGAAAATGTGACAATTTTTCACAGAGTTACTTCAAAATCATATTACAAGAGTCAAAAAGTCATGTCACCTTAGACATTAGATTTGACCAATTTCCCGTCTTTTGACATTGATGAAACTGGAGATATTATCTGGTCTGAAGGCCATCTTAAGCAACCTATAAATTTTATTTGCTTCCAAAGTGTTCCAAAGACCTAGAAATGCAGTTAAAATTATACATTTTTGCGCAAATTTCATTCTGCATTGTGTTAATAAATCAAGCAACTCCTTGTTAAGAAAAAGCCCACCAGAAATTATTTATTTCAAGACTGCCCAAAAATAATTTATTTATTTCATCAAAACTGAGCAAGAAATTCTTTACTTAAAAAAACAGAGCATTTTTGAAATATTTATTTGATATTGATGATCACAGCTGCAGATATGCTTGCGAAAGGAGGTTCTGTTGTAAACTGTTAATTTTGGTGAAAATGTAAGCCACTTTCCATTGATTTAGGTAAAATTTTAATTTGAGATTCATATACACAATGTAGACACGCGGACACATACTTTGAAAATATTGGGGTAAAGAAAAAAAAATCCTTTTTCCCTCGCTTTAAAAAGGCTGCTGAAGTGACATTTTTTCAAGAAATGTCACAAAATGAATCACATTATGTTGATAGAATAGAACATCATGCAAATAAAATTTGATTCATGAAAATTCAAAATTGACATCTTCACAATGTCAAGGTCCCATTACCGCTTGAGCGAAGCAAGTGCCAGCGCTCAGGTGACTTTTCCAGCAGGAGAGACTCCCGGAGAATGGAAAATTGAGTGGGCCTATATATTGAAATGCACTCAAGAACTTCAAATTAACAAGATGTGCAAGTAATAAAATTCCCAGTCTCTCCTTCATAAAGAGTTTCAATATCTATCTATAGGCAAAGGCCAAGAAAAGTAAGATAGATAGATAGATAGACAGATTTTATTTTTCAAAACTGACAAAACATAAATGTATACAGTATACAGATTCAGTTACATGATAATGCCATCACAATTGATTTTGAGGGAGTGTTATAGCCTATTTCCAATGTCCCACCTCAACTGAGATAGCCAAAAGTGAATTTGGAAAAAAGTTAGTAAGATCAAAAATAATTTCTCTTTAAAGACCACATTTAGCCAAGAGCTAGCAGTCAATTATGCAAGAAACGGGTTTGCAAATGAGCTGGGCTTTCTGACATAGGCGTATCGGAGGGGGGGCAGGGGGGGCGATCGCCCCCCCAAAAGTTTGGGAAACAGTAAGATTCGGGCAAAAAGACTAAAAAATTTGGGCAGATGATTAAATAATCACTATTGAAAATTAATGATTTCCAGGCAATTTCATATGAAATGGTATTAAATCTAGATCTTGAAATTCGGGCAAATGTCGCTCGCCCCCCTAAAAATCGCGCGCGCCGTACGCCTATGCTTTCTGAAATGTGGTCTGCCATTTTTGTAGCACCTGTGGTTGCTTAACTGTGGTCATATACATGGATTTATTGCTGTCCCGTAATGCTGTCACGCCAATTAGTCCGTCCCGCCCGTCACGTGTCGTCCCGTGCCTTCGTCACGCCTTTTAGGGATTAGCAGTCAAAACGCCTACTGACAAAAACGCCTACTGCGATTTCTGACAATGCAAGAACGGCAACACAAAAACGCCTACTAATAGATGTCAAAAACGCCTACAAGTCTATACCAAAACGGCTACACTACTTTACAAAAACGCCTACTGTTGGTAATCAACATTTCTATGCTTGTCAAAAAATATTCAGGTCAAGTGTCAGAAATTAAGCAGTTCATTAGTAGGTGTGAATAAAAAACCAATTAACTCAACATCTGACAGCTTTGAAGAGCAAAATTGCAATTAACGTTTGTATGAATCTGTGTGCAGCTATGTGACTTGACAATTAGCAGCTGATTAGGAGTTTGGATCAAATATTGACAGTCAAACTTTCAACCTAGGTAGTACCAAATATGTGTTATATTTTCTTTGGTAGTACTGCAAATAGCCGTTTTGGTCAATTGGGAATAGCCGTTTTTGTAGAGTGCAGTTGCCGTTTTTGTAATGGCCAATAGCCGTTTTTGTACTGTCATGCAAAAGAAAAATAAGCTGTAGGGCGTGTAGGCGTTTTTGACAATGCTCAAAAAACCGTAGGCGATATTGTCTATTGCCGTTTTTGTTTGTTGCCGTTTTGACTGATCACCCCTTTTAGGTACCCCCGTTTGTTTGGATCTTGTTGATCACTCGCGATCGTTTTTACGATCGTTCGGGGGTCGGACGGACGATTTATATCCATGGAATGGTCAAGAATAGTCTATGAGTAGATAGAGTATTCAATTCTGAGTCTAACAGTCAAAAAATCACCAAATTCGGCCAACAATTGGCTTCGGGAGAGGCCATTGAAGACATTTTGCACAACTGTCAAGACTCGGTCTTTTCGACGGGTCTTGCAGGCCCGTTTTAACACTGGAATGATCTTGACGACCTGATACGATGAAAGTACGTTCATTTCCGAGTCTATTGATAAAAAAATGGAGAAAATCGGTTAAGAATTGGTCTTGTAATTCGCCGTTGAAGGTATTTTGCACTATTGTTCAATGTTGACAGCGCTCGTGGATTGTCAAAATTTTGACGGCGCTAGCTAGGTCGTCACAATACTTTACAGCAACAGTTTACCAACAGATTTGAACCTTGTTTCCACCAAAATCGTCCTGCAACTACTGGTAAACATCCTGTAAACATCCCAAACAATCAGCTGTCTCCTGTTGTGAACCTCATGGCTTCCTCGTGGCTGTGCTATTTTTAGAGTCACATCCGGGCACTTGCTGGCAGGCCGTCCAATGACGTGAAGGGTCAAGGGCACGTGCGCTACGTCATTTTCACCATTATTGGTCCGGTGGGAAAACTTTTTTTGGACACGAAGAATGACCCGTGAACAAGCTGTCATTACACATGCCACATGTGCTAAAACGACATAAAACAGCTGTCATTAAACAGCCAATACCCTTGTTGCCTAAATGCTCGGCGATTCAGTATCCAAACAGGTACGTAATTCAAGATTGCTTGACGAAACCGAGGGCTCCTCAAATTCGAGCGCGATTCCTAGGACAGTACGAGCTAGCTCGAACTGTCAATTATCATACCCATATATATTCTTGAAAGGTTGAACCAAACAAATTTGGTGGGTGAAATGGAATTAACACATCATGCATAAATTATTTTTTGATAATCAAAAGTTATATTACCTTTTATTTATACCTTTTACTAAAATGAAAATTATAGTGTTGATTACATATTTACTGCAGAACTGAGATGCTACTTCAGCAACATAGTTGGACTACTCAGATAGTGACTCTGTAATGTCTTGTCTAATTGTTATCACATTTCTAATTTGCTTTTACAGGTTTAAGTGCGAGTTCTTCTATAGCATAAATTGAAATTATATAAATTGCATTATTTAAAAGTATTCTTTTTATAAAGTAACAGTTATAACACTCTTTTTCAACGGGACTGAAACGGGACCAACATCTTCACGGGATGGGAACGGGAGTCCCGGGACCAATTTGTTGCGGGACGGGATGGGAGTGGGATTCAACTTGAAAGGATGGGACGGGAGCGGGATTGTAATTGACAAATCTGAAGGGACCAGGATGGGAGCGGGAGCAGAGAAGCTGGGAGGGAGTGGGAGCAGGACTGACCCACTGGTCCCGTGCAGGGCCCTACTATGGATATTTGGTGAAAAAAAAGATTGTTTCCCACTTGACACTGAAAAAAAAAGTTTGTTCAGCACATGGAAATTTAAAAAAAGTTTGTTTCCACCTGCAGCTAGGGTACCGTAATGTTGAAATTCCGATAAAAAAGTTTGTCGCGAGTGCGCATGCAAAAAAAATGTTCGTCAACGCGCCGCCAACGAAAAAAAAAGTTCGTCCCGGGGGTAAAGTCCATAGCCCCCCCCCCAACTATCGTCTGGTCGGCCCCTAACATTTCAGGTGGTTATTTACCGAGGGCTTTAGCCCGAAAAGATTTTTAACTGAATTTGTGGCTTTGTTGTTATTTTTAGGTGCTTTGTTTGCAGAAAAAAAAACAGTACAACAGGCTAACTTAATCCCCAACAGTGGTATAACTAACAAATCTAAAGACAATAGAAAACTGTCTTGATGGAGTATAATAGAGATTACACCTCCATTCATGATTCTGGCTAATGGCAATCAAGAATAGATTTATCTGTAGACCCGAGTCCCACTGCACTGGCAGTGAGCACACTGCTTTCTCAGGGCCCTTCAACATGTTCAAGTTTACAAAATCATAACTCACGTGCATTTGAAGACAATTCACTCACAGAAGGTTCATCTATAGGATGTCTTAAGTTTGAAGTTTAAAAAAAATATATAAATCTATTACACACAGGCCTAATGCATAAGCAAAAGACACTTTGCACTAGACCTAAATACTGCACATGTGCTGTCTACAAGTGGACCGCTGTTACATTGCCACTTCTTTTTCCAGCCTTGTCAGATCAGAACATATGCTGTCATGTGTTGCCACCTAGTGACTAGTGTGCTATTCCGCAAGCTCCTGGTAGTGGTCAACATCATTTCAGTGAGGAAATCGCAAAATTTTGTCTGGAAGAAACAGGGGCTTTTTCTGAGTGAGCCAATGGCCTTGTCTACTTCCTGACTCTGGTGTACACCAATGTTGAATAGAAATTTTGTGAATGTGCAATGAAATTGGAACTATTTGTTGAGACAGCAGTGCTGTAGCACACAAAATAAACTCTTGTGGCAGCAACATGCAGTTATCATTTTCACCAGACTGGCACATGTGCTATTGGCAGTCAGCTGAATCACACTTCTAGGCAAATTGGCTTTGTCATCTCAATTGCTATTCAAACTGTCCGTTGGATATCAAAAGAAAGCAATTGCTTTGGCAAGTGTGTTTCTAAATTCTAATATAATCACACACAAGTCAGTTGTTGTCTACCGTGTGTCTAATCTAATTGATAATGTCGATCATTGTCACGGTTCAACGCACATCACCGTAACTCACTCATTGGTGCACTGCAGTCAACCCCGAAATAGAGAGGACCTCTGAAACATCGCGGATGTCATCTTTTGTCCCCCAAGCACCGCGACATAGAGAGGTTACACTGTAGCAATAATAGTAGTCTGGTGCCCTGCTCAGTGAATGCTGAGTCAAGGGATGGGCACTGATTTCTGTGATCTGATTGGCTGAACCAAGTGGGACTGCAAAATGGCTGCCCAGCAATGTCATTGGATGAAAAGTAAACCAGGTCAGAACAAAAGCGCCACCAACTGGGTCATTGATTAGAGGCTATTTCTTATTCATGAATATTAATGAGTCCCTGTCAGAGACAATTTTACAGAATTAATTTTCTGCTTTGCGGCCAGAGAAAAATGGAGCATGAAAGTATTTTAATGGGTTAGGCTTATTTTATGTTGCACATGTTGCATACAGGCCCATATATAAGTGTATATCACATTAAAATGTTTAAACGCCTGTCTGCACAGACATATTTTGGCAAGAATACATGTATGAATATGAATATTTCTACACTACAGTGGTAGAATTACATTACTTGAGCATAGCCAAATCATTCAATTTCATCGACAGCTACAAATTTATACCAGAATTGCATTTCGTTGACAGCTCATGTGGTTGGGCCTATAGGCCATTCATATGGCAGTCAATGCCAGTACTTGCCATCTGCATGTTAACCATAATTATGGGCCTGTATGTATGATTTAGCCTTATCTTACAATTAGTTCTAACACACGTGCAACCTACCTTTGCCAAAGTCTTGTGAGGAGCTTAATTTATTTCACTCTACAAGAAAATACATGCATCTGCTTTCTAAAAACAATATTTATATATTATGCTGGCTCCAATCCTTGGATGACAATGGCAAATGTAGACCACGAGAGGTTAACTATCTAGAAAGTCGGCACTACGACAGCTGCAGTTCTTCCCAAAATCCATGTTGATCCTCCTTATTCTTATTGCACATCAGAGAGAAAATCAAAGAAACATACACAATACATGTACACAGAAATCGGGCGAATCTAGAAAATGTTGAACGGGAGCTAACAGGGGGTTTATAAGAAATGTAAAGATATCGATTCAATTGTTTGTTTTTTTCCTTTAACATCTACAGGCCCAAGTGGAGAGGGGGGGTTGAACCCCTAAAACCCCCTCTGGATCCTCAACTGGATAATGTAAATTTCACAGTCGTGTATTTCATTGGCCAGCAATAACCCCCACTTTTTTCTACTTTTCTCCTTACAACTCAACTGGGACTACAAACATTTCTTTCCAAAGATTTTTGCTGATTTTCCTTAGTTACAATAATATAGCCTACAAGGGGCAGTTTTGATTAACATTAATTAGGCCTGTAACTCATATAATAGGCCTACACAAGACAATTAATTTATTAGGAGTGGTCTTGATAATTTCTTTCACATAGCTGCATAGGCGCCTATTTCTTTCTTTTAGAGGCCTGATATTTATATTAGGCCTGATCAATATTTATATATTTTGCATCCACATAGGCCTACATTTGTTACCAGTAAATTTATGCAATAGGAAAACCATTTAGGGGCATATGCACAACAGCTGAACTTTTACTATGTGCATTTCCATTCATTGTAATAGCAATATTCAGTTTAATAATCAAGGCCTGCAAAATTAAATGCATGGAGGCCTACTGCTAACACATGTGACTTGAAGTTGAACATGCTGCATTGCTTGGCTTCACTTCAGGAACCCCAAAACTTGTCAAAAACAATACAACTGGGCCCAATTCTTTGCATACACGTTCCGGAACTTCTTATGCATGATATTCCATCCAAAGAATGTTGACAGTCCTCCCGAAATACATTATTTCCAACAATTTTCTGGAACTTCACATCTAGTACTCCTCTCTCCATTGTTGACATGCTGCACTGTAGAATCGGGTCAAGTGCGTAGCCTCTGAATTAAAGTAGGTCGCGCATGCGCGAGGGTACTTCCGTTTACCTGTCAGAATTCTGACAAGTGAATTACCCAACGCCGGACCCAAGATCAGCCCTAGCGGCGATTTGGGCCGGAAACCAGACTAGCACTAATAGGACAAACTCCCACCACTAGGGGCGTGCATATGCATATCTGACGACAGGGCAAGTGCCAAATGTGGATACTGCATGCAGTCCCTCCCTCTATACACTTTGTGCAGGCTGCTTTGACTTTGACCTTGTTTCTATATTTCAATATCTACGATGTGCACTCAACCAGACAGGCAGATGACAGACAGGACAGGACAGACATGACCTGCAGCTCAGCAATAAATGGCTTCAAGGAAGCCATTTAATAAATCATTGTTGGTATATTTTATAGACCACCTGATACTGGTGTTATAATTTCACTGAAGCCCTTGATATTATAATGAATCATGTTACAAATGAATGAAAAGAATATTATAATGGAAAAAATGGTGGAATGTGGGAAAGATTCAAAGAAAATGTGGAAATGCATAAACAAAATAACTGGAAGCAAGTCCTATAAACCCCGCACTAATATTTAGACTGTGAAACTTTTAATGAACACTTTAGTACAACTGGAGAAAAAAGTATCTCTCAAATGTCTAGTATAAACCTTGAGAACTACCTTGGAAACAACCACCTTGTAAGACATTTGATGCTTTATTTTGACTTGATACAGGAATATTAGCCTGTGTTTGTAACTTATTGAAGAAACTTGGAACTGATTCAAATACGGATCTGTTAGGGTTTGATTCAAAATTACCCTGTCTCAGTTCAGGCATAATTTCACCTGTGATTTGCGAGTTATTTAATGTTTCTCTTTCAACTGGTACCCTACCCAATGACTGGAAGACTGCATGTGTTACTCCGGTATTTAAGGGTAAAGATGAACTTCCCGAAAAGAACAACTGCAGACCAATTTCACTTATTGCCCATATTTCCACAGTATTGGAAGTTACTGTTGACAAGCAATTACAAGATAATAATTAGATAAGTATATACCAATTGGCATACTTGAAATCACACAACAACCAAACTTCATTGCATAGAGTAAAAGATGTTTGGATAGACAATGTTTGTTTTAATATATTAACAGGCATACAATATGTATGTGCTTTCAATATTAAGAAATGTTTTGACTCTATTGATCATGATTTGGGTCAAAATTGGAAAACCTTGAAATTTCAGCTGCGAAAAAAAAAAGATTGAAATTTTTTCGTTCCAGAAATGCCTTTTCAAGTTTGTGTTGGGTAGGTCAAATAATCAGCTATCACTGCACTTTCATGTCCAAAGGGTCCCAATGGTCTGCTGATCTGTACTAATAAATACAACTGTGATGTTTTTGACTGTCATTAAAATCACACTTATAACTAAAAAATCCTGACTTGGGACTAGAAAATCTATTGCCAATGATAAGTCAAGTTGCTTGCACGTTTTGCCAATTACTTTTGAGAAACTGCATTTTGATCAATTAAAATGCCAAATATGTATGTCATTAGCATCATGCCTATAATCCGTACCACTCAGAGCTGAAGAATGTATTACCAACGTATGGGAAAGTGGCTATTCTGCACACATTGAGCTATATTTTAGGTCTCTTACCGTCTCTATGACCAATAGTTATTTGAATAGAATATATCCTTGAACCAGAAATTTACAAGTACACAAACAAAAATACTCTTTTCATCAATAGTTTGGATTATGAGTAATAAAGATGATGTCCACTACTCCCTTCAGTGCCCAAATGTCTTTGCTAAACCATATTTCAGATGCTAGACAATGGTAAAAATTTTACAGGCACCCATTGTTCGATCAGTAGTTTCAGGGAAGCATAAAACTTCATACTAAGCATGTCAGATGCAAGAAAAATGCAAAAATGTTATGTGATATTCTGTTAGAACATTTATTGATAATATATATTCAACTGCTTTCAACTCCAGTCACCTGCAACCAAATTTTACTGGGGTAAAGGCAATAAGTAATTTTTTACATGATGCTAACGACAGTGTAATGCTAATGATAATTAAGGTAAACATTTTTTAGGGACCATTGAAAAACTGGCAGTCTGGCAATATGATTTCTTGCAAATGCCTAATCTTCAACACAATTTTTGTTTTATACTTATATCAAACAATATGGAAATTCACATTGAGACCATATGATGTCCATATTTCATGGTTTTAGATCATTTTGGAATAAATTTATATAAATTTCTCAGTATCCCATTTTTTAATTTTCTATGAAAAGCTACGAAAGCACAGTTATCTTCCATATTTATGTCATTTTATCATTTTTCACAAATTTCCACTGGTTTATAATGATTTACAAGTAGATTCAGACCAGAAAACGGCAGTTAAAAATAGGACAAAAATGCAGATTTTGGCTAGTTTTTGGTCAAAACAAAGCTGAAACAGCTCAGATAAAATAATTTTCACTTGAGAAATTATCTAAATTTTGTATTTTTGAGTGGTCAATGTCCAATTTTCAAACTGTCTTTTGGGGTTTAGAATAACTGTTGCGATCATGTTGCAACTCTGGAAACACTTAAATATGGTTAAATTTCATAAAGCTAGAAGGTAAATGGGCTGTGACAATGTTTTTATAAAATACCAAAATTTGGGATAGCGGGAAAGGTCACAAATTTCAACTAAAATGACCTAAAATGACAAAAGAAAGACAACTTCTGACTTCAATGTAACTTCTTATATTGTTTGATGTAAATGTAAAACAAAAATTCCACTCAAAATCAAGTCTTTTTAAAAGAAACCTCACTTTTCCAGGTGTATTCAAGTTTTGGAGGGTAGTGTATGTATTTACAGGAATTACCAACTTATTTGCTGACGATACTTTAGTTTATTGAACAAGTAAAGAAACAAATGTCAAGTTACAACAATGTGTAAATGAAATTTCAAATTGATATAAAAAGAACAATAGATGTATTGTTGTGAATGAAGAATTTTTTAGAATATAGAATTATCTTATTTTACTTATTGCAATATGACAAATACATATATATATTATATATATTAGAATCATTAAACAATAAACAATGAAGAGTAAATAACACTAAGCGGGACTCAGCAGAGCACGTCAGAACTATTATTATTGCTGGCCCTTAAATATAAACAAAAATATAAAAAAAAAACATAATTATACATATAGAATAAAAATAAAATGAAGTGATAGAAATGAAGATGGAAATGATCTTAATTTATATTTCACTGAAAATTGAGTCAAATAAAACAGATAATATAAGTTACTACTTACTAGTAAGCCTGATAGACATCTTTTGAGTGGGATTTGATGAAGTTTTTCAATTTCCGTTTTTGTTTTAAATTATTTACAATTGGAGCCATAAATGAGGGGATGCACCAGGAAGCTTTTTATGTATTGTAGGGTAGTATGATGATGTAAAGCTCTTAAATTAGTTCGATTCCTTGTATTATATGTATGTCTAGTTACGTCAAATAGATTTATTAATCTAGCTGGTAGTTTGTCATATATGTGTTTATGAGACACTTTCAGTAGTTCTAACTTTATAATATCGTCTATTGTTAAGATTTTTCCTTTTCTGTATAGTACCTTTAGATTAGCCCTAATTCAAACATTAAAGATTAATCACATAGATTTATTTTGTTGGATTTTTATATTTTTCAATAGTTTCTTTGTCAATAAAGGCCCCCATGAAGATAAATGCTGTTCTATATTAGTTTGACCAAACTGAGAATGAATGATGATGAATTAAGTATTTCAATTAATGATTGTACTGCCCAAAATGTAAAATCTATGAACTATTTAGGTTTGGGAATAGATGATGCCCTAACATGGATATACTATGTTAACTACGGTGGTCCAAAAAACTTTTTTTGTCAATATCAATTCGCACATCCTTCTATTTTGTGAGAAATGGCACAAAAACAATGCACTTTAAATTTTATGAAAATCCAACAACTATACGTTTACAAGTGGTCTCCCAAAGGCCTTAAAAGTTTCATTATTTTCTTAAATTTTCAAACCATTTTCGCCAATCCGCGGTTCTCTGTCACTTCGTCAGTATTAGTTATACAGCATTCTAATTGCAATGGTTGGAAAGCTCCCAAAAAGACCTTCATTTTGCAAACCAACATGGGATGATTTGTCCGTCCCGCGGCCAAACCGGGAATCTGGGTATCTCAAATTTGAGCATCCATGTTTCTTTCAGGATCTGTGTGCTAAATAGATGTCATACACAAATATAGATTTTTGAAGTTTGTCACATTAGCCCTGGGGAGTTTTAATATCAAGGGGGGGGGGGGCTGGGGAAGTGGCTTGGGTTTTTTAAAATAAATTATTTCTTTCTCAGTTTTGGTGAAATGATTGGGACAAATTTCCAAGATTATCTTACAAATTTTTTATGATTTTTCTGCCAAATTTCTGTGAGTGTAATTGTATGATTGAATCCAGAGGAGCTTCATGTGAGATATTCTTTAAGGCAAATTTTATCTATTTTTCACCGACTATAAGGCCCCCTGAGGTGTGATGCACTATAGCTATAGCATACTCAGCCTAATGGATAATCCAGGCTTGTGCCCGAGCCTGCCAATTTCCGCTGGAAAGAAAAATAGGCAACTTTTGAATTCTGCCAATCAGAGGAATCGTAGAATGGTCACATCATAGAAATACATAGAACGGACATGAGGCTGTATTATGCCACCTCAAGATGAGGTCACCAAATCGGCCATATATCGGAACTGCCCTGAGACATGATGTCACAATAGACTAATTATGATGTGACGTCATGCCATTGTTATAAGTGACATCGCTGTTACTGGTGACGTCACGGTTACATTGTGCAAGGATACAGGGCCGTTCCAAGATGGTAGATTTGGTTGCTTCATCTGCCACAGCCTCATGTCCGTTCTATGCATTTCTATGGGTCACATTTGTAAGAAATAATCTGATTGGCTGAATTCAAATGTGACTAATTTTCTGTCCAGATGAAGTTAACATATGTGTGAAAAATAAGAACAGATTATCACCTGAGCCTGTGATTAATGGCAGGATTTAGACTCACAGTTGGCTGCTGAGGCAAGTTTTTTAAAAATCTTGCATGCATGCTGCAGAGCTGTACATAGGGGGAGGGGGATGAGAGAAGGGGGTGGTGACTGAGTGGGGGGGGGGCACTTAAGGGGGGCTGTCCTTTGGCCAAAATATTAAAGAGCAGCACTCAGTCCTCCTGAGGCTGTGAGCTGAGTGTTGATGGTTATCTTGTTTGATACATGCATCACCTGAGTTTCACTTAGGGAATTACCACCAGCTTAGGATATAGCTGGCATAATTAAAGAAGGTGAGTGACATAGCATAATCATTTCATAATTTTCAACATTGATTCCCAATGGATGGATGGATGACTAGGGCTTTACGTCCTGTATTTATGCATTTGGTAGGCCATACCCTATCAGGATGCTGGGCCGGCGTTGGACCACCGAGGCATGCTGATAGGGTAATTAGGACAGGAGGGGGACGCAGCAGCGAGGTGAAGGATGATTGAAACTGCTTACTAGCTTATTGAAACTGGAAATAACCATTGGACTTCTTACTGTATTTATGCATTTGGTAGACTAATTAGGACATATGGGGGACACATCAGTGAGGTGAAGGATGATTTAAACTGCCAGCTAGCTTATTGAAACTGGAAATAACAATTGGACATCTATCTGTATTTATGCATTTGGCAGGCCTATCAGGAAAAAAATTTAGTTACCAGTGTCAATGTGGCAATGAGCTAGAGTCTACTACAATCACGTAAATTCGAAAATTTTTGGCTCTAAACTGGATTGATTTTCAACATCATAGTAAAATACTTCATATAAATATCAGGAGGTAGTGAAGCTGAATTAAAAGTATGGACGTTTTTTCGGCGCCTAGAGCATTCACATTTTCTAAATAGTGCCCCTAACTTAATCTTAGTCAAATGTCATTTTCTTGACTCAATCTTCAAACTCAAAGGTCTTAAGCCCATCTCTTAAATCAGCTTGTGTAAGCTGCATCCATTCGTCAAGTCTTAAATTTAATTTTACGAGTTGTAAGGTGGGGGACTGGGGGCCTCAATACCTCATTGCGCCCTGGGCCTCCGAGACCCTTAATCCGGCCCTGGACGTAAGGTAGAAAGCTACTTATATGTGGCCAATAGTCATTCAATTTAATGTACACAAAGAAACTGTGAAGTTGAAATCTTTTTATCAGTTAATCTAGATTATTTCAATTATATGTGAACATTAAAAAACGGAAACTGAAAATTCGGACAAAACAAATTTGATGGGAGTCCCTTTTTTTTGTGATCTCCTGTCACTCGTCAATTGAAGCAGATTATGTATTTTATACATATCGCCAATAAATTGTGATTGACTTGAACTGCATTTGACAACACCACACCGCATTTCGTGAATGCTCATAAATGATTGGCTCTGTATTGAATGTACAGGAAATAGAAAGATTAGTCATGAAATTTTTAATGATTACGCTTTTTTGCACATAGAGAGGCATGACAAATTTGTGAACAAATAAAAGATATAGACAAACATAGTAATGTTCAGACATGTATAGCTGGGTGGCCAAGTGGTTAAGGTTCCTGCCTGCTCCGCTGAAGGTCTTTGCCTGCATGGATTCGAACCCCGGGTGGGGAGCCCAAAATTTTCAGTGTACCTTCATGAGCAAAATCCCAGCTGGATGTTTTCGGATGAGACGTTAAATTGGCCGCCCTTTCCATTGTATCAGTGTCTATGCTGGGCAAGTAAAAGATCCCTCACATGGGGTAAATGTGTAACATGTTGAGGACTCCCGCTCTCTCTCCCATCTCACCAATCAACCCTCGTGAGCGCCCAGAACTGGGCTTAGAGGGCTGCACTTACCATATCTATCTATCTATCCATCTATAGACCAATCTATCTATTTACCTATCTATCTATCCATCCATCTATCCATCTATCTATCTATCCGTCTATCTATCTATCTACCTATCTATCGATCTATCTATCTATCTATTTGTGGGGTTGCTGTGAATTATGTGAGCCTTCGTGGGGTTGTTGTGAGTCCTCTGCACCGTTGCGGGTTGCTCTGAGTTATGTGTTGCGTATTCCTTGTGGCCGGGTCGCCTAGGTTCTTTTCTGGATGGAAGTTTCAATCATTTTCGCCTCATTGGCATGTCCTGTCCTAATTAGCCTGTACCATTACCAAAGTGCAAAAATCCAGGATTTAAAGCCCCAATTATCCACCAATCAAATACTTTTGAGCAATGCCAAATTATGTTTAAAACCATTCAAGAATCAATAATTGCATTCAAATAGTTAACATGTTAAGCTTAAAACAATCTTTATCATCTTGCACTCACTATGTGGATTCCTCAACTCACTTTTTGTTACATGAAACTGAAAAAGATATAAATAAGAAATTTTAAAAGAAACAGATTTCTCGGATTTTCAACTCTTTTCCAAAAAGGGAGTTCCCACTGACAAAAAATTAGCAATGTATACAGTAGCAAAAGTTAAATAACAAACGCCTCGTAGGTTGACATGAACTCATCATGTTTTTATGAACCTCTCATGATACTTTTTCGTAACCTATGTCTTTTCTTACCCATCTGGTTTTTTTCATCTATTTACATTTAACAGGACTGGTTTTCCTGCTCAGCAGACTCCTTGGCTTAGCATGAGATATAAAATAGTGCAAAAGTAAAGAACAAACTGATTTGTATTACCTCTGCTGGTTAAGTTGTAGTGCTAGAGATCTTGACTTCCTATTGTTCGGAGAAGGGTTCAAATCCAGCTCAGGTTGGGTCACCCGGTTTTTAATCAACCTTCACTTCATTGCTCTGTCCTAATCGACGTCCAGCGAAGAATCGCATGCGATGATATGAAGTTTTAGATTTTCAGGCACACTTTTGTTGGCAACATGAACTTATAGGCTTATGATGAAAATAATTCAGATATTTTGCTGATTGTTGCAGGATAAAAAAATTGCAATATTATCCTGCAAATGTGTAAAAAAAAATCCTCCCATATTTTACTGTATTTTACCACAAGAACTTCCTATACACCTGTAATATTTTTATGTTATGTCAGTGCCCGCGGGCACCCTCCCCTCCACTTTAACCTCTATATTCAGCAGTTGAACAATATATTTATGGCATATCGACTCTCATCCAAGTTACTACCAATTCCAGCACTAAGTGACCAAATGCGTGCCTCTACAGGCACTGAAGAAAACTCCAAAAAAGTTGATGAACCTGAAGACCGCCAAGAATTGAATGCAACTTCAAAACTTCCAGACCCACGCTTAAAACAAGAGCAAAAATCCTGTCCGCACAAAATGGCCGGCCAGCATGAGAGAGACGGGGTGATGTATTCAAGGCACACCGATCCAACAGCAATCGACAATGTGGAGGATGAATTTGTTTTCAGGGAAGATGATGTACTGATGGCGTCGTATCCTAAAACTGGTTCGTAAGAATTAATACAATTTATTGTCATTATGTAAATTTTTTTTTTCAATGTATCCAAACTGATTTTCAACTGTAGAGCTGTCTACAAGTTGACTGCTGTTTCATTGCCAGTGCTTTTATCAGCCTTTGCAGAACATATGCTGCTGTGTTGCCACATTGTGGCTAGTGTGCTATACTGCGAGCACCAGTGAACGGTCCACAGAAACTGAGGAGCGAACTCACACAACTTTTGTCTGGAAGAAACCAGGGCTGTTTCTGAGTATGTTGATGGCCTTGTCTACTTCCTAAGAGAATGTGATTGCTGAGCCTGACTCTGATTTACTTCAATGTTGAATGGAACCTTTGTGAATGTGCAATGAAATTGGAACTATTTCTTGGGAGTAGCAATGCTGCAGCATAGAGAACTAACTTTGTGCCAAGTGGCAGTAGCATACAGTTCTCATTTTCGCCAGACTGCACGACAGTGCATGTAGAGACTTTCAACAAACCACATTGGATGGCTTCCTCGGTACAAATGGTCTTGTTGTTCCTGTGGAATGATTGTCTTACACAGATAGATAGACATGGTAAGTGCAGTCCTCTAAGCACAGTTCTTGGTGCTCATGTAAACGTGTGAAAGCTCATAACTTCCACAATCATTCCACAGGAACAACATCCCCATTTGTACGATCCAGTGTAGATTGGTGAAAGCCTCTACAGGTGAAAATCAGTTTGGATATATATTGAAAGGACGCTTCATACATATATATAATCAAATGGAATATCCAGAATGTACAATGAGAATTTATTGTCATGTTCTGCTAACATCCAATATCTTAGATGATTCAGTTAAAGTATGCAACCCCTATAGCCAGGGCCAAGGTATTGGGGTGCTTTACACTGCTGGGATCAGAGAGGGAGTGTACAGGGTAGTGAGCTATTTATAGACACAGATCATAGCAGTGACATCCCAAGCCCCTGGTGAGAACGCTACATGATATTATTACATTAAATATCTATCTATCTATCTATCTATCTATCTATCTATCTATCTATCTATCTATCTATCTATCTATCTATCTATCTATCTATCTATCTATCTATCTATCTATCTATCTACAGGTATATTTTAGTAAGGCCTTAACTTTGTCCATTATGGATTGCCTCATTGCACCTCTTCTCCAACGTATTGTGCATTTCTATTTCCTTATCACAAGTATCAGAGTGGTAAGCGAGTTAGCCGACTCCAGCCTTCAAAGCCCTGCAGAAAAGTCGTCAAAATCAAACAATAACTTGAAGTTGAACCTTGAATTATTTTCCGCCTTCCAGGATCAACATGGCTGACGATGATAATCCACTTAATCTTAAATCGAGATGAGTTAGCCCGGGGGGAGATATCCAAAGATGTTCAGTTACTTTCTTCGTTCATGGAACATAAGCTTTTACCTGGAAGTGCAGAGTGTGAAGAATTTGAGAACAGAAAATCTCCAAGGTTGATGAGGTCACACTTGCAGTACAGGTGGAGTAACAATCTCTCATTTCGAATTGAAGGTTATAACCTTGACATAGTCAGGTTGCCAGAGGGTTATACCCTGCACCGACGGATAAAGTTTTTTTCTCAGTGGATTTGGGGTCCTTAGACCCTCCATAAAACATAAATGGCGGGTAACGAGAGCGCATCCTTGAGTATTTTGAGAAAATGGCTGAATTCAAAATGGCCACCAAAACGGGCATCGGTCAGCCTAACTTTCTTAATTTTGGGCTTAGAAAGGTGTGCAATACCTGTAGAGTGACTTTGCAACAAATCAAGGAAAAATACGAGGAAAGGAATGACTATTAGGCATGGGGAGTGCAAGAGCAAGTGTACATTTAAATAGTCCTGACAGCAGGTATCCTTGCAACAGATGCTTGGTTCTGCAAATGTTATCCAGATTCTTCAGTGATTAAGCAAATATGGAGAGCCAAAGGCAATGTCTCTGGCATCTTAGAATACTGTTAAGCAAGCTGTAAGATCTTCACAGAGAAGAAGCAAGTGCAACACCACAAGAAGTGGGACCCAGTCCAGTTGATGAAGTGGTATTTTGAACTTGGTGGCTAAGGAATGAGATGGCTTACTCCTAAAATTTCATTACCTTTTAAAATGCATTTGTGGTAATGGCCCTTCTAAAGGCTCAATTGTGCACAGAGCAGCTAAGAGACATGCCCTCAATTTCTCTGCCGGGACAGGTTACCATGCCATACAAAAGTTAGTAATTCATGAATGTAAAAAAGCCTGACTGACTTTCTTTATTCGCATATCCAACAACCAACTCTAAGCGTGTCACCTGTGTCCTCTCCCCCCACATTTTCCACGAAAACACCCCTGGCTGTACAGAACAGTTTCCATCATGGTATGGCTGTTAAAGAGACACTGCAATGGTCCAGCTGACCAGCTGAAGCTGTCCCAGACATTCCCCTAGAATATCCAAAGCTGAAATATCAATTCTGAGAACTTTTGGTGTGGATTACGACACTGTGATTTAAAAAAAATCTTGTCAACTGATACAGCCTTTCAACCTGCACAATTTCTTGATACCAAAGACCTTTTCACAATGCTAAGTGATGCCAATTCGCATTGGCAGGGTGGGCAGAAGGTGATCAAGAGCATGCTGGACTACATCTTGAGAAATATCTTTTAAACATTGTAGTCTGTTACCCATGATTGTTGTTCTCAAGCCTTGAGTGCTCCCTCCTTATGTGCCTGGCTGCAAAATCAGTTGTTCATACTCCAGACTCAAAACTTTATTTTCATTGTTTATATTCAGGGTAACATTAGATCTTTCTGTGAAAAAATAACAGAACAGATATTCTCTCATTATCTCTCTTAATCTGCCAAATCACTGAAGAATCTGAAACAACAAAGATTGTAGTACCATGAATCTGCTGCATGGATATTTGCTGTCTGGACTATCAACACGTGCAGTTGCTCTTGCACTCCCGTGGTCTAATAGCCATTCCTTTCTTTGCATTTTTTTATTGATTTGTTGTGAAGCCATTTCTACTTCTACTTCTTTTTTCAGTTTCAGGGAGCAAATATGCATGTAAACAATTCATGACATAAAATGCCATGGACCGCCAGATTCGGAAAAAGCACTGACATAGACTTATTCAGTCAAAGGAGGCCAAACACTTTAGGAAGTCCTCTTTTTAGGTGTAGGAGAAAAATCAAAAACTGGTGATTTCTTCAACTCAGCAATTCTTCCTTCTTTGGTGAAATAATATGAAATGTTAATTTGTGGTATCTATACTGATACAGGGGAACTGTGACTTTAACTGTCCCTGACTGGTATGAAGAACCATTATTTAAATTAATGGGTTAGCTCCTAATGCAGAGCATCACCATGTATTCTATGTCCATGATGCATTGGGTCCTTTACCTTTACATAGTGAAGACAGTTTGAACTGCAACAGCCATTTTCAGGTAGTTAGAGAGTGCAAATGGAATCAGCCACTATTGTGACAATGCAGGCTAGTTCAAAATCATATTTTAGACATTTTGACCTTAAACACATCACAATTACCAAGCAATACATTAACTTATGATGCACTGAGCATAAATCATAAGAACTATTGAAGTGTTAAAATCAAAGTCACATGTGCTTGCTTAAAAAAAAACAAAAAAATGTAGAGAATCATGATTCCACTTAGAATAATCGCAAAATTCGAGACGTAAATTGGCTTTTTTTCAATATATCATGAAATAGGATGGTTTTAACAATTCAAAAACCTGAAAAATGAGTTCCCAAGGCTAATTTTATCTGAAATAGAGGTATTGCACACCTTTCTAAGCCCAAAATTAAGAAAGACAGGCTGACCGATGCCCGTTTTGGCGGCCATTTTGAATTCGGCCATTTTCTCAAAATGCTCAAGGATACGCTCTCGTTACCCAACATTTATGTTTTATGGAGGGTCTAAGGACCCCAAATCCACCGAGAAAAAAACTTTATCCGTCGGTGCAGGGTTAGGGTCAAAAATCAGGTTTGGCAACCTGACTAACAACTTGCAATGATATCACAGCAATGATATCACAGCAATGATATCACAGCAATTTACACATATTATCTCTTGTTAGGTGAATAACTTTAAAAACAAATTGTGTAGCATGCATAAAAATATAAAAATCACTTAAAATTTCTTTAGAATTCTAAGAAAAACACTTGCCCGCACCAAGTCCAAAACCGGCGCTCATCCCTACATCGTCATTCCAATCCGCAATCCAAAGGACACCATGGTATCCTATTTCCACTTCTACCGGATGTGGGAGATCCTCGGATACTTCGAGGGGACATGGGATGACTTCTTTGAAATGATGATGAACGGACAAATAGTATCTGGATCTTGGTTCGATCACCTCTTAGGCTGGTCTGTGATGGAGGGGCATCCCAAGGTAGGTGGTTTATCTTTCCTTATGTCCATTATTTATGTACATGTACTTGGTAGGCTAATTATGGCAGGAGGATAGCAATGAGGCAAAGGAGGCACAGCCTTTTTTTCGGCACTCCCTTCTCATAAACTTTCCCTGAAATCAGTCTTTTTTGCTTTTGGTCTTTCTTGGTTATCTGAGAAGCTAACAGATTCAGTCTGCCAAGGAGGCCATATAATGAGTACAAGAAAACATAAGGACAATGAAACCCTTGAAGACGACAAAGTATGGATTTCCCCAGACTGACACAGTCCCACTTTATCGAACAGCTTCAATGACCCAATACAATACTTGAGTAAATCCAGTTATACTCCTGCAAGACAGATTATTATATTGTCTTTTGTCGTGGTATAACCCACACTGTGCAACGGATTTGTTAATTATGCTTTTTCTGCAGACAACACCTAAAGATGACAACAAAGCAACAAAATGCAGTTATAAATCCTTCAGGAGTCATATATATGGATTATACCTGAAATGTTAGTAATACATCTCAACCTCGTTGTATAACCTATACAATAGAGACAGGTGGAGTAATAAATGGATTTATAACATAACATTGATGATTTAACAATCTGTACGCACAGTGGGATTTCCCAGTGGCAAAAAGGGAATCATGTCAGCTCAGCTGTTTTCAGAACTTTCTCAGTCGCAGCATTAGATCCAGGAGTCATTTGGAAATCAAATCTTGACTGACCAAACAGGAACTCAACTGATTAATTCAACTAGTTGGCAGAATTCAACTCCTACTAGCTGTATTGAATAAATCATAACTGACTAAATCCAACTTTTCAAAAATTATTTTTAAAAAGGGCGAAATGCAAGATTCACGAAAAATTTGATTCTCATTTTCAAAATTACGATTATCTAAAAAAATTTTTTTCCTTGTATATGCGTTCTCTGTCAAGATTTAGTTGAAAAATTCCAACTGATTTTGGCAAAACACATCAGTGACTAGTTGATCCAAATGTGACTGAGTTGAAAATGAAATTCAACTGACTTTTTCAAATATTTGACCGACTCCAGGGTCTGCGCAGCATGGCCACCGGATTACAGAATCGACTCCAGCTGAGGCTGGATCACCTGAACCTACATCGGACAGCAGCTTCAATCATCCTACGCCTCATTGTCGTGTCATTCTTCTGTCCTAATTAGCCTACTAAGTGCATAAATACAGGATGATAACAATCTCTTTGAATGACTTCGGTTTCACAGGTAACTTTTGTTCTTTATGAAGACACCAAAGACGACCCGAAAAAGGTGATCCGCCATTTTGCCAAATTTTTTGACAAGGAGATATCAGAGTCGGAAATCGATAAAATCGTCGAAATGACGGACTTCCAGAAGATGAAATCTGCGACGAGGACCAACATGACATTAGTTGAGGGGTTCGACAACGAAAAATCACAATTTCTAAGAAAGGGAGTTGCGGGAGATTGGAAGAATTACTTCACTGCTGAGCAAAATGAACGTTTTGATGAGCTCTACAAATCCAAGATGGCCGACTGCTCTCTACCTGTTCGATTTGAATGAGTGTTGGAATGCTATGATAAAGATTGCAATTACCCGAACATTGGAATATTGCATTTGCTATAAAGTAATATGTAATATTATAATCTAATGTTTCCTGCTATGCTGTAAAAACCTATACAAGAGACAATTGCGTAATTACATGTAGAGTATATATGTTTGTTTTCAAATTGATACAGGGTTCTGATTGGGACTTGCTAAAAAGCGGGCTGGAGAGTAGCGGGTAGCGGGTAGCGGGTAGCGGATGGCACTGATACAACACAGTCTACACACTGATACAACACTGTCCGCTACCCCTGTAGTAGCTTCACCCGCTACATTACTTCTGCTGCATTTTCCGCTACCTGAGAGGCCAAGACAATCAGTTGCTCACAGTTACATGGCCATTGGGTGTACAGAAATGGCAGACCCCATTTTGGAATGCTGAGATTCTCCGCTTTTTTAATCTTGGCAATTTAGTTGTTGTTTGGCAGTATTTTTTTAACATCAATGCTTAGAAAAAACGACATTAAATTTCCTATTAAAGATAGGTATATAAGTCTATCTATCGAGTATAGAATCCACTTTCAATATGTACCACAGCACAGTAAATCAGTGATATGATAGACAGATAGATAGATAGATAGCTAGACAGACAGAGATAGACAGATATATGTATAGATAGATACTATCTAGATAGATAGATACTATCTAGATAGGTAGATACTATATAGATAGATAGATAGATAGATAGATAGATAGATAGATAGATAGATAGATAGATAGATAGATAGATAGATAGATAGGCCTAGATAGGCCTAGATAGGCCTAGATAGATAGTGGGCCCAGCAGGCCCCTGCTCTTGAATACCATTAACAGATTTTCATTTGATTAATATTCATTTATTAATTTTTATCAGTGAAATATGTTCCTGAGCACAAGTTTATTATATAATTCACATATTGAGTTCATAATTTCATAAAAGTGAAACAAATGGCAGTCAAAATAATCTGAATAATTCAAAGGCAAGTGAACCTTTTCCAAAAAAAGCAAATTGCTATTGAAGAGAGCCTTAGACAGATCATTTGTCAATTGTCACTTGCAGCATTTATGATTGATCAAAGTGCAATCCACTTTCAAGATATTTATTCTTGTTTTCTTCTTGTATAAAAAAAAGGTGCTAATTGCCTGATTACCAGCTGATTGCAAGTAGTGGAGGTAGAGGGGTAAAATAGGAGCGGGTAGACAGGTATGTTGTTCTACTGTCCTTAGAATAACCCTCTGTTTGTTCTGAGTGCTTCCTATTGTTCCCTGTGTTTATTTTGCGTCCACCCGCTACCCGCTACCCCGCTTTTTTCTACCCGCTTTTTAGCAAGTCCCGTTCTGATTACAAATAATGCAGAATTTCAATTAGCATCCATGCATATTGCATACCGAATTACGCATTTACAATTGATATATTAAAGGACTAGATTTATTTGTTTATTTTTCATGTAACTTGTAATTCTAACATTTGTAATAATTCAAATAAAGGTCAATTCAACAGAATTGTACCAGTTTTAGCATTTTTAAAAAAATCTTACTGGTCATCAAATCATTCACAGTAACAAACCAGTATGGTTTCTACTACACAAAACAAATTAAATTTTTCAGATCTCATGTTCCATTTGGAAATTATCAATATTTTTTTCCGTAATCTGTTCGATTTTAGGCAAACATCAAAATGGAAATATTACTGATTACGCATACATCACAGAAAAGCAAAGTCACGTTTTTCTGGCTTGGAAAGGTACTGGGCAGTTGTTTTGAAAACATATTTACTATCTCTAATGTTGAAGATGATTCACACTTCATCTGTGTAAGACATTGCTTGTACATTGACCCATAAGTCACACTCAAACATGATAAATTGACCTCACTCAGTGAATCATTCGTTTTTAGCAGACTTTTGTTTGAGATCAAGGTCAAGGTCAACCATCTTCTCCCAAAATGAAGTACTAACCATGGACTATATGTGTACCAAGTTTTTAAAAGGTCACTTCTTACGAGGATGTTTTGGATATTGTAAAATGCCGATAGAGGCTCAAGATTATTAAAAGTTCTTTTAGTTCAACAAAATGACAATTACTTCTGGTTGCTGAACAAAATTAGTTTCTATGGCTCTCAGAAACTGTAATTACAATCTTGACCCACAAAGCATGAGAAATGAAAGCGGAATACGATTTCATTTATGTGCATCATCGCCATCTCGTGCACTAGCATATGGAACCTTAGTGCTTTGCAACAAGAATCGTAGGCTTTGAAACATTCAGAGATTTACTAATCCCTCAATGTGAAATATTACACAAGAGTGGATGTCTAATAGCCCATAAACCACATTTAAATGGTAGAATGTGATGCCAACACTCAAGTTTCTGATTGCCAAGAAAGTGAAACCAGCTAGAAAAGGAATACCCCACCAGGGGTTGAAACTTGAAGTTCGTATCTAGTTGAGACCATAATTCCAGCCCCAAGCAATTGAGAAATTTGATATGCCACTTCTAAATCATTGGATATCATATTATCACCTACAAATTTAGAGAGATTTAATGTTGTGTTGCAGTCCGATAGCTGTTGAAAAGCATAAAACAAAAATACAATGATTTTATAAAAAGCGCATATTCAGGGAAGTTTCTCCCACATTGAATCAGATTGTCACATTGGTTGTCCTTATCAAAACATAGTTACCAATAAACCTTCATAATTAAAGGCCATGGGCGACCTATCTTCAAAATGGCACCCAATTTGATGTTATCGGGTGAGAACTAGTCAAATAAAATTGCAATAGCATATAATTTTTTTTTTTCAAGAATTTCTGCTGAAAGACATAAGAATAACCCTGTCAGCATGCCTCGGCGGTCCAACGTCGGCCCAGCGTCAGTCCGATGTCAGTAGCATCGGACCAGCTTCGGGCCGACGTTGGACCGCCGAGGCACACTGATAGGGAAGTGACCTCTTAAGAATTCTATGCCGGCAATAGTAATCCTATGGGGGTGAGGTTTTAGTGACATTTTCAGCCATTCAATAAATCTCCCTTGTCACACGTTGTACTCTCTCATGGCCATTAGGTTGTCCACCACAAGATTGATTGTAGACTTTTTGAAAGGCAATGCATGTTTTGCATGTTAGGCCAATCAGTAGCCCAGGGTCACCAGATTCCCAAAGGTCCTTTTGACCAAGTTGGTGACTTGGTGTTGGTGCAGTAGTAAATAAGGGGGGCACATCGTCCTTAAACCTTGTGTTAGGGTCATGGTGGACTCCAAATGGCTACCAAATAGTAAAATTCTAATTGTCATCATCGGTTCAATTGGGTCACTTACACTTGCATTAAGCTGATTTCTTTTCTGGAAGATCATTTATATATGATTTGTATTAATAATGTACATGCTTCATCTTTACTCCATATCTTTTCAGAGTTTGGCTCAGACCCATATATTGATGCATGCATTGTGGTTATCATTGGTCAAATGCAGCGCTTCTATAAGTCTCCTTCTAGATGGTAAGTGCCTGAGACTATTCTTTTCAAAAACCTCCTCCTTCAGTAATAGGAAATACTCAGGATATGCTTCGAAAGTAAAAAGAAAAATCTATATAAATATTTAGAGGATTTTAAAAGCCTAGAATACCACAAGAGCAAAAGAAAAAGTAGAAGAATATATTCAGACACTCAAAGATCAGACGGCTTCACGTCTTCAAAAGCAGAGACCAAATCTAAACTAACAGTTTGGGGGAAATCCTTTCACAGACTTAGATGCACCATTAAGAGAATCTGTCAGCTTTCCGTTCATCCCTTTAACTGCTAAGTGTCTGGAAGATGTATGTTGCTCCATCGCCTTTCATCAAATGGCTGTTTATTTTACCCCGAGACTGCAAAAAATAAATGAACTCCAGGAACTTTGCAGAGATAGGACAGTACTTAAAATAAAAAACAATAAATATGTATACCTCATAGTGATGCAGTGACTATGATACAGAAACAGTTTTACACCTGTAATATTGAAAAACTGCATAAAGGTATGAACTAAGTCAACACCTACATGTATGCCAATAATAGGTCTGTCTCCATTTGTAGTTCTGAATTTATGTGCAGGCGGTGTCTCCAAGCAATAGGAGCTCTTATGGAATCCCGTCTGCCTTTCAACAAGGAGATTGGTGTTGTTGACCAAGCCAAGGAGTTTAGTGTAACTTTATGAGTGTGTTTGTTGAATGTTTGATTGTTTGGATCAGCTGCACTGTATTGATTACGTTCTCAAAACAGCCATTTAACAGAAAAGTGAGTTGTTATCATACAGATTGGGGGGTTGTAACGTGTGAGCAACCAGATTATTATTAACTGTTTATCACAGGATTTCACTTACTTTGCAAACAAACCAGATAATATGTCATTTGACGGGCTTCCCCAACAACAAAAATAGCACTCTCCCCTTATCGTAGTGCAACCTACCGATAATACCTGCCGTAATCCCCATATGGAGACAGACTTATTATTGCAGCAAAAGTATATGTTTATTCAATGGGGGCATTCAGGACATTTTATCAAACTGCAGTGTTTCACCCATGCTTTTGTAGTCCAGTAGCAGATATTTCATTAGTCCTATCCCTTCTCCATTACCCTGATTATGTTAAGCTAAGCTTGATTGTGGCACATAGTGGATTTAACCACAAACAACTCTCATAATTTCATTGGAATTTTAAGACATACTCGCAACAGGAGGTTTCTCTAAAAGAGACCAAATTTTAAATGACGGAGAAGAAGAAAGAGAAGGGGAAGATGAAGGAAAAGGAGGAGAAGAAGAAGAAGAAGTTGAACGAGATTGGTTTAGTAAACGCACTACATAGCGTATGTTTGATAGTCATTAATCTTGTGTCAGACTACAACAATTATCTTCATTCACACAAGTAACTTTTCGGATGTACATTTTAAAAATCCTACTTTTCTAAACACTTCAAAGTTCCAACTTAAATGATGATTATATCTTGGGGCAATAATTCTGCAACAACACCCAAACTTTTAAGTAACGATCGTTGGCTTCCAAAAATAAAGAAACGAGGGTTCTCTCTTATAAGGCAATCAAATCCCAGCTCTAGGCATGCAGAACAATCAAACGCTAAAGGGCATCTATTGCTTTTAATCAAAGTTGTAATCATGTTGTAACAGTGCCTTTGGCCCGAGTTTGAAATTATAAACCTATCAATCATAATGTTGACTTTACTTAAAACCTATACTAGGCCTAATAATCAAATTATCTAGACATGGTTATAAATGGAAAATTAGCTATTCTAAGTTATTTGGTTGATCCACCTCTGTAACTTTTACTCACATTTATCCTGAGAGTAAAAAGTGAACTAACACCTTCACAACAAAATGACCTGTTGCCACTGAGAATCCAGACAAAGAGGCATTGCAGAAACTCGGTGTCAAATTTCAAAATTTTTGAGTCAACTTGAATGATAGAGTGGAATGGTTGCACAATTCATTTGAGCTAACATGAGCTTGTTGGTTTAGGTTAAGACAACGGAAAGATTATCATAACTCAAAACAACAAGCCATGCCAGCTCAAACAAATTGTGCAACCAACTCATTCAATCATTTGAGCTGACTTAAAATTTCAAATTTTACGATGTGGAGAATGGTCATATAAATGCAAGTAACTTCTCACAGTGAATTATATATATATCATAATAACAGATGCCTCTCATATAATATTATATATATATATATGCCTGACTCAAAACTTTTTACACCTCCTTTTACATTATCTACCCGTTTACAACCTCTGTAAAGACTTCACGTTTTTGGCCTGTGTGATATCTCCCATGAATGGGTTTATATTCATCTTTTCATCTCATCAGAGTATAAATAGCCATTCCATCCTGTATGATAAGCCCCTTTAAGGGTCCAGACGGATGTCCCAAGTGCACTTGATAGAGGTTCCATGGTCATCCTCATTATGATAGATATGTCCGCAGCGTTCGACACCATAGACCATCAGATCCTCATCGAACGTGTGAGTCATACCTTTCGAGTATCGGATTAAATATAAGGTCCTCTTGCATACCTTCAAGGCCTTAAATGGACTCGCACCACAATATCTCCGTGACCTGCTAGAGGAGTATAGGCCAACTCGTACTCTGCATTCCTTAACTCAAGCTTTGCTTGTCGTGCCATCCTTCAGAACCACAACATATGGGTCCAGGTCCTTCACATGTGGCTGCACCCACTCTATGGAATTCCCTTCCACATGAAATGAGGACAATTAATGAACTTTATCATTTTAAAAAGTCATTGAAGACATTCTTTTTTAGACAAGCATAATTATATATCTCTGTGATTTAAATTTTAAAATTATCTTTACACTGCTTTTAATATAATAATTCATTTACCTCGATTTTATCTTTACATTCATATTTTCTATGTACTTTTGTACAGCGCCCTAGAGCATTATGTATGAATAAGGCGCTTTATAAATTTATGTAAATAAATAAAAATAAATAAGAAACTGGAAAGCAGCATCAAGTGGTGTTATCCCCTTCTCCCCATCTACCTTTGCCCAAGGAGAGTATTGATGGGTTCATTGGGTTGCAAACTACATCGGGGAATTTCAAGAGAATATACTTTATACCCCCTTTGGCTTGCAGAAAATGCATTCAGAAATCAATTCCCTATGGAATATTCCAAAATGAGGAAAACAGCAAAACCAAATGCAGATTAACTTGTAGAAAAGGAAAAGTGACAAAAAAATACGGCAGTTACCATTAAAACAACAGTACATGCAGTAAAAACAAAGGTTTTCTGTCGTAAAATGGCGCTTTCTGTATTCATTACAGTTGCTGTCGTTGAAGTAATGCAAGGTTTTACAGTGTAGGTAATATGAATTTAAAGGCATAAGAGTTAAAACAACTTGTCTGCTTTAAACGAGATAATTTTTGCTCAAACTTTTTGTGCTTTGCTGTTATTGAAATTGTTCATTTAGATGAATAATTATTGGAATCTTCAAGAAGTTTTTTAAAGCAAAGGAAAACACCTAATTGAAATTTCATTCATTGACTCTGAATTTGACATAAATAATTGTCAGGATTAAAACTCAAGAAGGCTGAGGAACGATCTGTTCAAAGCAGTAGGTACAATGCAAATTAGATCGACAAGTCTCTATCTTACTTTATGAGCTGGCGGGTGGGCGAGTGGGCTCACTGGCATGCTCACTTACGGAAATGAAGTGAAAAGGACTGGTGATTCGGTCTAACTGCAAACGCAAACCAAGGCACTTTCGGAAAAGAGAGAAGGCAGGCCCTTAATTTAACACAGATGCTTGACCTTTTACTGACAGTTTTAGATTAAGTACATAAGTACTTGCAGAGTATCCATGTACATTATATTTTTTTGGCACCAAAATCAAGGGAAAGATCCTCATATATTCATGGCCAAAACTATTTATACAAGAATTAGATGAAAAAAACTGTGACAGTAAAATTTACTGCCAAGATGTTCAGGATATCAAATACTCTGCGTCAGACCTTTCAATACAATGTGGAAATTCAAGTAAATATCCGAGGAAAATTCTGGTTTATGACTTTTGTATGGTTAATGATTTTAGAAAAGACCTTTCAGTGGTATGGTCTTTCCCAACTTTTGTTGATCCAATTGCAGTCAATGCTCTGATCATTGAAAAGAGATGCCCGGTCACGTGATCAGACAGTCAATCCTTTTGGCTGTAATATGATATGGCTTCTATCATATTATAACTGCATTTATATCTCCAGCATACACAATTTAGTATGGATATCATATATTATAATTTTATACAACATACCTGAAGCTGAGTTGAAGGTAATTAATCCATCAAGGTATCCTTATCCAATAATGAATATCTGCAAAAACAAAAAACATGATTTTTAGAAAGGTGAATAACATTGTGTAAGTTGTTTTAACAAGATTGCACATGACCTTCCAAAAGGAAAAGAGTTGTGTACGCCACGAAGAAAATAAATATCAACAATGGCCATGATTGATTTGGGCTTAGTCTTTTTGACGTTTGCCAAGTAGCCTATTTATCTATGAGCCTATTTAGAGTAGATTGTGTTTGGTCAGTGGATATCAGACTGGATTTTCAGATCTGTAAATTGAGAATGCAGCCTAATATCCATTAGCCAATTGTAATTTAGCCTGATATCCACCGGTCAATCACTGCCCAGTGGATATTAACTTCGATTCTTATTTTAGATGGCATTCTCATCGGATAAACTGGATGCTCGGCAAGATTCGCATTGGTCTATAGATATTAGGCTGAATTCTCATTGGTCAGCTCTCAATTAATGAGTGATTTAGGTATGTGCACAAAGCAGATATATTATTTTACCCAAAACACCTTTAGATATTTCGCCATAAGGACTTGTTGATAAATGAAGGAAAAGAAATCTCTTTGGGAACGTCTCGACTTAAGGAATCCTAATGCCCAAAGGCATTGACTAAAGAACTAACATCCATGTCATATGTGACCTGCTCCACCAAAATGAGTTCAAAGTAGGCAATCTGTATTCTCCAGAAATGAGCAACATGTGCCAAAAGGTCACATTTTAATGATTTTTAGCTGTTGGTACCACGTTTTAGCAAAAGTTATTTGCTTTGATTATTTAAGACCATTCTAACCAAAACCTGATTTTAAATTATCTAAATGGGGCATCCTCCTTGATTTTCTTAGTTCTTTTATTGTAATGGCAGGAAATTCAAATGCCATTTTCTCAAAGTTCGATGTTTCGTATCATCAATGTTTGAGGTGACATATCTTTGGATAGGTTGGAGATATCAAGATGAATGAAACATCATTTTAAAGCCAAATTCCAGTAGAATAAAGACATTTTCACCACTGAATATGATAGCTGGCCGACTTTGAACCCATTTTGGTGGAGCAAGTCACATATACATATTTGTTAATTATGCGCCAGCAATGAGTATAGGCAATAACACTTGCAGTAAACTGATTTTCAAATTGAATATTTGTGATTTTACAGAAAGAAGTCCTGAGAATGGATTTGTAATGTAATTATATAGGCCCTCCGCCATGCTTGGGACTAAAATACTAACAAAGTACAATTCTAGGAATTATGAAACTTCCCAGAACTAATCAAGAAACTGAATTATAATCTAGATCGCCATTTGTGGTAATAAATTCTAATCTATTCAAATTGGATTTGCATGGTTTCCAATCAGTTTGAAGTAGCTGTGGTCTATTCAATTATTTTGCAATTTGCCGGCTCTTTAGCTGTGTGTTTCAAGCGAGTGTTCAAGTGGAATTTCCAAGATGGTTCATGAATACCATTTGTTCTGAAATGCAACGGGGCAACACAAAGGATTAACTGAACTGGTGGTTCATAAAATTTTGAGATTTGAAATTATGTTAAGGGCTTGGCAGTCTATGTGTTGGTAGGTTGATGGTCGACAGATGGAAAGATGGACAGGTTGACAGTTAGATGGATGTCACATGTTGACAGGAGTGTAGAGGAAGTAAGTGAATTGGGACTTCAGGTCTCATCAACACCTGGAGCAGTGGGAAATAGGTCATCTAATGGCAACGCACAAGTAACTTATACCTTTACACGCTTCATCTTTCACATTTAAGCCTGACCAATGAAGAATGGTTTTGGTAATTGGTCTGTGAAGGCTACACTCAACTCGTTGAAGAATCTCTCTGGTCACAAACACTATTCTTCTGGACCTCATGTTGTCAGTTGCCTGGAAGTCTGATTGCACAGAGAATATTGCTCATTAAAATATATCATTGCGCGTGTGGTCAATTTGAAAGTTCACTAATCTTATTTTTTGTTCACATGCACTGCACAATAGCAATTATATTCATTTATGCATTGTTACAGTCGACGAATGACGAGTACCTACATTCAGCTGCTAGTGGCCATCAGTGACCTCCCACCAAACCCCATCAAATACATTGAAATGAAGAATCAATTTCGTCATTGGGTAACTTGTGACCTAAATGATGAGGGCTGGAGATCAGTTAATGACTCGTTTCAATAGCTTAGTAGGTATAGGGTATGAGGTCATTAACTGCATATGAGTAATGAAGAACAGCATGGAAGAGATATGGATATGACATCACAAGGAACATTTCAGTCCAATTCTGTAAGCACTTGAAGTTCGTCTTCTGTAAGTACCTCATCCAAATCCACAAAATTAAGTCCCACATTCTTCACAGCCACCTTTGAGCTCTTGCAGCTGTGCGAAACTTTGTCTAGTAGCTTTTTATGAAGGTTTTAGAATCTAAATTGATTACAATCAATTCTTTAATCTAATACATGAAAATTGGCTTTCCTCTTAGAAAAATAAGGGTCCTCCTTTGGACCAGAAAGGAAATCAAATCCCAAAGGGCATTCAATGTTATTAAACTAAGTCGTCCAATCTTCCTTGTGTTAAAACCAATGGCATAAACATTGCTTCAATGTGGCACAATTCTCTTCAATGGATTTCTTAAACATGTATTAACCAAAAGATCTGAGACATAGACATAAAAGTTAAGATAGAATATAATAGAATAGTATTTATTGATCACATTAAAAAAACATGAAAGTTATGTTCCCAGCTTGACATACATACAATATGCTGACAGTGAGACACCTTTAAAACTGAATGCACTGCAACGAATAGACGGCTTGAATCAAGCAGAGCTTGGGTAGTAAATACTTCCAGCTCAATTGCTTTGCAACCTTAGATCTTGTGAGTTCATTTGCATCTTTAGAAAGGGTGATAACAAAGACAAAGTAGGGACTATGGAACACTGACTTGCATGCAATCGGCCGTATATAAGTTACTCAAATGGTTCAGGGGTAAAGGTTCAGTAAGATAATTCTTTTTTTTTGTTGGAAATTCAAAGATATAAAATAAAAGAGCGCCAAAGTATCACCTGCAAAATGGTGTTGCCCAAAATGATATTGTAATTGTAATGGAAAGACTTTTTTGGGGATTAAATAGTAACATTGGGAGATTCAGACAAAGCGGCCCATGTTTCAGCATGATGTATATCTTACACTGTATACAATGGCAATCGAGCAGGGTGAGAGTTGGTGACATTTTCAGTCATTCAATAAATCTCCCTTGTCACATGTTGTACTCTCCCATGGGCATTAGCTTGACCACCACAAGATTGATTGTGGACTTTTTGAAAGGCATTGCATGTTTGGCCAATCAGTTGCCAAAGGTCTTTGATGCACAAATAGAGTGAATATAATCCATTAGTTCATGATGAATGGTCACTTCCAATTCTTTCTTTGTACAGAGCTGTCATCAAAATTATAGCAAAAATAATGCACATTCGAGCTGATTGTGTTCATAAAGATACAAATGTATAATGATAACTTATCCGAGTATTTAGTTTTCCTGAATTTGACACTCAAATATTTTTATAAGCTTATTTTGTTATAATTTGAAACAATGTGCATGTATTGCTGCAAATCCTTTACTAAACCACCCATATGGCCAAAAAGCAAGAATCCCTGGAAGATTTGTTTCTTTTGGCCCATTGTTGATGGGATTTTCATCCAACTATAATGCACGGAGAAGCAATTTCATTGACCACTAGTTGTTGCCCAAAGATATTTTTGCCTTTACCTCACAGACACATTGATTGATCAGAAAGTGCATCTGGATATAGCGAGAAAATAAGACTCAATTTCTCCAATCACTTGAAGCACAAAGCATTCGGAAACCAAATCCTCGAGGAATGTTCCGAGACAAAGAAAGACACTCTTGTTTTATAATGAGACTGTTGGAATAAAATGACTCAAACTACAGTGCTATATATGTTTCTTTCTAGGCAGAATTCCTGGATATTTGTCAATTCACCCTTTAGCAAAGACAACAGGAACATAAGGCAAAAATGGAATGGTACACTTCCGAAACATTCACTTTAATAGTCTTTAAATGGATGTCTCGATAACATGGGAAGATTCCAGAACAAAGATTTAGATATTGCATGGCCCGCCATCAGTACATTTAGACAAAGGAAATACTATTAGGTTTTTTGCTAGTTAGACAATGTATCTTATCTGAATTCATTTTGCTTTAAAGAAACTTCAGTATCTATTAAAGCACTTTCTTTCATAAGCACAATGGGAGATCGAAAATTTGAGAAGAAATCGCACTAAAAAGTGCCTAAGCGCAAGAAATTTAGAATTGAATTATAGTATCAAATTATGTGCAGTGCATGACTGAAAAAAAAAAAAAGAATATAAAGTCATTTCTCGGCATCACATATGATAATTAGACCTGTGCCACCTGAAAATCCCATGTCCCTGGGTTCCCCCAACTTGAGACTCCACTGTGGAAGACAAACACAAATATACAGGAACAAATGATGCCTGGAAGTCTAAAGCACACCACTTGCAAAATACAACCAAGTGTCTACACTACACGTTAGCATTCTCTGAAATGTCAATTAATAAACATTGCTACAACACTTATGGGCAATAAAAGTCACCAGTGCCAAATAATAGACATGAGGGGAGAAATAATGGCTATTTCTATTGATTGATATTGTGCAATTTCCCTCAATGGACTCTCAATCTTCTCACTGAAGCTGCATAATTACTCTGGTGGGCATTCTTTGTGTAGCCCATCACATTGACTTGTGCTCAGACATCTTAATAAATTGATGTGCAATTTACTGAAATTCACACTGAATGACAATCATAGCTAATACTCAGGAAGCTAATGCGATAAGAACCACAAATCAGCATAGGTTGAAATCTTAATATCTTACCTACACAACAATAGCTTTCCCTTCTTTTG
The DNA here is from genome assembly GCA_026936325.1 of Platynereis dumerilii. Taxonomy (NCBI): domain Eukaryota; kingdom Metazoa; phylum Annelida; class Polychaeta; order Phyllodocida; family Nereididae; genus Platynereis; species Platynereis dumerilii. The sequence continues at coordinate 1,898,888 of JAPTHN010000060.1, read as the reverse complement.
TTTCATCCTTCTTTCTCACTCTGTAGATTTTTTTTAAATCAGGGAATTAAAATATTTATAGCATTGGAGATCTTCAAAAGGCCCTGAAGCATTAGTCCATTTGCCCATTGCAAGTGATTCTTTCAGGCACTGTACTGAGAGAGCTTCACATATAATCTATATAAGCATTTCATAACAGAAGAATCATGAGCAATAGAGAGCCGAGTGTCGCCATCTATACCCACTGTCAGGTCAAGTTTAATGTGTAACATTGAAATTATAAAAATCCTGCAGGATGCACAGGCATGTTAATTAAATAAATGTGTCACATAATTATAGATACACTGTTTCCAAAAAAATATTAAATGAATAGCTTTTAAAATGTGAAAGATTAGGTGGACTAAAAATTTTTGTCGGAGTACCACGGTGACCAAGAACTTGAACAGTCACTCACATACAATTGTTCTAGATCCCAAAGGAATGTCCCATAGTTAATATAGCATTGCAGTGACATTTCTATGTAAGGTAAGTGTATTTTATTATCTTAGTAGTGTGTGAATGGACTGTAGACTGCTTGGTAAAACAAGGAAGTAAAGTCTACTGATTTTTAGAGCCATCTCCAGTGCCTTCTGGCGGATAGCTAAACTTTCTCTGTCTCTCTGTCCCCGCATATCTTTATCTATGATAAACTGTTTTTTCGTTGTCACTATAATCTTTTTTCTTTTTTCAGGTCTCAAGGCAAAAAAAACAAACAGCCCTCTTCCCAACAAATAAAAAATAACCCCCCCCCCCTCAAAAAATGAAACAGCTGATGAGTCAACTAACACCATAATTATGAATAGCCATTTGAATGGGTTGGGCATATGGTCCATAGCATTTTGGTTCAATGGCTCAATTCCTGTATCTTTGCACTACATGTAATCAGGCCAGCCATGGACCATGGCAATTTGATAACAGCTGTCAGACTGTGTTCTACAGAGGGGTGGTCCTAGGATGAGGTTGACTAACTATAATCCCATTCCTTATTAACCAATAAGGTTCTTTCATTCAACCAATTATTAAAGTTTATGTTTGAGCATGTGTTGAAATAACAGTAAGAGAGATTAACCAATTCAAATTGGTTGGTAGCTAAACCAATCTTGATTGGTTGACTGCAACCGATGAATTGGTTTGTCCTATTTCAACACATAAAATTGGTTATTCTCAACCAATATATTGGTATATTCAACCAATCTGTTTTAAGAGTGTATAGATTGATCAAATAATGATACAAAGAGTAAATAAATATCACAATTGTTAGGCATTATTTGACTGTAGCATGAGGAACTACTACCCTGCATGACTCCAGATGGATGACCTTTGGCGAAATACTGTTTGGCCACACATGCGATGCCTTTCATCAAATCTGCAATGTGCTCTCTGCAATCAATCTTACAAATGACAACATAAGGCCCGGGGGAATACTGCATGTGACCAGAGAGATTTATCAGCTAATTGAATATCACCATTCACAGACATTACACAAAAGACCTACTGTCATCATGATTTACCAATTGGTCAAGCGCAAATGTGAGAGATTTATTAATTGAATGCAGTTTGCCACTTATTACTCTGACCAGACTGCTCTGCATTCACACAGAATCCCTCTCCTTACATGTACATGTGTGTGTGCAATTCGTGTAGAATCAATGCATTGACTAGTTTATGACTACTTTAGGGTAGTAATCGTAGCAGAAATATGGCACCGACTTCCTGGAAAGTCATTTTGACTATTCTATCATAATCAAAATGACTATGTTGACTATGTAAGTGTCGGAAAGGTAGTCTATTTGATCATCATCTGGAGTTGTCATCTTGACCACCCTATGTTTAGAGTGTATGATTATAAAGTATTACAATATGAAAAAGATGAGTTGAGTGCTATTATTACAGACTGGAGAGTGGATAAAATGCAAGATGTGTGAACTATAACTCGGAATTAATTTTGTTTGTCTTCTCGCCTTTTACTTATTTGGGTGCATCGGTAAATGTTATAGTTTGTGTCATATCGTACCCCTGTAACAGCAATTTAAAAAAGATTTAATTATAACAGAAATAGGTGCATAATTACCTTGAATTCTACAAGCAATACTGAAACATTCATCACATTCCCCTTTATTGCCATTTGACATGCAAATATCCAACATGAAACTGTATGCTAAACACTTTACCCACAGCAAATGCTCACATGCATGCTTGTGCTTAATAATTAATCACATTTACACTTCAGTTTTGGCAAAGTGCATTGATGGTGTATAAAACATTCATGTCATGATGTACTTTATAAAACAGAGGAACAGATCTATCCGGGTATTTCCATTCAATTTATGATTTTTCTTAGGTTTATTACATGTATCTTTTACACAAAAAATTCGGAATATAAAGGCGCATTTCAAAAAATATATATATAAATATGATTTCAATTTCAACACTGCCTGAAAATCATGATGCAACAATCATGATGCAAATCATACACAGCAGTCAGGAAATTATATAAAATCTAAATTAATATGTGAATTTAACCTAGAACATAAGAGCTGATTGTGTTCACAAAGGAACACGTGTACATGCATAATGAATATTATTGAGGAATGGCTAATAACATAATTATTTTTAATATGATTTGAATGTACGTTATAGTCTGGGGTCCACATTCCAAATTTGAAAAAGGTTTGCCCCCGATTTTTATAAAAAGAAATTTGGTGTTGTTTGATAGGTAACAAGTTGAGCTTTCAGAATCTACTAGGTGTCGCTCTGAGACCATTCGCATAAGGTTGCTATGGCAACCAAAACATAATAAAAGTGGTTATTTTAATATTTCATAAATATTTTACAAAATATCGAATAACAGGACAACTTTTAATGCTACATACACCAAATTTTGGGAATATTTTCAAATTTGGGAGTTTGTTATGACTACTTGGTTGTTTTGACAGTAAATTTTAAAAACCTTCCATTTTTGGGTGAAAATAACCTTAAAATACCCATTTTTCCCCTATGTGCTATATTTCAAACTTTGCAGCTCAACCATATATCATTATATATTCAATTTTTGTTGTGCATTAGAATGCCCTGGAAGTGGGCTACACGTTTGCCATATAATAGCCAAGCCAAACCTTTGCATTTCTGTTGCCACGGCAACATAACATCATAATTCAAAATTCAAAATTTTCAACTCGAAAGCATGAAATGTGACATAACTCAAAGACTAGGGAGTCTTTCCTCTTGAAATTTGGCGAATGTATGTAATTATTAATTGTCCATCAGGTAATACAACAATCTGATAACTTTCTTTTTAAAGAGTTCCATTTTTAGGTGAATTAACCCATAAATACCCCCCTTTCTTCCACAATTCACTGTATTTCCAACTATGCCGATTAAACAAATTTTAATTTTATATTAAATTTTTATTGTGCATTAGGATGCCCTGAGACAAGGCTGAAAATTGGATTTATTATGGTCAAGCCAAGCTTTTCCATTTCTGTTGCCAAGGCAACAGAACATGATAATTCAGAATTCAAGATATCCAACTCTAAAGTACAAAATGTGACATAACACAAAGACCAGTGTATATATCCTCATGAAATTTGGCAAAAGTGTGTAATAATGAATAGTCCTTCCATGGATACAACATTCAGGTGACTGTCATTCAAAAAACATTCTATTTTGGGGTAAATATTACCCATAGATACGGTTTTTGAAATAACATTTTTATTTCAAACCCTGTTGTTCAGCTGTTGTATCACATATATATCAAATCTATTTTGAGATACACATTGCCCTGAAAGTGGGCTTTATATTTGACATATATTAGTTTAGCGAAGAAATTGCATTTCTGTTGCCATGGCAGCCAAACAATATATTTGAAAATTTGAAAATTCAAACTATTAAGCATAAAATATGGCATAACTCAAAAGCTGGTTCATGGATCTTCATGGGATTTGGCAAGAATGTGTAAAAATGAATAATTCAATAGTCTATGCACAATTTTTATAACTGTCATTTGAAAACATTCCATTATGGGGTGAATTAGACCAAAAAAAAGTTTTATAATGACCTAATAAGTCTTATGGGCAGTTTTACGGTATTTGCACTCAACCAATTTTTCGTCTTTAAGCAATTACTCTGAGAAAAGTATGAAAGGTACAAAGAAATTAATCTTGGTGTCAGTCTTGTACTACATTGAAGTATATGTGTACCAAATTTTACCTTGCTACGATACTTAGTTTTGATATAGCAGGCGATTTATGACCAATTTCTGTTGTGTCTCACGAGCAGTTTCGCATATTTTTATGGCAACACACAAAAGCAAATGGAGGCAGTTGTGATTCATGTTAATGATGCCTGTCTGGACCTGTGTCTTGGGCATAAAATACAACAGGTTTCATGTGAATAAGTTATATACGAAAGGAGCGGTCTCCCACAATGTAGAAAATGGCATGTGTCAAAAAGTTTGTCTTCGATGGACCATTTATTACTGCATATGCTGTTATGAATCAGTATCAAAGACTGTATCTACCGTTTGTGTCAATTTTGTAGCTGGAGACATGTCTCAAGGTAAATCAAAAAGTTTCATTCCAGAATCTATGCCTTGTTTTCGGAATTTGAGGCTTGAATATGATGTCAAAAAAATATGTCCTATCCAGTACGAGGAAAAAAACACTCAGGATTTGGAAGGAAAAAACAAGCTATTTGTGTTTTCTTGTCTCGATTGTGTGCCTCTACATCAATGTGCGAATGCAAGTTGAAAAGATATCCAGGCAATGCACATACAGTTTCTCAGAAATTAAAATTCATTATGTCACAAAATGTCCTCTCCAGTACATCATAAGTTTCGCTCTGATTCGAGTATTTTAACACTGGATTCATTAAAGAAAAGAACATGGCTAAAATAAATAATTTAACCAGGATGCCTAAAAAGGGTATTTATAAATATAGAAAATAAAGATATATGATTTTAGATTATTAAATTGCACTACTACGAGAAAATCAAACTTGAGAGTAAAAGGCACTTATTTTATGTAATATATCATTATAACTGCAATTTTTCGCAAATAACAGTGTGACTAAACAAGATAATGTATAAATATCTTGTTTATGGAGCAATTCAAGCTAATTTATTTTCTGAGCCTTAATTTTGGGTCATTTTTGGTGATTTTTCTCTCTTGAACATGGTCTTTCACTCAAAGGAAACACTATGAATTCAAATCATGCAGCAACAAAACTTGACTTTTGAGTTAGTAGGATGCCTAAGCATTATTTATCTTGGCAATCATGTGTCTATTGAGACTAAAACCTTACTTCACACTCTAAAACATATACTTTGCGAGTAAGGAATATCTAATTTCTTTAATTTCGTCATAAAAATTGTTGGAAATTAAGTTCTGCCATATTTCATCTAAATTTAAGTTTTGTATTGCTTTTGTTGGTTCTATGCAACAAGGTGGCTGGATTTCCATGGCAAAAATGGTTAAATTAGTATACACATGGACATTTTTTCTGCTAAACATTTTTTTAAAAAATTCAAACATTGCCTACTTTATGGAGCCGCAACTTGGTGATAAACCAACAAATCACATATGTTCTTGTTGATTTATGAATCTTTAATATGTTCATTTCACGATAGCATGAAGGAAATTCTCATTTACAAACCTTTATTTTGACCCTCCGTGACACACTTCGAGTGCAGATACTGTAAAACTGCCCTTATAATAGGGTGGGGTGATAATCAATGGAAAGAAACTAATTTCAAAATTTCGAAGTCCCACCATCCTAACTTTGTTATGGCTGAAAATACGAGTTCAATGATGTATAATATGTCCATATATCTTTATTTTTGATGCCTCCCAAGACCGATTGAAGCTTTTGACCATTTTTGATGAATTTTAGCATTAGCGCTAAGTCGCGAAAAGCCATATCTTTCTTAATATTTGATGAATGATCATTACAAGCCCATCATTGTACTTGGAATAAAAAGAGCTTCAATTTGAATACCAACAACATGGGTTTGTGACTAGTATTTCATTGCCTGACCAAGTATTTTACCTTTTTATCATAATAAATCTAAATATTTGTTGTCACTGTCCATGACAAATTGTTGAGGCATGATTGTTTTAATCAACTGAGCTGATTAAGTTGTCTTACAAATTATTTATAGTTTAGGAAAAAATCAGAAAATAACCTTGTGTAACACATCTGAAGCATTCTATGGTAGAAAATGGTATCAATAGAGTAGCATACAATTAGTTTTACTTTGCTAATTTGTAAATTTGAGGCTGCATATTCCTCAAGTGAGTACAAGGCTAAGTAATGATTATGTCTCTATTCTGTTCCACCTGGACCAGAAACCAATTATACCATTTGGAAAGTCTTAGTATATCTTTTCTCATTGATCATGTTGATATACACACTGGAACATCATTACAGCCAAAATTGCTTCACAGCAAATCATCGGTAAAGATTTGTCTTCAGATTTCATAATTTATTTGAGTCACTGCCATTGGCTGAGGGACCTTGAGTACATGGGCTATATTAAAAGGTCCCCTAGGGCTTAGGCTGTTTTAATCCAATCAAATACTGGAAAACGTCACTTACTCAGGCTCCCCAGCCACTCAAGTTTTGATTGAATCAGTTCAATTGACTTTTGTGGGATGAGCCATGTCACTCTCTCAATTGTCACAATTGCATTTTAGACAAATGACCTTAAAGTACATTGCCAATAAATTTAGTAAAGGCAAATACATGCGTCTGGACTATACTTTTTTTTTTAGTTTTGTGTAATAAGAAAATCATTATCATATACTGGACAATGTGCAATTGTAAAATATCAATGAGAAAATCTCCAGAGGCTGGAATGTGAAAAATGTCAATGTGCAACAAACAAACCTTACAAGTTACAGGCAAGTTGTGTAAGCAATTTGAAGGTGTACATATCCTGCATTTGTCAGTCATGTTTCACAATTTACTTATTGTGTAATTGCTTTGTACCTTAAATACCCTCCATTTAGACTAGTTGTTAATACATTGTATATACAATTATCTTGGTGAACAGCAAACAAGCAAGAGTCTTGTGTCATATTGTGTGTCATTGTGTGTGGCTAATTTGACTGTTACTGATACTATGTAAAACTTGCCTGACACCAAGAGGCTTCCATTGCCCAATTACAGTGTATATTGGACTCCATGCTATCCAACATTTGTAGGCCTATGATATTTATGTTACTTTTGTAAACTTTATAAGTGACAATGGAATCCCAAGTCACATGAATGATTAATATCTTTACTCAATTTGCCTTTGTACTATTGATAAAATGCTCAAACATTTTAGTTCTATACAAATTATTTCCCTAGCTCTACGGACGGATGGATTGGTGAATGGGGCTTTACCTCCTGTATGTATATACTTGGTAGGACAGGAGGAGGTCATGGCAATGAGGCAAAGGATGATTGAAACAGCTGTCCAACATAGCCCAGGTGACCCAGCAAGAGCTGGATTCGAAGCCTTACCTGCACCCAGCGATTGGCAGTCCAGCATGCTACCTCTAGACCAAGCCGCCCCTCCCCCTATCTCTATATCAACTATATCAACTAGTGATGATGAGGTGAGAAATGATGAAAGATATATGTTATGTCTGATAGATGTGTACTTGACAATGAAATTAATAACCATGGTAAATTACTTCTAGATCTCCTGATTGATTCTAAAATGTGTGTTTGTAATGGAAGATTTGATAATGATGATTGGACATGTATCAAGTGGAACGGCACTTCAGTTGTGGACTATTTTATTACTCCTATTCAAAATTTTAACACTTGTATTGATTTTACTGTAAAGACAACAAGAGATTGTGTTAATGAACATTGTGTAAATGCTGAAGGTATTTTACAAAATAATACTTTACCAGATCATTCAATGTTAATTTTAAAAATAACTACTTTCAATAATGATGTGAAGAATTGTATCCATCGAAATGATGATAATATAGCTTTGCAGAAAGATGCATTTAAAATTGATAAAGTGCCTGTTGACTTCTTTCGATCTGAAGAATCGGCACAACAAATTATACATATGATTGAAAAAATTGAAAATACGAGAGCTAATCAAGATTGTATTGATGAAGTGTATAAAAAACTATGTGATATGTTCCATGAAGAAATGAATGTTTGGTTCAGAAAGAAATCTGTTAACCCGCAAAATAAGAGAAACTTATATAGGCACAGCTGTGCCTTTTGGAATGAAGATTTGAAAAATCATTGGGAGGATCTTTGTCTTAAAGAGAAAAATTATTTAAGATGTCATGGACCTCAAAAGAGGAGAAATAGAGAGGAATATAATTCTGCTAGAAAACTATTTGATAAGGTTTTTCGCAGAGAAAAGAAAAAATTCAACAGAAATAAAATCATACAAATTGAAAATCTAAATACTGAAAATCCAAAAGAATTTTGGAAATCTTTAAAAAATTTAGGTCCCAAGAAAAGAAATAAAATTCCTGAAGAAGTGATCAATAATCAAAATGAAGTAATAACTGAACATGCAGAAGTATTACTGCAATGGAAAAATGATTTTAAAAACCTGTACAATCCTAAATCTGTGGATACATTTGATTTAAATTTTTATAACGAATGTATTGAATATTTACAAGATCATGAAAATGAAATACCTATAATTTATGATCAAGAAAACTTAATTGAGATTAGAGAGATAGAGAAAGTGATTCAAAAGACAAAATTAAATAAATCCATGGGAGTTGATAACATACCATACGAAATTTTTAAAAATGGGTTGTCAAATGGATTACTCTTATCTCTATTTAATAAAATATACATTACTAACATCATGCCTAGTGAGTGGAATATGGCTATCATCAAACCAATTCCAAAATCAAATATGATAGATCCACGAATACCACTACAATACAGAGGTATAAGTCTAATGTCATGTATTTTTAAATTATTCTCAGCTATCATCAATAACAGATTGTTACAGATAGCAGAAGTTAATGATATATATGTCGATGAACAAAATGGTTTTAGACCAAAACGCTCTTGTTCAGACCATCTTTATAGCTTAACTAGTACTATTCGAAATAGAATAAATAAAAAACGCTCAACTTTTGTCGCATTTATAGACCTACAAAAGGCTTTTGATTCAGTTAATCGTGAACTACTTTTTTTCAAACTCAGGAAACAGGGGTTTGGTGGAAAACTATTCAACGCCATAAGATGTATATACACCAACCCAGTAGCTAAAGTAAATCTTAATAATGCTAATACAGACACATTTCAGTTAGGTTCAGGGGTTAAACAAGGTGATCCATTATCCCCTACTCTTTTTGGTTTATATATTAATGACTTAGCTCTAGATATTAAAAATTTAGAAATGGGTGTAGATGTTACAGACAATGTTAAATTAAGTATCCTTATGTATGCAGATGACTTGGCCTTAATCGCTGAGTCTGAAAGTGATTTACAGAAAATGATTGATGTAATGTATCAGTGGTGTAGTAAATGGCAAATGAAAGTTAATATTGGTAAAACAAAAATTGTCCACTTTAGACATAAAGGTCTAAATGTTAGCAACTGTGAATTTACCTATGGAAATGAATCAATTGAAATTGTAAAAAGTTATAAATATCTGGGACTAATCTTAGAAGAATGTCTTGATTATAATGTTACATCAACTGCCCTTGCCAACTCGGCTGGAAGAGCCCTTGGAAGTATCCAAAACAAAGTTTACAAATTGAAAGGTTTAGGATTTAAAACATACAGTAAATTGTTTGATTCAGGTGTTGTTCCTATTATGGATTATTGTTCGGGAGTTTGGGGCTACAAAGACTTTTCTAAACCTGAAGCAATACAAAATAGGGCAATACGATTTTTTCTAGGTGTGAATAGTTTTACCCCGAAACATGCTTTTAAAGGCGATATGGGATGGATTGATTCAAAAACTAGACGTCATATTGAAATACTACGTCTTTGGAATAGACTTGTTTACATGGATGAAAACAGACTGACAAAGCAAGTGTTTGAAGTTGATAAACAAATTAACAAGAGAAATTGGAGTAATGAGGTTTTACAAATATTCACTAAATTGAATCTTACTCAAAATTTTGTAGAAAATTTACCTATTAACCTAGAAAATGCACAACGTCAACTGATGGAAATTTATAAAACCAACTGGAAAAATCAAGTAACTAACATGCCAAAATTAAGAACTTACAGAGAATTTAAAACTACATTTGGTACTGAGGATTATGTATATAAAATTTATGATAGAGGTCATTTGTCTGTTCTTTCACAATTTAGGTTCGGTGTTTTACCATTAGCAATAGAGACAGGACGTTACAATGATATACCATTAGAATATAGAGTTTGTGAATTTTGTTCCCATCATGTTCTAGAAGATGAAAATCATTTTTTGTTCCATTGTAATACTTATAACGATTTACGTAATTTACTTTTAACTCGTGTTTTAGATTATTGTGTAGATTTTTACTTTTTATCATTGCAAGAAAAATTTAAGTTGTTGATGTCCAAGGATTTAGTTAAATTTACTGCAGAATATTTGTTTAAAGCTTTCCATAGAAGAAGAAGTTTGTTGTTTAAATAATGTAAATATGTGATTGTAAATGTTTTAATATTGTAAATATGTGATTGTAAATGTTTTAATATTGTAGTTTCCAGAAAATTTGTTGTTAAAGTTACTTTTGAATTATTTTGATGACTTGTAAGCCCATATAGGGCTGGGTGTATTTTTTTTTACACAGGTCAATAAAGAATTTGTCTGTCTGTCTGTCTCTATGGCGTCATTTAAGACAAAGTCAAATTAGACTAACTTCAAGCATTTTGAGTATCATGCTTGGGCATCCATATTGGTATGTTGCATCATGTGTAGATTATCTTCAGATACTTTCTCCATTTTTGAAGAAACTTATTACCCCTCCCTGCTAGTTTTTATTGCCTTTTCTTATTTCTTAAACATTGTACACCTTCATTGAGAAAATCCACTTTAACATGGCTTGATTTATCATTCTGACACTGTTAAAACTGTTCTGATTGGATTAGACCAAAAAAACCTTCAAAAATAATATCATATAATTTTTCAAGAGCAACTTTGTACGGAAGTTATTGTTTTAGCCCCATTTTTTGTGTCAAATTTCAAGGTAATTTTGAGGACTTACCAAAAGAGATGGGAAGTGGAAACCAATTTTTATCAGAAACTAGTAATTGTGTCGCAAGCGGAACACATGCGAGTTCACCATGCTTATGTTGTTTTGCTTTGATGTGTTGATTCTTGGGAAAATGGTGTCGAATTTGGGGCCTAGATTTCCATACATGATCGGAGAAATATAACAGACGATAAACTTAGCAGTGGTATGACCAGGGGGGGCAGTGCCCGTTCCCCCGAACTTCAGATACTGATGGTTGCAAAAAGTGGAAAAATGGAATAAACAACTTAATGAAGTAAAGAAGAAAGTACAAGCGGCTTACAACACAATTATGGCTATAGCAGGAAGCCCAGACCTTAAAGGTATTAAGATGAGAATGGTGTGGCAGGTGGTAAAGGCCTGCATAATACCAATTGCCACATATGCATGGGAAGCAGTAACCACTACGAAGAAGGAACGCGAAAACCTAAAAAGGACCATTGACAGCGTCATAAAAAGAGTAATCTGCACACCCTGATTCTTTTCGAGTTTCGGAGCGGCTACGTGATCGTGTGGAAACATTAGACTTTTTGGGGTCGGTGCTCATATTGAGAACTAGTGATGATGAGGTGAGAAATGATGAAAGATATATGTTATGTGGGGAAGGTGATGGGGGTAAGTGGGGGTAAATGGGGGTAAGTGAGGTAATTTAGGTAAAGGAAGTGAGTAGGTAAGAAGAGAGAAGTTAAGAGTGAAAAAGGTGGTGGGGGTAAATGGGGTAATTGGGGGTAAGTGGGGTTAAGTGGGGTAATTGAGGTAATTTAGGTAAAGGAAGTGAGTAGGTAAGAAGAGAGAAGTTTAGAGTGAAAAAGGTGGTAGGGGTAATTGGGGGTAAGTGGGGGTAATTGAGGTAATTTAGGTAAGGGAAGTGTGTAGGTAAGAAAAAAGAAGTTTAGAGTGAAAAAGGTGGTGGGGGTAAATGGGGGTAAGTGGGGGTAAGTGGGGGTAATTGAGGTAGTTTAAGTGGAGGAAGTGAGTAGAGAAGAAAAAAGGAGTTTTGGGTGGAAAAAGTGGTGGGGGTAAATGGGGGTAAGTGGGGCTAAGTGAGGGTAAGTGGAGTGATTTAAGTGTTGGAGGTGTAGAGGGAGAAAGAGTTGGATTTGGGTGGAAAAAGTGGTGGGGGTAAGTGAGGGTAAAATGAGGGTAAATGAGAAATTTAAGTATGGGATGTAAGGGGAGAAAGAGAGAGAGGTTGAGAGAGTAAAGGTGGTGGGGGTAAATGGGGGTAAGTGGGGGTAAGTGAGGTGAATGAAGTAATTTAAGTACAGGGAGAAAAGTGAAAAAGTGAAGTTTTGGGTGAAAGTGAAGGTGGGGGTAAGTGGGGGTAGGAGGGGGTAAAGTAGAGATGGGTGGGGTTATGTATAGGATGGGTGGGGTTATGTATAGGAAGGGAGGGGTAAGTGAGGGGAAAGAGGTGATGAGAGAGAAGTGGAAGTGAGGGATTTATACGAAAAAGGGAGTTGTGATGTAGATGGTGAAAATGCTATACACTGTTTACAAAATAGAGTTTGGTTCTAGATGGTGAAAACCATATACAATGTTTACGTTTGGGTCCTAGATGGTGAAAATGGCATACAATGTTTACAAATGAAGATGTGATGCTGGATGGTGAAAATGAGATACAATGTTTACAAAAAGCTAGATTATGAAAATGGGATATTATTGACAGCCAATGGGCTGACAGTATGAGAAGGAAGTGAAAAATTGAAGTATATAGTAATTCTAGGAAGAAAGGGAAGAACTGGGGAAGGGAGGAAGGATAGAGGGATGTTATGAGGGGATAGATGAGGTCGTGAGAGGAATAGGTTGATGAGTAAAGGGGAATTAGAAATTGAGAGATCTGATTGGTTGTTGGAATGTAGGCCTATACTACACTAAGTGTAGCGGTGAAACAACGTTGTGAAACGGACGTTTTATAGAAGTTATTATGGATTGTTTGAAAACTAAAAAACACCAGCTTGTAGAGAATTAAATTGCGAAGACAATGAGCCTACTTAGAGATTTCTACGATGATTACAAGTGGTTTAAAAGTTGAAGAGAAGTTGAGAGTGAAAAATCTGAAATTTTGATAAAAGAAGGAAGTGATTTGCGGTAAAAAGATGCTATCGTACGAGCGAAAATAAGGGGTTTTAATGAATAGTCGGACAGGAAATGATGGTTTTGTTTCTTCAGGGAGGTTCTAAACTGCGTTGTGTGAAAATTTGGTGAAAATCTGATGATTCTAAGCGGCTGAAATGAGCCTATAAAGATTCACACCTGCATCAACACTGTGCATATTTTTTAATTTTTTTTCAACGAATTCTCGGCAATGAATAAAGATATCTCCATAAAAAAACGAATTCATATGGTTCAAGGATTTGGGATTCTAAAGAGCCTAAAATTATAATTTTAGCCCCATTAGAAGTGTCCAAAAAACGATCGCAACTGTTTCGGCCAATCAGAGGGCAGTAAAACAATAACAACAGTATTTCTATTTCCTGTTTTGCCGTGATTTTGTTGAAACTAAAAACTTAAATTGTAATTAAACAAGACACCAAAGACACAAATGTGAGCAAGGCGCCTCAAGTTAGCCAATTCTTCATTAATTTCATGAAAAAGAAACTTTAAAAAGTGCTCCCTTGTCTCTCACAAACGATCCAAAATTTCTGACTACCCTTATTTAACCCTGTTTGCTCACAAATGCGAGTGAACTCGCAAATAAGCATGCTTTGATTTACTTATTTTAGTCTGTTGATCAATTCTGCATGCATATGCTTGAACCAGAACAAATCCTGTAAAAGAGCCTTGAAGCTTGCTTCTAAGATGGCAACATAACCAGTTAAAATGCATCGAAATATAGTTTGTTGGTATTCATTTTGAAGCTCCTGACTAGGGCTTTCTAAAAAAGTTATTATCTTTCATGTACATCTAATATTAACTGAATTACGGAGAACCGCGAGTTATCGTAAATTGGCAACATACCATGATTTCTGTCTAATTTTCAATGCCGCTTGGGAGGCATCAATAATGAAGGTACACCCTTGTGTAATACATCACTGAATTCGTATTTTTTTAACCATAACAAAGTTAGGATGGTGGGACATTGAAATTCTGACATTGATGATTATCACCCCACCCTACTTATAAGACATTACAAACTCTTCCAATCAACCATACTTCATATCATATCAATTTTGTTTTCAGAATCAGAATGCTTGAAAGTTGGCTATAAATTTGACATTCAAGAGTCAAGCAAAGCCAGTCTGTTTCCATGGCAACCCAATATATTTCAAAATAAACAAGTGTTAAACAGAAGCCGGGCATAATTTGAAGCTTAGGAAATATCCTTTTGAAATTTGGCAAGTAGGGTCTACATAATGATTTCCTGTAACAATCAGATAATTAAACATTTGGATGACTGTCATTGACAAAAAACATTCTGTTTTGGGGTGAATGAGACACATAAATGACATAATGTATAAGAACCAGAAGCCTGGATCTTCATATCATTTTTCAGGCCACTTTGCAGAACTTTTCCAATTAAGCTGGTGCTTCAAGAATCAAGCCACATCTCAACAACAGTGTTAAGCCAACCTTCTCTTTTCAAATTTCCCTTGTTTTCGTACATGTTGTCAGTCTGTTCATTGCTTATGGCCAAGAGCAACTTCTCCGTATGGGTGGAGGGAGGTTTGTTCCTATCCCTTTCTTTCATAATAATCCTAATCGACACCTCGCTACACTTTTACGGGCAATCCGTGTGCATTGTATTACAAACTGCATACATAGTTCAACTTGCCTGTTTTTTTTATTTGAAGTAATTATAGTCCATTGGAGGCGAATTATTTGCTCACCGAAGCTTTCAGCCATTTCCAATGGCTTTCTTTGAAGTCATTATCCAGCTCAAGTCACAGATGATATCACTTGTTGAGTAATAGTTAGTTTTGTACGGAAAGATGATTGAAGAGAGTAGTCAGCACTGCATCTTGGTTCAAAGATGGTTTGGTGGACATACTTCTTCCTTGAACCACTCAGACCCCATTAACATGTAACTCAACAGCGGCATAGCAAAGAGGGGGCATGTGCCACCCAATCTGTCAGGTGCACCTAAGAAAAAATTGTAATATATTAACACACACAGTACTAAATGTATCTGCATGCCCCTCCGCCTATCCCCTCCCTTAATTGCATGAATCCCAGTACCACTCTTGTGCTCCAAATGCATTTCTCCACCTCCCCCACACTCAAGACTCGTAGATATGCATGACCTTGTCATTTGGATTTTCAATAAGAAATATAGTGGTCTCTGAGGTGTAAGTTATATTACATATAAAATTACAAGAGAAACGATTGGTGCATTACAAAGTGTTGAGATCCCAGAACCTGACCTGACAAAGGGTAGAGGAAGTAAACCACAACAAACCAGAGTCAGGTGTAAGGAAGTGTGAGACTTAGGACTCACATGTGATGTTAAGGCCTTGAAGGACGGCCAACCTTCCATCCCTGAAATGGAAATCTAAGAACTAGAGCTTCTGGATAGAGACCTGAATGTCACAAGACCAGTAAGACATGCCATCACCGGAAGAGGAATTTGTTCTTAAAACTCTTCGATGGACTTTCCGCATTGTATAAACAATGTTTTGTATTCTTTGTAAACACTGAAGGTTGTTTGCATAAAAACCTATATTTATATCCCTGCCTGAAGAGAGAATCACATAATGAAATGTGCCTCACTGAGAAATCACTGTAATGATCACAGGGCATGGCAAAACTGATGATGCGAGAAGCATAGACACCATAAGCTGGCTTTTCTGTAATATTAGATGCAACAGGATATGGATAGTTGACAATCTTGAAATTGAAGTCATACCTTTGTCATATAATTAAGTGTGGAATTAGTTAGGCCTATTCTGGATTGTAATGAGAAGGTCCAAATAAGAAGTTTCCTTATCAGATTGTGTTTCCTTGGTTATTGAGAGCTCTTATATTTGTCTCAACTTGTTGCAACCGCTTTTAGCTTGAGACCCTCTGGGCATACATTGGAGGGGAGTAGTGTGACCCACCTCCTCCATGTATACAGATCTGGCCAGACAAATACGGATGTGACCTCAAAATCTGCACCAAACTTAAATGTGAAAATATTTTCAAAAGCAAAAGTCAGATTAATGCAACTTGGCCAGGACTAACAGAATGCTATCTTATGAATTTTAGAGATCAGTTTGAAAATCACTTACATGTCCTTCAGACACAGCCTATACAAAGTCAAAAGTTCAAGCATAATTAAAACGGCACATACAGCAAGATGCATTGGTAAAGCCCAAGCACAATTAACACATAGTTTTTATTAAATTGTGCCAGACATCTGAAATCTCCGTAAAACATGGAAGGAGTTACCAGAACATGGAATCAGCTACCAGAGCATGGAAGCAGTCACCCGCTTCATTGGAAAGGTTCTGCAATGTGAACTGAGCATTAATTATGAGGATCCAGGCCTCAACCACAATGTCTATACTTTATGGTATTTATGTGTCTCATTCGGCCCAAAATAGCATGTTTTTGCCATGACAGTTATCCAAATGTTTAGTTAACTGATGTGTTAGCTCTATGTGTAATGGTTTATTATATACATGCCAAATTTCAAGTGGATATTTGCAGAAGTCTTTGAGTTATGGCAAGCTTCTGTTTAACACACAACAATTATTTGTTTTGAAATATATTTGGTTCAATTGGTTGCTATGGCAACATACTGGCTTTGCTTGACTCTTAAATGTCAAATTTAAAGCCAACTTTCAGGCATTCAGATTCTAAAAACAAATTTGATATAATATGAAATACGGTTGATTGGAAGAGTTTGCAATGTCAGATGTCATTATAAACATTTTATTTTTGGGTCTAATTCACACAATAATAGAATGTTTTCAAATGACAGTTATAGAAATTGTGTATAAACTGTTGATTTATTAATATTTACATTATACTTGCCAAATCTCATGAAGATCCATGAAAGATTGAGTTATGCCATTTTGATGCTTAATAGTTTGGAATTTTGAACTTCCAAATATATTGTTTGTTGCCGTGGCAACAGAAATGCAATTTCTTCGCTCAACCAATATATGTCAAATATATAGCCCACTTTCAGGGCAATGTGTATCTAAAAATAGATTTGATATATATGTGACAAAATAGCTGAACAACAGGGTTTGAAACAAAATGTTCCTTCAAAAAGACTATCTATGGGTAATTTTTACCCCAAAATAGAATGTTTTTTAAATGACTGTCACCTGAATGTTGTATCCATGGAAGGACTATTCATTATTACACACTTTTGCCAAATTTCATGAGGATATATACACCAGTCTTCATGTTTTGTCACATTTTGTACTTTAGAGTAGGTCCTTTTGAATTCTGAATTATAATGTTATGTTGCCTTGGCAACAGAAATGCAACAGCTGGGCTTGGCCATTATATATCAGATTTTCAGCCTTTTATCATGGCATCTTAATGCACATTAAAAATTTAATATAAAATCAAAATTAGTTTGATCAGCAGTGTTTGAAATATAGTAAATTGTGGAAAAAAGGGGTATTTATGGGTTTAATTCACCTAAAACGGAACTTTTTAAAATGAAAGTTACCTGATTGTTATATAACATGATGGACAATTGATTATTACATAAATTTGCCAAATTTCATGAGGATAGACGTCCTAGTCATTGAGTTATGTCACATTTCATGCTTTCGAGTTGGACATTTTGAATTTTGAATTATAATGTTATGTTGCCGTGGCAACAGAAATGCAAAGGCTTGGCTTGGCTATTATATAGCAAATGTGTAGCCCACTTCCAGGGCATTCTAATGCAAAACAAAAATTGAATATATAATGATATATGGTTGTACTGCAAAGTTTGAAATATAGCACATAGTGGAAAAAAGGGTATTTGAAGGTTAACTTTGCCCAAAAATGGAAGGTTTTTATAATGTATTGTCAAAACAACCAAGTAGTCATAAAAAACTCCCAAATCTGAAAATATTTCCAAAATTTGATGGATGTAGCATTAAAAGTTCTCCTGTTATTTAATATTTTGCAAAATATTGATGAAATACTAAATAATCACTTTTATTATGTTTTGGTTGCCATAGCAACCTTATGCGAATGGTCTCAGAGCGACACCTAGCAGATTCTGTAAGCTCTACTTGTTACCTATCCAACGACACCAAATTTCTTTATATAAAAATCGGGGGCAAAAACTTTTTAAATATGCACCTTTTTCCTGGTTGGACCCCAGACTATTATATAAACTTATTCTGTCATAAATAAAAGATGCATTTGAAGTCATCTCAAAGGCTATGGATTCAAAACCGTTACCCAACAAAAGGTATTGCCGAAAAGCATATGGAAATTGCGTCAGCCATTCTCTAAATTGCCAATCTCCAAATATCTCAAATAGTTAAAAAGACTTGATTTAGATATTGGCAAAGAAAATACCATGCCCATATCTGCAATTGTCGCCCATAGGCTCATGCCTTTTTGGACCACTTACAACATTAACAAATAGTTAAATCGTGCCCGATCCTGCAATTATCGCCCACCACTGGCGAATTTGATATGCGGGTCGCGGGTGCGGGACGCGGGATCGCGGGATTCTTTCTTTTTAGAATTGAGTCCTGTCAGTGTCACTCTGGGTAGTTCTTCTTATTTGAAGCACTTCTAATGATGATAGAGCAGTAATTTTTTCACCATTGGATTTGTCTTTGATAGATGCTTATCTATATCTTCGTAGTTACAATAAAACATTTTCATATTTGAGCTCCATTTTAAAAGCATAATATTTATTTCGTCTGAGTTGATAAATTAAATTCTAATTAAATTCAACTAACATGAGTTTAAGAAGACGGTCATGGCCTTTGGTGGAGCTAGGCCTCAGGGCCATCAGTTTCATTTCAAAGTGGTGGGGCAAATTGTGGTCACACTTTTGTGGAAGATGTCTGGGGACAAATGATTTTTTTTTATTCAGAAACATGTACACTTTGAACAAAAAGTGGTGGGACAAATGCCCGGTCAGCTCCACCTACACTGATGCCACTGCTAGGCCTAGGACCAGAAAATTACAATATAATTGATCAGCAGTCTTTTTTCAGAGACCAATTCCAAAAAATATATGTTGTCTTTTTTATAGGCCAAGTTTCTAATTAGTGTCTGTAGAGTGTAGATTGTAAAATAGGCTTTCTGTGGGTTGCCAACATGACAAGGGAAGGCAGACAAACACCAGAATTTTCTGGTGAACTAATATTTAGAAATCCTACTTGTAATAAAAGATTTAAATCAATTAGCAGGCAGTAATATACTATTTGAAGCTGTCAATTAGGCCATATAGGTTTATAGTATAGAATTTGATTATATAAATAATTTATTAAATAAAAAAAGTAAGAAATTCTGGAAAATTTTCTAGTGGAGCTACGGCGATGAAACTGATCTCTAAAAATAGCTATTTTCAAGGCGAATTTAATGGTGAAAAAAACAAGTCTGTATCTTTACAAGAAGTCTCGCAATTCGAAAAAACTCGAATCCCGCATTTTCGGGATTACCGCTGCTGTGTCCCGCATTTTAATATCAAAAGAGGGCGATAATTGCAGGAATGGGCATGATTTAATTATTTGTTAAAGTTCTAAGTGGCCCGAAAAGATATTTAGAGATGGGCAAATTTTGCCAATAGTTAGAATAGTGTGCCAATAGTTACAATAGCAAATTGCTCCTTTGGGAAAAATGTGCCAATAGTTAGAATAGCAAATTGCACCTTTGGGCAAAGTTGAAGGATTTTGCCCAAAGGGGAAATAGTTTGCCAATAGTTAGAATAATTTGCCAAAAGGAGAAATAGTCATGCCTGATTTTAAAATTGGGCACGATTTAGAGATTGGCTGCAGCAGAAATCCTTGGCAACGTTGTTTCTTTTGGAAAACAGCAAAGTGGGAATTCCATTGGACTATAACAATTGTACAGATAGATGATAGATAGACAGATTTTTATTCAGATATGCAATGACATTGACCTCGAGTTGTTGCCCAAAGACATTTGCCTTTACACCAGGGACACATTGATTGATCGGAAAGTGCATTTGGATATAGCTAGAAAATAGACTCAATTTCTCCAATGACTTGAAGCACAATGCATTCGGAAATCAAATCCCTGAGGAATGTTCTCCGAGATGAAGAAAGATTCTCTTGTCTGAATGAGATTGAAGGACTGAAATGACTTGCACAACAGAGCAATATATACATATTTGCTAATTCACCCTTTAACTGAGAAAGAAAAGCGCATAAGCAAAAAAGGGAATGATACACTCATGAAACATTCAGAAAGATAATGTTTGCCTCTGCTAGGCTTTAAATGGATAATTTGATAACATGAGAAGATTCCAGAATGAGGATTTAAATATCATTTGGCCAGCCATCACCAATCAGTACATTTAGACAAGGGTAATAAGTTATTTTTTAGTTGGACAACATATATTAAGACATTTTACTTAGCAGAAACTTTAATATCAATTTCAGCATTTTTTTTTATACTCAAGCACAATGGGAAAACAAAGTATGAGAAGAAACCACATTAACAATTGCTTGAGTACACAAAATTTTGCAAAGTCCTTGACAGAAAAAAGTTAAGATAAAGTGGCAAAGTGGTAATTTTTTAGAGCCCCATTTACTAACTAGATGCCCAAATATACAGGGACATATGATACCAATCTGGTTGTTTAAGGCACATCACTTGCAAAATATAAGGGTGTCTACATTGAAACATCGACATTCTCCGAAATGTCAATTAATAAACATTGATACAACACTTACGGGCAATAAAAGTCACCAGTGCCAAATAATAGCCATCAGAGGAGAAACAATGGCTATTTCTATTGATCTATATTGTGCAATTTCCCTCAATGGACTCTCAATCTTTTCCCTAAAGCTACATAAACACACCTGTGGGCATCTGAGTGTGGCCTTTCACATTGACTAAGCCATCTTAATAAATTGAATTGTTGTACAGAAATTCACACAAAATGACAATTATGTACATCTAATACAATAGGAACCATACCTTAGCATAGGTTTAAAAACTTTTAAATATCTAACCTCCTATACAATCGATTATCCTTCTTTTATATCAATTTTCTTTGTACCATTTTAGAGTTTTGAAAAAGTCATAGAATTAAATATTTATAACTTCAGAGAGCTTCAAAAGGCCCTGAAGCATTAGCCCATTGATTCATTTAGGCTCTGCGCTGAGAGAGCGTCAGGCGTAATGTTACTTTAAAATGTATGCCGAATCTTATGCAAAAGTCTTGGCGTATTTCCTTTTTTGCAAACTTGACATGCTCCATCAACAGAAATAGGATTATCCCTTTTTTTTTAAATCTGACTACGAAATATCTTCATGTGTGCAATTAGACACTCCCAGAAGACACATTTTTATATCTTATAGTGCTAAATATGTTGCTAACTTTTGGAAGTTAAGTTATGTCTGATGTTTTTAGAAATTTTGTTTTGTCTCCAGTTATGCCTCCAGCAACTGAATTACCACACATAATATTGACTACTATACTGATAAGAGAATAATAACCAAAGGTTAGTTATGAGGTTACAATGCTAGTCATTGTTAATCCACTCAGCCATGCTTAAGTTAAAGGTTCCAGAAAATGTGACCGGGTATAACTGCAGAAACCCAAAAAGAACAGAGATACGCCTACCAAAATCTTGCCACAAATGCAAGAGACACTATTATAGAGTGCAGGTTTATTTATTTACAATTACGATACACTATTTATGACACTCACAACTAAGAGATGATAGGTTGTCGAGGGGATGCACAGAAAACCTCGAAAGTTACCTTTCTTGGGCATCCCAAGTGAGATGAGACCAAATAATAATATGGAAATAGATCAATAAAAGAATTATACAAAAGATACATAGAATTAATATCACGGTTGTTAGGAATACACAATATTATTTAGTTGACTGCAGCATGAGGAGCTACACTGCGTAATTCCAGATGGATGACCTTCGGCGAAACACGGTTTGGCCACACATGCGATGCCTTTCATTAAATCTGCAATGTGCTTGCTGCAATCAATCTTACAACTGACAACATAAGGCCCAGGAGAATACTGCATGTGACCACAGAGATTTATCAGCTAATTGAATGTCACCATTTACAGACATTGCACAAAAGACCTACTGTCATCATGATTTGCCAATTGGTTATGCACAAATTTAAGAGATTTACTAAATGAGTGAGCTATTACTCTGACCAAGCAGAGGCACCCCATGATCTGTTATACCAATTATCTGTTATGCAGCAGGCGCCCGGCTGGCTGGCAGACTGTCAGCTAGGATGTTCCCAGCTGGCAAAGTTGTTAGCTGGGATCCAATTTTTGGCGTCCAACTGATGAAATTTGCAGTCAGGTTATGAGAAAGCAGTTGAGGTGGCTGGCTGAGAAAAAAAAAGATTTATATCAGCTGGCCGGGAGGTGCTGAATGACGCTTGAGCTGGCTGGCAACCCAGCTGGCAGCATAACAGATATTTTTCTCCCAGTTGCATAAAAAATGAATCTAAGTGTCACAAAAGATGTGCAACCAGGAGCTTACACTGATATGGGCATTATAATAACACACTGTCATGAGGTGCCCCTGACCAAGCCATTCAGCATTCACACAAAATCTCAAAATCGATTTCAGAGGTTTGTGTCATTCCTGAATTACTACACTGCCAGTCAAAAGTTTTGAAACAGTATGCTGCATTCCATTGCCCTTGTGTAACACTAAACGGTTTCTGGGTGCTTGGATTCGTACTTGATGAAGTTGAAATTGATCTATATTAGTGTGAATATGATTATTTTAGGTACTTTTGAAATTGTTTAAAATTTCCAAGGTTTCTCTCAAAATAGGGGTGTGTCAAAGTGAGTAAGCCTTGACCATTGATATTTGATTGAGATGCGTGTCCACTTGTTTTAACTGATCTGTATTTCAAAGAGCAGTGAAGGAAAATTGATAGCCACTCATACATAAATTTCCTATACAATCCCACTTCATATACTGATATATATTTTCTTCTGATCGCATAAGAACACATGCACCCACAAGCAGATTTATATGACATTACATGTAGTCCAAGGGCGAGTATCATATTGTTCCAAACTTTTGGCCTGCAGTGTAGATTACTTCATAACTGCATAGCAAAAGAATGGATGCACCATGCATAATACAATCAAAACCAAAATTTATTTGCTGAGACATTTGTGTCTAATTTTTTGCACAATCTTGCGAGAACAAATCAACTCAGAGGCAACCGCATTGCATAAAATACCATCTTACTGTCCTGTTGGTTTGGGTAGCAGCTGTATGACTAATTGCTTTGGTAGTGACAGAAAGAGTTTCATAATTACCTTAAATCTATATTGGAGCATTTATTGCACTCTTCTTTATCGCTATTTGACATGCAAATTAACCAGTGTGCTAAACACTTTACCTGCAATGAATGCTCGCATGTATGCTGGTGAAATAAGTCACCACATTTATACTTCAATTAGGGCTCCCAGCTCCAAAGTGCATTCATAAAGCTTGCTTTATGTGACTGCCATCCTCCCGCTCTAAGTAGTATTTTTAGTGCATTCTGCACTCTTCACGAGAGATTTCAACCCAACAAGAGACCACTTCATGACCGAAAAAGGGGCGATCTAAAACGCGGGGACTACAGTTTATTACATCATTATACCTTGATTACCAATCATCACACAAGACAAAATGCATCAAATGACTCAAGATGGATGACCGAAAGCAAAATACTGTTTGGCCACACATTTGTTGCGTTTCATTAAATCTGCAATCAATCTTACAACTGACAACATAAGGCGCAGGAGAATACTGCCTGTGACCAGAGAGATTTATCAGCTAATTGAATGTCACCATTTACAGACATTGCACAAAAGACCCAATGTCATCGTGATTTACAAAGGCAAGATTTATCAACAGAGTGAATGTTATAACTACTTGCTACTCTGCATTCACACAGAATCAGTCTCCTACACATGTGAGTGCAATTTATGTAGCAACCAATGCATTTCAAAACTACATGTTTAGCATGGTAACTGTCAAGATTATAAAGATGTAACTGCTAAGATTTCCTTGATGTAGCAGAAAAATCTCAGTATCAGGAATATGTTAGAAAATTTACCATGATGCAATCGAAACCTGAATGTATTTTTGGAGACATTTATAGTTGGTTTCTACAAAGTCTGTAGAAAGAAATCAACTAAGTGGAAAAGATGGTGCATAAAATCCAGTTAGCTAGCAAAACTGTGAAAAATGACAGAGGAACGAAATAAAGACTAATATATTAGTCTTCATGCCATTCCTTTGTCATTTTTCATATATAGTTTCATTTTAAATGGATTTTGGAACTCAGTTGTTGATGACTGCAGAGCAGATAAGATGCACACATTGCACAATGTACAAACTACAACTCAACATTAATTTCAAGCACCTTCCCAGCTCTTTTTACAGAATTAGATGAATTAGTAAATTTTACAATATTAGTTTTTTAATATTTGTCTCAAATCAACAGACTGTGCTGTTGGTTGGGGTAGCAGAAATATAAAAAAGCTTTTGTGGTAACAGATATGAATTTGCAATCTGAAAATCTATATGTAATACTGAAGCTTACACAACACTATTACTTATTGCTATTGAGCATGCCAACACCATCATGAAACAATGTGCTAATCATTGGCGAACAAATACAGATGAAGAGGTCTTCAATATAGCGCCATTTAGAACGCATTTGGCATTTAAAATTTCAGTTTATTACTGCTCATGACATGTAAATATCCAAAGCTCTCCATAAAAGATCTATAGCATAAAACAATTTGATAAACACTTTGCCCAAATTGAATGCTAGCATGCACGCACGTGAATAATTAATTAATTGTTATCCTTCCTAGCAAGCAAAGGTCAAAATGTATGATTTACTACACCAGTGCACCACCACTGCACATTTGAAAAATAATTTTGCTCACAGAAATATTCCAAATAAACATCAGGAGATATAAGCAGATCACGTGGAAAAGATGAGGACCATCTGTCGAGCTCTTTATTGCAGACATATATATATAATCTTTATTCATACAATTGTGTACAAGTTTTAAATAGGAAGATTAATAGTTATATTGTTTTAATTGGATACATAGTGAATTAGTTGACACAAATGTCAACCATCAGTTCATACACTTCAAATTTGTTTAAAATAGAGTCTTTCAGTCCATCTCTGATCATTGTCATCTCTCTAATCACATTAGCATCTGCACAGGTTCCAATCTCCTTGCACCGTGAGCCACAGGCTGTGTGGACCATTGACACATTTTTAGAAACACTCACATTAAGGGACCGTTCAGAATTTATGACTGGGGGGGGGTGGGAGTTTTGGCCGAGGGGGTACTAACTTTTCACACATGTTTCAAGGGGGGGTATTAATTTTTGACAACACTTCCAAGGGGGGGCAAGAAATTTTAACAAAGAAGAAATGTTAAAAAACACGCATAAACTCATTTTATTTGGACTTTTTTACGCGCAAAAGTCCGCGAAATGACACGAATCTGTGCATGTGGCTGTGTATAACAGTATATATGTGTTTATTGCTTTGTATGTCAAGGGGGGGGTACTAAAAATATACATGAAACCTAAGGGTGGGGTACTAAAAATCCGCATGAAACTCAAGGGGGGGGTATCAATTTTTGACGGGAAGTTCCAGCAAAACTCCCACCCCCCCCAGTCATAAATTCTGAACGGTCCCTAAGCAACGAGAGTAGCTCAATGTCACACTCAGATATCACATGTGATAGGTTCCGAGAAAAACAAGAGTTTGAAAGATCAGCACTTGAGCAAAACAAAAATCTGATACAGTCTGTCCTATGCTGGAGCACGTTACAAGCAAACTATATAATATACAAATACGGCATGATATGAGTGCAATACGAAAATTTATTTGCACGAGGAAATTCATATTGAACGAGGGCGCAGCCCGAGTTCAATATGATTTTACGAGTGTAAATAAATTTTCATTTTGCACGATAATAAGTGTCGTATTTGTTTTATTACATGACCACTATGCTTCCAATATAATGTTCCATTCCGAAAAAAAAAAAATTTTCGGAATTTTTTTTTTTTTTTTTGGGTCAAAAAACAAAAATGAAAAAAAAAATTTTTTGGAAATTTTTTTTTTTTTTATAAAAACTCATATTGCACTCTAACCATGCAATATGAAAAAAATCTGAAAAAAAAAAAAATTGTGAAAAAAATTTTTTTTGCAAAAATCTCATATTGCACCCGAACCATGCAATATGAGTTTTTATGATATGGTCATGTGACTGATTTAGGCCAATCAGCATCGCTCTAGCATAGTGGTCATGTAATAATATTGTTTATCAATTCTTTAAAGGTGTTTTTGCCCCATCTGCCCCCATGCATTTGTGTCAAATCTGACATTGTGAAATTTTGTTCATGAAATTTTCGAAAGATTGCAAAATTATTGGAGCCTAATTATTAGTAGCTCAACCTCTGGTGTAAGGGGGCTGCACGAAATTTGGTTTTCCCGTCTACATGAATACAGACATGTACACATTATATTTGTACTCTGCTAGATTCTGCATACAGGCTTAGACACTGGGCACTTCACTATGGGAGCTGGCAAGGTGCTACAGGGAATTGCAAGACTAGAGTTTCGATCGGGACCGATGCGAATTGAGAGTTCTCGCCATCTGTGTGGGTTGCTATGTGGACGTGGTTAGTGGAAGGAGGGGTTGAAGCAATTTGAGCAATACTTTTAGGGCAGAGGCCCGGCAGACCCACCCAACCAAATTGTTTGGTCTCCTACGTCTCCTACCATTTGATTCATAGTGGGGTGGAAGAGTTTTTTCCCCCAAACTCTCAGACGGAAGTATCCCATGACATGATTGTGTATTGAGCGAAATCCAGGACGGCCAAATATCTAGGGTGGCCAATTGCCCAGGCAGCCATTGCAATTCGGGTTTCGCTTGATGTGTTTATGATTAGAAAAATTGTTAATTTCTGATGTAAGAATAAAGTAGTAATTTGCTTTTCTTGTTATTTACTTTAATTTGTTTCATAAAATTCCACATCTATGGAAAGCATTTGACACAATTTTTGTTTCAAAAGAAGAAGTGCAGTTATTTCCTACACCAACATGAAATTTCGCCATATTTAAAGGAAAAAACAGTTCTAGTAAAACCTGATGAACGAAAAATTCAACCATGTATTTTATAGTAATTTTGTCACCGATGCTTAATTTTATGTGTACACAACACATCCAAAAACTTTGGTGGCTGTTACTATCATGAGAATAACATACAGCATCATAATTGATTTTATGCTCAAAATTCAACTTATTCGTTATTTTGCCTCACTATTACTGTGAAATATCATTTAATGCAATTATTTCTACCAGAACACCTTCTACTCTGTACAAACTATAATTGCTGATAATTAATTATTTAGTGAAGATTGAGCAAGTATTTGCTTTGTTATGATTGGTCACAATAATTGTCCCATATAATGCAGCATTGCAGATTAGTGAAAACTTACGGCCATGTATGTCATAATCAATTAAAAAGATTTTAAAATAAAGTTGGCCTGACAAATTATCTTTACACTTCTTTAAACTTAAAAGGTCTTTAAAGAGAATAGATTTTTTGTTCTGAAACTTACTAGCCTTAACTGTCTACAACATTCTGGGGGGGGGGGGGGGCAGCTGCCACTCTTTCCCACTCCCCCAGCAGGTTACCCCCCCCCCCCCAACAGCCCTGATCTTGGAAGTTACTGTTGCTCCAAAAGAAAAGTAAACAAGCCTGAGCCAGGACCTGTGAATGAAACAAATTGATATTTTCCTTCAAAAATGAATATATTTCATTACAGTCTGAACTAGATAGTGCTATCACGTGTGTATTGGGAAATTATAGCAATAAAAATATAATCTTTACGTTTTAAATGACTTTTTAGACCAAATTTCTCTTGAAATTTGCTTGTGCCAGTCCTGGCCAGGCTAGTGACAATGCACAGTGTGCACATGGAGAATGCTAAATGCACGATGTGGTGGCTCTTGGAAATCAGGCCTTATTTCATGGATAACAGTCCTATTACTGCCCTTTGACTCTTCATTTGACAAAATAAAGATGGATAGAAGAGTTTCAAAGGATGTATAGGCATGTGAGTGATGTTTTCAGGCAGCAAATGAGCTGGAATGATGCACATCACATGGTTGCCATGATTGGGAGGTTAGTACTGAAAACGGCCACTTGGTGCGTGGTTGGTCATTATTGGCCACTGGTAGAAATGTCGGAGAAACTTTTTTTGAAAAAGAGAAGTGACCTGTGAACAGGCTGTCCTTACACAAGCCAAATCTAAAATAACGAAATAGAAATGCAACCGTTGGATAGGCAAGACCCTTGTTGACTAAATGCACAGTGGTTGAATGTCCAAACAGGTATGTGTTGCAAGCTGGCTTGACTAATCTAACTGGTGTTGAAGATGCTTGCGAAAATTAAAGAGTTCATCGCCAGAGGCGAGAACTCTAATAATAGCCTCTGCATCTTGGATACTGCTGGGGTACCAAATGGGGCCCTTGTGTACAGTAGATCTCAACACCCAGTTCCTTCTCACAGCATGGATGGATTGAAGTAGAAAGTTTAGTAAATAAGTGCATAGGACTGATCAAGAAGTAATACTGTATTATACACTGATATACAGATGCTTGTGGGCGTCCCACAGACTTCAAATCATAAGCTTGAGGAAAATTAACAGAACATATTTTACTATGAATGAATGTGAACTGCACAAACAACAGCAGCCATCCTGTGTCACTCACGTGTGAACAAGACCTCCAGCGGAGAGGTTGAGACGTTATGTCAACTAAAAGTGAGTCTCATAGAACAATAATTCGACATATCATAAATTGCAAGAAGTTGCATCAAAAACGCAATAAACTAAGAAATTGTTCCTTTGGCCGTAATTTCAATATTCTTACTGCTTGAGTCTTACTGAGTCCAGAATAGAGGGCATTGTATCATCAAGGTGGCAAAGGTTAGATTACTGCAGGGAACAACTTGGCCTGATCTCCATTGCATGTTAGTTTCATGTCCTGGATATAGCACACATTGGTGAGCCAACAAAAGACAAAACATCCAGTCACGAAAAGGGCTTCAAAAATTGAGTTGAAGTCAGGAGTTGGAGTCATGAGTTGGAATCGGAGTCAAAAATTAATTTGGTGATTCCTGACTCCTAAAAATGAGTAGCAGACAAAAACACATTATAATGCAATGTGAACTAAAATTTGTAAAGATCAAACACAGAAAAACTCCTAGGTCAATATAGCTGTATAAAATCCTAAGAAAACTTTGTGGAATCACATATTTTTCTTTGCTAACCAAATGAAACTGAAATACAAATAATGCCGGAAAGAGGAGTCAGGAGTCTGAGTCGAAATTTAGAATACCGAATTAGTCGAAGGAAGGCAAAAGAATTGGTTCACTTTCTACTGCGTTCAGAAGCTGTGGTCATTGATAGTTATGGTGCCTTTCGTGTCATCATGCTTGGAGTGTGACATCATGAAAAGTCGGACCCACCAATTACCAGAGGTATAGCATGATGCATTGTGTAGTGCTTGGACTTCGGGACACGTACAGGGGTGCCGGAACAGGGGGGCAGGGGGGGCAATTGCCCCTCCTGCCCTTGTCCAATGGGGCAGGGGGGGGCAAAGGTGCCCCTTAGGTTCTAAAGAAAAAACATCATTTGGCCTTATTTTATTAATTTTAGGGACAAATTCATAAGTATATATCCAAAATTATCAGTGACTCTCTATTTGAAATTTGTCACGTGAAATTGGCGCGAATATGACTTGCCCTTTTTCATCTGACCGCCCCTGCCGCCCGCGATTCCTTCTGGCACTCCTGGACACATATCAAAATCTATTAGTCCAGGAATACAATGTCAGGTTTTTTAAAAG
This sequence comes from Platynereis dumerilii, assembly GCA_026936325.1. Taxonomy (NCBI): domain Eukaryota; kingdom Metazoa; phylum Annelida; class Polychaeta; order Phyllodocida; family Nereididae; genus Platynereis; species Platynereis dumerilii. The sequence goes on along the minus strand of JAPTHN010000060.1, from coordinate 1,868,628 downwards.
GACAATAAGTAACATTACCAATCAGCATTAATCCTAAAAGGCTATGCAAATTTATAGGAAAACAAAACGGTACTTTTTTCAAAATATGGCTTTACTCAAAGGCCAATAAGATGGTTGTGCTAATATAAAATCCAGCTGGCCAGACTCAAAGCTTTGGAAAATTACAAAGGATATGCAGATGTTACAGGCTAAATTGCCACCTGCCTTGTGTGAAAAAGGTCAAAATCATTGCAGAATACCAATTGAATAAAAAGAAGACGGCTGTGTCATAACATCCAATCCTGAGCAATACGGTCATTATGAAAGCATTGTTGTCTGCGCTCTGAGCCACTCTTGTTTACTACTTATTGACATGCCAGTTAGCATGAAACAATGTGTGTGAAGTTGGCCCTCAATAAATGCTAACATGCATACTTGATATTGCTTGTGTTGAATAATTAATCAACGTTTACGCTTCAGAAGCAAGTAAACATTTTAAAGCTGTGTATGATATACTTCAAAGCCAACTACGAACAATATTTAGATGGAAAATTATTTTTGATTGGGTATGGGAGATGCATTGACTGAATGGTAAACAGTCCTAACCCGACCACTGAATGTTTCAGCAGTGAAAGCAATGCATTTTCTGTGGACTTTCAAGAGCAAAAAGTTCCAGCTGGATGTCATTTGGACGATACATTAAGCAGAGGCAGATCAAGAAACATATTGAACACCCGGGTTACGCATGACATTGTAATAATAATAATAATAATAATAATAAATACTTCATTAATCACGAAAAACGTGAAACTTGGCATGTGTACTCAAGGACAGGAAAGATACAAGCATTCACACAGAGAGGATTCACACAGTCATACATACATGTAAACACATACATTCAATCACAAACATACATACTTATAAATTATTTAAAAACCTGATACTAGATGGTACGAATGAGTTGGAATACCTAGATGTTCTACATTTAGCTGATATAAATCTACGTCCGGATGGTAATAATTGATAGCTGGTGTTCAATGGGTGTTGACTGTCTTTGATGATGGTCTTACATCTAATGTCACAATATTTTACAAAAATATCTTCAACCGGCGTATTGTCGATACCTAACTTTCTACAAATGTTCTGTCTCTGTTCGGGACTGTCAAGTGGCAGCAGAATGCTGACAGTCCCTGGAAAATCGAATTGGGTCAACAATAATTTGATCTGTTTTGGACAGATCACAAGATCAGGTCGTACAACAGCTGTCCATATTACTACGCCAAACTACTTTCACAAAGCATGGTTGCTGGCAAAGATCCAGTCCACTGCTTTGAATGAAAATGTTTGGAAATCATGAGACAAAAGCAAAGTTTTGAAACTTTAGCATAAACTTTGCCTGTGAAAGGGATAATTTTACTCATCAGAAGTTTGATGGTTTTCAATCTACTTATGCCATTTAGTGCATGTTAAATTGTGGTCAGAAAAGTGTCCAAAAAGAATGCTCTCTCACTTATTCACGTGTCCATACAAAGCCAATGTTTTTGCTTTGAGAGATCAAAAATGCCCATTTTTATCTATTCTGTTACTTTATGGAGATTTATTAACTAGGGCAACAATATAATTTACAATTTCATAAAAGCTGTGTAACACTCAACAAAATGTCTTGTCCATGCCACAAGTGGCCCCCTCTATACTAGCATTATATGTGAGCTACAATGTATACATCCTCCATGATAAAAAATAGTTCCAACTTATTTTGGTATTTACAAGCTGTCTGCTTAAAATTGAAGCCAACCAAAATCAGATTAGACACTTACAGAGTTTTTGGAAATAAACTAGACCATCACTAAATGATGGAAATGTTCTGGTTTCTTCCACACTGTGTTGGTTTCTTCCACAGCTTGAAATTCGGTTGACCGCTCACAGGAGCTCGCGAATTTTGCACCCTAGGTGGCAGTAACTAGCGGTCAACTTGTAGACAGACAAATGTTGATAACTTTCCTGATTTTATTTTTGGATTCATTATTTGAGTTTCCATACCAGCATGTGATGGAAAAAGAGATGACAGATTGTATGATGGCATTATAGAACAATTCAATTAATTTAGTGCAGATGTTAAGCCTGTACAATTGTCTTACAAAGTATACCCTTTTGATGACCTTTTTGTATACACTAGTAGTAACACCACAGCGCTGGGGGCATGGCCGCCACATTCCAGGAAATTCCTGGAACTCACCTGTAATTTGGTGCTTTGGGGGCATATTGACCCCTGTTGACCGGGTCAACCCTATCAAACTGGGCGCGCTGTAGGCAATTACCTGTCCGGAAGTGGCTGTTGATGGCAATTAATAATGGATGATACTAATTAATTAGGTAATTAAGCAATTAATATTGACCGAACTTCCTGGAACACCCGGGTAAATGAGGCGCTTTGGCGTCAAACACCTGTCCGGAAGTAGTTTTGTGGTCATAATTACGGATGATACTAATTAAGCACTAATTACAGGTGGGTTCCAGGAAAAAAAAGTTCTAGGAAGTGCCTGACGTCATCCACCTGCCCGGAACTTGTTTTTGTGGTCAATAATTTACGGGGTGATTAGTACACCTTGCCATAAGAAGAGAAAAACCAAGGCGGATGAAACTGGTTTAGCTACCCAAGTGTTATGGAATGTTGAGTATGTCATTTCTTTTCCCAAAAAGAGAAAAGAAGTGGTTGCCATGGTTACAATGTCTGCTAGTCTAGAGTTTTTGAATCTGCTACATGGGTGTGCCTTTTTTGAGACACTGTGTTTGTCCTAGATTTTTTCTAAGTAGAATTCCAAAGGAGAGTGATGTATTACTCAATGTTACACAAACACTTTTATTGGAAACACAACAACAAACGAGGCATTTGAAGTAGAAAAAACGTTTGTAGTTTATTCAGTACAAAGGAATGAAATTATACCATACACTTAGAAACAATTAATTTATACAGATTGTACATATACATCAACAAAATTCACGTTCATTATAATACATTAAGTGTTACACAACGATACAGTACATCAGTCATACCAGAAGTATACGTACTACTTAGTGAAAGTCTAATATACATCAACACATCAAAGTAGAATCTCTAATCGGCTATGTAACCAAATGGTATAGTGTCAAAGCCGTTAAGCACCACCCTTTTGTCAAACGTGCACTTTACAGTTTTTATCAAGTCAGCATTGCAAATGACTCCATCAAATTTCGAGCGCACGAATTGCGTTTGGGGATTCAAAGACACGCTTTTCAATTCTCCAAAAACGAGATCTTTTACAGCCTGAAAATTGACTTTTCTACTGTTCTGAAAGTTTAAAGTAACGCCTTTAAATTTTGTAACTTCGGTATCGTCATTACACCTGTATGCATAAGATTTTGGTCCAGTGCTAGCAAAGCATGTGATATGAATTCCCGGCGGCAGTTCGTTAGTCAGCTCTCCTAGACTGTCACCCATCTCAGGGTAGACATCGTATTGATAATTACCTTCAGAGTCATTAATTTTCCTGGTGACAAAAATGATGCTATCCGTATCACAGTACAAAATTCTTTTTCCCACAGACTTTATATGCTTTAGTAGCTCAAGCCTAGCCCAACATGTTGTAAACGCTGCCAGAATTTCATTCGTAACAAAACTTTCTTCCTCAAAGGAACGCGCATTTTCGTACTCAACACCCAAAATATCTTCGTTGACGACATGAAAACGTTTCATGACATGTTGGGAATTGTTTTGGAGTTTTTCCAATTCCACCGTACTGGTCAAAAACTTTGTTTGTGGTTTGTTTGACCTTTGACCTAGCTTTCCCCAAAAACTATTGAGGCAGATCTTTGCGATGCTTCTGAGGGCAGGATTTTTAGAAATTTTGTCTTTGTCTAGACTGACCCCTATTTTTTCTTCAAATTGTCTTACATACAAATCTTTGTCATCTTCACATGACACCCAATCAGGCCACCCACTGGCCTCGGTCTTTATTTTGATGAAAGTGTCCACTTGTTCCGAAAATAACCCTCCGCTTTTTGTTTGTCGGTCATACTGTGATGACTGAGGATAATGGTACACCTCATGAATTTTGAGTATTCTGTACCCCTGTTCAATTGCTGCCATCAGTTCCGGTGTGCACCAACATCCGGTTATCTGTCTGGCTCGATCATTATGTTCACAAGCGGCCTGATTTTCCTCAAAACAACACGTTCGACAGAGAGGAAAGGTCAATTTACCGCCTGACCGCACAGGAAGAACCGGACAGTATTCATTTGTTGGCGGTAACACCGTACAGTGTGCAATTCCAAAGTAGCTTGCGAGAGATTGGTCAAATTCTCTTGTTATAATTTCTGGATGTCCAACAGGCATCCTGGCATACTTGTTTATGTAAGGGTACAAGCTGCACACATCGGCATAGTGAATTTCTTCATTGTCAAGGCACTCGTGAAACATTGTGAAGACAGAGGTCCTCCCACCATAGAAACAATCCCTAATGCTCATTCTGAGTGGAATATCTAACTCATCAACAAATTTTTTCAGTTGGGGATTTGCCTGAATTATTTTGTGGAATTTGCATTCATACATTTCTATTACTCTGTACCCACCCAGACGCAATTCTGCTGTTCTGTTGACAGTCATTTTGTTAAGGTCTTCCATTGTGTACCCCGACCTTGGGTCACGCGTCTTCTGATTTGGGAAGCAGGAAGTGCAACCATGATATCTGCACCCGTGGAATTCATATATCGTTCGAGTTTGTTCGTCGTAGCCGTCTAAATTATATCGTTTCCCGTCTAAGATTAACGTCTGTTCCCCTCTATTTCTAGCATGTCTAATCTGCCTCCCTAACTTTTTACTCTCCCATTCTAGAAATGCGATTGATATTCTGGAATGGTTGCTGTTACGCACATATCCTTGTGCAGGGACCTGAGCGATGTTAGATGCAACAAATGAACTGGAAGTTATGTTATCAGGTTCAATTCTTTCACCATCCAGCCACCATTTTCCAGATTTGTAACTCGCTCGTCCTTGACCTTGGTTTTCGGTGACTACATCGTGGTACTCCTCAATATAATTCACTCTGAAAACCTGCATGCACGCCGATGCTATGGTGATGTGGGCAAAACAATCTACATAACCCAGAACTTCGCCATCTTCATCGGTGATCTTTGTTATGTCCATGAAAATCTGTCTGAATCTGGCACAGGCTAGTCTCAAAATTGTAACATCCAATTTACAATAAGCCCTCATTTCACTTTGTAAATTGAATATTTTGCCCTCCTGTCTGGAAAGCCATTCCTTGAATTGTTCTTTCTCATCCGAATTCATGGAATCTGTAGGATACATTTCCAGAGATGGGAAGGGTCCACTGTAATTTTGATATTCTCTTGTGTTAAGTTTGTGGGGAAACTCGCCTTTGCGGAGTTCGTCGATGTCACCACTCAGCTCAGATTCAGGCCTTAACCCCAGTGCCTTTGGTAGCTTTTTAAGAGCCATGCCCATAAAACTCAGACTGTCAATGAACTTTATGTCAAGTCCCTGACCAATACGCATGGACATCAACTTGCTGCCAGCAAAAACACACTCCGGCGTAATGCGAGCCTCTGTCAAACAGTAATTTAAAATAAAGGAAAAATCGAATCCACGGCCATTGTGCGCTAGGCAATGGAAAGATTTATGCACGGGTGTCAGTAAGAATGAGCAAAAATCATAAATTGCATCAAGTCCTGAAAATATTTTTTCTCTAACCCCACAGTCTGGAACTGAACATTCATATTCATTCCTTTCCTCATCAGACATACCCACACAATCTCTACACATAACTCCACACGACCTACATTTTGCCCCCTCTACAAGAGGGTCGTTCTTGCAAAGGTCACACATCGTTTGGCTAACAACAAAGTTCACCTGGTGTACATTTCTTCCACAGTTTGACATCTTGCATTTTGTGCATTTCCTGCACGGAATGCATCTATCAGTGGGTGAGCACTTTTCACAATTTGTGGAGAGCGGCGAATACCCTGATTCGCACTCATAAATGGAATCCTGCATTGTCTCAAAATCAAAGAAAAGGAATTTTCCTGAAGTGGCCTTAGGAGTTTTTCTTCTCAGATAACATAAATGATCTTGGTCAACAAATTCGTGGCAGCATTTACATTCATATTGCCCACACTTGTGATCAGCCAGAGACTGTTTTTTTAGATCAACCACCCTTCGACATTTCTTACATTTGTGTCTTGCATCACAGAGCGAAATATTCGACCTACTTTGAATTTCTTTATGTCTGTCATGGCAAGATTGGCTCTGACATGTCATGTTGCAATCTGGGCAAATAATGCTACTGCCCTTTTTGCACTGGTCATTTTTGCACACAAAGCAACGAGAGACAAGACAGGGGTGATCTTTTCGGATGGACGAATAAGTTTCAAAACAGGTCATGCAAATAGTGTCTTTTGGAAACATTGCCTTGGGATTCACCACAGCGTGAAAATGATTCTGTGTATAATATAGGAATATGACACGACTGTCTTCTCTGTCACTGCATTGAGTTACACACGGATTTACAGATCCTTCAACAAACTGAATTACAACAATTTTCACATCTAGAGCTTTTTCAAACTCAGCCAACTGATCCACTCGCACGGCGGCATTGATCGGCAACCCCGTACGTCTTTGCAAGTTTTCGGCCAGGGTCCTCAGAGATCGCTGCCCTCTTCCAGATTGCCTGGATTTTTTAATGAGATCTTTATAATCAGCCCGTCTCATTCCATCCAATTTAGCCATGCATACAACTATACTCTTGGCAGCACAGATAAATTCATTATCAACACACACAATCTCAACAATTGCCTTTTTGTTAAATACAGAACTGTGCGCAGTGTTATCTAGATGAGGAAATAGTGGAAGTGCCCTACCGCTTCTCCTCCTGTTTCTCGAATTTTGCTGAGTAGTGGAAACGGATGCCGGCCCGACCCGAGATTGGGTAGAATGGGCTGAAGGTCGTGGTCTGGATTGGGTTAGTACTCTCCGATTCTGCGGGGGTCCACCACCCTTGCTCAGTTTCATTAGTCCAATGTGTATCTGGAGAGAGTCATCCACAACCAAGCTTTCATTCGAATTTAAGACCTTAGAAACGCGTTCCATGATGCCCTCTCCAGATAGGTTTCGAACATCTTGCAGGTGAATGAATACCTCTTCCCTCAGCTGACCGTGACTGATGCATAGTTGGGCTTTGTCTGACTTGTGATAATTTGCCGAGGCCAAATCGACAACATCCTGGAACATCTGTGTCAAATTCCCCTTTATGTCCACCAATTTTTCCCCTAAAATGACAATAACATTGAGGATAGAATGACAATTATACGCAAACAGCAACCTTCATTTTGTTTTGTTGATCAATTCTGCATTAATGTGAAATTACCTGCTTTCTCCTTGTCAAACTTAATTTCATAAGTCTTTTCCTCCACACCTCTTCTCCAGGTTCTAGAATCTCTGGCCTGAATGATCTGGTAGGGTCTGTCCTCCTTTAAAGAGAGCACGAATTATAATGCCATTAGATTTACGCTGTGTAAATAAAATAAAAAAGTCCAAAAAAAAATTAAAAAAAAAATTTCAAAAAAAAGTTTCAAAAAAAATTTCCAAAAAAAAATTTCGAAAAAAAAAATTTTCAAAAAAAAAAAAATTTCGGAAAAAAAAATTTTTCAAAAAAAAATTTTCGGAAAAAAAAATTTTCAAAAAAAAAAAAAAATTTTCCCCCCCAAAAAAAAAAAAAAAATGTTAACCAAACGAGTATTTTATGCTATGGCATTATCATATTACTTATCATGAACAAAGATTTAACAAGAACCACACTGCGAGGGATGCGAAGGAACAACATTACTAGAAAACTGTGCATTACTTACTTGTACATTCTGGTTCCCTTCACCGCTCTGATCACTGGGAGTGGGAGGAGTGTTTTGTTGACCATCCGGGTGTCCTTCGACCCGATCATTACTTTGGCCGCCGGGTAGTTGAGCGACCGGATGACCTCCCGGTTGAGTTGGATTGAGATTGTTTTGGTTATCAGCTCCAACATCATTTTTTCTGACTACTCGTTTTTTTGAACCCGTGGCAGAGTTCTGAAGACAAGAAAATACCTGTTACATTGTGTTTTTTTCTCTTCCCAATCCATTTGTTTATGTACTTATGCAATTCTAAGGTGTGAAAAAATAGTAAACCCACCTTCTGATTTTTAGTTTCACGGACCTCCTCACTCGCCGGTCTTTTCCTGCTTTTAGTGCTGAGATCCAGAGGTTGGTCATTTGACGGTGGCCCTCTAGCCGCTGTCCGGCCTATCGGTCTGTTGCTTCTGACGGATAAGTCCAGCGGATTGTCTTGCTCCATTTGGGTTTTAATTGACGCTTAACCCTCCCATGTATACTACTCATGTACACATACTCCTTCTTCGTGTGTATCTATGGTTTTGTAACTCTGCTTCTTTTATAGTTACACAGTGCAGCCACAGGAAGTGATGTCATTTTGGCAACACCCCTCCCCCATTCCAACCCACCCAGCTCTCCACATTTTAGTGAATGTAAAAAGTTTTTATGGTGTCATTTATCATGGTATAATTTCCTTCACCAAGGTGAGAGGTCAGTTGTTCTGTTGCATAAGTTGATGAATCATTATCAAAATAAACATTTTTCAGTAGAGTGAAGAATGAGGAAACTGCCACCAAAAAGAGTAAAGCTATAGTCACAAATTGATTATTTGACTTGGGAATTTTAAATCTCGTATTCATTTCTAGGACATCTTCATCGCCCCTGTTGTTATTTACACTCTCTGTAGGAGTTAGCTCAATCACAATTTCACAACTCTCATCAGCATCAACATCAGCGTCATAATCATTAGTTGCCGAATTGTCCCTCGTCTCTCTGGGTGCCATATTTCTGAATTATAGTGTACTGTGCAGCCCTCTAGATGTAGCATTGACCTAATCCACTAACTGTCTGAGCACAGGATTCTCGATAAATGTATTATATAAGGTGTTTGGTACTAGTAGTGAAAAGTTTAAGGAGGTAAAGTCAACCATCAGACGCAAAATTACTGAACGTAAAGCCCTTAGCCGTAATATCAACAGATCTGGGTACCATAATGCATTTTGGGGTACAAATGCGGGATGTGAAACAGTACATACCCTTTCTTTTACACTAGAAGGCGTTAACAAAAATACTGGAGGTAGAACAGAAACCAACTCCCATATTTAAAGAAAGATCCTCCATTTCCAAAATAGCTTGTGCAAGTTGAGCAATAAGTCACCTTTCAAGACTTCCACTAAGAACAAATTGAAACTGGAACACATCTTTCATTGCACTTTTTCATTCAAAAAAAGAAAGGAAAAATGCTTAAAAAGGATCCAGGACACATGCCTCAGAAAAACAACTCCAGACATGTAAAAACCTAGAGACAAGCACACATTTGCACCAAGGTTTTTCTAGCCCCCTTTGTGAATAGAAGACCTCATTATTCTTAGAAATGACAAAAAATCACATGTGGAACCATGTGTGCCTTGTACTGATAGCTATGATTCATAGTCTGGGAATTTTTGAGAGTCAACCCACATGAACAAACAACACGTGTTGAAATTAACCAAAATTGTATGAAGTCAGTAGGTAGCACAAAGAAATGGTATGTACGGTTTTACATCCCCAATTTGTGCCCCAAATGCACCTTTTGATATTACGGACAGGGTTTTACGTTCAGTAATTTTACATCTGATGGTTTATTTTATGTCCTTAAACTTTTCACTACTAGCTTTCTTTAAATATGGGAATTGGTTTTCTGTTTTACCTCCAGTATTTTGTAAAACGTCTTCTCGCGCAAAAGAAAGGGTATACACGGTTTTACATCCCATCATTTGTGCCCCAAATGTGCATTATAGTACCTTTTGATATTATTTACAGGGTTCTACGTTCAGTAATTTTGCATCTGATGGTTTATTTCACCATTAGTACCAAACACATTAAATAATACATGACACTGTGGAAAGGAGTCCGCAATAATATGACCGGTACTTCCTAGCTGTGTCATGACAAGTAGACTAACATTGCAGCCCTCAAATAAGAGTTCTTGTTTGTTATAAGGGGCCCCTTTTAGGGGCCCTATTCCAGGTAGGGCCCCCTTAAAGGGGGCCCTTTTTTTTGCAGATTTGAACCCCCTACCCCCTACCCCCTATCCCCCTCTAAGGGGGAAGATCCCCTAATACAAAAAGGGGGGAAATAGGGGAGGATGGGTAGGGGATGGGGATATATCTTTCTTAATAATGAAAAAGAAGTTCACGACAGGTCAGTAGTGATAAGGTCTTTCACCCTCGTGTTTTTTTTACAATCAGAAAAGGATTGACTGGTCTGCAACTTTCTTGTTTTTAGAATAATTGTTAAATCTGCTTCATTTAACCGGTCTTAAAATGTGTAACTAAACTGAACACTTTTACAAAGTCACACATTTCCTTCAACTTACAGAGAAATGAAAAGGACCGTTTTGTGTCAGTTTGAATAAATTGGTACTTTTCATACGCAACCGTACTTAAGTTAAATTTAACGTATTAGTAATATAATGTCCTTACCATTTTCAATGATATGAACCATTAAAGTGAATAGAAATTCAACACTTTGTAAAAATGTTCAGTTTGGTAGAACTTACGTAAACTAAAAGTGAACATTTTTCAGTCACTTTGTATAACTGTTAACTTTCATTACACTCTTTCAAGATTAAAGTGAACAAATTACTTTCACTTGAAAAAAAAAGTATCGGATAAATATATAGATTCCAAACCGGAATGTAACAGGCAGAGTAAGTAGAGACAACACAGGTTTTCACCTCATATAAGTTTTAAAAAATTTAATGAAAAAACAGTTATGCGATCAAATGATATTGGAGTAGTAACAAAGGAATACATCAATGAACAATCACAAAATAAACAAATTCAGCAAGAACAATTACGACGGAATATATAGATTGTTCACATATAGATTGTCCGCACATTCGAGTCCGTAGTTTTTGTTTTTTCAGGCTAGGACGCCCCTAGGTGCGCAGTAATCACAACCCAATCGTTGCGCTTCATCGTCGTGGGTTGCGAAGCATGGGGCGAGAATATTGTAGAAAGCGGGCCACGTTGGCTTTAGAGCCCTCAGAACCAGGACGAGGTCATCAGCCTCCTGCGCGTTGAGACGCAGGGCCCTCTTCGACGCACGACGTTCTTTCGTTGGATCGTTGGAGGGCCTGAAAAAGGCCCTCACGTCTAGATCATCGCCGTATTGCGTGTTGATGCCCATGAACACCAACCCTCCAATATGGCGTTCGACGGCTCCAGAGATGGGGCCCCCGTCGTGCATGATGGCCCGGAATTCTTGTAGCCTGTGATGGAGTCCGGCCACCTGCATTGCGTCCAATTGCAAGGTGTTTCGATCGTCACAGAAGAGGCGGGTGTGGCCGTCCCTCTGCCTCCCTTCTGTCAGTTTCAGGGAAACCGCCCCCATGCGTCGTACAACGGTGGCGAATTTTCGCCCAAACCCAAGACGAAACGCCGCCAAGGGACCCGGCAACATAAACAGTAGATCTTTTTCGTCAGGGATGTCCCTGGCTACGGGTTCGGGGGCGGGAGGAGCCTCGTACTCCGTCTGGAGGTCATTTTCATCATCCAGATCCGGGTCGGGGAGTTCCTGCCCCTCCTGGAACCAGTAGGCTGACGACGGCCCTGGTTGAGGAGAGGTCTCCTGAGTCTCCTGGGTCTCCTGGCACTCCTTTTTAGGTCTTGGCGTAGTTTTCATTTTCGCCACCTGATAAAAATAAATAAAAAAATGTTGTCAATACAAATTTGTTACCACGTATTAAAAAAGACCTACCAAGCGCGTGAATACAGGACGGGTGGCTATACGGGTGGACGGGTGGATGGTTAGGGCTTTACGTCCTGAATTTATGCACTTAGTTAATTTGGGACAGGAAAAGGACGTCGGCATCAATACAGGACGTAAAACCCTACTCATCCATCCATCCATCCAACCGTCCATCCAATTTATAATAGAACCCAGTCTAACTTAGAGAATCTTATCATTTTGTATCATTCAGTGAGCGAGAATATTCATCAAGAAAATGGTACAAAATTACGCTCAAAAGATTTTCTTTAACCATTGTTGTGAAACTTTCTTCAAAAACACCCCTCCTATAACAGATGTACTTGTTTTCAAAAAAATGTAATTAAACGTTACCGTTTTTCTTAACACACTACATATAATCATCACGATCTATATGATACTCAACAACTACTCAACAGATGCCACTTAAATAATAAAAGTAGTACTATCTTACCTTAATAGAGGATGAAGCGGATGGCGGTAACAACGATGATGATGATGATGATGATGATGATGATGATGATGATGATGATGATGATGGTGTTGGCTCCTCGTCTATGACGACAACGTCGTTTCGTCTTTTCGGCATCTTGTTGAAGTTGTAGTATTGTAGTGTTGTAGCTGTTCTTGTGGTTGTAGTAGAATGACTTGGGAGTCTAGAAGCTTGGTTAAATAGAGAGGGTGGCCGAGCAGGGCGGTCCAGTTTTTACCCGCTTTGCTATGTTTAAGCAAAACATTTTTGCAATCCACTTTTTTCGTTTTTGTGTAGATGTGCATGACATGATCACGTGGTTGGAAAGTCCCCAGCAACTCACAACTTCACCCATATCCTCTTTTTCTGTGATTTATTTACCCCCTTTGTAACTCGAATAGGGTGTGCTCTTTTTCCAGGTGGGCGTAGTTTGGTTTTTATGAGTGCTTTCGTTATTCTTTTCTTGCCCTGTGTCGTGACAGGGTGTGGGCCAGACAAATTAATGTGTTTTCCAACATGGTTGTCCTCATTTTTCTTCCCTTTTGTTGTCTGGGTCCCACGATCTCCTTGACCTTCAAGTTGTTTGTTCACTCTTTTTGCCTCTGCCTTATGTGAACCGTCTACCTCCTCTGTCTGCACCGGTTCATTATTATTCTGTTCCATTTGAGTAGTAGTAGAAGTAGTAGCACCACGGCGTTGTGGCCATGGCGGACTGATGATATTGTCGTTTTGCGGTAATTGGACTTGATGCTCATCTTTAATCTCTGATTGCTTTTTTTCACAGGTTTTAATTCGGTCCATCAACCGATTATATTTTTCTGTTGAAAGTAACACATGCTCTTGGGATGCCATTTTAGCCACCGGCAGAAATCTATTCAGTCAACTGAGAAACGGATGCTTTAAGCATTAACTGTACAACTTTGTGATGCTCAACACACAGCTTTTGTCTACGTCTGTTCTTGATTCTCTTAGACCCAAGATCTCGAATGACCTTTGAGTGGGTGCGCAGTTTATTTAAGTAATGGTCAGTTATGGTGATATTCTGGTGCAATATGTTAATGGCTACTTCACCCAAAAATGTAATAAAATTTGAAGCGGCTGTTTTCAAAACACTCCTGCACACCGTTGGCTCAGCGTCTATCAGAAGTTTGACCAATTGTAAATTTTTCTTTGAATGTGACATAGTTATCCGCTGGTTGGTAAGAAAATTTTCGTGATTTGATGCGGCAGAATGTCTGTTCGCAACTGATATTTTTCAGGATTACGAGGATTTATATCTACATAGAGATATCCAAACTGTCTGGCACAGGCTTTTTGATACGCGTCCAGAAAAAACTTTCTTCTAACAGAGCCGGGGAACATCTGGGTTGCCAGTATACCTATCTGTTGCGGGTTTCTGATATTTTTAAAGAGAAACATTCCTTGCACGTTCAGAGAAATGTCTCTTAGGCATTTTGCCCCCTGATAAAAGAGATTTTGCAGTAGTAATATACAGGAAAGGGCCTTGTGGTGTACATAGACGGTAAAGTATTCCGTCACATCCGGGCAATCCCCCAATTGTGTCATTAAATCATCTAAGATTAATAATCGAGGTTTATTATCCGCGGTAAAGTCGTCCACCTCTTCCTTGCTGGGAATTCTGTTTATAAACTTAATGTTCGGAATAGTAGTCTCAAGTTCTTCGTACAATGGAGTCCACACGCCGTAGGCGTACAAAATTTCAACGGGCTCAGGATTGAACATTTTAGCCCTATTTCTTATTAAATCGGCGACCAAATAACTTTTCCCAGAAAACGAAGCTCCAGTCACCAGAAGCGAAATCGGTGATTTAAACGGTATAAAGCAATCTTGCCCGGAGACAGAAACGATATCATCTGTTGCGCCACGGTTCCCCTCCATTCCACTTTTGTTTGGTTTCCCCTATATATAAATGGAAAAAATTAATTGATAATTACATTTCTTGATGCCTCTATTTCGAGAACTGTAGGAAATTCTGCATAGACAAGCGCTGTGACTGACTTACTGAGAGCCGTGGTAAAATTACCTTGCACACGAACATTAGCGCTACGTTTCATTTGTAGGAAATTGCTGTCCCCGGGTCCAGCTCCGTACAAAGGAAATGCAAATATTCCATATCCATTACTAAAATCTTCAGGCTTAAGGCCAAAATCAAAGGTATTGGTATCCCGGGCCCCGATGCTATCGTATAGGGCGCAGAAAGGACCCGCTACCTCTCTGCCATAATTGTCAGAAGGTGCCCCTATAGTCAGTGGTCGTCCTGGAACGCTAACACCGTCGGCCATGACTTGTATTTCGCTCAAGCCGAAAAGCTCCATCTTAAACGGATTCTTTTGTTGGTGGCCTGCAAATGCCTCGCTATCAACGAAAGAAACCAAGACCTTAGTCGGACATTGTCCGTTGAATAAATTGTCAAGGTTGAACTGTCGAGCCCCGGTATTTAAGTTGAAAGAGAGCATTTCAACTCTCGTGTAGGGGTAAAGGGCATTCCCTTTTTGCAAAGCATCGGAATGCCCAGTTATTATCCCCGGATGAACTTTGACATAACAAGCCTTAAACACTATATCTTCTAGAATCAGTTTCACTTTTGCGGTGTCATCTTCATGTAACACAACAAAGTCAGGTCGTGCCCTATACAATTTGATATCAACCGGTGTATTATTCAATATCAAACGATTCGTTTGGAAAAAATCCTCCAACAGAGGACCTTCCAGTTGAACGGTTTTACTCTCTTCGTGTTTCTTTCGTCTGATCACATTCCCCACATTAAGCTTCATTTCCAATTCAGCTTGCTTACTGGGATCGGGATTCGGGTCCCATGAGTCTTTATAATAACCTTGGGCCTGTAGGTTGTTCACTTTTGAGGAGACTGTAGACTTGAGCAAAGTCTGTAAATAGGCCTTATAACCATAGGCATTATTCGACACGGATACCGTCTTGCCAGAAATTTTGAGCTCGCACTGGGAAAATAGAGTGTGCAGAATTAAATTTATCGGACAGCAAACCTTGTTATACTTCTCCGGTAATGCCGTGCCGTCCTCTTTAACAAGTTTCAATTTCATACTTAGTCTGCTTCTTTTTAGGTCAAGGTAATCTGCGCTGTCACCACCCAGGTTAAAATGAATTGGCGCATCTTGGCTAGAAATGCTATTTGTTGGTCTGTACTCCACAAACATCGACTTTTCCACCCCGCTCTGTATTACAGGGCTTTCGAACAGGTTCAACTGCGGAACAGTGCCTATAATGGCGTCTTCGTGTGCACTTTCGTTAGACATTCTCTTGTATGTTATATAAAATTTATAATCTTACACAATGTTTGTTTTTTTTTTTGCCGGATCAGATATCACCGATGAGCTCAAGTCTTTATCCAATCACTTCTTTGAAAAAACGTCGTTGTATTTTTTTACTTTCTTGCCCTTGGATGCGCCACCACCGGAAGATGCTTTCCTTTTAGTTGCCTTTCGGGAAATGCCGGGTTTTTGCCTCCGCCCTCCTTTAATATTTTTCAGCTCGGATTCAGCCTGCTCCAGGGTGGTCTCAGCCGGTGACGTCATCTCTATTTTTACAATCTTCTCCGATGATGTTGCTAGTTTTTTTGGAACTTTCAATCTCCCAACAGTTGTCAGGGCAATGGCTTCATCGTTGATGGAGATTCCACCCCGATTGGGTATGATTTATCCGATTTTTTCTTGTTTTTACCGCGTGACTGGACCTGATTCAGAAAGTAATCGCTCCATTGCTTAGTGTCCGGTACATACGTTGTGAATGGCATTTTCTTTTTTTTTGCTTAAAAGTCTTTCTCTTTCCTTAGTATAAGTGTTGCGTGAGTGACGACCTCGGGATCGAATGAGTGTCCCTCCATCATGACCGGCTTAATAACTACGTCAAGCCTGTCAAGCGTTTGCACCCTGACCGGGATCATCTGGCAATTGTCATATGATTGCCTCACGGCGTCATCTCGATGAGTACCTTGTGAGTAAACGCGTCTGAGAAGCGTACTCTCCTCCCCATCGCATATAGTTCCACTGACTTGTGACAGATGAACGTCGAACAAGCAATTAATCAGGGAGAGGTGTGTTCTTATTGCTTTTACTCCCACGCGAACATCCTTCAATCCTATACTCCATCTCCCTTCCAGGTGTATTGGACTACTTAATACGCAGGTGAACTGTGTCGGAGTGTTATTCGGAAAAAAAATTAAGGAGTCCTTGCTCGATAAAACAATTCCTCGCTCCAACGATGCCATCGGGCTCAATCAGCGACGTTTTTTTCTTTTAGTTTTTGTCACACCTTTCTTGTCTTCCGCTCCTCCTGATTGGTAATTCTTAACCTCGGAATCTGGGAGCCAGGAATTGAACTTGTCACTGTACCCGTACCACTTGACCAATACCTCTTTTTTTCTTTTGCCCGCTTTCCTGCTCTTGATTACTTTTTCTACTTTGTACACTCGCCGGTCATCCTCCGGCACTTTCAAGAGCTGATGCGAGTAGAATGACCCTCTCTCTTTATCGCCCAGACCGTCGACAAGGAGATACCTCGGTGGATGTGAAGCGATTCTGTGAGAAATTTTGAATATTTCTTCCGAAAAGCTTTCGTGATAGGATCTTGAAAAGGGTCCCTTTCTGAACGCTTTCCTAACCAAATCTCCAACTTTAAATGAAAATATAGGCCTTTGTTGAGCCATTTTATTCACATAAGGCATGTTTATTCGCATGTAAAGTTCAAGGTCATTCTCTTTCGTTACACTGACCGGAGCGACCCCTGTTGAGCCGTGCACAGAATGGTTGTAGGAAAAAGCGATGTCTTGGAGGGTGTCAATATATCTAAACGTTTGACGATCGTACATGAACTTATACAATTTCTGCTTTAATGTTCTTATTAACCTCTCGCAGTAGTTGGCTTTTGTAACAGAAAATGTGCTGAAGTGATGAACGTCCTCGTCCGCCAAATACTTTCGGACATATTTATTGTAAAATTCTTTTCCTCTGTCCGTTCTTATTCTGAGAGGCTGGCGGTTGTCCGTTTTAAAAATATCTGCAAAGGCGGATTTAACCTCGATCCCTTTCTTAGTTTTCAATGGCCTGACCCAGCAATACCGGGAAAGCAAATCAACTGCTATTAAAATAAAGTTTACGCCATCATTGAACTCCCTTACACCACTCATATCTGCCAAATCCGCATCCCACTGCATGTCCAATGACGAAACGATAATTTTTTCTCTAGGAAACGATTTTCTACTCAGTTGATGAACCGAATCTGTATCTTGATAACTGATCCACTGTTTGACTTTGGCTCTCGTCAAAGCCTTGGGTTTGTCGGCTCTGTGTTTGACGTAGGCCCATAATTTACCGACCCCCGCAAAACTGGCGGGTGACCTCGGGTCATAATACACGTCTTTGAGATACTTGTCAACAGCAGTATCCATCTCGTTTCTTTCTGTCATAAAAAAAAACGGAGCTCTGCTCCCTGACAATCTCAGATGGAACTGAACAATTTTTTGGTCTACACGGAATTTATAAATGAGACAAAGAATAACAAAAAATTGATTTGAAGCTAAATATCAACTTTAATGACAGGAAATTTTCTAGCAATTCACACGATTGGGACATCAATATTACACAAATATGTAGGTATATTTTGTACACACATTAATACATTTCAAAAAAGCAAGTCAAATGCGTTTTTCGGAATATAAATAGAGTCAAAATCTGGGGAAACGTATAAGTCTCCGTTGTACGAGTCGTGCAGGCTTCTGTGCCGATACCAAATATCGGCCACATCCATCCAGTTGTCACAAAGCTCGAACACCGGACAGCTGATAAATTTCAAGCAGATGCTAAAGTACATCCCGTCAAAACTCAAGGTGGGGTACTGTTTGTTCGTCGCCCAAACGGGGAATAGGCAGTGTCCTGCTTCAGAGAGCGGTAGCGAGTAGAAATGGTTATATTCGATATCCACGTTGGTGACCGTCTTCAAATTTTCCGCAAGGTAGTCCAAAAAGTCTCCCCTGCTCGACTTGTCATAAGGTTTGGCCGAGCACATAAAGACGTTTACTCCCGGACAATCGGTGGAAGTTTCTTCCTCGTCTCCAACTTCTCCGCCAACACACAACTCGAAGCGTGCTTCATTAAAATACGGACCGTAACTGCAGTTCACTAATGGTGACGAAGTAATCAAGTCAAAGTAGGCTCCGGTAAAAACTGGCTTCCATGTGCATTCCTCGTATCCTTGAACCAGTTCGGAAAATCGCCTCAGCACAGCGACGTGCTCATCCACTTTGTAGCGGGGGCTAATATCGTCTTTTAAAGTATGGGGAAGTTTCACTCGGGCTAATTTTTCAATATCCCCTTGGCTTCCCTTCACCTCTCTTTTAAACAGAAGTGGAAGCAAATTCTTCTCCTGACATTTAAAGTCGATGGCGCTTCTGCTAGTACAGTTTTCCTTACCGCAAGCCTCTTGAAACACGAGATCAGTGTTATCCGTCGGACTGGCCATAATTGTATACGTTAAAAGCTAAAATCCGAATAAACGTTCAGCTCGGAATCAAAACCAACAAAACTCTTGTGTTAGCTGCTTCCAACAAAGATGGCGTCTGATACTTCTATGACTGGCAGAATTTGTGGCTGATGCAAGTAGGTCACATCCCTCTAGTACAGAGCATGCGCGCCGTATCTCAAAACACACTGGTAAAATAGTCTGTATTTATCCATCGTATGAACCATCCAGCAGTCAGCCTCGTTGAAAATAACATCTTTTGCCAAGATAGAACTGATGCGGTTCTCCAGTGCAAATATCCAAGGGGTATGGTCAAGCAGAAAATCCTTACACTTACAACCGGCGGTGTGATCAAAGCAGGTGGGCACTGTAGTTGAAACAGAGTCTAAAATTTCGTTAAAACTCTTTACAAGTTCGTTCCGGTTGGGTAGTGATTTGTCAAGTTCTCTCTCTAGAGTGTCGAAATGAAATCCGGCGGTAAAAAGAATAAAATCATCGATACGTGTATATTCCATGGTTTTAGGGTCACCAAAAGTGTGTCATTCGCTGATGCTGGAATCAGGGACAATGAACTGCGATAGCAACACTTGTATGAGATATTTCTTTAGCATCATTGTCACGAAACAAGCTCCGGGCAGGGTGATATCGGGTAAATTAGCTTCGTGCGCTAATGAGGTAATTTCCCTATCCAGATCTTCGATCCACCGGAAGCGAGTTTGCACAGCATCTCCGCATGCGCATGCGCTGTCAGCGTGACAACAGTTTGGTAAGTCCCGTTTAATTATTCTGTTCAGAATGTGAAGAGAGGTGTACATCAGTTCGAAAATGTAGGAAAGTCTTGGACAACCGTTTTCTAGCTCCGAGCGAAGCATGTCCCTATACATTAATAAGGAAAATCCGAGATTTTGTGATACCATTGCCTGTGCCATGTCTTCTTCTTAATCCACTGTTGTACGTTCGATGTGTTCATTCACCCCCACCACAGGACATCTTTGCATTCCAGCATGACAACATGATCCTTCAAGCTCTCGTATTTTGTGTATTCGGGATTAGTCTCAAAGTCATCCCTGCACTCTGTGAATGAATTAAAGACTCGGTTACTGCAATCTTTCAGAATATAGTTGTCATCGATGGAGGTGACGTCAACACCGGAAACATTGGGGTAAAACGTGATAGGCTGGACATGTGTGTCTCCCTCCGCTTGCGTGCCGTCTGACTTACTCACGCGTTGGTAAACCGACCATGTAAATTGTAATAATGATGGCGGAGGTCCGTCCCTGAGGTATAAGGGACCATCAATGTCATCCTCCTCAAGGTCGTTACACCCATCAGTGCAGCTTTTTGTAATGGAGGTGTAGTATTCCGAAAAATGTGGGATATCCCCCCAATCCTGCTCGCAAACAACTTTGACGTGATAGGCCTTCTCCGGTAGGTAACACAATGCATTCTCGAGACAGAATTCAGAGTAGGCCAAATAGGCCTCGTGGAAATTGGAATATTTCTCCGGTGAACAATATTGAAATTTTACACAATTTGTTTCCTGGTCCACGGTCGATGTGCAATCCACATTCGAGAGTATATACCATTTAAACTGGAAAGTTTCGTTTGGCATGTAGTGAGCCATTATAGTTTTCAAATGTTTCTCCCTCCTAGTCTGATCTGTATGCCTTCTACAGCGGTGTGGTGAGTAAGTCTAATTTCACTTACACTATACCCTAAACAATGACACCGTACTCGGTGGCTGATGACCAGAGCTCCCTCTACTGGACACATTCACAACTTCTGGACCTTCGGTGAGCTTAAAAAAACAACAACAACCATCATCAACCATCGGATGATTCATAGTCTGGGTGTGCAATGATGTATAGATTCAGGAGGTAAAACTATACATCGGTGTAAAGCTACCGAACGTCACTCCTGCGCTATGGTGTAGAAGGTGTATAAACGTGTGACATAAAACCTTGGATTTGTTGTAAAACCCTGGATGTAAAACCCCATCCTTTCTAAGGCATCTTGAAAGTTGTCCCAGTTATCCTAAAAGTGTTTGTGTAACATTGAGTCATAAACCACTCTCCTTTGGAATTCTACTAAGAAAAAATCTAGGACAAAAACAGTGTCTCAATAAGGCACACCCGTTCCAAAAAATCTAGGCTGGTAGACATTGTATCCATGGTAACCAGTTCTTTCTCTTTTTTTTGGAAAAGAAATGACATACTCAACATTCCATAACACTTGGGTAGCTAAACCAGTTTCATCCGCATTGCGGATTTCTTTTTTATTTCTTTTTTTGATGAGAGACCGCAAAAACAAGTTCCGGGCAGGTGGATGACGTCAGGCACTTCCTAGAACTTTTTTTTTTTCCTGGAACCCACCTGTAATTAGTATCATCCGTAATTATGACCACAAAACTACTTCCGGACAGGTGTTTGACCTCAAAGCGCCTCATTTACCCGGGTGTTCCAGGAAGTTCGGTCAATATTAATTGCTTAATTACCTAATTAATTAGT
Source organism: Platynereis dumerilii (assembly GCA_026936325.1). NCBI lineage: Eukaryota > Metazoa > Annelida > Polychaeta > Phyllodocida > Nereididae > Platynereis > Platynereis dumerilii. Next base: position 1,847,265 of record JAPTHN010000060.1, on the reverse strand, counting down.
ATCATCCATTATTAATTGCCATCAACAGCCACTTCCGGACAGGTAATTGCCTACAGCGCGCCCGGTTTGATAGGGTTGACCCGGTCAACAGGGGTCAATATGCCCCAAAGCACCAAATTACAGGTGAGTTCCAGGAATTTCCTGGAATGTGGCGGCCATGCCCCAGCGCTGTGGTGTTACTACTTACACTGTCAACATTTGCAGAAAAGGAAAACTTATCATCAATAAGTGTACCCAAGTATTTGTATACTTCAACATTTTCTACGATAGCATCATTAATGTACAGTGTGTTGTCTATTTCTGGTGATTTTCTGAAATCAACAATCATTTGTTTAGTTTTTGAGACATTTAACTCCAAATAGTTAAGTTCACACCATTGGGAAAATACTTCAATCTCACGTCTGTATAATACATCATCATTAACACAGCTACCAACAAGGGCTGTGTCATCTGCGTACTTTATAAGTTTGCAACCTTGAGAAATACATCTGCAGTCTGATGTGTATAAGGTGAACAATAACGGAGATAAAACACACCCCTGGGGGGCACCCGTATTAGTACATTTTGTAGAAGATTTACAGCCAAGGAATTTGACATATTGTACTCTGCTTGTGAGAAAGTCATTTATCCATAAGATCAATTTTGGATGCACTGACATGTTGTTAAGTTTCTGCATAAGTAATTAAACTTTTTGACCAAAAAAAATCTATTGGCACGAGGGGGATTTTAAACCCACCCCTCGAGATCAGCGACATGCCAGGCCAGTAAAAAAAATCCTCAGGTTGGGTCATGGGGAAAGACAAGTTCATTGCATTGTATATTTTTAACAGTACTTCTGAAAGACACATCGCACTACATATCTTATATTTTACTAAATAGTCATGAGTAGTATAATTGAGTAGTTGCATTCAGCTGTTTGTGAACATCACTGACATTATGCTCTATCTATCCCATTGAAATTAACAGCTCCTGTCAATTTGTCTGTGGGTGATTTATTCAGTGATTCACCATAGCATTGCAAGTGTAGAGTACCCAACAACTTTAATAAGTCTCGCAGAACAATGGATGGATGATTGGAGCTTTATGTCCTGTATTTATGCACTTGGCAGGCTAATTAGGACAGGAGGAGGACATGACAATGAGACGAAGGATGATTGAAACAGCTGTCCAACATAGGCCCAGGTGACCAGGCAAGAGCTGGATTCGAACCCTGGACCCAGCGATTGGCAGTCCAGCACACTACCACTAGATCAACCCTCCCCCCCCCCTCTAGCGTCCAAAGGGAAAACCTAAGAAGTCACATTTTGGGCCAAATTGAGTTAAGGTCAAAATAGGACTGCTGATACATGTTCCTATATATTCATTAAGTTTAGATTTTCAAGAAGTGGCCCATTATCCCAGAATGACACTGGCAAATCTCAGTAAATCTATCTTTTACTGCAAGGACTGAAATTTAAAAGTCGATTTTCTCAGAATGTCCTAAATGTGACTTACTAGGTTTTCCCTTTGGACGCTAGCCCTGTCATGCAGAATAACAAAGCATGGTAGGAACATGACTTCACAAGGAGAATCCAGATGCATTTCTTTAAGCAACTGTAATTCTTGGACTGTAACTTGGTTGAGAGTGAAATTGCCTCTATACACAGAATCTTTAGTGAATAATCAACAGTGCAAAACACAAGGCTCACCTGTTGCTGGAAACGCAGCCCAACTCAAGGTAACGTCCACATGCAATGCCCAGAGCACAGACAGGTCTGTAGTAGCTGCTGTCTGCTGTGAGTATTTTATCAATCCATTTTTCATCATCTAATATTGATGTGTATAGTCATGATCTACATATTCTGCAGCAAATCAATAGCATGATCGTAGCACTGTCTGAGTGCTATGCCAAATTGCCAATAGCTATCTGTTACATCATACACATAGACCAGTCAATTGTACTTGTGGTATATCCATGAGCTTTCACACCTGATCACAAACTGGCACTAACTACAACAATTCCATGAATGGCTGGTTATGGGGATTAATCGAATTGAGTGTCACAAATCACGCACAGAAAGCATTGACCACAAACAATAAAGCAAAGGTTTATTAATAATGACGCAGTGAACACCTGGATGTCTTTTTTCTGCATTATTGAGCTTGCACAATGCACATTGCTAATGGTGGGCTTGCAGTTTATATAAATAGATGAATTCTGGCTAATTTTTGGCGAAATAAAAAATAAATAGTTTTTGGGCAGTCTTGAAATGAATAATCCTCCAGGGGTGTCGCTTGAATTACAAATTAATATTCGGGGACTTCAAGCACTTGAAATAACTGAATACTGTGGCCGTTACCATAAATTACATCCCGTCGTAAAAATTGAATAGTCACCAAATAAATAGACCACCTCTCTAACGCCTATGTCAATGTATTAAATGAGAAAGAATGGGATTCCTCATTCCTCAATTCTGAACAGGTCAGGACAATTCAACGTGATGTGGGGTACTTTATTAAATTTTGACCTAGGCCTATGTATAGACACTGATAAGAAGGACTGCAAATGAACATCTCATTCAAATCCCAGCTGGAATTATTGTTGATGAAAATCTATCAGTACGAGGGGTTTTCCATAAGTTCTGTCCAACTGGCCATAACTTCAGCAATATTTTATGCAGGCACATGATTTTTGGGTCAGTAAATTCTGAGGTAATTTGCAATTGATACCTAAACAATCAGATCATAGAAATAAGAATAATTGCTGATATTGTTGCCATGGAAACCAGGAGTCTTGAAATGCGGCCCAGATCATAAAAACATGCAGGCATGCAGAAACACAAATATCTTGTCAAAACATTGAATTATATTGAGAAATTTTCAAATGAAAACACGTGGAAAAACACATCATCATTTCACTAGTTCTCTAAGTGATTAATTTGGTACATGATGTGATTCTCCATGCACTCAATCCATTTGAAAAGCAAGTCTTTAAGTTTTCCGATTTCGGACGGTTTAGGAGTTATGGGGTTTTCTGGTTCTTAGATTTACGGATGTGTCTTCCATTCCTCCAAAAGAGCCTCTATGAAGTTTAGATGGTTTTATTTCTCATTCTATCTTCCTTGTAAATATATTTAAGAATGTTCTGTCTTTCTCTGTCAGATTTTGAAAGCAAATCATATGAATTTCATTCATGTCTGTTATCTCATTCACTAATCATAAAGTTTCTCGTCTCACAGAAAACGAACAATACTGAATCATGAAGAGTTTAGGGACTAAAATTTGTTTAATAACATTGTTTCCATCGTTATTTAGTGCTTCGCAATAAGGCCATTGCTTTTTATGTGAAAAAAATTATTGATATGCCTCGATTCAGTGAGTGAAGCCAGTTACACTGGACAGGTGTTAAGCTAACATCAAGAAGCTACTGCAAAATTTGGGCCGCATTCCAAAACTTCAGGTTTCTATTTCAACACAATAACCATTTATTTTCATTTTTGAAATCTGATATTTTGCAAATCATTTGCATATTACCTCAACATCAACTGACCCAAATTTCATGTCTTTGTGTAATGTATATCAAAAGTTATGACAAGTTGGACAGAACTTATGGAAAACCCCTCGTAGGGCAATACCTTGTACTTGGTCAATAAATGATATATATTATCATCTGCAGCAGCATCTGATTGAGAAAGAAAAGGAAAATAGATTAGACCACTTTGCGGGGATTGCTGAAGTTTATGTCTGTATAATTATACATGTATGTACAATGGTACATAAAAGGATCATTTAAAAAGTTTTTAAAAAATCTATATGCCCATTTAATTATTTTTAGGTAAATTATGATTTTCCTTTGCCTGCCAACATATATCAGTTAAATTTCCAGTATGATAGATGACCAGGCAAAAAATGAATAAGTGACGTTCACAGAACAGTCTTTCACTATATATACATTTATACACTTCCCAGATGTACTTTCTACAACAGAAAAGTCCATATGTGGCCTCTTTATAGTAGCAAATGCCTTGGGTGCCACTTCCCATAGACACAATTGCCTGTCAGGGCAGCAATTGACAGAGAAATACCTTTTTATGCATGACACCAAAAAATAAAAGCTCTATTGCTGGAGGACCCATCTGCAGCATTCGCAAAGTCAGTGACTTGTGAAGAACTAGAATGCCAGAGTTCATTGTCATTGATGATACTATGCACAATTTTTGCTCATGTATATAATTTACATGTGCATAGATACAGCATAGTATAAGTCATGCCTTTGGGAAAAGTTCTCAACTCGATAAACTCAATGAATCAATTATACCAATTATTTGTATCAAATTTCATTTAGATACGATTTTGGCTCCTACACAATCCCAGAAATTCCCTGAACAATAAAATACCGGGTAGAATAATGAATCACTGTTTCTCCTTGAACTAAAGAAGAATAGCCTTTTCCCAATATATGCACTTTCCAGATGTACTTTCTACAACAACAAAGTCCATATGTGGCCTCATTGTAGCAGCAAATGCCTTGGGTGCCACTTCCCATAGACACAATTGCCTGTCAGGGCAGCAATTGACAGAGGAAATGCCTCTTTGTGCATGACACCAAAAAATAAAAGCTCTGTTGCTGGAGGACCCATCTGCAGCAGCTCAGGAAACCAGTGACTTGTGATTAACTAGAATGCCAGCATTCATTTCATTGATGATACTTGCACTATGCACATGTAAATAATTTGCATGTGAATAGTTACAGTGTAGTGTAAGTCATACCTTTGGGAAAAGTTCTCAACTCAATACATGCAATGATTATAATGTATCAATGATACCAATTATTGGTATTAAAACTCATGTAGGTACGATTTTGCCTCCTACACACATCCAAGAAATTTCCAGTAGGGGAAGCTTGGGAGAGTTGGGCCGCAGGGAGGGTTGGGCCACCCTGATTTTTGAGGAAACTAAAAATTTTTTGAGAAAGCTGCAGCCACCAAAATTTTATAAAAATAAAAATCTTTCAATGGATGTAACATTTCTGGCTAATTTGCTTGTCACGATCTTTAGAGAGAAGAAAATTCAAATTTGGATGAAAAAAGGAAAAACTGAGCCATTTTACGAGTTTTTAATTGTCTGTCAGACAACAAGGACTGAGAAAATTTTCTATGGCATGCTTGGTAGGTTTGATTATTCAGTTGTTATTAACATATTTTGGAAAATTATCAGACAACCGGTTTTGTCATAATTGGGATTTAGAGAAAAATGGTGGAATGGGGGAGAGTTGGGACAGTGCTAATACTCTCCCCACATGTGTTGCATTTACCCAGTTTTATTTTTATTAAGACAGAAGAACTTGTCTAGAGCAATTTTCAACAGAGATTGAATATTTTTAGGCCTTAATAATTATTCATAATCTAATAAAATTAGATATCAGGAAATCTAGATGGGGAGAGTTTGGCCATCAGGCCGAGGCTAAAGTCTGACAGCAAACTAGAGTTGCAAGAGGCCTCAATTCAGGATTAGCGACTTCTATGACCACCACACTTCAGGTTAAAAATATTATGGCCTCAAGTGCAGCTTAACCGAACCTGATGTATTGCAATGGCCCAAGTCTCCCTCCTGAATGGCCCAAGTCTCCCACTTGATGGGGAGAGTTGGGCCAATTTTTTTCCAATTTTCATGGGGCTGTAGCTCATATGTTCTTAGGCAAATATCAATGCAAACCTAAAGATATTTTTCTGAAATATTTCAAGATACAATACATGCATTTAGCATGTTTATATAATCATTATTGTTAGCAGGAGGTGCAAGAATGTAAAAAGTGGCCCAACTCTCCCAAGCTTCCCCTACAATAAAATACTGCGTAGAATAATGAATCACTCTTTCTCCTTGAACTAAAGAAGAATAGCCTTTTCCCAATATACGCACTTCCCAGATGTACTTTTTACTGAAGCAAATTCCATATGTGGCCTCATTGTAGCAGCAAATGCCTTGGGTGCCCCTTCCCATAGACACAATTGCCTGTCAGGGCAGCAATTGACAGAGGAAATGCCTCTTTGTGCATGGCACCAAAAAATAAAAGCTCTGTTGCTGGAGGACCCATCTGCAGCAGCTCAGGAAAGCAGTGACTTGTGACTAAATAGAATGACTGAGTTCATCTTTATTGGCACTTTTTTAAATATTTGACATGAGGACATCACAGAATAATAAAATCAGATATATAATTGGTAGTAGCATGAGTGCACAAGTAAATTTATAAAGTTCAAGTGGTAGGGTATGCCACAGTTTGCCACACCTGCTATCAGTATTTGTATTAACTAGAAAAATATGTTTTGGCTCAGTTTTCCTATTGCAATCCGTGCTTGCAAATGAAGCATCCTGATATATATATTACACATAATTATTTTCATCATAATTAGTAGCTACTTACATAATACAGGAGTTTACATGTACACCAAAATAGACAAAAAAACCTGAAGAAATTATAGGTCTTTAATACAAATAGACCTCTAGCGTTTTTTACTGCTTGAAAGATAGCAAGTAACAACGGATAGAAATGCGGTAATGATTTTTTTTTTCGCTACAGTTACAGTCTGGAGAACCTTCCCAGTAAGGTGATATCACCTTCACATTGACTGAAAAGATATAACATTATCAGAACCACTTGCATATACATGTATTTGGCTCCTTAGTACATACTTGTAAGGGTAGCAAACTACTGGGAATTGCAAGAAGATAGCCTCTGCATCTTAGATACTGCTGAAGTACCAAATGGGGCCCTTGCGTACCGTAGATCTAAACAACCAGTCCCTCTTCACAGAAGGATGAATTGAACAAGAGTGCCTGGTTTAGTAAATGCTGAAGAGTAGTCTACAGACCCAGCTATGTAGGCTATTTCACTTCACGGATCATCTTAGGTCTCTTATCCATGTCAAATTTTAAGTTGCAAATAATTTCTTACTATCGGTCAAGGTCGATTCATTATGTATACAGACATACGTTCGTGATAACACATGTCAGTACTTGATTACAGTTGAATAGTTTATAACAGCATCAAACTATAAAATCTGGAATAAGCATGCAGCCATAATAGGCCTATATGTTGTGTGAGCCAGGGAACCACATTGGGATCAATAGTTGAAAAGCTATTCCGATATGTAATAGACTTCTTGCAAGAGACAAGACTCCTGCACAGTGATTATTTGGGAAATTGCTTGCGGCAGATTGAGATATTGCATGGTGAACCTGGACTGTCTTGCGAATTTGGCAAAAAGGCCTTCTTCTGGATAGATGCTACAGTCATAGTGAGGGACTGTTAGGGACATACACAACCAGTATAACATGGGAAGTTGAAACGTAAATAGATGAAAGAAAAAAAAAGATATTTGGTCTGATGTTTGGGTATAAGTTAGGGTGGGCTGAAAAAAACTTTTTTTGGAATTTCAATATGCCAGTGGTATAGAAAGTTGGCTATGGCCAAAAAATGAAAATTTGTGCAAAAAATTTTTGTGGCATGCGACTTGTGCCGGGCCACTCCGGCTTTTATGAAAATGCATATTTTCAGCAATTTCGCATGCTTTCTTAGACCATTTTTTGGCCTGAGTCAGCTTCCATGGTTTCAGTAGGCTCAATGGCATACTTAAATCTTCTTTGAAGGCCATTTTGGATATGAAACACCATAAACAGGTTGTATATATTTAAGATATTTCCATATCTGGGTAAATGTTGGGAATCAGAATTAGGCTTTTTTTGCTAAAAATTGCCCAAAAAAATGGAAAATATGGGAATTGACTCAACAAAAAAGTGATTCCAAGGGAATTGTAATTACCCCGAGTCCTCCCCAATGCCCTAAAAAGCATTTTCTAGCATATCATTTGCATCAATTTGTGGTTTTAGTTTCCAGAATAGGGGCAGTTCCGTAAAGTCTGATTTACAGATTTGACCATTTAGCAGCTTGTGTAGCCTACCATTATATCTCAGTAACTTCATTGTTAAATAGTGATAAGGCCAGTTAATAGGGGTGTCAGACAAGCTATCAACCAAAGCTCCAAGTGCAATAGGAGCTGAGTTACAAGGCGAAATGTCATTGTGTCACACAAATGTCATTGTGTCATCGGTGACACGATGACGTTTTGTCTTGTAGCTCATCTCCTATTGCACTTGGAGCTTTCGTTGATGTCTTATATGATACCCCTACAAGCTGGCCTCATCCCTATTTAGCAAAGAAATAGCTGAGGTGCAATGGTAGGGCTACATAAGCTGCTAAAGTGTCAAATCTGTAAATCTGACTTCGTGGAATTGCCCCTATACCGAACCTGAAACCACAAATTGATGCAGGTAATACGCTGGAAGTGCTTTTTAAGGCATAAGGGAGGACCCGGGGTAGTTAAAATTCACTCTGAATCATTTTTAGTGGGATCATTTCAATTTTTTTGGGCAATTTTTAGCAAAAAAAGCCAAATTCTGATTCCCAACATTTTCCTAGAAATGGCTATATCTTAAATATAAGCAACCTGTTTATGGTGTTTCATATCCAAAATGGCCTTCAAAGAAGATTTAAGTATGCCATTGAGCCTACTGAAACCATGGAAGCTGACTCAGGCCAAAAAATGGTCTAAAAAAGCGAAATTGCTGAAATTATGCATTTTCATAAAAGCCGGAGTGGCCGGCACAAGTCGCATGCCACAAAATTTTTTTTTGCACAAATTTTCATTTTTTGGCCATAGCCAACTTTCTATACCACTGGCATATTGAAATTCAAAAAAAAGTTTTTTTTCAGCCCACCTTGGTATAAGTAGAAATCTAGCAGATGGTTTCAAGGAATCAAAAGGACCCAACATCTCTTTGCGTTATCTCATAAGTCATCTTTGCAATCGTAAGGCACAATTGGAAGTAATTTAAGAAAATCTCTCGAGAGTTATCGTAAAATGAGCCAAGAAGGCAAACTGGATATATTTTGCCACACTGTCTCGCTTTTTATTTATTGGGAGGGGATAGTGGGATTTATGCTGCCAGTATCCCATCCAGTAGGTAAAGGTGAAAATATATACAAGGTCACAATTTTCGGAAAAACAGTAAAGGACTAAAACATGGTTTGTGTGCAATTATGATATGTTCTGTCTGCCTTTTGTTCAATTTCGGTTTCCATTTAGGCAGATTGTTTCCAAGGACAATCTCGCAAGATAAAAACAACAGACAAAAGAAATAATCAAGGGAACAATGGCACAATCAATCCATGTTATACTGCTGGATGATATATCTTCTTTGTGCATATTGCGCATGATATTGTTTCGTAGCACACAATATTGTACCAGCATATTTATATGTGATATAATAAATTTTTCCTATTTGGCCTATTAAATGACATCATTATTGATTAACAGAGAAGGCAAGCCTCCAAAGAATTTATACATAATATATCAAGTAAATAAGCAGGTTAACATTGAAAGCAAATTACTACCGCACAATATAGAATAAGTGTTTGAGTGTGGGATGCATGATTTTGAACCCATGTACCTTCCCTTAGAATGCGCTGCTCTGCATGATTGTGTGTGCCTTGTTGAGCTATTACAGAAAGATCTAGGCCTCCCAGTTGATTACTCAGGCACTAATATGAGGCAAAATACTTGGCGAGATGATTTTGAAGGAATAAAAGGCAGCAGAAGGTTTAGAACTGGACATGTGGAGCATTGGTGGAACACGACCGGGTTGTCGAGGGGGCGGCCAGCATTTTTTGGTATTCACGAGCCAACTTCGGAGCACATTTTCTTTCAAAAAGCCTCTTTTATCTCAGTTTTCTGGTTATCCGGGCCTTCTATACCCCCCCCCCGCCCCCTGGAGCCGCCACTGCATAGGTAAATTGAGAGGTCTGCAGGTGACCTTTAATAGTTTAGAACTTGGAATGAATATCTCACCATTAAAGCAATTAATAATTAAACATCCAATGAAATCAGTTGTGCCAAGAAAGCTGCTCAATAAACTTTAACTGTCCTCTGAAGCCAACATCATGATTCTGAATACCAATTTGGTGCTATGATTGTGACCCAAATGGCTTCATTGTCAGACAGTTACAAACTGATCAATCATAATACTGTGTGAAATATCAATGTCAGATATTCCTCGATTATGTCCACTGAGTGACCTGTCACACTGGACAATGCCTTTAACCGATGGACTGAGGTTGGAATCAATGAAATATTATATCCAAATAAAAAAATGTTAACTAGAGTTTCGATCGGGACCGATGCGAAGGGAGAGCTCTCGCATGTCGAGTGGGCGTGGTGTAGTTAGGTTGATGTCACCTTTTCGTCACTGGGAATGAGTATTAAAAGAAATAGTGTGTATCTTTCATTAGATATATTTCAATGTAGCGAACTGTGACTCTGTTGCATATATGCAGCATCAGTAACAAAGCACCCGGGACTAGTTTTTGCACTGTATTTGGCATTTTTCCGAAAGTATATATATAGAATGGTCTGCATTTGGTCAGCATTTGGTCAGCATTTGGTCAGCATTTGGCCTGCATGATGAGAATTTTGGTCTGCATTCTCCTAATCTCCTAGAAAAATTCTTGGTTATTTATGCTCATTACCTTTTTTTTAAACTACCACTTAAAAGACTGGATTTTATTATTTTAAGACAGGGTCTTGTAATCAACTGTGGATTACAGAGAGTGGAAATCATTGATGATGGCTTAAATGCAATTAATAGAAACAACCTCGATTGGATGAAATTCTAGATTATACAGCCTGCAAAACAAAAATTGTATAGCCTTCTTGAAATAAACTTTGTTGATAGGGGTATACATGGGTCTCAAAAACAGATGGGGTGTCAAATGTTGGAATTTAAAGGAAAAATGAATGTCTCATGTCCCATTTTATCGAAGCATAAATGATAAAGAAATGTATCAAATGTTTGTCACTTTTTATTAGTCAATCTGTCAGTGTCTCTCGATTTTTAAGAGGGCCAGTGTCCCTGTGTCACTTTTTAAGAAGGGCAGTGTCCCCATGTCGATTGTTAATTGCCATTGATTATTGAACTTCCTCAACAGCAATAGGTCAGGTGTCATCTTCAAGTGAACTAATCCACTCAATTACAATTAGACAGTTATGTTTTTCCACTTTTCTGAGTTGAATAAAACAGGTTTCCATATTTTTTATTTTGATTTCTTGTAGGCCTATATAGGCCTATAATAAAAAATTCTAATAAATTGTTGTTTTTTTGCAATCTATCATTTTGAAGAAAAATAAAGTCCTGATATTCAGTCATAACTGTCCCCTGTCCCCGGGTGTTACGTCCCCATGTCCCCGGGGGTTAAGTCCCCATGTCCCCGGGGTTACGTCCCCATGTCCCCGGGGGTTACGTCCCCAAGTCCCCGGGGGTTACGTCCCCATGTCCCCGGGGGTTACGTCCCCATGTCCCCGGGGTTACGTCCCCATGACCCCAGGGGTTACGTCCCCATGACCCCGGGGGTTACGTCCCCATGTCCCGGGGGTTACGTCCCCATGTCCCCGGGGTTACGTCCCCATGACCCCGGGGGTTACGTCCCCATGACCCCGGGGGTTACGTCCCCATGTCCCCGGGGGTTACGTCCCCATGTCCCCGGGGGTTACGTCCCCATGTCCCCGGGGGTTACGTCCCCATGTCCCTGGGGGTTACGTCCCCATGTCCCCGGGGTTACGTCCCCATGTCCCCGGGGGTTACGTCACCATGTCCCGGGGGTTACGTCCCCATGTCCCCGGGGGTTACGTCCCCATGTCCCGGGGGTTACGTCCCCATGTCCCCGGGGGTTACGTCCCCATGTCCCCGGGGGTTACGTCCCCATGTTCCGAGGGTTACGTCCTATGTCCCCGGGGTTACGTCCCATGTCCCCGGGGGTTAAGTCCCCATGTCCCCGGGGGTTACGTCCCCATGTCCTCGAGGGTTACGTCCCCATGTCCCTGGGGGTTACGTCCCCATGTCCCCAGGGGTTACGTCCCCGGGGGTTACGTCCCCATGTCCCCGGGGGTTACGTCCCCATTTCCCTGGGGGTTACGTCCCCATGTCCCCGAGGGTTACGTCCCCATGTCCCCAGGGGTTACGTCCCATGTCCCCGGGGGTTACGTCCCCATGTCCCCGGGGGTTACGTCCCCATGTCCCCGGGGGTTACGGCCCCATGTCCCCGAGGGTTACGGCCCCATGTCCCCAGGGGTTACGTCCCATGTACCCGGGGTTACGTCCCCATGTCCCCGGGGGTTACGTCCCCATGTACCCGGGGGTTACGGCCCCATGTCCTCGAGGGTTACGTCCCCATGTCCCTTGGGGTTACGTCCCCATGTCCCTTGGGGTTACGTCCCCATGTCCCCAGGGGTGACGTCCCCGGGGGTTACGTCCCCATGTCCCCGGGGGTTACGTCCCCATTTCCCTGGGGGTTACGTCCCCATGTCCCCAGGGGTTACGTCCCCATGTCCCCGGGGGTTACGTCCCCATGTCCCCAGGGGTTACGGCCCCATGTCCCCAGGGGTTACGTCCCATGTCCCCGGGGTTACGTCCCCATGTCCCCGGGGGTTACGTCCCCATGTCCCCGGGGGTTACGTCCCCATGTCCCTGGGGGTTACGTCCCCATGTCCCCAGGGGTTACGTCCCCATGTCCCCGGGGGTTACGTCCCCATGTCCCCGGAGGTTACGTCCCCATGTCCCCGGGGTTACGTCCCCATGTCCCCGGGGGTTACGTCTCCATGTCCCCGGGGGTTACATCCCCATGTCCCCGGGGGCTACGTCCCCATGTCCCCGGGGATTATGTCTCCATGTCCCCGGGGGTTACGTCCCCATGTCCCCGGGGATTACGTCCCCATGTCCCCGGGGTTACGTCCCCATGTCCCCGGGGGTTACGTCCCCATGTCCCCGGGGGTTACGTCCCCATGTCCCCGGGGTTACGTCCCCATGTCCCCGGGGGTTACGTCCCCATGTCCCCGGGGGTGTGTCCCCGGGGGTGTGTCCCCGGGGGTGTGTCCCCGGGGGTGTGTCCCCGGGGGTATGTCCCCGGGGGTATGTCCCGGGGGTATGTCCCCGGGGGTATGTCCCCGGGGGTATGTCCCCGGGGTATGTCCCCGGGGGTTTGTCCCCGGGGGTATGTCCCCGGGGGTATGTCCCCGGGGTATGTCCCCGGGGGTAAATGGTCGCCCCTCCTTAGTTTATATTAAATGGTCGCCCCCTTATCCTATCTATCTATGTATCTATCTATGAATCTATGTATCTATGTATCTATGTATCTATCTATCTTGTTATCTTAGCACCTTAGTAGATATTAAATGGTTGTCCCCTTATTCTTAGGAGATATTAAATGGTCGCCCCATTAAATGGTCGCCCCCTTATCTATCTATCTGGCAAAACAACATACACATAGAACTCGCATGTGTTCCGCTTGCGACACAAATTCTAGTTTTGTTTTCAATGTGCAGTCCCCCCCCCCCTGTCCTAAGCCCACTCTGCCCATTATTTGCAATGTCGGAGAAACTTTTCTTGGACAAGAGGAGTGACCATTGGTCAGGATGTCATTGCACATGCCACATTAACAACAACCACTTACAAATGCAACCATTGGTTAGGCAAGATCCTTGTGCCTAAATTGACAGCAGTTCAATAATCCAAATAGGCATGTAGTGCGTGTTTACTTGACTAGAAAACAACCTGTCAATTTCGGCTGCAATCATTAGGGGAAAGCTATCGCTCTCCCAATAAGCCCAGAATTTGTCACAATTGTCATATTCATCACAAGACATTATAGCAGTTTCAATAATAATACAATTACATTCACCTTGTTATGTCGCACATTGACTAATCTCATTTAGGTGAAATGCTACATAGCCATCTTTAAAATATAAATGCCTATTGAAACTACTGTAATGATAGGAGTGTGATTTGTGGAACAAACAAAGTCAAAGAATACTGTCACATTCTGACAAATGAGCACCTGTGGGATGGATCACTGCTTTCGCCATTCCTCTTTTACACCTTTTTATATCCACATCCTGTCTGGAATGGCAGCTTATTCCCTCACTGCTCAGCCATAGCTTGACCCCCCAACCTTCCGCCACTTGGGAACGTGACTGCCATATGATTGCAGCTTGACATGATCATCATAATTGTCACTTTACGTGCCCAGAATAGAATCCAGACCTAACCTTATGGCGGTCCTGCTTTAAAATCAGACTGATTTGATATTTGTTAGCTTGTATTGATACCAGTATTTTAGCATCATTTCTAAAGCTTAAAGAAAACAGAAATCTAACTGAAAAGGGAGTGAATATTTAATTTCCTGGAGGGGGGCACAGGAAATTATTATTTCACAGTGACGGCGGAAGTATTTTTGTTTATTTCAAGAGCGAAGTCCCTAAACATTAATTTTTAAATCAAGCAAAGCCTTATAAAGGAATACGCAAGGCAGAAATTATTTATTTCAAGACTGCCCAAAGAGAATTTATTTATTTCATCAAAACTGACAAAAAATTATTTATTTAAAGAAAGCTCCGAGCACCTCCCTAGACATTAAATGGTTTCCCCCTTAGATATGATGCTTTATGCTTCGTACTTCCATCTGCTTAGGGATAATCGCATTCTGCTCACTGGTGCTCACATATATACAGAACATCGTTCAACCAGATATGTCGATAACCTCTGGACATGACCGGTGCAGGGTGGACACCTACACCAAGCCACTGCATAGGCCTACTGTGCTGTAGCAAAACCTGTGCCTGTCTTCATATTAATCATTGCTTTGTACTTATTTAGATGATATCACTTCAGTCAGGAGTCCACAATAATGTCAGCAGGGCAGGCAGCTGTAAGGGATATACAGATTTTCAATAAAATAATTGCAAGATTGGTGTGGTTTGCAATGTCTATTATAAGGCAAGAAGATGCATTCCTACACTGACAGCAGAATAGAAGCTTATTTCTCAAATTATGTTGTGCTCACCATTGGGCTGCAGTATGCCTTGGGGAGTAGCCAGAAGATAGACTTTTCCCTTTCAATACATCTGAGGTATAATATAATCCTCTGGAGACACATGATATAAGTTGCTTGGAGTCTCTGCGGGCTGAGAGAAAGTTAGGCATCTGTATTTCCTTATAAATAAGTAAGGTCATGACTGAACATCTATGTTTTTATGTCAGCAGACAGCAAGTCCAGAGTTAATTTCAAAGTATTGACAGCTGCTAATTTAAATTCTTGGAGATTATAAGTTCTAAAGCAGTATATATATAGGTTATGAAGCTTTAGGAAACGGGTGTATTTCAAGCCCAAGAATCCCATGTTAAATATCGTTTCATCTCATAATACCTGTTACCTCAACTTACTTGCCTACCAAAGTTCCTGTCATATAAAGCAATATCAGCGCAAAATACCGGACCTTTAGCCTCATCACTCACCCAGTATATGTAACCCATAGATAAACCTAATCACACTTCCAAAAAAGACTGCTACATGGCTGCAGAAGAGAATGATTCTACAGAAGAGCTAATGTTCATTAGCATTTGGGATTCATCGCAAACTTTTGTGCCAATAAAGCAAATTGAGCAAGGTAGCTATAAGTATTAATGAGAACGTGTTGCTTCGGATACCACCTGAATACTAAAGAGAGTACAATATAGTTTGTCAGACCAATAAAATGCTTTGGCAAGACTTCCTAATAAAGATACCATACATATCCTCTCACAGAAATTGTCATGATCATTAGTGGAATTGCTTCAGGCAGATTGAGATGTTCACTCTAAAAAATTTCAGACAAAATTGGTTTTTTAGATTCAATGCAAAACCAACATGGATTTTTAAAAAAATCCATGTTGGTTTTTTGCATTGAAATTTGGTTTTTCAAAAAACCATTTTGAATCTAAAAAACCAATTTTTATCTTGAATTTTGTCCCGACATTTTTTAGAGTGTTGCATGAAGAACACACACATGAGATGAGGATTAACCACTCTAAACTTAGAGCTCAACAGGTTCACAAAAGTGTATGTGCTGCCCTCTGGAATCAAGAACAGAATCTACAATCGATCTGACACTGTCAGTGAGCTCTAACAGATTTCAGATTCAGCAACTGTTGGTTTTCTGTAGTGTTGTGGAGTAATGAATTTGTATGTTGAATTGGGCCTAAAGTTGACTATTGAATAATTTTTAATCAGCCAGTTCATGCTTTGAAACATACTTTTGCTGCAAAGTGGTAACCATTGTGGAACTTCTTTTTTCACGGAACCATGCTTTTTCTACCAGCAAGATGTGAGTAGTCCCTGTTTGGCAGCCAGCCAGACAGCCACGCACGAGCACCCTCACTTCTCAGTATAAGCTTGTTAAGCTTGCCCTGACCAGTGACCACAACATACATGATTTGTGAAGTTGTAACAAAAAGATTAACTCTTCTTTGGTGTTACAGACATAATTAACTGTTTCAGATCTCTCAAAGCAATTGAATGAATGCTTTAGTGTTTCATTGTCGTCCGTTTGTTGTTTCAATTAGTTTCGTTGGAGAACGCCCTAAACTATCATTTAAATCATGCTGGCAATAGCTGTTAAAGGATTTGAAAACTTCATAATTTTATGGTGCTCATTGGCAGTGCATGTGCACTCATTGACAGTTTAAAATTGTTGATTGCGCTTTGTTTATATGTTGCTGGCAGCTCAGCTGTGCGTATGAGCACAAGTGATGAGGTCCCTCTACCTAGACATGACCTAACCTACTCGAATATTAATAAATGTGTCAGCTGGAGGTCATCCGATTTCTGGCAGACTCTCCAGCTGTGCTGTTCGTTCAGAGTCTGTGAGCAGACTGAGGATTAACTGAGGAGTCTTGATCAAGTTAGGCACCTACAATGTCAGACAGATAATATTTATTATCACAAATCATTAAGCCTATTGCATATAAGGAGATTGTCTCAACTCCGTAATGAATTCTGATGGTTACGTTCGCCTTCGCTTTTATTTACGCATTTATCAGAAACTTTGGTCCATACGCATAACCCTTGAGTGCAGCAAAGAATGGTAGCAGCTATTTGTCTCAGACACACCTAAAATATCCGCCTTAATGTCTTAATACATTCATGGGGATTTTTAGCATTGACCCAATAGCAAACTATCACAAGTTTCACCCACTTTTGAGCAGTACTTTATAAATATCTCATTATGAGCTTCAATTGAAGCAACTGTTGTCACAGAGTAGGAAGGATACAACATAAACTTACATCAAAAATTTGTGTCTCTAACACTTTAGTCAGAGCCCAGCACTTCCATGTCAGTTAATTTTGTGTTATAGTCATTATGTAGCTCTCGGCGCACGCTATGAGGGTCAAGACATGAAATGGCATGTGAAACTTTTCATATCATGTTAAATCGTATACCAAGAATACCATCATACATCGCACACAAGAATGTGCTTCTAAAGACTTTCCTGATGGCAATTGGAATATTTTGAGCACAACAACGCATTTGCATTCAGTTCCTAACTTCATTTTGCATTCATGAATAATGACCAAATTGCTTGTCGTGTTCGTCTTCAAAGGGATATCACCAAAACAATACATCAAAACACACTCTATCTGTTGCATGAAAATCAATTTTGAGCAAGGTTTCCTAATCCTGACATCAAAATGCTTGATAATGAATATCCGCTATATGTGGTTCATGCATGTATAGTATACTGATAACTATGATAATTCCAATATGTAGTGTGCTGTGAGTTTATATCAATCTACTATTATTGCATCTCTACTATGATGAAAGTACAAAGCATGAACCTCAATCTAACAGTATTTAAAATGTTGTATTTGGATTTTCTTGAGATGTTACAAATGATACCCCAATACTGGTGTCACCACAAGCTAACAAACATCTAATCAGTGTGACTTTAAAGCACACCTGGATTATATTTTAGGCAAATATGGTGACAATTATGATTATCATGTCAAACTGCTATCATTTGGTACTTATTGCAGTCACGTTCTAAGTGGTGGAAGGTTCAGGGGTCAAGCTGTGGCTGAGCAGTGAGGGAATTTATAGCTGCCATTCCAGACAGGATGTGGATATAAAAAGGCGTAAAAGAAAAATGGCAGGAGCAATGATCCATCTGATAAGTGCTCATTTACCTTCAGAAGGTGACAGAGTTCTTCGATTTTAGTTGTTAGATAAATCATATACGTATCCTGTCATTACAGTAGTTTCCATAGGCATTGATTTTCAAAATTTGCTCTGTAGCACTTTACCTAAATCAGGTTGGTCAAAATGCTGCACAGTAAGGTAAAAAGTATAAATGGCTATTGAAACCTCTGTAACATCTCATAATGAATGTGACAATTGTGACATTGTCTGTTTTAAAAACTGTTTAAATGTACCCTGTACTCCAGTATTAAGTAAGATCCTACAAAAGGAGATATGTAGATTTTTGAACTCATCTCATCTTATCAGCTTCTGTTGTGAGCAAGAAGAATCCAGGCCACAATAAACTCAACCATTTGAACACATTTTTTCTGATATAGTTTTTGTCATTCACCCCCTTTTATATCCACTTCTTCTCTGCTATGGAGGTTTATGCTACACTGCTCAGCCACAGCTTGAACCCTGACCTCCCACCACTTCGGATCGTGACTGCCATATTAGTGCAGCTTGACATGATCAGCTTAATTGTCACCAGACGTGCCTCGGATAGTAACCACATTTGTTTGCACACTGATGGTGGTCCAACTTAATCAAGCTGATTGGATGTTTGTTTGTAGCTGTAAATGGAACAAACAACATCCATGGGTAACTCTGTCCTGGTAGTATCTCAGAAAAAAGTACAAGCCTAATTACTACCTCATTCAGTGATGTGGCAAGTCTTCAACTTTGAACAGTGAACCCTGTTGGACATTGTGTTTACATTTTTCATACTTACTAGGATGGCAAGAATATGGAAAAATATTACAGCATGATCATGATGGTTAATTGTAGGTCTGAAGGCTGCGGTTTGGCCATTTTTGCCAATTGTAATGCATATGTAGCATACCAAGTACTTCTGCAGTTTAGTATCAGGTAGATAGATATTTGAACACAGGATTATTGATTTCAAAGTCTTGAAACAGGTGGCATACAATTGATGTTGCTGGATATATACGTGGTCCATGCATGTATACTTACTACTACTATAATTCCAATATGTAATGTGCTGTGACTTTTCTACCAATCTACTTTTCATCTTACATTGATGTATAATATTATACTAAGGATCTGGGCTGGGGCCGCTGGGCCTTAAGCATTCTAAGCCATATCAAAAGCTTTAGCAAAGCACTGCTTCACTGAATGATATGCCAATACGTATTTTGTATCAATAGATAATTTTCACATTGGTATTGCAGTTATCTTTCAGATTTGTGGAATTAGTATGCTCATTCTTCAAGTACTAACCAATTCAATACATTCTCCCTCAGATGTCTTCAAAAATGTCAGCAGGGTAGGAATATGTGAGGGATATTTAGATTACCAAAAAAAGAAATGCAAGTATGGGTGGTTTGCAAGGTCCACTGTAAAGGCAAGAAGTTTATTTCTCAATATATATAGCGTTCGCCTTTGGGTTGCAGTATGCCATAGGGAGTAGCGAGAAGATAGACTTTTCGCTTTCAATACATCTGAGGAGTAAAACAATCCTCTGGAGACACATGATATAAGTTGCTTGGCATCTCTGTGGACTGCGAGAAAGCTAGGCTTCTGAATTGCCTTATTGTCCTATAAATAAGTAAGAAAGGCCTTGGCCGATCAATTTTTGCATCTTCAGAGTTCAGACTCAAGTATTGACAATAACCAATTTCAGTACTGGAGATTAGCTCAGTTCGAAAGCACAAGGTTATGAAGCTCTGGGAAATGTGTTTAATTCTAGACCCAGACATCCATCTCATTACATCTTGGTACCTGCCTATCCAATTTATTGTCTTATAATAAAGCCATATCAATGAAAAAGTAAGAGACATAAGACCAGACATAATTGATCTTTAGCTTCTCGGATTTTCTCGAGGCACTTTTTATAGGGTCGGCTGGTAGATCGAAAAAAAAAGGTAAAATCTCAATTTTTCTGGTTATGCTCAATTTTTTTCCGTAGGCAGAAAATCTGTTGGGTCGATCGATCCGAGAAGCTAAGAATAAAAAAAGTCTGGCCTAAAGATCCATCTTCAACCCAATTTTCATAGTGCTGCAAGTGGCAAAACTGTACACATTTTAAAGTTGAACTTCATATTTAAGTAAATTAAAACTTGCTGTTGGTATGGTGCATTCTCCTGCACATCAAATAAGAAACTGCCTCATCCATGCATTTACATAATAACTAAGACGAACTTCAGGAAGAGTTTACCTTGCATAAAAACTATAATTATCAATCAAGGAAACTGAACAATGTACTTCATAGACAAAATGTTTTGCTACTGATCATGCTGAAATACTAATGAGAGTAGCTTGTCAGACCTATTGAATACTTTGGCAAGGCTCTCTAATGAAGATACCACACAGCCCCTCTCTCAGAAATTGTAACCATCATTTGTGTAATTGCTTCAGTTAGATTGAGATATACTTTATACACAGTAGTATGAAGAAGACAAACATGAGAATAAACGAAAGTGTCTTACATTTATATAAGTTTGGCGACTAACAATTTTGGATGGGTATGTTGAATCCCTAGCAAATGGTTCTGAGTATGTCGGGAGATTATTTCGACTCTATTATGCATTTCGTAAAAATGATGACAATATAGACCATTAAATAGTTTCAAAAGTCACCAAATACCCAGTTTAACCTGGTTCTTGGGATAAACTGGGTCTTGGGTGTCCACCAGTGTCCTCCACTCATGTTTTAACCCTTTGATATATCACCCCTAAGGCTCAGATCATTTTAGATTGCATTAAAGATATATTACCCATCACATGCAAGAATGTGCTTCCGAAGACTTTCCTGATGGCAAATTGCATATTTTGAGGACAACAACACATTTGCACTCAGTTCCTAACGTCCTTTGTGTTCATGAATAATTATAAAATTGCTTGTTGTATACTTCAAAGCGATATTGACAAAACAATACATTACATCAAAAGACACTCTATGTGTTGCTTGAAGATCAATTGCCATTTCCAGACAATCAATATTTGTAAATCGGTATACAACTCCTTCATATGTTCCATTCATGTATACAAATAACTATGGTAAGGCTAACTCCAGTACTAAAATAGTGCTATGAGGTGTCTATCTATCTGCATTTCATCTTATATTGATTGGTATTTATATTCAAGAGCAGCACTGAGTATCACATTCATTATCAATGGCTTCAATACTGAGATAAAAACCATTAAAAACATTATGTTTGCACCATGAAAGATCTAAAATCCAATGATTTCAATGTATTAGCACAGGTTTAAAGTAAGTAGACCTTTGACTTCTGTATAACCACATTATTGCTCAATTTAATAGGGTATCTATTTGACATTCAGTCACCAGACTCTAGAATGAAATAGTTATTATGTACTATGAAGTCCTAAAATTTAGCTATATCCGTAACAGGCTCGATGCATCAGTGATTATGGTTGTCATTATTAGGCTTGTACTTTTTGCTGAGACACTCCCAGGACAGTATTACTGATGTTTTTGCTTCATTTACAGCTACAAACAAACAGCCAATCAGCTTGTTAAATTGGACCACCATCAGAGTGCAAACAAATGTAGATACTATCCCAGGCACGTCTGGTGACAATTAAGCTGATCATGTCAAGCTGCACTAATATGGCAGTCACGGTCCAAAGTGGTGGAAGGTGAGGGTTCAAGCTATGGCTTAGCAGAAAGACATAAACCAGCATAACAGAGAATAAGTGGCTATAAAAGGGGATGTTTTGGGTTTGATGTAAAAATAATCAGAAGCAAAATGACTCAAAGTTTGTAAGACAAGCAAAAATCTGCTCCAAGGCCATCTGATCTGTACTGGCGGGGGGGGCTTAAGTTTGACTAAATCATGAATTCTGTCATTTTAATGCTGATATTTAGGATTTGTGTATCAATACGAATACACAACTTACATACGTATTAGTCAGAATTAGCATAATGATTGTCATATTGAATGGTTTGGGGGTTAGAATAAACATGAACATAACCATGTTTTAAAAATGGTTTTGAAATTCATTGAATTAGTGCTGAATATTGCTGTATGTATTAATATTATGTCACGATACTGTAGGATATGAAATGCAACTTGTGTATCCTAGTAGCCTAGTGTTCATTTTAACACTTTGAATCTGCACAAAGTAACATGAATACAGTCTCAAGTTGGTACGAGGGTTTGACCTTACCATTGCATCAGAAATGCCAACTATCGACTTGTATTGACAGATTTTGCAGAAATGAAACAAAAAAAGTGAACTGAAATCAGTGCATTCTCCCACCATGTGCCATTGACACTGATGTGACATTGATGTGACTCAATCAATACAAAATCAGTTTGACGTCTAATTTCTGATTTTAAGAGCTGTGTTAGTTGCCAAATTGAAGTCTTAGCACAAATTAAATGCGATAGATCTTTATTTCAAACAAACTGATGAAGTTCTATATTATGATATTCATGAAAGCAAATTTTTTATTCAAAACTTTGTCAGTTAAAAGCAGCACCATACATATGTAACAGAGCACCTGCAGCAAATACGAAATTTTAGTAGTTGTTTTTGGAACCCTTTTGGAAATTCTCTCCACGGATTTGCAATCATCTCATTGCCCACACCCATATCCCATTATTCTCATATTCTTCACAAATCCATCTCGTTATTTGTTGCACCAATCCCACCCTCCCCACTTTGGAGCATTAGCACCAAATAACTGGAGCTTAGCACGATCACCTGAATTGTTTGCCAACATGTCAGGAATTCTTAACATTGGCCAGCAGCAATACAGATATTTATTATTTCAATCTGAATGCTGGTCGGATCATCTTTTTTAACAATCAATTATGAGCAAGAACAAAAGTCTGATAACTTGAATCAAGTTAATATATGTCTGATTAACTGGAATAATGGACATCTTGTTTGCAAATACCTTGTGATATCATCAGTTAATTTGACAAATGTGCCCCCCCTCCAAAAAAAATTGCGTGCGCTGTACGCCAATGGCTCAAATTAAAAAACAGAATAAGAGACTTTGTCTTTGATACAGGCATCACAACCGGTTCTATTGAGTGTCACTCTACTTGGTGCTGACCTTTAAAATAGCATGGCGAGAGACCTAGGTAACACACGATTTTAATCTCTCTGCAATAAGCATGACGTTGCAGTCAATTTAAAATCATTCCCATCATCAATAATGTTGACTAGCTACGCATGATGCTACCTTCCTTTTTAGAGGAAGCCCTTATTGCCATATCCAACAATCAAGATGTAAATACATCATGTACATGCAATACTGAGGCTGTACAATAAAAGCAAAACTACACTCTAAAAATTGTCGGGACAAAATTAGTTTTTTAGATTCAAAATGTTTTTTTTGAAAAACCAAATTTCAATGTAAAACCAACATGGATTTTAAAAAAAAATCCATGTTGGTTATTTGCATTGAAATTTGGTTTTTTAAAAAACCATTTTGATTCTAAAAAGCCTATTTTGTCTGAATATTAGAGTGTAGATGATGTCTGTTGTAAGTCTTCTATCAATCTACTTTCCATCATCAAATCTGCATGTACGTTTATAGTGAGAACCTGGTAAGCCTTATGCACCCTATAGCAGTCTGAACTCCCTGTCAAGAGATATCTATAGGAGTGGGCCATTTTAATTTGTGGCATTGTTGATATGTTGCATCTCTGTAATTTGCAACAATGTGGCACTTTTGTGCTTTTCTTGAAAAGGTGTCCATTTGTATTGACGAATCCGAAAGAAAGACCATTGGCACAAATTGACGTAAGTTGTTTTGTTACTTTCCTAAGGTACAAGTATGATTTCTAAAAAAAGTATCTCTGCATTCTATCATGACGATTGATTTCAAGTAAAATATCGGCGAATCGTTACCTGAATTTGAGACAAAATTGTTTCAAATGCATTTCTTGTCTGTTTTAGGAATAGAGATATTCGACCTTTAGAAAATGATGTGCCACCTTTGTATTTTGTACACAATAACTTTTGCAAATGTTTCTATGTTAAAATTTCGTCAATGATTTAAATTGAAATCTATGATATTTGAATAATTACATACCTTAGATTAACTGCTGTGCAATGTGTCAATCAAGTCCTTGGTAAATCCAATCATTTGTGTACATCTGAAATAAAAATAATTTCGTTTTTTTTTTCATTGAAGGAATAGTGAATCATGTTGGAAAGAGGCTGAAGAGTAAAATTGCACACCGTGAAGGAAATTGTAAGAAGATTTTTACTAATGAACTTGAGTTCAATTCTTTGTATAGTTGGAGAGTTGGCTGATCCGAGAAACTATGTGTACTGATGACATAATTATAGCGGGCAGATTTGTCATGAATAGGGGAGTAATAGTGCATTTATACATAGAAGCATGAAACTTGGCACACAGTTTAACATCATCTTAAAGAATATTTTTAGATAGGGAGCCACTTCAGATTTGACCTGGTTGACCCGTGGCAGCCATTTTCCAAAATGGCGGCTAATTATCTCGATTTCCCTACTTTCTGTGAAGTGCCTATAGTTTGACCGTATGAAAGCAGTGCTCATTATTCCTTCTATAGATCTAAAAAACATTTTCAATTGATTTTCAGATTGAACCAGGGAAATTTAGGGTTGCCAGGGTCCATTTTGTCAGAACTGTAGAAGAAAATGCACCATTTTCGCGGTTTCCCATACTTTAGTGGAATCTCGATTAATATTTAAACAGACTACATATGTGAATTCCTTGTAACGAGAGCTTTCGAATAAATGGTAGCATCCTTGGTTTTCATGAATTATTTGTCAAAATGAACCTGAACACCGAAATCTTCAAAAAAAACATTTTATTTTCATTTTTTTCCATTTTCATACCAAATTTACGTAGCCCATTAATGCGGCTATTCATTTGAAAGCTCTTCTGGAGAGGAATTCAAATATGTAATTTTGAGATTTATATAGAATTGACGTAGTTATGCAGTACCGCGAAATCCAGTATTTGAATCAATATTTCTGCCTAAATACAGTTCAGCAAGCCTGAAAATAGTCCAGGCCACCAAAAAATGTTATGTTAATGTTCTTTTTACCTAAAGGAAGAATAAAAACCAATATTTGCATGTATTCTATTTGTAGGGACTACCCAGAAAGAAGCAAAATGGAAGAATTGACCGCCATTTTGGAAAATGGCTGCCAGTAGCCAACTAAGCTAAATCTGAGGTGGCTCCCTATCCAAATATTTTTGTAAAGATGTTTTTTAAGTGTGTGCCAAGTTTCATGTTTCTATGTATAAATGCACTATTTTTTTACATATCTGCCCCGCTAAAATAATTGTAAAAGTCTTTCACAGCAGTCAATCAGCAATGTGCTCACATATAGAAGAACAGGATAAAAGACTTGGTCATTAATACAGGCATCACGACCAGTTCTATCGAGTGGCACTCTACCAGTGCTGACCTTTAAAATAACATGGCGAGACACCGGTAAGTCAGTTAAGTGATTTTAACATCTCTGCCGTAAACATGATATTGCAGTCAGTTTAAAATCATTTCCATCGTGAATATATTGAACAGCTATGCTATGCTTCTTCTAATTGGCTGATGACCAGTTGAGGACCAATCAGAGGAAGATAAAATGCTACGTAGCAAGTGGCTTTGCTACTCATACTAATTGAAATTGCAGTGAGGCTTATTATCCCTGACTAAGATTCCAGGAGAAAGGAGTAACGTCTAAAGATTCACTTCTCAAACAAACACCATAGCAGTGTAAATGAGTATGACCATCATCAAAGTGTGAGTAGATTTCTATCCCAACTCACTGGTGACAATTAAGATGAACCAGTCAAGCTGCACTGATATGGTGACACCCTGCATGTCAGAGCACTATATATGGCAGTCACGTTCCAAAGTTTTGGAAGGTTGAGGGGTCAAGTTGTGGTTGAACAATAACGGAAATACCACATGGGCGGCCATATTAATCACTGAGCATATTGAGAGACAAAAGGTATCAGGGCATGCAAATGGCTTCAGTCCACCTATAAGTCAAAGAAATGGCCCAGACATGTGTGTTTTGATATATTTGTCAAAGATTCCGTCCAATTTTACAGTTGATTATGAAAAACATTTTCTCAAAATTCACAGTTGTTGTTTCTACAAGTTGTAAATTCTTATTTACTTCTATCTTGTGTCTCACTACTAAAAGCACAAATAGTAACTAACAAGGTATAACAGTTTGTGATCACTACTGTTGATGTATGTTAATTAGAATTTGTCATGTGATTTTGGAATAGGCTCCCACTAGTTATGCATTTCTACAAAATATGCAAATACTATAAAGGAAAAAATTATTTACATGCCACAACATTATCAAAATAAGTGAGATGTACAAGGTCAACTATTGCATTCCACCATATCTGTATGTTGTTTGCAAAATGACCCTGCTTCTGCAATCTCCAAATTCGAATTGCATGTACGCTTGTATTGTCTTATAGGGTATTATTGGTATGCATGCGCGTGAAATACCACCATAACAGAGACGATATGAATAAAGAGATGTATTGTGATTTGTAATAAAAAATCACCTCGTCTGTCTTTAGAGATAAGTAGATAAATAAATAAGCACACCATAACAATGCTACATCTTTTGCCGTTATAGTCAATTCGATGTAACGCTAGTAATCAGCAGTTAATTTGCTCTGATTGATCATTCAAGTCCACTAAGAGAGACCAACAATGAATTGGTATTGATACATCATGATTGATCTGTTAGTGTCTGTCGAGGGATGAAACGTAAAAAGAGTTTGGTCAAATCAGTGCAATCTCCCAGCGCGAGGCTCAATGCCATCGATTTACAATAAATCAGTGATATATGACATTATTCTTCAATTTCCATTTCCAGTCTGTCTGGGATAGGTCTAAGAACATGTCCGTTTTTAACCTCGTTTTAAAATATTAAATTTTT
This sequence comes from Platynereis dumerilii, assembly GCA_026936325.1. Lineage (NCBI taxonomy): Eukaryota > Metazoa > Annelida > Polychaeta > Phyllodocida > Nereididae > Platynereis > Platynereis dumerilii. Next base: position 1,820,219 of record JAPTHN010000060.1, on the reverse strand, counting down.
TAAGGGGCACTGCTGGAGCAAATATCAAGTGCTCAAGTCAATATTTTAAACCGGTATTGGTATTTCTTTGGTCGGTTGAGACAAAGATTGAGCTCTTTGTACATCAAGATGTAGCTACTTTGTCTAATGATGTTTTGACATTGGATCAAACCTAAAAATCCTCGATCAAACAGCTTGTTCCAAAGACGCTCTATTGAGGATGCTCATCTGATATGAAGAAAACACATGAGATGATATCTGAGGTATGGAGGATACAGCTGGGCGTCAAATTTCTTAGCTCAACGAACAATCTCATAAGGGTCAAAATCTTTGAAATTCTGTTAGCTTTGGGTTTTTCTAATCAAAGATTTTGACCCATATGTTAAGATGCAATATTTTTTCATCTTATCGGATGAGAATTTATGGTTCCACGTACCGGCAATTTGGTTGAGGATGTTTGTAATTTACTCAATTGTATTAGGCACTGAATATCATCCATTAACTTAAATGCCATACCCTAAATGAAATTAAATTTTTCAACTGAGCCAATCAATTTTTGGTTTGAATTATTAAATTAGAATGAAGGATGAATACCTTTAGGACCCAAAATGATGTGCAATGTTTCGCCATCAAATAAAATTTGGTTTTTTACTAACCCAGTCAATTGAACAAAATGATCTCATCAAGCATGCTCTCCAGGAATTGGTATTGACAAGTTTAGCATCATGATTGATCTGTTTTCAGCTGTCAAGTGGTAAAAAAGTTGTGAAATCAGTGCATTCATCCAGCAATGTTCCAATGTTATTGATCATTGACAATTGATATGAAAGCCAGTTTGCTAAATGGAATTGCTATCTCATATATGGGTTAGGATTGTGAGAAATGTGTTTGTTACCAAATTGAAATCTTGGCATATTAGTTATATACATATATTGTATATAGTAGGCCTATAAGTATATTGCATATAGTGTGTGCACACTGAAAAAAAGAATTGTTTGATATCAGACAATGATTGTCTAATATGTGTCCGATCAAGCGGTTGTCTAATCCAGACAATTGTATTGTTCAAAATGTTGAAGAATTTGTTTATTTCATTCTATTGATTGTCTGGTTTAGAACACCTTCTTCGACATTGCAAACTATTCAGTTGTCTGGATTAGACAGCCACTTTGATCGGACACATATTAGACAATCATTGCCTGATTCAGACAATCCTTTTTTTCAGTGAACGTCCCAAAAAAAATATTTATAGCATGGCATTAATCATTTCAAACCAAAGCATGTTGACAACAGCATCACACACAAGAAAACATTTATACAAATTAAAATTAAAATTTCATTTAAAGGAATCTCCTTAAATATTGTTGAAAGAACAAATGAGACACACCCTACCTGTTGCACAAACATCAATTGAGAGTTGTAGTTTTCATTCGAGACATCAAAAGGTAAAATCCATTATGTATGACATATGATATATCATTATATGACATATATTACTGTTCCAGTAGTAAACCCAATACTAGATTGTGATGTTGTCTGTTGTGAGTCTTCTCTCAATCTACTTTTCATCATCAAATATTGATGCGTATAGGCAGGATCTGGGCTGAGCCCTATGTATTCTACATAAGAAATCAATGGCTTCAGCCTAGCACTGTCTGAACTGCCTGTCAATAGGTATCTATTGGAGTGGGCCATTGTAATTTGTGGCATTGTAGGTCTCTTGCACCTTTGTAATTTGTGTCATTGTTGTGCTTCGCTCTTCACACAGTATTGACAAATTCAATATAAAAGGCTATTTAGGGAGATGTCTTCCGTTGTGTTGCAACACCCATGTTACATGTAGGACAGCCTACAAATATATGAACACTTTGTAATGCTGCTTGAATCAGAGGAATCATAACAATTTTAGTGTTCAAAAATACAGTTTGTGTCTTATGTTATTTTCCACTTTCATGTACATGCAGGACCTTCATAAAATATACAACATAAACAGGGCAATTAAACCTACTGCAAACGGTAACTCAATAAACTGTAGACAAATTGAAAGACTATTAGTAAAGATTTTCATATATTGGTACACAAAAAAAATCAATTTTCTATTTTGTTATTTGGTTTAATGTGAAGTGTTGATGGGATTAACCTTTTGATTGCTGGAAGTTAATTTCAAATATAGGCCTATAATTACATTAGAATAAAAAATATTAATTTTTTTTAGAAATTGATGTGCTGTGGTAGTTTCATAAATTTTGTACTCTGTAACCTTTCTAAAAATATCTAAATTGGGCTCAGCATGTCACCTGTCATATCAAGACTTGGAAATCAATACAGCTTGGATATTCACGTACCTAAAATTAACTGCCACACAACATGTACCAATTCCTTGACATATCCGATCAATTTTAATACATGACTTCATATTTGAAAATAAGTAAATATTCTTTTCTATTTTAGAGCCTATAAATCATCCAAAAAATGGCCAAAGGAAGTCAGGCTGTTCTACTTTCACCTTTCATGTTCAAGATTGTCGAACCAGTACACATTATAAAAGTATTTTCACATTCTGAAAGTATTGGTTTTTATTATTCCTAACATAATAACTGAACATAGAATAAAGCCATTTCCTTGCAATACTTTTTTTATAACCAATGCTATGACCTATTTGATTCTGATATAATTTTTCTGACTCAGTACAAATCTACATAGCATTCTCGCTTATTGATCTTTGCGGATTAGCGGTCCAAACAGTTTCAAAATTAACTTTCAACTTGAACTTGTGATGTCACTGGTCTTAAATAGTTTTAACGATTTGTTTGTGTGAGTTTTATGGTTTAATCAATTGATTCAGTGCATATCATATCTTGCAGCATAGGTGTCAATAAACAAACTAATTAAATGACTCAGGGTACTCATCTGATAAGGAGATTTGGAAACCAACAGGTAACTGTGAATGACGTAGCAAAGCCACTTTGCAAATCAAAAAAAGAAAATATATTTTTCCTAAGGACTGCCAATCTGCAAAGAGCTCTAACCTGATCAGTTCTGACCAATGGGGTAACAATCAGATTCAGCTAAAATGTTACAAAGCAAGATACATTGTAGTTCCATAGAATTGTCTGGTGTCATTCAAATGTGTTATTAAAACTAAGCACTGTTAGTGGTTTCTTCTACCCCAGCTTCCTGTTGGAAGCTTCCAACTCAAACAAACACCCAATCAGTCTGATTAAGTAGGACAACCATTAGTTTGGAAGCAACCTTGTTTTCTATTTCAGGCACGTCTGGTGACAATTAAGACGATCATGTCAAGCTCCACTAATGTGGCAGTCATGTTTCGAAGTGTTATGAGGCCAAACTTTCTGTGAATACTGAACAAAGAAGGAAATCTCCCCATTACAGAGAAGATGAGGATAAATAAAAGATTTAAAGGGAATGACTGTGTGGCATCATGGTTCACAGGAACCTGTTTCTGTCATTATTAGCGTTGGAGATTGTGATCTAATTCTCAGATCGTACTTTCTCTTCCCATGCTGGACTGTCTTTAAAAAGATTTTACATTGCAGTGACTGTCACTTTTTGGTCAAAGATTAAAGTCTTATTTCGGAAGCAACTGTGTCACAGAATATACCAAGAACCAAATTCTATTAAAACAGAATCTATGGTTTTTGTCAATTATCAATTTAAGAAAAAAATTAGGAAGGAAGTTTGCACAGTGTAGCCCTCTAGATTCCAGTTAACTATCATTTGTGGCAACTTGACGTACCAGTAAACACACACTTGTCTGTTTGGGCATGCCAACAACGGATTGGCATTGACATTTTGAACTGCACCATGATTGATCGGTTTCAAAACTGTCAATTGATGAAGAAAAATCAGTCTTTCTCTCAGCTTTTTCCCCGTGTAATGCTATTGATTTCTGACACAAAAAACAGGTTGAATGCACTGAATGTCAATGGGTGTCTTACAATCACTTTGAAAAAGCTTGAAAATATCAGACATTGCAAGAACGAGGACAAGAGCTCCAGTAAGCCTATTGTTTAATGCCAGTTTATCGACAATTTATTCTACTGATAGACTACTTGTATGCAAGTGATGACAATAATCTAACCTGACAAGTCAATAATGAATTGGTATTGACACTTTGTGCAGCATCATGATTGATCTGTTTGTAACTGCCAGGGAATGAACAATTGGACATTGAACTAAAGATTGCCAAATCAGTGTGTTTTCTAAGAATGGTTCTGAAGATGTTGATGTGCCCATAACAATCAACGAAAAAGTCATGCACTTGTTATTCGAAACCCAAACTGGATGTTAAAATTTGGCTACAGTGGAAAAAGTGTAGTTTTCCATTTAGGTAGAAATTTTGAAATTAAATCATATTCAACTACCAAAAAGAAACCATTGCACGTGTTGTTGTTCGCAGGATCTGCATGCTCTGACATCATTGAAGGCATATTAATTTGTTGAACACTGTAATGAGTTTAAGTTTGTGTACATTTCAAGACTCGCAAAATGTTCTTTTTATTTGTTTCTGGTCTTTATATTTTGTAAGTTGTGTATCAAGGTTGTCCTTTTAAACAATCTACAATAGTGACAAACCACCCAATCGGCTTATATAAGTAGAAAACAAAGCAGATGGGGAGCAGAAAAATGTCCTATTCCAGGCATGTTTGCTGACAATTAAGCTGATCATGTCAAGCTGCACTAATATGGCAGTCACGCTCTGAAGTGGCAGAGGGATGTTGGGTCAAGCTATATTAATAGCTGAGCAGTGATGGAAAAATATCCAAAACAGAGAGAATGTGCAGAAAAAGGTGTCAATGAGCAATCAAATAGGTATATATCGGCAGTTTTTCACCGTCTGCACCGACCATCACTAGAGATAAGGAAAACAAACTATAATTTTGATTAGTTGCTTACTGTAAGGAGAACTTGAGTCTACTTTCTTTGACTTATATTGCAATTGTAAAGCTTCAGACATTATAAGATTTCATTGCATATTGTATTACTTCTTTGTAAAGAAATACCGTTTCAAGACTACAGCTCTCTTTATGGCCATTCATACACATTTCTTATGAACATTTTGTTGGTTTCCACCACGAAAAGAGCACTCAAAAAGAGCACTCATGTGTCATATTTCAATTTTTATCTTCTATTTAGAATTTCAACTTGGTCAATAAACCAACAGCATCTCAATGGGAGTAAATTTAGTAACCGAACCAATCACAAATCTATGATGGCAGAAACATGATTGATGATTTTGTTTTAATCATTCTGCTCAGAGAAAAAGGTTGCCAGAAAATGTGTGGTCTGAATTCATTGCCGAAAAAAAATTACATTACCAAACAGTCATACTCCTTTACATCGGTGTAATATTACTCAATTTGCCACACCAGTTATCCTGTGTATGCAAAGATAAAGTTATTACAGGTGTTTCATTGACGTTCTCTTCTCTTCACCATTTCCTACAAATCAGCTCCCAATGGCTTCAAGGTGCCAAGCAGCTCAGGCTCATCTAAGGCCAATGTACTCACCTAAGCCACTTTGTCAAAATTGGCTATTTCTACCAAAAACTATTTCAGAAGCACTTGCAAATGGAATTAGATAGCTATTCTGGAATGTGTCACTGTCAGCATATACTTTTAGTGCCAAAAGAAAGCAGCCAGGTTGTCTGGTTAGGACTGACATTTTTGGACCTGACTCACCCTAGGGTTTCTAACCGAAAATTAGTGAATTTGTGCTGTCTGTACTTCTTAGATTGTGCAGTTCTATTTGTCATAATGTACATTTTTAAACCTTTGAGAGAGGTGTGTTTCAGTTGCAGCGATAATATGATATATTTTACTGGACAGCCGGCAAATATATGAACAATTTGTAGTGCTGCTATATTCAGAGGAAAACTGAACATACAATTCAAATGTACCCTAACTTCAGTTTGTGCTTTATATTATCCATGCATTTACACTAGGATGGTATATGTAGGACCTTCATAAAATATGCAAAATGGACAAAGTGCAACTAACATAAGAGAAACCTTTTGCAGTTTAGTATTGAAATTTTTGACACTTTTATAGCAAGAGTGACAGTTGTATATGCAATAAACTGTATTGATAAAATTGGATCACCATTAGCAGAGATTTTTTAGATGTTTTGGTGCATCAATCATCCAAAAAATGGCCAAAGGCAGTCAGGCTATATTACTTTTTGCCTTTCATGTTCAAGGTTACCAAACCAATACAGAATACAAATGTGTTTTCACATTCTGCAAGTATTCGTTGTTTTATTCCCAACATAATCACTGAACATGGAATAAAACTATTTCCTTGCAATACTTCTTTTTATATCCAATGCAATGACCTGTATGATTCTGAAGTAATTTTTGCTTAATACTTAACTTACTACAAATACACATGTATATGTATGGAAATCTTTCGCTTAACCTGATTCGTTCTGGTCAATGGGGTAACTGCTCAGAATTGCTAAAATTTTACAAAGCAAGATCAGATATAATTTTATGGGATTTGCTGATGTTATTCAAATGTGTTATTAAAACTGCTGTTACCGATTTCTTCTGCCCAACTTCCTATTGAAAGTTTCCAACTCAAACAAAAAGCCAATCAGTCTGATTAAGTGGGGATAACCATTAGTTGGGGAGCAACCTTGTTTTCTATTTCAGGCACGTCTGGTGACAATTAAGATGATCATGTCAAGCTATACTAATGTGGCAGTTGTGCTTCGAAGTGTTGTGAAACAAAATGTTCTGTGAATACTGAACAAAGAAGGAGGTTCCTCCATTACAGAGAAGATGAAGATAAATAAAAGGTAAAAGAATGACTGTGTGGCATCATGGTTCACAGGAACCTGTTTCTGTCATTATTAGCGTTGGAGATTGTGATCTAATTCTCAGATCGTACTTTCTCTTCCCATGCTGGACTGTCTTTAAAAAGATTTTACATTGCAGTGACTGTCACTTTTTGGTCAAAGATTAAAGTCTTATTTCGGAAGCAACTGTGTCACAGAATATACCAAGAACCAAATTCTATTAAAACAGAATCTATGGTTTTTGTCAGCTTGATGTACCAGTAAACACACACACAATCACACACTTGTCTGTTTGGACATGCCAACAACGAATTGGCACTGACATTTTGAACTGCATCATGATTGATCTGTTTCAAAACTGTCAATTGATTTAAAAAAATCAGTCTTTCTCTCAGCATTTTCTTCATGTAACGCTATTGATTTCTGACCCATGAATACAGGTTGAGTGCATCGAATGCCAATTGGTGTCTACTGTCGCTTTTGAAAAAATGTGACAATATCAGACATTGCCAGCATGAAAAAAGAGCTCCAGTAAGCCTGTTATCTAATGGCAGTCAATCATCAATTGTATTCCACTGATAGACTACTTGTAAGCAAGTGATGACAATAATCTCACTTGACATGTCGAATAATAATGAACTGGTATTAACAATTTGTGCAGCATCATGATTGATCTGTTTGTAACTGTCACGGAAAAAACACTTGAACACAGAAAGTTCTATGTTAAAAATTTGTTTCACACTGTAATGAGTTTACGCTTGTGTACATTGCAAGACAAGCAAAATGTTCTTTCTATGGGTTTCATGTCCTTATTTCTTTGGAGTTGGGAATCGAGGCTTTTCTTGAATATTTATAAAAGTGTCAAACCACCCAATCAATTTAATAGGTAGAAACAAAGCAGATGAGGAGCAGAAAAATGTCCATTTACAGGCATGTATGCTGACAATTAAGCTAGTCATGTCAATCTGCACTAATATGGCAGTCACGCTCTAATGTTGGGTCAATCTACGACTGAGCAGTGATGTAAAAATACCCATAACATTGAGAATGTGCAGAAAAAGGCATCAATGCACTGTCAGATAGGCAGATATCTTCAGTTTTTCCCCTTTTGCACTGACCAACTATCACCACCGATAAGGAAAACAAACTATAATTTTGTTTAGTTACTTATTTTTTGACATATGGCAAGTCAGAATATCAATCTTCAAATATTATAAGAAATTAAATGTCACTTCTGTGATTAGGCTCAGCTAAAAAGGTTGTCAGAAAATTTGTGGCCCAAACTCATTGTTAGTTACATTACCATTGGTGACAGTAAGTACGACGAAACAGTGATGTTCTTTTACATCAGTGGAATATACCTCAATTTTGCAATACTAGCAATCCTACGTATGCCACAAAAAAGTTGCTACAGGTATTCTTTGGCGTTCACTTCTTTCCACCATTTCGTACAAATCAGCTCCTATTGGCTTCAAGGTGCCAAGCAGCTCGGGCTCATCTCAAGCCAAGGTACTCACCTAAGCTATTTTGTCAGCAAAATTGGCAATTTCTGCCAAAACCATTTCAGAAGCACTTGCAAATGGAATTAGATAGGTATTCTGGAATGTGTCACTGTCAGCATTTGCATTTAGTGCCAAAAGAAAGCAGTCAGGCTGTCTGGTTGAGACTGACGTTTTTAGACCAGACTGAGCCGAGGGCTCCAAACTAAAAAGTAGTGCTCCGAGTGCAATGTGTACTTTGGTCTGAAAGGTAGTCATACCATATAAACCGGGGAAGGAGAAATGAAGTAAATCTCTTCTCGTTAACTAAGTTTAAACACAATAAGTTCCGCTTGCAAACATTGGAATTTCATGTCTTGAATAAATTTATCTCGCAAAATTATTTGCATGGGATCCAGTTCATAATGCAAAGCAGGGAATCACTGTTATATTTGAAAATGTAAAGGATGAAAAAGTTCAGTAGACCAAAAGCATGTTGTGGGCATGATGCAATGATATTACAGCCAGGGACTTGCAGGTTATTGCAAATGTGAGTGTTTTCAATCACTACACATTCCATTTTAAATACACATGATTTGATGACAAGGAAAATAATACATTCCTAAAGTAGCCCGCAGTCCCTGTTGCTATATAATTTTGTCTTATGGTAATTTTTTTATTTTTTATTATGTAATAATACTGCTTTGGACTTCGACAATAAAGATATTCTGATTAATTTATTCAATAAGTTTATCATTATCAGTGATATCGCATGTCTTCCATTGACAAATGGACTTACTCATTTCAATGTAAAAGATAGGTCCTGCAGTGACAGCATTTACATTCTGAAAGCTATTTGATTTCGCAATGAAAAACATTTCTTTATAAATTTACTTGATTGAGCAGGACTATAACCAATCCTCATAGAAAAAAGGCCACCCTGATAGAAAGGACCCTGAAAAAAGGATCAGAAATAGATCAACTGCGAAGTAAAAATCGATACCATAATTCTGGCGGGTTAAGATTATGAATTCCCAACATGTTTGCAAACAATTAAGATGATCATGTGAAACTTCAGCGGCATGGCAATCACGATCTCATATAAAGAAGGTTGAAGATCAAGCAAATTTTTCAACCAGGACAGCAAATTGCAAGGGGGATGACAAAAATTTTAGTTAATCTGTTTAACTGGTTGCATGATGCTGACTCATGAGGGTTTTACATTTGTTTTTAAGTGTCAAATAAGTGAGAACTAAATACAAAATGATACTTTACAATGAGCTGAAAAGTAGGAAGTACTGTAAGGTTTAATTGAAGCAAATTTACAAAGTGTTTACTTTTTAAGATTTGTTTTTAAAACTTGAAGCATTAATCGTATTTAGCAAATGCCAGATTTTTGTTCAGAGGAAACATGAGTAATGCTGCGATACATGTGGAGTTTATCATTGTAACAATCTGATAATAAACTGTCAGCAATTCACTGAAAGTCCACAATTAAAGAGAGCTCCCTCAATGCTGGGTTAATATTGCCAGGAATGAAAAGTTAATTTTGTAGAATCAACATCTAATATTAGCCCTTCCTAATTTTATGAGACCTGAAGGCTGAACATTATGAAAGCCATGACCAGAATGCGAATGAAAATTGTAGCCGCAAATTTATTGCCAGAGTCTGCATACACGGAATTCTCAGTTTAGTTGGATTATCTGGGGATTTATCAATCCCCAACAGACCAACATCATGCACAGGCAGACCAGACAATGTCCAAAAATTACCTGGGGATGAATATAATGCACACAGAAAAAAACTTGGTTTTTTGGGGTTTTCTAAATAATCATTTGAATGTATAAACAATCAAATGGATAAAACGGGTTAATTATGGTTTGTTAAAAAATCAAATGAATCATTTAAAAACCAGTTTGGTTAACACAGGTTTATTTGGGTTTTATAAAAAAACCACTTGGATATTTACAAAACCAGTAATGATCAAAATGGTTTTATTGCAAACCAAATGAATACTTAAAACACCATGTGTCCAGGTTCACTGATCTTTAACATTGTTCACAGCTTCACATTTAAGGATATCAACACTTAATCTGGCAAGTTTGTGTTTGACATTGTTACAGCTTGTTTAAGGCTAATCACAGGTAATTTTGTCAGACTTGAGACACAATTATATACCTTTTGTGAGAGTCAGTTAGATGGTGCAGTGACCAGGTCTGATTGATTTGTTCATTGAACATGTTAAATGAAGAGGCAAGCACATCCTGGTTTATCATCAGTTCCAAGGTAGGAATTTTATGATTAATTTTCTTTTAGTTTATGAGCTGCATGAGAACATTCGCGAACATTTGTTAGACAAAAAAAGTCACTCTATTTTATGTATATTTTATAGGTCTATGTTCAGAGAGTGTGCACATTTTTAAAAACCTGTTAGTTGCTGGTGATCAATTATCTTAAGAAAGTAAGGATTATATGGTTTTTGATTATCATCCAGAAATCACAATGGAAATAATTTTCATAATTGACATTTAAAGCTACAAGTAGATCTCTTAGGTTACTGTTTGTGATGTGTACTGTACATGATGTTGTTTAATCATATATTTCATTGGCCAATGCTTCATATTTATAGTCTATCATACAAGACTCCAGATTTTTAGGCAAAAAGGTATTCACTATTCACATTTGAATATGGATAACTTAAATAGGACATTCAGTGTAATTTGATACATAATATAACTCTTATCTAACCACCTCAAAAAAGATCGGGTATATGACAGCAAAGCTTCAGCAATATAAATGATTATTACTATAGGCTATTTTCCAAGGTTGCTTATGACACATAGTAAGAATTTCATTCCTTTCCCTTCAGGGAGTCATCAGCTGATGTCACAGAAATTGTCTTGACATCTATCTGACGTCAGGTTATTTTAATACATAGTAAGAATTGTATTCCCTTATTTCAACAGAGTGTGCCTAACTATTAAATTATTTCTGTTTCAGCTTTAACATGAATTTAAGCTCATCCAACCAGTGGAACTGGATGAGCTTATCACCTGAACAGCTCTGGATAGGTCTCAGGAATCATCCCTGAAAAAACTCTTCTGAGACCCGGATTGGTGATGCCCTTGAGGCAGACGAGTGAAAAGGTGGGTCTCTGTTTCTGTTTCTGTGCACTGTTTAATGTTATCTTTCTCTTAATCCTTAAATGAAGGGCATCACATGTCACAAATTCTTTATTTAGCTTTTTGAAGTAGCTAGCACAGATGTACATTATCATTATGAGCAAATGACAGCTGTTTTGTATTTGAGCTCTCTTTCCTAGCTTTTTAGAGATTATAATGAAACCAATGGTTTGACTGCCATAAAATATATTATGCTATAAAATTGAGTCAATTTCAAATTAAAACTACAGTATACTCTATATGGCCAAAATTATGAAATGTTGTGAAGAGTGTTTCAGAATCAGACAAGAAGTTAAAACTCATTGTCTCAATCTGTTCATGAAACCAATGCAATAGACACTGCATAATATTATGCTTATGAACTTATGAAAAGTAACATGTTGATTGCTTGTACTTTCAGGAAGCCAAGTGCTCAACAGAAAACCTTGAAGAATTGTGCTCCATCTCAAAGCCCATTGGACACATGTCAGCGACCATCAGCATTCCAGATGATAACAGTGTGTGCCTTTTCCCTGGTTCTTTCTTACATTAATGCTTGTTACCGGGTGTACGACATCCGGTGTTCACCAACATTTAGAAGAACATTTTCACGTTTATGGACTATTGCATTGCATTCTTCATGGACTACTACATCAACAAATGTATCATATCAGCATGAGTATATCTGAATATGAAAATATGTATTTCATTTGTTTTTTATGTGTTTTGTGGTTTCCTGGTGTTTATATTTGAAAATTTGAATAGTAGTTATACATTTGTTATTTCTTCCTACATTTATATATATATATATTTTTATGCATGCTAATTTCATTTTCTTCTTGTTTGAAGTTCTATAAATAGATATATATGAATAAATAAAGTCAAATGCCTTTCTATTCTCTTTCTGGATCTATTTTACCCCTGTGTGCTCAAAATATACAAAAAAGGAAAGATGAAATTTGTCAATAAACAAGAATTTTTTTTTTTACGATACACCAATGGTGAGGTAAAAAAATCGTACCTGGATATTTGAAAAACTTATCATGGTTTTCCAGCTAACCAGCTAACTTTTTATTTAAATTCTTTATATGGTTATGAAAGCCCTATGGGAATGATGAGACTATCCAATTGATTACTAGAAAAACCCATTTGGGTTTAATATATGCTCCACGATGGAATAATGTAAATCCAGTTATGGATATTTGTAAAACCTAAAAAGGGTGAATATTTACTTCACTTGGTTTCTATAAAAAACCAAAGATGAATACGTACCAAACCAAACTAATGAAATATTTGATTATTCTATAAACCACAAATGGTTTAATAAACAACCAGAATATTGGTGTTGAACAGTCCTTCATAGGTTTCTTCATAAACCACTAAAGGTTTTATATCATTCCAAGGTGGATTTTAAGATGGTGGTTTTTTAAACATCCACATCAAGAGGGTTTTTTAAAAAACCATAAGTGGTTTTATACTGGTGACAAGCCAAAAAACCACATATGGATGTTTGTGTAACCTTTTTTTCTGAGTGTGTGCTGTTAATGCTAATTGAAGTTGTGCTGATTGTGATTATACTCAGAAGAGTCATGATAGTGACTCTTACCATATTAGTCTGTGGGCGGTTGAGTTGGTAAGGCATGCCATTTTGATGAGCCAAGTTTGAAATACTGATCATGATCATTTATGCATCTGGTTATAGGGTATGGGAAGTTCTAGTAGGACCTGCATATTTAATCACACACTGTGATTTATTGAGATATCATTCTTTTGTAGGGGTTTCTTGTCTTAAATTCTTGAGTTGGAATATTCAGGTTGTCCTTCATAAAAGTGTATTTGTGACAGCGACAATTATTCTGTCAGTTTTGCTAAACATAAACATTGAAGATTGTAAGCCTAGGATTTTTATACCAGACAAAGCAGATGGGGAGCAGAGAAATTTTATATTCCAGGCATGTGTGCGGACAATTAAGATGATCATGTCAAGCTGCACTAATATGACAGTCACGCCCTGAAGTGGCAGAAGGATGTTGGGTCAAGCTATGGCTGAGCAGTGATGGAAAAATACCAAGCGAGCTGCACGTGGAAGGTACTTAATTACCAATACTCCTTTTCTTGAAAATTTCTTCACACTCACATTATACTCTATATATTGAAAAGAGATTTCAGATATGATCTCACTCATCTTACCCATCTTATGAATGTCCTTGTACATTATACCATGTCTTCGGGTACAGGTGCCTACTTTTTTTAGGCTTAGTACATAAGCCAGAATAAAAGGTATCTTTGTCCTGTACTTTGCCTAACCGTTTCCTGGAAATCATTCCCTGATGGCTTCCAAGTGTTAGGCTAATCTGAAGCCAATGTACTCACCTTAGGTCCTCTTATGTCAACACAATTGGCTATAACTGGTAAATCGGTTTCAGAAACACTTTCCAATGGAACTAAATAGATTCTGGATTGTGTCACTGTCCACTTATGCATTTAGTGCCAAGAGAAGAAGCCAGGCTGTCTGGTTGAGACTGACATTTCTAGACCATTTCCAAACAGGATAGTAGTGCTCTGAGTGCAGTCTGTACTTTAGATTGTAAAGGTCAGTCTGACTGAGTTCTATTTATTTCAGTCCAACCCAGTGAAAGAAGACACAATTGTATTTTCCAAGCATACTTTTCTGCTGGTAAACATAAATTTGTATTTACTGAAATGGTAAATTTTGCTATGAACAAAAAAAAAGTTTTGTATGAGCAAATAAGAAGGTTCACAAAGATATTGAAAAAAATTATATCAGTCCTTAAGTCTTTCATGTTTAACATAACAGGGATATCTCAGTGAAGCACATGCATTTCATTATGTGATTCTCTCCTCAGGCAGGAATATAAATACAGGTTTTTGTGCAAACTACTTTGTGGTGTTTACAACAAAACACGAAACAGAGTTTATGAAATATGCAAAGTCCATCGAAGAGAATAAAGAAGAGATTCTTCTTCCGGTGATGGTATATATGTTATCCCATTTCTATCAAATAAATACAGACGGACGTTTTTATTCTTAAAAGTACAGACTGTAGTCAGAGCACTTCTTTCCTGTTGGGGATATCTTCACTAACACCTATACCTCTTGGGCTTCTGTTGTGCAAATGCAAACTGAAAGCAATTTGATTAGGTACTGAAAAACATTTTAACCATTTTACTTGATTTAGCAATATTACACTTTTGTTCCAACCCTCATAGAAACAAAAACGCCCAACAGGAACCACTCTAAAGCTGAAGCTAAGATTGATATCATTATTCGAGCAGGTAAATTATGCATTCCAAGCATATTGGCAAACAATTAAGATGATCATGCAAAAATTAAATTGTATGGTGATCACAATTTCATGTGGAGTAGTGTAGAAGATCAAGCATATTTTTCAACAAGCACAGAAAATTGAAATGTGGATCATATAAATTTGGATAAATCCATCAACCATGACTGGGTTGAATGTGAGCATGTTCGAGGGATTTCCCCTTTGGTTCGAAGTACGGAAAATAAGAATTCAGTACAAAATGATGTTTTAAAATCAGTTTGGGGGGTCGAGCAGCACTTATTTAGGTATTGGTGCATCAAGAGGTTTAAAGTTCTATTGAAGCATATTTATAAAGTGTATTAATATTGCCATGGATGAACATGTTAGATTATAGGGGATCTATATCTAATATTAGCCCTTCCTCATTTTATGAGACTGGAAGGCTGAACATTATAATATGAAAACCATGACCAGAATGTGAATGCAAATTATATCAGCAAATTTATTGACAGTTTGCATGCATGGAATTCTCAGTTTAGTTGGACTGCCTGAGGAATTATCAATCTCCCAGCAGAACAACATCATGCACTAGCAACCAGACATTGTCCGAAAATATAATTCAGCCGTTGATGCTAATTGATGATGTGCTTATTGTGATTACACTCACATAAGTCATGATCATCACTCTTACCATATTAATCTGTGGGTGGTTAAGTTGGCATGCATGCAAGCCATTTTGTTGAGTATACATGCTCCAACAAGCTTCTTTTCTCTTGAGGATACTAGTGAGGTTACAATGGTGACTCAATACAAAATATCCCCTGTTCTACTTACTGTACGATATGTTACGATACAATACGATATACATTAATTTTACATTCACAAAAAACGATAACCACTACAAACAGCATCATAAATTTGCAACCACAAGATTATTTGGCTGTGTATACAATGTGGGTTGTTTATATCTTTGCAAATTTGAGTATGATGGTACGCTAATGTGGGGAGATCTGTAGAGCCCTGTGGCTGAAATTCAGGCCGCCTCATACAGTACAACCTAAAATAAAGTATGACTACCCCAGCAAGAAGGAAGAACCAGCCACTACTTTACCCTTTCACACATTTTGCTCCCCCCCCGAACCACCTCCTATCTTTACATACTTTAAAGTTTAAACTTCCTTTTAAAACTATATTAATGTACATTAAGCCAACACAAATTCAAACTCCATCACCCCCATTGTTTGATTTCATATGGTGAATTTTTTCAAGAACTTCAAATCGAGACTACATCCCTGTTTGACAGAATCGCAGTCCAATTGATTGATTGTGTCCTTTGAAGTATTGCCGAACCATTGTAAGATGAGACAAGGAAATTGAAATGTCAATCTTACACTCTAAACTTGAAAGATGCAATCAATATAAATCTTATTTGTTTCCGAGTTTTGGCATCCAAAACTTCCAAATATACACCATTGAAAAACTGCTTCATAGAGATGGCCTGAACTTTGAAAATATTTTTGCTTACCTATCATATAATAGAAATGTCAATTCATAAATAAATTATTTGTCTGCTCTCTTTTGCTGAGTTCAGACAAGATATACTGGACATTAAATATGTTTATGAAGGCAGTGATTTACAGTGCCTCCAGCAATATATATATAAGAATATAAGATGGCTAGGTGGACACGGTTCAGCTTCTGATCTGCTGAAGGTCTTTGCTTTCATGGGTTCGAACCTCGGGTGGAGAACCCAAAAGTTTCAGTCGACCTTTAGAAAAATCCAAGCTGGTTGTCATTTGGATGAGATGTTAATTGGTGGCACCTTTTATCAGTATCTTTGCAGGGAAAGCAAAAGGTCTCTCACATATGATATATGTGTTACAATTGAGAACTGCCACGCTCTCTCCCATCTCATCAATCGATCCTCGTGAACTTTGAGAATTAGGCGTGGAGGGCCAAACCTGCCATATCAATCTACCCTAATGTAACATAAAACCTTCTTTTTGCAAAGTTATTTCATTAATTGTTTCCATTAATTAACAGTTTTCTTAATTTATTAATCCAAGAAGTTGAATAATGAAGACAACAACTTAGTTATGAAGGGTAACAAATTGTTGGCAGTATGACACTGAGGAAGATCAAGCAGAAATATCTTCTATATAGAATAAACTATATTCCAATAAAACTTATGAACGCATTTTGTAAATAAATATGTGGATAAACTTATTCCAATCCAGGTCAACACAGTTGCATCGCATTTGACCATTTGGCAAACCAGTCAAGTGCCCCTTGCTTTTCATTTTGTCTTTAAAATTTTTACCTTTCACCACAGTATTGGACATAGTGAAATGACTAACAGTGACTGAAATAAATCAGTCCAAAGAAAGTAAATAAAGAGTTAAAGAACTATGAATCACTGTACACAGTGAACAGCATACATGAGCAGACATCATAGGGATCAGGGGCATGCCCAGAAAATGCTACTTTTTGACAGATAAGTGTAACACGATCAATGACGTATGCAATATCAGTGATATTATTTTAGCCATTACAGTGGGACACTTTTAACCTGGACATCACTATTTAGTGCAGACAAATTTGTGTTCAAATGTCCTGATGAAGAAATCCAGAATACAGTTGAATCGCATTTTGAACCATTTGGAAAACTGGTCAATTATCATATGATTATTGACTGTAAGCAAATCACATTGGGGAAAAAATACATACTACTAAAAATTGTGAAAAAGTGTAAGTTTGGCCATTTCAGACCATCAATGCCTGAACATGCTGGAAAATACCGATCTTAAAATAATGATACTTTACAATCAAGACATAATATACCAATGTGATATAGTAATTTTGATTTATTAAAATTGCTAGAAACTGAGAATGATCAAGTCTCCTTTCTTCACTGACAATAAACTAATCAGTTTCTAGCGAGGACAAAAATTTCACTATCTGATCAAGAACATTGAAAATGGCACTATCTCACAATAATTTCTTTCTGTACGAAGGAAAGCCAATAAAACACCACCACAACTGCAACAGTTAAATGTTCCGCTGTAGAACCAGAGTACACATTTTTATGTTTAGACTATTTCTTCACCTATCTGATACATAAATCAGTCCTGGACATTGAGAACTCACCCACAGTGATTAAAATAAATCACTTCAAAGAGAGTAAATGAAACTTCTATGTTTCTGACTGACAGAAAAGTTGGTTTAAGAATAAGCTGCAGACTGACAGTGTAGGTGCCAGACAGTACTCACAGATAAAGTGCATGTGTGTCCCATTGGAGTAAAAATGAAAACCAGCATGCATTTTACCATTTTACGTTGTGGTCAATTGCAAATCTACTGTTTTAAATGCTTAATTTGCAAAGCTCCCATCATATGCACATTCATAAATTTTATACAGTCTGTTATTCAAAGTTTGATTAAAAACCGAAACTTACACACCAAAAAAAAAATTGGAAGTGAGTGATGACTGGACTTTAAATTTTGTGAGGTCATCTCAAATGAAGCCCCCCCCCCCCCCAACCATTACCAAATGCTTCTGTTGTTTTTCATACATAAGAAAAAATAATTCAAAAAATCATAGCAGCACAATCCAATTATCATACTATCATTCTGTCCTATTTGTCTACAGCGTATAAAAAAAAAAACAATGCAGGACATAAAACATATAGTATCCCCATACCATTGCCAAATGCTTCCGTTATCTGTCATATGGTTGAACTGAATAGGATACTGTGCATTAAGATATATATTGCAGGTTAATCAGCATTTGTTGATAATTTTGGTTTTGCTAGTTTTTTTCCTCTAACCATTTTCATATCATATAAATTACCAAATTGATTTGAATTTGCCTGAGTCAATATTAGGAATGTTATATAGATTGAAACAGTCCTCGGTATCATTTCCACTATAATTTGTGAACTCGCAAGAGCATTACAAGAATATTATGTTTGCTTATTCTATAGACAAAACAGCTGGCAACAAGCTGTTAATATTATGAGTCTAAGTTAGACAATACCTATGTTTTTGACAATATGCATTCTAATCCTTTTTTTGCAAGTTTTGAATAAGCATTTTCTATCATACTTGTGACCAACAACTAAAGAAAACT
Source organism: Platynereis dumerilii (assembly GCA_026936325.1). NCBI lineage: Eukaryota > Metazoa > Annelida > Polychaeta > Phyllodocida > Nereididae > Platynereis > Platynereis dumerilii. Next base: position 1,801,366 of record JAPTHN010000060.1, on the reverse strand, counting down.
GAGAAAACATAATGCAATCCAGAAAAATTTTATTTGGACTAAGAAAGGAAGATCCCATTATTGCATCTTCAGTGACTGGGTAAAAAATAATCATGATGGAACTAACTCAGCTGTAAAACCTTATTGATAACAATGGAATACCAGGTAAGAATTTCTCATTCTTTCTAAACCGTGTAAAAAAACCCAGTTATGACAATCAAGTAAAATTTCAAAAGCAAACCATATTTAGCTCTAATTTGCATGGCAGTGGTCAACCATGATTAATTAGACAATGTTGCAGAAGAAATAATGTAACATCAAAATGAAAATTTATGTGCTCAGCTGCTACTAGGGAATCTAGTAGGGATGCTACCTGATTTATGTCCTGCATTGTTTGTTTTTTACACTCTTTAGACAAGTGGGACAGGATGATAGTATGATAATTACATTGTGATGATATGACTTCATGAATTATTTTTTCTCATGTAGGCCTAATAGGGTAACGTGGGGTAATTCAGGCTCCGGGGCAAATCCAGCCCCTTGAGGATAAATGTTTTCTTTTGGCCCAAGTAACAGAGATTATGCTGCAAAATTATTATGATTCGACTTACAGGAGAATCATATCATTTTCTTTCATTGCATTATTGTTAAATTTCACCTATTAAAACGGTGAAGTTTCTTGTTTTCGTAAATATATTTTTACAAACTTTACCTACACATAGGTGAAGTTTCTTGCCTTCGGTATTATTATTTATTATTCATTTATTATATTCCTTTCCGAAAAATGTCTTCGGAAAATTTTATACATAGTCAACAATGACCTTATTACAAATTCTGAATATTTGTTATATTCTGCACCAAATATTTCAGACCTATACATGTTAGTAATAACTCTCTACAAATTACTGTTTCATATGTAATCTACTTAATTATCCCCCATTATGTAAAATCGGGATATTCTTAAAATGATAGAAATTTCGTCCTACCCCAAGCTTACCCCTTCCATTGACAATTAAGTGCATGGACATACTGGAGACAGCCATGCCAAGAACAATCTCCACAAGCCAATAACATACTCTACACACCAATATCGTTATGATTGATTTCATGGCATTTGATTGGCTCAGCAGTTTCGATTCAAAATATAAATAAATATAGGTAGTCTCATATTGCCACACTTGTCCTTTTTTTGTTCTTAATAGCATGTTATGTTTCTTGCCTTGGAGATGTGTGTGATTGTTGATGTACTTTCTTTAATTTCTTTGGAGAGATTTACTTAAATCATGTTAGCAAGGTCAGTTTCCAAAAATTGTCATTTGGTGCTGGCAGAGAATGTGTAACAACAAGTGCAATTTACGTCATGGTTGAAAACCCATAGGTTGGATAGTGATTTATTTCAAAAGAATTGACCATGTCACCTTAGTATACATGTAACTCCAAATGATACAGGAAAGGGGTAAGTGACTGTAGTTCTGATAAATTATTAGAATGTTAACTTTGTTTTACAATGCATCTTGAGATGATTTGAAGAAAATCATATTCCCATCTGTATTTAAATGTAGGTAGACTGATATTACCATGCTCTTCAAAATTCTTAAAAGCATGTTATGTTTCCTGCCTAGGAGTTATATGCTTCAAATCCTTAGTCTTATGACACTCGGTAAGTTTTCCAATCTGTTGCCTTCAAATCCAATGTTTTGAGAGAGAAACTTCATTGTGTATTTGCATGAAAAGGAGTGATTTAAATAAATCAAAATTATCAAGTGACATGAGATAATGACATATCCAGTAGCAATGCCAAATAGTTGATGGCTGACTTGCTGAAGTTCTTCACCATACAGCAGCATTGCTTGTAAAATTGTAAATAGACTTACAAAAATGAAAAAGACTAAGTAAAATGAAAAACAAGGAGCAACTGACCTTTTGCTGTTATGGTAAAATGCGATGCCACTGTGTTTGACCTGTATTTCAACACAATTAATGCCAGAAAATACTTAGATTCAATTGCAAATGAATATCACAATCTAGGCTTACCCAAAATATTTTGTGACAGAAGTTAATTAAAAAGATGTACAGTACCCTCTGTAGATTTGGCTGTCCTATCCGAAAATTATCCTTCTACATACAATTAGATTTTAAGATCACTTGGACCATCAATAAAATTCAGACCAACTTTAGAGGCTGTTTTCATTACCAATACAATTCACCTTGCTCTGCCAGTGCACATTTTAAAGCTCAAAACAGTTTAGAAGTTTTGACATCAACCAATCAATTTTAGAAAAAAATTAAAATTCAGGAACAATGTGACATGTTGTGACATCAACAATTTCCAAACGATGACAACAAAGGAAATTGGATTGAATGATTCTATTAATCCAGACATGAAGGGACCTTTCAGTCTGTATTAAGTTATTTTTGTTGAGATCATCTAATGTCAAATAGAAATGGTTGTGGCGAATATGAAAATACTTTCTGTGAAAAGAACTTGCAAATGATGAAACATCTTCACCATAAGGAAAATGTTGATATGCAAAAGAAAACTTGATATGTAAAGCCAACAATTGCTATACCACCAATTGTGTGTTCTTTAACTTCAAATGCTTAGGCCTATGTGAATTGCATATACTCAGTAGCTCTGAAAGAATTGAAAGCGGGCATGAACAAGAAGTCAGTTGTTATGGACAGACTGAGGTGGGAATAATTATCGTTACAAGCTTGAAATTATCATGGTGAAGTGAGGTCTAAACCAGGGTCTTAGCTGGTTAGATAGGCCTAAGTGCTTCCTCTTTTCTGATAGCCCTACTACCTTTTTGCTGGTTAGATAGGCCTACTTCATTTTCTGGTGTCTAACTACCACATCTCTGGCATTTATTCGTATATAGCACAAATTTCTGATGTTAAATTCATGCAAGTTCTATCAAGTAATGCCTTCTTATTGGACAGTTGTAATTATACAGTCTATACCAATATTTACCTCTTCCCTGTTCCCGGTCAGAGTGATCTAATATGACAGAATTGATTTTCTTCGGTTGGAGTAGTTTATTATGTTTTCTCTCTGCTACAACCTTGCATCAAACAAATGTGCTTCTGTCAACATTTGTTTTGTAGATTGCAATCTTGCACCAAATCCATAACTTCTGTCTCTTTTGGCTCCAGATAGTGTCAAACAAAATGTTTCAGCTCCAGTAACTGTTTTTATCGCTCCTCCAGCAAATCAACTTCTACAACGGCAGATGGTGTCAGTCTCTACCAAAGCCAATGTCCTCAAAATAAGGTCTTCTGTAACTGTTAATAGAATTGTCTAGTTTGGCTCAACCTATTTACTCGAGGAAACCAAGCAAATCAGACCATGTACGTCGTTAAGTGTTTTGGAATGGAATCATTTACAAATTTGCAATAACACCCAAAGGAAAGCATCTGGGTTTTTTTAATTCTGGCATTTTTAGTCCTACAGCTTCACAGAAGTTGTGACGATTGCTAGTGATAAGACGGCAGTCCACACCTTCAGCAGAGGGACACATCCTTAACCTTCCTGAATAGGATACTCTTTGCACCTACACGAGATTCATGTAACAGCAGGACCACACCTCGGCAAGGAAACTGAAATGCAATTATCCAGAAGTGAGAGAATAACACCGAAACAGCCCTGAAATTCAAATAAATGGACGGTAGCCTATTTCAGGTGATCATTAATTGAAGACGTACAACTTTAAAGTCTCAAGACACAACTAAACTGCTGTATGCCTTTCATGCAATTAAATGTTCTTATGCGCTTGATTTGAAACTTTCTTTGAATTTTACATTAAAGATAAGACAAGAAAGTTGAAATGTCAAGCCTATGCTTTAACTTGACAGACATAATCAATATGAATAATTTGTTTCAGAGTTTTGTCACTTAAAAGGGTGCCTTAACAAAACTGCCTAAATACTTTTGGCAGGTCAATTCTTTGTAAAGAAATTAACATTCAGTAGAAAAAAAACTGATAGACTATGAGGATATTAAACAGTTTCAGCAAATGGTATGAGTCGGATTTCCAACACAATCATAACCAATCAAACAGCCTCAATAATTTTCATGCTTTTAATAGGTATTGATATTCCAAATAAGAACTTACAATGCAGTATTTATAATCTAATTTTGAAATTTCTTGAAAACTGACAAACATGAATGCATATTACAGATTAACAATAACAGCATGCAAGTTCCTATCTTGTCATTGTCATTGCCTATCATTATATAAATTCAGGTTTGAAATCCATAAAATCTGACATGTCCAAATTTAAATCTTCTCTGCTTCCAACATATAACTTTTCGTAATATTATTTTATTCTCCGGCCCAGTTCGTTGTTTTTCTCTTTGCTACAACCTAGCACCAAACCAAAATCTGATTCTGTCAACATTATTTTTTGAGATTGTGATCTTGCTTCCTGTAACATCTGTGTTTTTAGGCTTCAGATATTATCAAACAAATATTTCAGCTTCAGTCGGAGTTCATTCAAAAGACAGACCTGTGACACAATGACAGTAGATTGAAATATTGGGACCGTTCAGAATTTATGACGGGGGGGGTGTGGGAGTTTTGCTGGAACTTTCCGTAAAAAATTGATACCCCCCTTAAGTTCCATGTGGATTTTTAGCACCCCACCCCTAGGTTTCATGCGTATTTTTAGTCCCCCCGCCCTCGACATACAAAGCAACACACACATATATATATACTGTTATACATGGTCACGCATACAGAATCGCGCCATTTTGTGGACTTTTGCGCGTAAAAAAGCACGGATAAAGTGAGTTTATGCGTGTTTTATAACATTTTTTCTTTGTTAAAATTTCCTACCCCCCTTGGAAGTGTTGTCAAAAATTAATACCCCCCTTGAAACAGGTGTGAAAAGTTAGTACCCCCTCGGGCAAAACTTCCAACCCCCAGTCATAAATTCTGAACGGTCCCTAAACTGGCATTAGTGTTGTCTGAATCTCAATTATTTTGATTCTGACAACATCTTGCAAAGCCAAGAAGGAATGTTGTTGTCATCCAGCAGTTTTTGTGAAAAATTATGTCGAAGTTTCTGCCACAACTTCTTTTCATTGCTCTATCAGGGATTACTGAAATGAAACGAACATAAAAAGCAAATTACAGGACTTGCAGAGCGTAGATTCCATGCCCAAGTTACAACAGAAATGGTATTGAGCCATTTCACCTCTACTTTCCATGTATAGATATCCAGCAATTCACCCCCATAACATTTGACCACCCCAATGCAAGGACATATTGCATGCAATTCACAGGATGCTGAATTTATGGCCATATTTCACACAGCAAACCTTTCTATCTACATCCGCTATTTTATGGCGGCTCTTCCTCATTGCCAACCTATACCTTTGACCTCCTCACTTTTCGTCACTTCAGAACGTGACTGCCATATTATGGATGAAGACTAAAATTGCCGTGTTTCATGTGAAAGGAATACACAGTATGTACATATTATTACATACAGTGCTGTTCATTGACTACAGGTGTTTACCAAGGCTATAAATCACACCAGGAGAGTATAGCTATTACATTCTACCTGATTGCCAGTTACAGGGGTGTTTTACTTACATGTAAATTGCCTTTTCTGTGTGATAGTTCTTATCCTCAGAACATTTTTAGGTGAGCATTGGCTCATGCCCTCTTCACAAGCAAAATTAACATGGGAAAGATAGGAAATGCTGCATTTCGCCACTTGCCACAGTGAGTTGCCACAATGCCACATGTCACTGCATGTCATCTCGTGTCATCAGTTGTCGCCCCACATTCACTGCATGTCGCCGTGCATTCCCCGTAAGTTATGGCCCTCTTCTTTCAGACAATTTCCATAAACGGTCTGGCTTATGTTGATATTTAAATTCTCATTTCCTAATATCTCTCTCAAAATGAAATGAAGTGAAAAGAGTTACTTTAGGCAGGTAAAAATATAAATCCAATATACCAAACTAATCTGTTTTATCTTCCACATTTATGTTCCTCCAATGAGTGATGTTGCTTTACATTTAAGGAAATTAAGATGAAATTGATATATAATTGATAACCACCATCTAGATGATTTATACAATTTGTGAAATATATAGAGTCTGACAAAACTTTCTCAAAAACCTATATCTTGTTCTGATTAATTCCAGACACTAATCAATCTACAAGTGAATCATGAGCTTCATCCAATTATTTCTGTGATGGAAGACAATTAAAAAGATGTAGTGAAAACTGATTACATGGTCCACAAACAAATTCTTCAATTAATATAATCACACATAGATCTACGATATGCAGTAAATTTTGGAAGCTTACATCAATGTTTCTTTCATTTATAAATTTCTGGGCCCAGTTCTGGGCACTCATGAGAGCAGACTGCAGCTGTCCTGAAGATTTTGCTTATATGGCCCATGTGAGGAATCTTTCACGGCCCAAATAGTGTATCCAACAGTGAGTGGTATCCTCTAACTGAATAAACGCCAGGATGGCTTACTCACAGTTGTTCACATCTTTCCAGTCAATCTTGTCCTTCATTCAGTCTGGAGAGGTAACTATCAGTTGGATATGCTACTTGAGCCTAAATTTTTTGGCCTCAGTCAATATCTGTGATGGCTATTTTAAACAACGCTCACATTGGATAAATGTGTTCCACTCTCTCCTGTCTCATCAACACAAGCACCCAGAACTGGGATTACAGAGCTGCACTTACCATATTCGAACACTTCATCTCTGATCTCTCTGTCAGACTCTGTTTAGATGTATCAATGTAACAATTTGATGATATCCATCTTTAGCAATATGGCAGTCATGTTCTAAAGTGACAAAAAGTTATGAGGTAAAAACTATGAATTGGCAATAAAGGAAAAGCCTTCATGATCAAGCAGATGCATACGTAGAACGACTTGCTATTAGATATGGCCGTGAATTGAACCTTCACAGGAAGATGTTCAAGTTTAATAGGTAAGGGCACAATTTTTCATGATGTAGATGGAAATTCTTTCTGACTGTGAGCTGTAATATTTGCCTGTTGTAATGTGCTGAATATAGGCCATGGTTTTTGTTTGATCCTACTTTTGTTTACGAAAAAATGACAGCTAGAAGAAACTACATGGAAAATATGTCAGAAAAATTGGTCAAACATTTTTCTTGATTTATATTGCAACATCTGTCAAGAGTGAATTTTATCAAACCAACTGAGATTGGGACACAATTACTCTGCTGCTCCAGACATTGCTCCAATATAGATTCAAATAACGTCTTTGATATTTGTTTGACAACATTATAGACCACAAGAGACAGCTGATATCGATTGAGAGCAAGATCGCAATCTCCAAAACTAATGTTGACGGAAGCACATTTTGGTCAGATTCAGGGTTATTGAAAGAAGGTGAACTCAATTAACTGCAGATAGTATCAACTCTTTGATATTAGGAGACACTGATTCACATAGTACAGATGTAAATAGAATACGAACAATTCAGACCTACAATAGTTTGTGATGCCACAGTTCTGACAACAATTTTGATTTGAAAGGCTTGCTTACTTTATAGAAGGCTGGTGCAAACCAGACTGCACAATTTTCTTTTTGCACAGAATATTTTCATTCTTGCAAAGGCAATGGCCTTACAAAGCCACTGGAGTCACAAAACCTGTGATATGGAAGATGGTTGAAGCCTTCAAATGAATTGTGCACTGTGTGTGGCTCTCACTTGCTAACGTTCAATGGAAACCAGGTGCAGCACGCAATACTCCTGTTTTTAGCGCACTGGTCAAGAGATGATAAAACAGCCTTTTTGTTACATCTTTTCACAGTATTAGTAAAGATCCATATGCTATTCAATGAAGCTGTAAGTGACATAGTTGGTGCACAGTTTTCTAATAGCATCAGAGGGAAACTGAGCTGTATTCAAAGGCATTAAAGAAAATTGTCTTGAGATTCTTTTGACAAATCCTCCCTGCCACATAAACTGAACCAAATAAGAAACGCAAAAATATTTAAAGGGTTTTATTTTTCTGTATATCATTCAGATGGCCTGGTATGTTTATGCATATGTATAACCAGGTGTAAAAGGACTCATTTCGATAAAATAATCAAATTCTTACATTTGTGTGCACATCTACATCCATGTTTATTACATTGGGGTATGGCTAGAGGACCATGGTATTCGGCACTCCAAAGAGCAAATCTAATGATTCCACATGAAAGCTTGAAGAAAACGATGCAAAAGGCCACACAATTCACTTCTGTTGGCGCTACTTAACTTGTTAAGATTAAGTTTTTTTAGAAGTCAGGTCAGAGTTTATCACACACAATGATATTCCAGTGAAACAATGCAGCTTTGGAAACGGGTCCCCAAACGGCCTGTACAAATGCAATGGAGTAAAAAAGGTCCAGGGTCTTTAAAAGACCTCACGCAACCTGTATCACAGTTGTGGGACAAACAGCAGTACACTGTGTGCCCTCCTCATGCTATGGGGGCAGATGTGTGGTTGAAAGAACAGCACACGGAAGGCACAAAAATACCAAGGTTAACCTCTATAGCTGTTACACAGGTTGTTTGAGGTCTTCCTGACAGAACCTAAGCCTTTTTCATTTCACAGCTATTGCATAGTCTGTTTGAGGACTTGTTTTCATAGTCTTAATGTCGCATTGGAATACCATTGTGTGTGACAAACCCTGACCTCACTTCTCAAAAAACTGAATTTTTAAAAAGTTAGGTGGCACCAACTGAAATTAATTGTGTGGCCTTATGCATAATTTTCTTCAAGCTTTAACATGAAATCATCAGTTTTTCCCTATGGGGTCTCTAATGTCCCGTTTCACTGGCCATACCCCAATATGATAAACTCATGCAACAGACTTGAACAAAATTGTCACACTGATTTTATTCACTTGAGTCCTTTGACACCTGATCACACAAATTCATACACTCAACATCCCATCTAAAGCATCTGCTGAAAAATACAACCTTGGAAATAGTTTTGCATTTTTTATTTGGTTCAGTTTAGAATGTTTTGACCGGATTAAGTATAGTAGGTGCCCATAATATTGTGTACAAAGCAAGGAGGGGGGGGGGGAGGTGGAGTTGGGATGAGAAGGCAGTTGGATGGCACAGGTCCAATATGCCCCCTGTACCATCCCCACCCACATAGGAAGGTCGCTGAACTGTTTAATTTGATTCAATGTTTATTAGAGCTTTTTGATTCAGACACCGAAAAAAAAGACAAAATAATCTGCTGTAAAGCAGCTCTCATGACAGGATTAAAGGGATTATCAAAATTCTATTCTCTCTGTTGTCAGTATATTGAAATTGCTGATGTCACCCAACATGTCACTTTAGTTTCTGTAGACTCAATTTTTCTGGAGAATACTTGATTGGATGATGTCAAAGTTTCATTTTCATTAGCTTAGAAATTTTAATTCTATGAACTTTTAAATTGTTGAAGTTCTTTTTTCTGATTTAATCATAACTAGAGCCATCTTGCTCTGACAGTAATTAACCTGCTTTGTCCTAATCATGTTATAACCCAGTCCATCCATGTCACCGGTAAGAGGAATATTCAAAACCAATTGTCATTGTCATAATCTTTTAATGTCTGGAACATGTCACACGAGCTTTATAAACATTTTTGTCTATGAAAAAAGAAATTGCTTCTTTTAAAACTTACAGTTTCCTCACTCAGATTCCACAGCTCCATTCAAAGATACAAATAGAAGAACAAATGTACAGATAATGGCCAATGTCTTCAATAAGTCAGAAATAGTCCGTTATTGTGTGAAGTGACAAAAAATACTGCTGTAAAGAAGATTCCTGCCTATGCCCAATTGCCCATCCAATTAAATTCAGCGGTCAACCTCATTATCTTCATTGGAGATGGTGATGTCAAATGTCGATGGGAACAGTTCCCAAAGTCCTGACACAAAACGGATTGTGTCAACAATGTAATGTTGCCAACAGGAGCCTGAAGCACTTTTTCTAATGAAAGCAGTTTTCAATAAACTTGTATTACTTTGAATGTTATTGTGTAATCTCTCCTGTCGATTCTTGACAAACCTCAAATACCATATTTGTCAGATTTAGGATCTATACTTTGCAAGGTTACTGTCAAATCATGAAATGTGGAAGTACTTGCACTCTAAAAAAATGTTTGCATAAAACATGCCAAACAACGGTTAACTGGTGTCAGGACAAAGTCTTTACCCTTTAAAATCAGACACTTTCAGCAATGGTTTTCCTTACATTTTATCCCAGACACAATAATATGATTTTATGTCAAAGTTTGCATCAAATTGATCAGGACTGACTACATCAGAAATACATTGACATGTGTGAAATACAAAAATATTTTGTGCAGACACCAGCTAGCATTTCTTTTGTCTGTTTTACACAACACTTTTCTTTTCTCAGTGTGCCACCTCTTCTCTTTTTGATCAACCTGACCTATTGCATGAATAGACTTCATTATTATTCCACAACCTAAGTTGTTGTCTCAACTAATCAGCTTCATGGCTCACAGCATAATTGGAAACACCTAACGTGGTTGTTTAATTAAGGAAGCAATTAGTGTAACAACCTGGTGTGAGGGAGGTCTTACATCAACTTTATGGCTGGTGATATAACAGAAAGAAGCCAGCATTATTAGCATGGCTCATTTGTTCATGTTGTGCCATCCTTAGATAATTCGTTAAATGTGCAAGAGTAAAGTGATAAAATTGGACTTATTTGTTTGACCTCAATATTAACTTTCCTGGGGTATAATATTGACTGTAAAAGTTTACAACTAAACTCAGTAGAAACCAATTAACTCAAGTAAACAACTTTGACATTTCAATTTTCTTGTCTTCTGATATAATGTGGCCCAGCATTCCTTCAAAGAAAGCTGCAACTCAAAATGTCTGGTCAAGGTGTTGTCCAGTCACAAAAAGGACCTTGGATAACTGAAATTCCCACTAACATAAAACTCAATTCTGAAGTTTGTTAATGGAAAATTTCTCGGAGCCTTAAAATCTCAGTGCAGCAACTTAATTTTGTAAAAGATAAATGACTAATCTCACAAAATGATTCCTATTTCCCATGATGCAGACTGGTCAGACATAATGATATTTAATCCCACTTCTCCATTTCCTTTTCCTAGGCCAATGGCACACAATAAGGGGATAGACAATTGGAAGCAATCAGGGTAACAATGGTTCAATTGATGAAGGATCCGAAATGCCAGAATGTGTTGCAGAAAAAGTGATAGATCATTCTTGTGTGAATGAAGGTCCTATATTGTTTGCATTAGATAAAAGACCTTGTTGTATGAATGTAGCCTTTCTTTGTGCATTAGATAAAAGGTCTTGTGCTCCTTTGTGGGAAAAAGGTAATTTGACTCATTGAAAGAAAACTTAATTTAAACCAGCATTTTTGAAAGATGCAATATCACACTTTATTGTTTTGATTTGAAAACCGTGCTTAGTATTACCAAGGAAAGGTAAATGAAGTTATTTCAATTTTTCCAAGTACTTCTGTCAACATTAGTTTTGCAGATTGTAATCCTGCCTTTCCAATCCTTAATTTGGTCACTTTTCTACTGGTATTGTCAAAGAGAAATCCGAGCGTAGAGTTAAATGTCAGTCTTCTGACTCGTCACCGATGACACAGGAGATCAGAGTAAACAGGCAATTTAGTGTTGTCTGAATCTCATTTATTGTGGTTCCTATACAATTCGAGGATAACTGATAATTCCTTACAAATGAAAGGTAGAATGGTCTTGTCACTCAGCAGTTTCTGCAAAAATGTATGTCGACGTCTCTGACATCAGGGATTACTCAAGCCAAAAGGAAAGAAAGCAAAAATAAGGGGGTCTTGAGGAAGACAATGCCTATTGTATGTTTTAATTTTTAATTAATTTCATGTTTTGACATCTTGGGGGAGGGGGGTATTTCAATATGGGGGCTGATAGGGAAAACACTGCATAGACCGCTGATTTAATGCCCAAGTTTCACCAGAAACTGTATTGAGCCATTTTGCCTATACTTTCCATATATATATATCCAGGAATTCCCCTCCGGAGCAGTTCGCAGGATTCAGAATTTATGGCCATATTTCACACAGCAAACCTTTCTATCTACATCCGCTATTCTATGGTGGCTTTTCCTCATTGCCAACCTATACGTTTGACCTCGGTACTTTTTCGTCACTTCAGAACGTGACCGCCATATTATGGATGAAGACTAAAATTGCCTTATTTCATGTGAAAGGAATACATAGTACGTTCAAAGTATTACGTATATTGTTGTTCGTCAGGTGTGAATCACACAGGGGTAACAGTATAGCAGCCCGACGCTCTACCTGATTGCCAGTTTCAGGGGGTAAATTATGTGATGAATTGTTTTTTTTTTTGTGTGATAGTTCGGATGGTCAGTAGCATTTTCAGGCTAGCATTGGCTAATGCCCTCTTCAGGCCCAAAATTAACATGGGAGAGATAGGAAATGCTGCTGGTCCCCACATGTCACAGTATGTCACCTCGTGTTATCGCATTTCGCCACATGTTCACTGCATGTCACCATGCGTTCACTGTAAGTAATGGCTCTCCTCTTTCCAAAATTTCCACATGTGGCCCTGCTTAAAGTTATAAATGATATTTAGATTCTCTTTTCCAATATTTCTCTCAAAATGAAACAAAAAGAGCAAGATTATGTAGGTATCACTTGTCATCTGAAAATGAGTGGTAAAAATATAAATCCAATAATTATACCAAACTAATCTATTTCATCTTCTATATTTATGTTCAGCCCATGAGTGTATAGTTGCGATTCATTTTGAGAAATTTAAGATGAAATTGGTACATTATTGACTCCCACCATCAAGATGATAAACGTAATTTGTGAGATATATAGAGTCTGACAAAACTTTCCTCAAAAACCTATATTTCATTCAGATAAATTCCAGACAATAATCAATTTACTAGTGAATCATGAGCTTCATCCAATTATTTCAGTGATGGAAGACAATTAAAAAGATGTAGCTAAAGCTGATTACATGGTCCACAAACAAATTGTTCAATTAATATAATCACACATATATCTACAATATACCATAAATTTGGGAGCCCAAATCAACAATTTTTATAAACTTCAAAGCCCTGTTCCAGGCACTCACGAGAGCAGTTTTCCACAAGGTGTTGCCCAATGTCCATATGGCCAGAGTGAGGAATCTTTCACAGCCCAAATAGTGTATCAAACAGTGACTGGCGTCCTCTTACTAACTAAACAATAGGATTAGCTTGTTCTCAGTTGTTCACACCTTTTCAGCCAATCCTGCCCTCCACTCAGACTGGGGAGGGAACTCTCAGTTGCATGGATTGGATACACTCCTTGAGCCTAAATTGTTCGCCTCTATATGTATCTATGATGGGCAGTGGGCACCTGAAACATCCCTCAAATGGGATAATGTTCCGCTCTCTCTATCTCATTAATTAGCCAACACAAGCACCTGGAACTTGGCTTACAGAGCTGCACTTACCATAATTATTTTCAACTACTCCGTATCAGGTCACTCTATCTCCTTATTTATGTATAAAAACAATTTGATGATATATAACACTTCACCAATATGTTGCAGTCATGTTCCAAAGTTATGAGGTAAAAGCTAAAGGTTGGCAATAAGGGAAAAGCCCTCATAAACCAGCATATATATGTAGCAAGCCTTGCCATAAAACATGGCCATAAATTCAGTACTCTGTGCATAGCAATTGATATGGGGAGATGGTCAAGTCCAATAAGCAAGTGCACATTTCCAGGATGTAGATAGAAACGCTTTCCATCTAATCATGCTTTTTATGTTATGGCTGTAATATAGGTAAACTGTAATGTGCTAAATCATAGTTAAAGCTTTTTTCTTTGTTTTTAACAAAAACAAAAGGACAGCTTAAAAAAAAATTTACTAAAGAAATATATCAGAGAAATGGACAGCATTTATTTCTAATTGATTTGTATCACTATACCTGTCAATCTTAAAAAGCAACTGAGCATGGGACGAGATTACTCAGCAGCTCCAGATGCAGCTGTCGCCAATATGAACTTAAAGTACACCCTTGATATTTGTTTGACAACATCATAGGCCAAAAGAGACATCAGATGTGGATCGGAATATCCAAGACTAATGTTGACAGAAGCAAATTTTGGTTAGATGCAACGTTACGGAAAATAGATGAACTCAATTAACTGCAGAAAAACCAATTCCTTCATATTAGCAGACACTGATTCAATAAGTGACTGCGTGACAAGGGTATAAACTGACTAGCTCAATGTACCTTCAATGCCCTTATATGCGTTAGGAATAAGAGGATTGCAGTTTAATGGTTCTACCATTTACATATATATGCATTCCATATGGATAGAATATTTCAGACTTATTAAACAATCAAGTTTACTGATATTATCGGTTCAGATTATTATTAGTTCTTTGGTTAAAATATTCCCAAAGGTTAAAAACCACACAAATGCAAGGGAAGGATCGGTACAAAATTTGAAACCAAACTAATAATTTCTCTCTTTCCAGTTGAGTTTTCAATATATTTGGGCAAATATGCATATGAAAAAAGATGCGAAAATAAGCTACAGGTGCAAAACCAGCCAACACAATTCCTTTTTTTCTGCAAGGGAATTTTTATCCTCGCAAAGGTTGTGGCCCACAAAAGACACCGATGCCACAAATTCCTGTGATATGGGAGATGGTTGAAGCCTTCAAATGAATTGTGCACTGTGTGTGTGGCATTCACTTGCTAACATTTAACGGGAATCAGGTGCAGCATGCAAGACTTTTGCATTTTCAAACTGGTCGAAAAAGATAAAATTACCTTTTTGTAAACTCTCATCATAGCATCAGTTCAGATACTTTTATTCGATGAAGCTCTGAGTGTCGCAGTTGATGCACATGTTGCTAATAACATAACTGTATTCAATGGTGTTACAGAAAAATGGTATGAGAATTCTTTGACAATTCATGGATTTCTTGATGTAAGAATTTAGTAATATGTCATGCTAAACCTTTGATGACCTTCACATAAAGGAAAAGATGTCTTTGGCCTTGTGAAGACATTTCTTTACATTAACACATTTGCATAATTGTATATTTGAAATATTTCCCAAAGAAGAAAATGTAACAACTGTTTAATGGCATAACCAGGGGGTCTTCAATAGGAGGCCATCTTGGAGTGGGGGTGTAATATTCTTGGACACCTACAATACTAACTCAAGTCAAAAATGTTCATATGCAGGGGGGGGGGGGTTCGATGGCATAGGGCCAATAACCAATATGCCCCTGTGCCATCCCAATCCCCATATAATATGAAGGCCACTGAACTATTCAATTTGATTCAATGTTTACAAGAGCACTCTTTATGATTCAGATACTGAAAAAAGATAAAATAATCTGCTGTAAAAGAAGCTATCGTGTTAGCCTTAAAGAAATTATCAAATTCCATTCCCTCTGTTGAAATTGCTGATGTCACCCAACATGTCATTTTGGGAAAAATATTTGATTGAATGATGTCGAAAGTTCATTTTCCTTAGCTTAGAAATGTTACACCGACGAGATTTCTCAATAGAGTTTATGGTTCTGATTCAATGATAATAGGGAGCCATCTTCTTCTGACATTTATTACTATTAGCCTGCTTTGTCACAATCATGTCCTACATGTCATTTTAAAAGGAATTTTCAAAACCAGTTATCATTGTTGTAAACTTTTGATGTCACCGAACATGTCATATTAGCTTCATAAACATTTTTGTCTTTGACAGAAATTAAATTTCTTTTCATGGATTTTTCAGCTTTATAGACAGTTAGTTTCCTCACCCAGAGGCTGAGAGAGCACTTTTATATTAGTTTATACTATGTGAAAATGAAACAAGATGTCACAATTCACACAAAATTATTTTTCTTTTGATGCATTCCAAACGAAATGAATATCTAAAACAGACAGTCGTTCCTGGAAGGGGGAGGCGTGGGAGCGGGGATTTTTGCTTGAGTGGTTAATAACATTTCACTAGTTTCAAAGGGGGATACTATATTTTCACAACAAGGGGGTAATGGAATTTCAGCTCAAGAAATGTGTCAAAAATCACACGTAAAGGTTAGCGAATCTCTACGAAAAACTGTCTTCGGTGTGCATATATAACAATATCTGGGTATTAATTTGTGATGTATGGGGGGGGGGGGTAGTGAAAATCTTTGTCGATCCTGAGTCTGAGAGGGGTATGAAAATCTACAAGAAACCTAAGAAGGGTATACAAAATCTGCAAGAAACCTAAAGGGATATCAATTTTTAATGGAAACTTCAAAGAAAACTCCCAACCCCTAAAGTTATTAATTCTGAATGGAGGCTGAAGGTGTTTCTTGTCTAAGCTCATCCCATTGAATTCAGCAGTCAATATCACTATCTTCATTCCAAGTGATGATTGCAACCATTGACGGGAACAGCTCGAAACCTGTCTGTATTTAAGGACTTCCAAAGTAATCACACATAATGGATTGTGTCAATAAAATGATGATGTTTGTAGCAGCCTAAAGCACTCTTCTCATGAAAGCAGTTTTTGCCTAACTTGTAATGACTTGGAAAGTTACTACCTTGTTTTTCTGGTCGTTCTTATAGAGCCTCACTTCACTATAACCCTCATAATCCTTTTAAATAAAGATTTTTCTTTTACAGGGTTACTGTCATATGTGGAAGAATTCTAAGTATTTGTGCTCTAAAATAATGTGCATAAAACATACATTATTTTGTAACCAGCTGCCATTTGCTTTGTCTGTTTTACACCAAACTCTTTTTAGTATGCCATTTCTTCTCTTTTGATCAACCTGACCTATTGCATGACTAGAATTCTTTATTATTCACCAACCGAAGTTGTTGTCTTAACTAATTAGCTTCATGGCTCACAGCATAATTGGAAACACCTAACGTGGTTGTTTAATTAAGGAAGCAATTAGTGTAACAACCTGGTGTGAGGGAGGTCTTACATCAACTTTATGGCTGGAGATATAAATGTTACAGAAAAGAAGCGAGCATTGTTACCATGGCTCATCTGTTTCTGTTCTTGTTGTCTTGTGACATTTATTTTGTTAAGAAATATGAAGCCCAATAGTCAAATAATAATACTACTCTCGTTTTATCGTTTTGTTCAACATTAGAGCAATAAGTTCCCGTTTGAAAGTGCATTGCAAACATTTGCAACTGCATCCAGAAACAAATCAACTTAAAATTGATTGTGTCTGTCAGGAAAACAGCTGAAGTTTGACATTTCAATTTTATTGGCATATTTCACAATGTGGTCCAGCACTCCTTCAGTGAAGCTTCAACTCAAAATATCTAGTACTAGTCACGGTAGTACAGTGTCATAACAGCCCTTGGCTGAACTGATTGAAGACATGATTTCTAAAGAAGTTTAAAATTTCCAAAGACAAAAAACCTAATACTGGAGTTTCTAAATGGGAAAATATATATAACAAGTTAAAAATGTAATTGAAGAAAATTCTATCTTGTTGTTGGTAGATTTATGAGAGATCTCATTGAATAGCAGCTGTTTCCTATGCTGCAGACTGCCCAGACGTAATGATATTTTTCTTCTCATTTCCTATGGTAGGCCTCCACAATGAGACAATGAACAATTGGAAGCAATCAGGGTAACAATGGGACCATTTTTGAAGGATCCGAAATGTCAGCATGTGGTGCAGAAAAATGATGGATAGTTCTTGTGTGAATGAAGGTCCTGTCTTCCTAGCATTAGATGAAAGGCCTGGTTGCACCAGATAAAAGACCTGGTTGCATTAGATGAAATACCTGGTTGTATGAATGAAATCCTTTCTTTTTTACATTAGACACGTGATCCGGTGGTCCTTTGTGAGAGAAAGGCAATTTTAGTTATTTTAGTTGTCGAATGAAGACTAAATTGTCTGATGCCATCATACATATAATATAAATAAATAGATAAGAATGAATAAATATACCACACAGCAATACGAGTATATACATGCTTAATCCCACTAACATTTGAGTTAAACCTCAGGTCACATGACCACCCCAGTTGCCAGCTATAAACGCCTGTCACAGGCATGTCACTCACCCAAGCTATCCACCTATCCTACTTTTTTGCACTCATATTTCAGATGGGAGCCCACAACTATCTAACTCCTCTCTTATTTCCGTTTGCCAACTCCACCACCAATCTCCCACCAGGAGTGCATGAAACAGCATATTGTCATCTTCTACTCCTCCCCAGAGGGAGCCACTTCTCATAACCATTTTCCCACAGATGGCAGCACTTATATTCATCTGTTTTTTGCCTCGAGCCAGCCCCAACCTTACGCAACAGGCAGGCTGTCCCTATGTTATCATTGCTCCGCTCGCCTGATAACCCGGCTGTAACAAATCTTCTGCTGCTCTCTTTAGTACATGGCACCTACCACGACAAATTCCTCCTGCTGCAACTCGGGCTGTAAGGTCTCACACAGGCAAGCACATCACTCTAAACACCATGTGTTCCTAAAATATTCCCTTATTTTCACATGACCACGTAGCCATGCAGCGTCACTTCACAATAATGCATTGTCAAACTTTTTCCACTAATGGGCATTTTCTAGTGAAATTACATTTCTCCTTAACCTCCATTTTCTGGCTTGATAGACGTGACAGAGCCACCGGCTCACCGAGCGAAGCGAGGTGTCTCTTCCCTTATGGCTATCAGGCGAGTGGAGTGCTCTAGATGGTTCAATCAAAAAAAAGAATAGGATAGATAGAAGAAGGGCACAAACAATTTTTTGTGGTAGAAATCACAGTAAAGATGTCATTGTTCTCCCATTAATTTGGATTTGTGATACAACTATATAGTATTTCAAATGGTTTAAAACATAAAATTCATCAATCTCATAACAAAACTGATTACTGTCTCGTAAGTCCAGTTGGCATTTCAGTATACTTCAGCAAATATATATAAATTTATATCAACGCCGCTTTTTTTTTTTTTGGCTGCTGTTATATTGTCAAACTCATAAGGATGATGCCCATATGATATTTGTCCTATCACGATCTTCTTGGCTCATTGCATGACCAGGCTTTTTTGTATTGTTTGATAACCTAAGTTGTTGCCTTAACTAATCAGCTTCATGTCTCAACGCATAATTGGGAAAACCTAAAATGGTTGCTTAATCAAAAAAGCAATTAGTGTAACAACCCTGTGTAAGGGAGGTCTTCCATCAACTTTATGGCTGAAGATATAACAGAAAAGGAGCCAGCATTGTTACCATCCATGTATAGCTCATCTGTTCTTATTCCGATTGTCTTTAGACATTCCATTAAAGTAACAGTCCTTCAGTCATGCAATGAAATGGTCTGTTTTGTTTAACCTTAAACATATTGTTAGAGAGGGATTGTGTAGCAATTTGACTAAGCATGTTAAAACTGTCTTTCGATAGAATTTGAATAGGTAGATCGAACATGTTGAAACTGAAAAAATAAAATTCATTACTATATTAGATGCAATCAATGCGTTTAAAACTTCCCTTGAGAGCCCAGAAATTGACATTATTGACATTCAATATTTGTTGGTGTATGCTGTAAATCAGCTTCTAAGATTTCACTCGTCTGTCTGGCTAGGACATACACTTTAGAACATAATATAATGGGTATTTCTTGTAGTGTATTTTTCTTTCTCAATACTGCGGTACATCCCTGAGTTATACACAACAAATAAAAGTTCTAAGCTGCACTCATACTGATTGTGGCTGTCAAGAAACAGCAGAAGTCTTATGTTTAAATCTTCTTGTCTTGCCGTTACGATACAATTTGGCATACATGCAGCAATGGTGCATTACATTAGTAGCAGATAGTGAAATAATAACCCAAAGGAAACTGATGTTGTTTAGTAAACATAAGTTTAGAAAAAGAACTGTTTAAATTATATTTCTCGCATTTTATAAACAATGACAATAAAGACAATTGGATTTGTTGGTCCCTTTAACCATGACATGGAGGTTCTTCTTTTGAAATTGCATTATCAAATGATTTTTGACAAAATGGGCTAAATTGTCTGTTCCTGTCAGATGGAGAAGGCTCAAATCATTGTTGATTCAACTCAATCGAAATAGAAATTTCTACAATTTAGAAAGCTTGTAGAATTAACATTAACAAGCTAATGAAAATGAACTTTTGACATCATCCAATCAGAAATTCTTTAGAAAAAATAAGTCTTCAGAAGCTAAACTGCCATATTTGGTGACATCAGCAATTACACAGACTGACAACAGAATTGAGTTAAATATTTTTAAACCCTATCATTAAGGATTCTTTCTCAGAAGATTCTCTAATTTTTTTAACACTGTCAAAGTCTAAGTTAATATTACCCTTTACATATTTTCTCTATCC
Source organism: Platynereis dumerilii (assembly GCA_026936325.1). NCBI lineage: Eukaryota > Metazoa > Annelida > Polychaeta > Phyllodocida > Nereididae > Platynereis > Platynereis dumerilii. Next base: position 1,780,972 of record JAPTHN010000060.1, on the reverse strand, counting down.
TCACTGTACCAAGGCTATTTTATCATCTATTGAGCAGTTCCCTTGCCCTAAAATTATTGTATGGTATTGTGAATTTGTGTATTGCACCTTTTTCTGTGGAAAGTTAGTAGATGACAGCCTGACAAAGAGCCAAATTCATTTAAAGGCCTCAGCTGTCTCCTATATCACAGGAATAACACTGATGGCTTCAGAACTGCTTCGAGGGATTCGTCCTTGAGAATCGCAACATTTCTAGTAAAAAGTAAACAAAAGTTGTTGGCTAGTTGATGAGCTTTCATTTGCATATGTTGGCAATATCAGTTTGGTTATCATGGTGCATATATAAGTTTGGTAATCACGGTGCATTTGACAGTTTACCAAAAATTTTTATCATCAATGTAAAGGGTATGACTCACAAATCAAACACATTATATATGTACATTGCTGTGACAGAATAGGATGTGGCATGATCTTTAATCTAATGCACACAAGGTAGATCTATCATTTTTTTGCACCAAATGCTGAAATTTGGATCCTTCAACAATGGTCCCATTGTTACGCTGATTGCACCTATTGTCCATCTTCTTATTGTGAGGAATTGGCCTTGGAAAAGGAAATGAAGAAGTGGGAGTAAATGTCCTTATCTGACCAATCTATGTCACAGGTCATAGTAAATCGGAATCATATTGAGAGATCATTAATAAATCTGTTGCAAAATAAAGTTGCTTTTTCTACACTTGGAATTTTAAGGCTGTAAGATGTTTCCCATTTACAAACTTCAGTATTAAGTTCGGTGTTTGTGGAAAATTTCAGTGAGCTAAGGTCCTTCAGGTGGCTGGACAACACCTTGATTAGACATTTCGAGTTGAAGCTTTCTTTCAAGGAGTGCTGGACCACATTTAATCAACAGACAAGAAAATTGAAATGTCAAACTTATGTCGTTTACTTGACAGACACGATCAATATAAGTTAATTTGTTTCTTCTTAGTTTAATTGTAAACTTTTAGAGTGTACATTGTACCTTGGGAAAGCTAATGTTTTGATGATTAACAAATAAGCAAAAATTTATCACTTGATTGTAGAACTGCACATTTAATGAATTAGCTGAGCACAGTAAAAGATGAACAGAACTATGGTAACAATGCTGGCTTCTTTTCTGTTATTTTTCAAGCAGTAAAGTTGATGTAAGACTTTCCTACACGAAGTTGTCACACTAATTGCTTCCTTAATTAAACAACCATGTTAGGTGTTTCCAATTATGCTGTGAGTCATGAAGCTGATCAGCTGAGACACCAACTTAGGTTGTTGAATAGAAAATAATTAAGTCTGGTTAGGCTATAGGTTGAGTTGATCAAAAGAGAAGAAATACCTCCCTAAGAAAAGTGTCATGAATGTAAAACAGACAATGGAAATGCTAGCGAGTGTCTGTTCTGCATGTTTTTGTATTTAAGGCAATAATATATTTCTTTAAAACAGCTAAGATGTAGTCAATCCTGATCAATCCTATAAGTACTTTGACATTTTTTTTTTACCTTATATGAATGACAATTTAAGAAAAGCTATAAATGTAAAAGCAACTATGAGAAGAAAATTCCACAAAAGCAGAAGTCAGGAGTCATGGCAAAACTTTAAGAAACAAAGAAATCTCGTAAATAAGCTAAAGAGGACATCTTTATTGAAATATTTTGAAGATAATTGTAATTCTGACAAAAGTAAAGGGAAACACTTTTGGGAAGTTGTTAAACCTTTTATGACCAACAATGTTAAACAGACCAACCAAAATATCACATTGTATGAAAATGATTCTTTGATTGGGAAACCAATAGATGTTAGCAATGCATTCAATGAATATTTTATAAATGTTACAAGTGATCTCTGTGAATCAAACGAAGTTAAGGAAATGTCAGCTGTTCAGGTCATTGACCACTACAGGGATCATCCTAGTGTGAAACTAATAAATGACTATACAAACAATGAACAACAGTTTAACTTCACAACTGTTAGTCAGTCATCTGTGCTAAACAAACTAAAACATCTTCAACCAAACAAAGCAACTGGTTTTGATAAAATCTCCCCAAAATTTCTAAAAATAGGCTCAAGCTCTTTGAGTAACTCCCTCACTCCAATAATAAATAAAAGCCTAGAAACTAATGAATTTCCAGACAGCAATAAAAAAGCAGAGGTAACACCACTCTATAAAAAGTCTGATCAACTTGCAAAAGAAAATTCGAACCTTTAAGTGTACTCCCATCCACTTCAAAGATATTTGAGAAAGTTCTTTGTGATCAATTACTAGATTTTATGTTAGAATATTTGTCAAATGATCTATCTGCTTATAGAAAACAGTATAGCTGCAATAATGTACTTGTGAAATGTATTGAAAATTGGAGAAAAGCCCTCGATAATAATTGTCATGTTGGTTGTGTATTAATAGATCTTTCAAAAGCTTTTGACAGTTTGCCGCACGGACTTTTAATAGCAAAATTACATGCGTATGGCGTCTCGTTAGATGCCTGCTCATTTATCATGAGTTACTTAAGAAACCGAAAGCAAGCTGTAAAGTTAGGAAATATTAGAAGCGAATGGTTAAATCTAAAAACAGGTGTCCCACAGGGGTCGATCATGGGTCCTCTCCTATTCAACATATTTATAAATGATTTCATATTTGAGCTCAAGAAAACATGTGATGTGTACAATTATGCTGACGACAATACTTTATCATATTCTCATAAGGATAAATTAAAGGTTAAAGAGACACTTGAGAAAGCTGCTGAAACAGCCATCACTTGGTTCCAAGTAAACTATATGAAAGCTAATCCGTCAAAGTTTCAGGCAATATGCTTCAGCAGAGGCAATACTGAAATTGAATTCAAGGTTGATGTAAACACTATCAAATCAGAAGGTGTAGTGAAATTGTTAGGCATTCATATAGATAATAAGTTAAACTTCAATCATCATTTATCACTAATCTGCAAAAAGGCTGCAAGGCAAATAAATGCTCTTCAAAGATTATGTAAAACAGTAGATTATGAAGGACGACTCAGGATTTATGAGGCATTTGTTGCTTCAAATTTTGTTTACTGTTCAATCGCCTATCAAACTTTCTCTCCAGGTCACGATAGGAAAATTGAAAAACTGAATGAAAGAGCATTAAGACTAGTTTGCAATGATTATGAGAGTACATACAATGACTTACTTATAAAAACAGGCAAAAATATGCTACATGTAACCAGTAAGAATAACTTAGTAGAATTTGTTTATAAGGTACTTCATGGCCTAGCGCCACCTTTAGAAAGCTCCTTCTTTGAGAAAAAAATCTCTCCATACAACATGCGGGACAATGACAAGTTAGTACAACCTACTTTCAACACAGTTCAATATGGAAAAAGATCAATAAGTTATCAAGGTCCCTCTTTATGGAATATTCTGCCAACTCATTTGAAATGTTCAGTTGATATAGGGTCATTCAAGTCAGACTTACGGAGAAATAAGTACTTTAATCAATGTGAATGTGGAACATGTTTATTGTGTCTAAGAAATTCTCTGTAGAAATTAAATGTAATGATATGAACAAGATTGCATTGATACATGTATGATAGTGTAAGAATATAACTGTAAATATATGTTATTCATTTTTCCATCTGTATATAATTTCATCACTTCATCTAGTTCTGTTATTTTAACTTGTCGGTAAAAAGCTTATAGCTTGTGTTTATTGTTTTTACTGTCATCACCGACGTTAAATAAAGTTTTACCTTACCTTACCTTTTTTTTTTTGACATTTTAAAAATGTAAGAAAAATTGTCTGATTTCAATTGAGGACGTAGTGCTGACACTAGCTGACATTTGTGTTTTGTTTTAAAACAGGGTCGTAGATCCTGGAGGGGGGGATGGGGAGAGGATGCCCCTCTAGGATGAGCCTGGGGGATGATTACATGATTACCCCTCCTGCCCCCCTAAAATTTCAAATTATAACTACTATTATCATGGGTGTTGACAATAATTAGCTGTTTTTGTCACGATACCAGTAAAATATTATGATGAAAATACAAGCTCCAGACCTGTGTCTCAGAACTTACCTTTGATAATATAAAAATGTTGGCTTCTGATCACCGACCCTGAAAGGATGAAAATCTGCTCCACTGGTTTTGAATGTTTTATGCAAACATTTTTAGAGTGCAAATACTCAGAATTCTTCGACATATGACAGTGACCTTGTAAAAGACAAAAGTTTATTTAAAAGGATAATGAGGGTAATAGTGAAGTGAGGCTTGTCAAGAATCAACAAGAAAAACAACGAAGTAACTTTCCAAGTCATTACAAGTTTGGGAAAAACAGCGTTCAATAGAAAAGTGCCTCAGGCTCCCTCTAGCATTATGTTATTGACACAATCCATTTCGTGTGATTACTTAGGAAGTCCTTAAATACAGACAAGTTTGGAGAGGTTACTGTGAAAGGTTGCAATCGTCACTTGGCATGAAGATACTGATGTTGGCTGTAGAGTGCTTAATTCAATGGGGCTTCAGCCCTAAAAATTTAGGAAAAGCAATAATCAGGGAGTTCCGGGAAGAAAATATTGTGAATTTATATTTTTGTGGAATTTTCGGCCTTATTTTTGTGTAGCCCTTAAAATTTGTCAACCCCCTATGCCTATGCATAGTACAAGGTAACTTCTGTCTGTTTTTGATATTAATTTCTTTGGGACAGCAATAAACAAGAAGAAGAAGAATTGTTAGTAGATTGTATAACATTTTGTCAATCGTCACACAGTCTACATAAGAAAAGTGATTCTCTGAGCCTCTGATTGAGGACACTAACTGCTTATAAAGCTGCAAAATAAATAAAAATATTTTTTTTTGTTAAAACAAAAATGTTTATAAAGCTGATATGACATATTTGGTGACATCAAAAGTTTACAACAATGATGATTGTTTTAGAAAATTCCTTTTAATGTGACATGGATGGGAAAAATTATGACATGATTGTGGCAAAGCTGGCAAATTAATGACAGAAGAAGATGGCTCCTGTTCTAATTTAATCAGAACTATAGACTTAACATTTTTCTAAGCTAATGAAATTGAACTTTTGACATGATCCAGTAAAGCATTCTTCTAGAAAATTAAGTCTTTATAAACTGAAGTGACATGTTCGGTGACATCAACATTTTCAACAGACAGACAACAGAGAGAACTGAATTTGATAATTCTTTAAGCCTGATATGAAGGCTCCCTTTAAAGTAAGATTATTAAAGAAAATTGTCAATGCCTGAATCATAAAGTAAACATTGAATCAGATTAGATTAACCTGATAAACCAGTTGAATGGCTTCCCCATTGGTTGAGCATTAGGGTGGAGTGAAAAAAGTCAAAATGAGAAATTCAAAAAAGAGCCCCTCCAAAAACTTGTCAAATATAGTTAAATAAGTATTTATGACCATTTTGGGTGGTTTCACTCATTTCTGTAACGCCTACCCTGGGTATTTTGAAATCACCTTTTTCTACATTTCGCAAGACCTCAAAAATGCTGTTTTTAGCCATAAAATGGGTTCTAAATGAGATAGAGACATGATTTAAAGAGCTGAAAATAAGTTTATGACCATACCAAACATATTAGAAAACACCCGAGTTAAGAAACACTTGCTTTATGTTATGTAATATTGAAATAACATGATTTTTGCCATTTTTTGCACTGTTGTTGTTCCCGAAATAATGTTTTTGCCATATAATTGGTTCTAAATGGGCTAGAGACATGATTTAAAGAGCTGTATATATGTATATTACCATGCCAAGCACAATGGACAATATTGTGATTGAGAAACAATGCTCTATATGATGTGTTATTGAAATATTATAATTTTTCTTACTTTTTTCATAATTTAAATTCTTTGAATTTTGTTTTCGTCACAAAAAAGGTTCTGAATGAGCTACAGACATGATTGAAAGAACTTTACATAAGTGGTATACTATGCTGGACTTGATAAATAACCTTTATTATGATACGACACATCACCTCAAATGTTATATTGAATTAATGAGACAAATAATGAGACAAGTGTTTTGTGAGACAAGTACTTTTTGGCTCTTTAAATTATAGAACTTGTCATAAATTGGGTTTCAAATGAGCTAGGGCCATGATTTAAAGAGCAGTATATATTTAGGACAATGTTAAACATGATACACAACATTGTATGTAAGAAATATTTATTATATCTAATGGAATCTGCGGATAACGTGTTTTCTGTTGTTGTACTTTTAGCTCCCAGATGTTTTTCCAAGTTATCTGACAATTGATAATTAAGTGTTATGTACCATCATTTTTTTAAACCTGGGTTATTTGTGTTTATCTTCCAAAAGTGCCATAAGCATCAGGCTGGCATGTAGACATTACAGAGAGTTAGGACTTGCATTTGGACTGAAGAAAACATCATTAAAATTGTATTAACTTAAGGCAGGACTGTTGCAGGACTATTGTACATTGTAGTATTAATTAGTGTCTGACATTCAATGATGGATATCATGCTGCCATCAAAAGTGTGCCAATGGTGTCTATATGAAAGATAAAAACATAAGAACCAGGCTGAAGAAATAATTCTATATAACATCTGGTAGTCCCTACTTGGAGTTCTAAGTTCTTAAACATTTTGAGAGCTAACAAATACAGAAAGAAATCATGTTATTCTCATATTGCATTAGATATGACATGTCTTCAACACAAAATATTAGTTAATCATAGTCAGCATGGTCCTAAAAATGTCCACTGCTCTTTAGATCATGTACCTAGCTCACTCAGAACCTCAAATTATGACAAGTATTATAATTTCATGAACCGAAAATTAGTTGTCTCACAAAACTCTCATTATTTGTCTATTATTTCATTAGAACATTTGAGGTGACATCTATTTTCATATTCAAAGTTATTCATCATGTCCAGCATGGTATAACACTTATGTATACCTCTTTTAATCATGTCTCTAGCTCACTCAGAACCCATTTTATCATAAAAACAAAAGTCAAAGAATTTGACTCCGGCAAAAAAGTAAGAAAAATCATAATATCTCAATATAACATCATGTAGAGTATTTGTTTCTCAATCACAATATTGTCCATTGTGCTTGGCATGGTCTTATACATATATACAGCTCTTTAAATCATGTCTCTAGCCCATTTAGAACCAATTATATGGCAAAAACATCATTTCGGGAACAAAAACAGTGCAAAAAATGGCAAAAATCATGTTATTTCAATATTACATAACATAAAGCAAGTGTTTCTTAATTTTGGTGTTTTCTAATATGTTTGGTATGGTCATAAACTTATTTTCAGCTCTTTAAATCATGTCTCTATCTCATTTAGAACCCATTTTATGGCTAAAAACAGCATTTTTGAGGTCTCGTGAAATGTAGAAAAAGGTGATTTCAAAATACCCAGGGTAGGCGTTACAGAAATGAGTGAAACCACCCAAAATGGTCATAAATACTTATTTAACTATATTTGACAAGTTTTTGGAGGGGCTCTTTTTTGAATTTCTCATTTTGACTTTTTTCACTCCACCCTATTGAGCATGCAGAGCACATTCCCATGCCCCTTTTTGTGTGCACTCCCTGGCGCCTATACCCACTTAAACCTTGCCTCAGTTAGTATTTTATGTGTGGTAAAGGTAAAGGTAATTTTATTTAAAATAAGTAGTCAAGCTAAGTCAGTGACTTGTTTCCAGTTGGGCCCACGGCACCTCCAATTTACATCTGATGCAAACAACAATGATGACATGGAATGACAGCCTGGGGATTGAACCCGGCCCTCTTTTGTGAAGCGAGCACTCTACTGACTGGGCTATAGGTGCTGACCTATTATGTAGTCATAAAGAAATGCCTTTAGAAGGCAAATATATTTTTCCCATTATGTGAAAGTCATCAACATTGTAGCATAGTACAGATTATTAAGTTAATATATAAACCATAAAATTGTTCAGTTATACCATTTAATGTTGCTCAATGTGCTTGTGGTGCTGATGGTAACATATTCAACAACTATAGCTCGGGGCAACACTGACATAATTATCTGAACAGGCACAGCTGAAAGATGTGAAAAAGGTAATTTTATCATCTTTTGACCAGTGCGATAGTATAGAGTTTTGCGTGTTGCACGGACATCCATTGAATGTTAGCAAGTGAACACCACACACAGTGCACAATTCATTTGAAGGCTTCAACCATCTCCCATATCACAGACATTTATGACATCAGTGGCTTTGTAAGGTCATAATCTTTGCAAGAATGAAAATATTTCTTCCAAATAGATAAAAACAATGTGTTGGCTCATGTTGCACCGGACTTCTACAAGGCGTCTTACCTTATTCACATATGCTCAAATGCACTGAAATTTCAACTGGGCTTATAGGTAAGATTGTAAGTTTAGTGAATCTTTGGCGAATTTGAGAGTTTAATCAGTGTTAAAAATTCTACGATATTTCATGCAGGTCTTGAGAGTTCATATCCACGTTACATCTTCCATTATGTGAATTGGGATCTGCTGATATGTTGGGATTTTTTTTTTCAGTGGTTAATTCAAATTGAGTTCATCTATTTCCATAACCCTGCATCTAATCAAAATGTGCTTCTGTCAAAATTAGTTTTGGAGATTGCAATATTTCTCTCAATCCACAACTGATGTCCCTTGTGGCATATGATGAGCACTGTCGAACAAATATCTAGGATGTAGTTTGAGTTCACATTGAAGACTGAGCTCTGTGTCTTGAGTGGCAGTGTAATCCTTTCCAAATCTCAGCTGGTTTGATATAATGTACTTTGGACAAAATCTGACGTTGCAATATAAATCAAGCAAATATTCATCTTTAGATGTCGTCATTGACTCAGATAAATTTTTTTAATAAAATTCTTTCCGTCTGCCATTTTTTCTTTGAAAACAAAAGAAGAGTAATGAAAAACCTCAGCTTATATCTAGAACATTACAGTAGGCGTATATCACAACCATAAGATGGAAAGCATTTCCATCCATGTTCCGTGAATATGCCCTTATCCATTCGACTTGACCATCTCCCTGTGAAGACAAATCAATTGCAATACACCAAGTACTGAATTTATGGCAACATTTTATAGCTAGCCTTTCCACATACATTAATTATATTTTTCAAAGCTTTGATCTTTTTCTTTTTGATTTATAATACAGATTCTCGATCAATTCACATACAACAGTTTTTTTCTACTGCATTTATTTAATCCGATTAACACTCGAGCAACCATTCACCATGATGCAATATTTCCTTTCCAGCTTGATCCACGAATTGGTGTTACAGCATGACTAGAATAATAATCATTAACCAGACTTGAGAGCTGTCTCAATCAATACCCACGTGGCCTGATGGGGGTGGCTAAATATGGTTGTCCCATCAAAGAAGTAATTTTGTAAAATGTATAACTGCCTAGTTCAAGTTCTACTTGAAGGTCCAAAGTACGTTTTTGTAGGTTGAATCATGACTATCATGACAAGAGGGGGAAAAAGTGTGTACCCACTCCCCAGCTTAGTATTTCACCACACACTCTAAAAAATGTAGGGACAAAATTGGTTTTTTAGATTCAAAATTTTTTTTTTGAAAAACCAAATTTCAATGCAAAACCAACATGGATTTTTAAAAGAATCCATGTTGGTTTTTTGCATTGAAATGTGATTTTTTTCAAAAAACCATTTTGAATCTAAAAAACCAATTTTGTCTGAAATTTTTTAGAGTGCATACACTTGTATTGAAACTAATTATTACCATTATTACATTTAAACAGCTGTTTTCAATCTGATAGAAAATCTATAATCATAGTATTGAATTTTCAAATCAAACAATTCAAAAACATTGAACTGAAATAGTCATGCCCACTATAGGCAATTATATTAGGCATAACATGTAAAAAGGTTTGATGCTAATGGAGAAGGAGAAAATAATGCTGTACATGAGCTAATTGCTCAACTTTTATTTGCAATTCGAACTTCGGATGCAGGTACTTCAACATTTTACTATGCATATAACGTGAACAAGGTTGGTGCCACTTTCAGAAGCCATTTCGGTTTCTGGTGTTTGCCCACTAAAAGCTTTTATAAAAAAGTGTGAAATCATGTTTTGCAATCAAAATGTCATTATAGAAGAAAAATGGTGCTACTTTCACTACATTTTTCATTGTGAATATATTGAAAAAAAAAATTATTTGGACTTCTTGATTTAAGATTTGTAAGCAGAGCAGGCCTGGGAGATGTTTTCCTGCATGTGTACAATAAGCAGTGTTGTCAGTGAACATTTCAGAAAAACATGTCTCAATGGTACGTCTTTCTTTCTCTAAGCAGAAAAAAGATCTGCAATCATTTTTTTGGAAAAGATATACTGCTTATCAGCAACCTCTGCAAATGGGATTTTTTATTTAAGAAGTTTCAAACACAATGACATTTTATCACAGAGTATGGGGTATTGATTGCTACTAATTTTCAAACAAGACTTTTGTCTTATGACACTCATCAAATAAGTCAAGTTGGTTTATTTAATGCAGAGATAAAAGCACACTGGAAGGGAAATTGAGGAAGCGAGTAGGAATGGTTGAAGAAACAAAGAAGAAAAATGTCAAAATATTTGGAGTGTGGAGGACTGTGTTGAGAATAAATTAGAATGGACAGCGAAAAAGAGGAATAAGGAGGAGCACAAGAAAAAGGAGTCTAAGAAAAGACGATAAAGGACATTATTTAGAGCTATGGGAGGAGACAGGAAAAATGTGGTCAATCTTGCTGAAATTGAAAAAGGAGATGAAAAGTTTATGGGAGTAACAGATGGAGAATAAGATTTTCAACAAGAAAAAAGAAGACGGAGACGCTGAAAACAGGATTATAAATCACAAAATTTCTGTCTTGTCTGGGAAGCTATAAGTCTGATTCCCTGGATGTATCAGTTTAAGATTTATGTGGCAGCGTATTTTGTTGCCTAAACTAAATTCCCTATTTATAGCAAGTAATGTTGATCATTATTTCGGGTCCACTTTATGATCTATGGTATTCAGTCAGAACACCAGATGACAGGTCAATGCAGTGGTCAGTTACCATTGTTCTCACTTGGCGACTAATCCATCTATAATCAACAAAACTGCTAAGTTGGAATAATTCCTCCTCATTTTGTCTTTGGCTGTTTGCTGCTAGTTGAGGACCTTAAGTCAGCAGAAACATTTCATAGTTTGAGCATTCATATTTCATATCAGGTATGTTAAATTACTTACTCATTGTCAAATATAAATTTAGCTATACATTTCAACAGAATGATTAATTAGCAATTGTAATAATTAGCTATATGAGTTTAAAGTGACATTTACTTTAGTTTACAATTGGTTGATAACAAATGTTAGTTCATTGACTTAGACAATTATATTTATTGTCTTAGGTGCCAATTATAAGCTGTTGTGCCTTGGCCTTCACTGAGGACTTGTAAGCTGTTTATGGCAAGACAGAAACCCCACACAGGGTAAGGTCTTTCTGGTGCTAATGTTAGTGTAATATAACCATTATGTGCATTGAGTATACATTGTAATTATACACTTGTGTTAATTACTGTACTTAGCATTTATTTGTAACTTCAGTTTATGAAATTTAGTACTCGGCTATTAATTTGTATTTCTCATACATTATATACAATAAAGAACAACTTAGTTAATTATTATTATAACTTATCAATGAATTATAAATAGCCATAAAGGTTCTTCACTGGTTTCACATATTGTGTCATTGTGTCACATGGTGACTTATACATGCTTTCCATTCTTGTAACTTATACATATTTTGTTTCTTGTGTTACAGGGTTTTTTATTCAGCCTGAATAAAGTTTTTCATCTATTCACATCATGTCAATGTTGTCAATCGCCCCGCAACATTTACGTCTCACAAACAGCATTAATCTCCCTAAGCTTGTTCTGAGCAAGTTGAAGAAAATTTTTCTACTCAAACAAGCTTTTGACTACTGCTTTATGCATTTTGCATTTATTTACATCTATTTAAATATAACATTTTTAATCAATTGCATGTCAGTAACTAGAAACACTCCTCTTATCTCACACTCACAGTTTGAAGTAAAATGGGGAAAAAAACTACAAGATTGCAGAAAAATTAATTTAAAAAACTGCTTTTGTTTGAAAAACATAACCCAGGTGGCCACATCTGTAATCTTGGCAACATTTAATAGCAGAAAAAAGTTAACTACATTTACATACACTATATGTCAATGTTCCTTTGCCTTGTCAGAACTTATTCCACCTCTTGAAAAGTTTATCTTCAGCATAGCACGAAAAGCAAAAATACTTAAAAGGGCTGTAGAGCAGGGAGCTTGAAAGTGACCAAACTTGTCAATGGCGTTGAGTTACACTTCCGTGTAAAGGCTACTACTCTCTTTGAAATTGCACTGGGAGTGGTGCAGGGAGCAGAAGTACGGCCTAGTCTCTTAGAGCTTCGGCAGCCGTTCAGATTGGCTTAGGATGCCTAGGGTGATGCTGAGTGTTCTTCTGTTGTAGATGCAAGGATGAGAGAGAGACTACCAATCGGATGAAGTATAGACCCTGCTGATTTTTTTTCCGCCTTTATGCTTGTTTCTTACGACTTCAGTTACCCACAGGAAACAACTATGACATAATGGCTACAAAATTATCTTGAGATTGGCATTTGTCAGCATATCACACTTTATATGAGGTACATAAAGAACCTCAAAAATTCTAATGGCTCATTCTGAACTTTTCTCATGAAGATTAATTTTACAGAAAATATACTTGATTGATATTTCACATTTCATCAACCATGGTCCAGGCAGGAGGGAAGCTATCTCCAAAAAGAATAGTACTTACAGCTTTTGGGAAGAGTTGACAAAAAAGCTTCAATATACATCGGCCTACACAAACTTAAGATAATGAGAAGACAGTTTTAAAAGTGTAGCAGAAAGATGGCCATGGAGAAAAGGAAAACGAAGAATTTTAAATCCTAACTGAATGCTACTTGACTAGGACCATAGTAGGACATCATTGGTCTAATTCTGGAGTTGAATCAGTTCAGGATTTAGAGTCTGGCGAGCAGCAGAACCTCCCAAAGCTCATGTTTCCAAAAGAAGTGAATAGAGAAGATGTCTTGACTTAAATGAGCTTTTAGACTGCTTCGTACATCTGGCATCTCCTTGGCTTGCTCAGGATGGTGTCAGGAATTGAACATCTACAAGGTTACTGTGAAATTCTTCCTGAAGCAGCTACTTAAGGGCAGTGCACATGACAAATAAGCACCAATCTTCTTCAACTAGTCTAAGATTGGTTAATGTTCAGTAAATCCAGAATGTGTGACTTACTGCGGGTACTATAACAATAATTCATGAACTTATGGTCAAGATGTGTTGAATTCCAGATGAATAAAGGCTACCAGGATGCTACAAAATGAAGATGAACTCACCAAATACAGGTTAATCATGTGACAAACAGTACGATCCCTTGCTTATAAATTGTTCAATCCAGTCCGACGATCAGGTAATGCATCCTTGGTACATTTCTCAGTGAGAGTTACTTTCTCAAGCAAAACAGATACATTTTCCGTTGAGAAGAGAGCACAAAATGACTGTCAATGGCCCTTAGTTACACTGCTGTGTAACAGCTACTACTCCCTGTGAAGTTGTACTGAGAGCGGTGCTGGAGCCAAACATTTGGCCAAGACTTTTAGAGCTTCGGCATCTGTTCAGATTGGCTTAGGATGCCTAGGGTGATGCCGAGTGTTGATCAGTTGGGTGACTCTGATGAGAAAGAGTACACATAGGATTAAGTAACTTATATTATATCTTATGAGCAAAACTTTGAATGCTTTATAACTATTTCTTTTTTACCAGCTTGGCTTCTCCTTTTTTTTAATAATTTAATTTTGAGACACACATTGGGTAGAAAATGCCCAATATCATAAACAAGATGAAACTATTGGTAGACAAAAGTGCCAGACAATTTAATCATTATTGTACTGTGTAATTGGGTGGTGCCTTGTCAGGACAAAATTTAATCAATTAAAAGCTCCTCTTTAATTGTCTCCCAGCCTGAAAATCCATAATGCCAGGAGCAAGATGTGTCAATTACAGAACAAAATTATGTTTTGCAATGTTTCTTGAGTTTCATCCATCCTGCGAATCATCTGGGCATGAACGGTGACATGCTTTTAATCATCATTTAGATATGTTGGCTCCATAATGTATATTCTTTGATAGGTAGTATTTTGTAATGTATCTAGATATGATGTTTAAGACGGATGATGTGCATATGAAAAAAACTAATGAAGACGGGCATCATGAAATTCAAAGCCTCCACTTTCTGATAGTATTCCATAGAATGATATTCTACGGACAGTTTGACAAATTTTGACATAATGGTGATGAAAAGGGACATCATAGGCGTCTTGACATCATACCAAATGGACACCATTCACAGTTCAGGTAAAGATAATGCTGAATGAGTATGTTTGCTATACTCTAACTAGACCCAGACCTGGGACCCTTCATTGAGCCCTGTTGGCACAACAGGGTCACAGTTCGCTTCATGCAAAAAACATATGAAAAATGTTCATTGTTTGTTTTTGTCCAATTTCTTAACCTCCAGTTCGTTTTTAACAAAATTGGCTCACTGTAAACTTCAAGTATTTCTGAAGCATGCATGTATATTTCTTCAAATGATCATTCCTGTCAAGTCATTCTTACAACCTGGCAAAGTAGATAACTCTCAAAACACTTTTCAAGGTAGTGAATCATCTCTGCCATGAATGGTGACGTAACTGCAATGGCTGCGTTTTTTGTTGATGGTTTTTCCTCACTTCAATGTCTATTCTGTCAAATTACAAGATTGTGAATTACTTCAAAGACATGAGAAGTACCACGAATGCTGCAATAGGGTTAGTAGATTGTTATGATATAATTGATTTGAAGTAGGGGGGGGAACAAAATTCAAAACCTTGGCGGGTGCCCCTAAATTTTTTATTTTTATCGTAAAATAGAACAAATGTCCATTTAAACGTGTTTAAAATAGGTTTCCAGCCTGCTACCAGCATTTTCCTCATCATCGCAAATTTATGTAATTGATAAGTCGCGGTATTAAATAACTTTGTCAATTCTTATCCCAGACTAAAACCAACCACATATTTGGAATCCTTGTCTAAAATCCTTTCAAATGAATACCAACATGAATGTATTCTGGTGAGTTTCACCCCTTACAGCTGGTAAAATGTATTGGAAATAAGTTCACTGCTCTTGCTTGGTCCGTTTTCTGCTTGCTGTAAGCAGTGTAAAAAGTACAAAAGGCCATGGACAAATCTGTATTAGGTCCTTAGTACACAATTACAAGGCTGACATCAATTAGTCCTTTATATCAACTGTTTCCTGATTTGATCCTAGAAGGTCCTACGAAGACCAAAAAACTTTAAAAAACATGCTATTTCCTTATTAAGTTATATCCACTAGATTCATTCAAGCTATCTGAAATATAACAATTTTTGTATTTTCCATGTTCTGTGTGATTATTTTGTTATCAGTTGGATGATATAAAGCCTTTTTGGGAAGTCTTGCACAACTCTTTAGTTTGATACAGTATACATTGTGCATGTACTCAAAATGTCATAACAGTAAATTGTCCATACACAATTCCATTGGTATCCCCTAGCATCTTGTTTTTTTGTTTTTTTTGTGTTTTTTAAACCTATTCAATCCAAAAAGAATATCTGTCTCAATATTTTGACTTAGGCTTCCCCATTATGTCAAATAATTTCCTCCACTTTGAAACATCCATCTTCTCCTGTCTTTTTGCAAACCCATTCCTATTGGTAAAGCCCACCAAAAAGCAAATACATTATGAGAGTTGTGAGGTTGCAGTTCATGCAGTATTCAGTACTATGCTACACATGATCATCTGGAAGATTGCAAAAAATTTGCAAAAGTCATATTCACAGGAAATTATATTCCTTAAGATACTTTGAGGCTCAGTATCCCATATTTTTGATACTGGACAGTGAACATTGCATTTGCTGATAATATTGTCACAATTTATCAGGATCTATAGAAGAACAGTGTGAGAATTGAAATGTCAATGAGGTGACATTTATCAGAGGTATGAGAAAAGCCTAGTCTAAGCACACCTTCACAAGGGAGTCATCCTGAAATGTACAGTCATGAGAGAAAAATTGGGTGATTTCGGCGGGGACCGAAGATGTAGTGATCTTACAAAAATCAGGATTAGTTGGAATAAGTAGAAAGGAGCCAGGCTTTTGAAGTTGAGCTATTTGAAAATATTGAGTTCTTAATTCTGGAAAATCTGAAACTAAATAGTAGACCCTTTACATATTGGCTGATAGCCCTTTTGGAGACTCTAGTATCATGCCAGTAGAAAGCAGTCTGTGCCAGAGACATCTTGGCCCAGGCTCTTCGCTCAATAATTATGATGTACCACATTTCTTGATTTCGAGAAATACAAGTACTGGGCCTAATAAGAATAATCTTTTCTAAGGACCTAAACCTTTTTCTGAAAAAAAGTCGGACACCTTCAAAGAAATATAACAGAAAGTCATAGCATTGTTACATGTGTCTCTCATATTGATTGCGAATTGTTGATAAAAATAATTGTAAACAATAATTGTACTTTGTACTTACATCTAGTTACATGTAACACGTGTGATATAAGTTTAAGATGGATATGTTCAATTCACAATTTAAAACAAGCTAAAATCATTGTAATTTTATTTTAGTCAATGAGTGTCGGTTCCAAGACCTGAGATGACAAAATAAAATTTATAGAAAATTTTTCAGTTAACTTTCCTTGACAATACAACCTAAAATATCCGCAGCCTAGCATTGTTGGTATTCAAATGAAAGGTCTTTCTTCACTGAAAAACATGGCGTAATTATTTGTTGGCTAACTCTAAAATTGACAGAGATACGGAGAACCGCGAATTTGCGCTAATGCTAAAATCGGCCATACACAAAAATGCTGGTAGCAGGCTGAAAAATCAATTGCTGGAAAAATCCCTTTGGGAATAGTGTTTTCACACAATTTGTCAAAACTTAGGGGGGTCACATGAGGGTTTTTAAAGAAAAAGTGATTTTGTTCCCCCCTCTATTTGAAGCAATGACTTGATGTTAGACCATGAACAGCAGGTTAGTTGACATAGTAGTCTTCACATGATTTTTGCATGTAGCGGTCAGTGACTCCAATGTAAACATTGGAGTCACACTGGGGCTATACTCCAACGCACTTGTCCAAAAAAGACAAGAAGACATGTGAGAAAGAAATATAAAGAATGAATCCTTAAAATCGACATTCCTGTCAAAGAGCCAGTTGCTCCTGCAATGACTACAGCTGAGATGTTTGTTTGACAGTATCAGAAGCCAAAAGAGACAGCAAGTATGGATTGAGTGAGAGATCGCAATCTCCCAAGCAAATATTGGCATCGGCAGATTCAAGGAACTACAAGCCTGTGACATACTTTACTCTTTTTTTTTCTTTCTTTCTGTTTTTAATTTGTTATAGTTTCCTCTTATTATATGAACTTGCTCCTTGCTTTTTATTATGTTATGTTTTTATTAATTTTTTTATCAGTTCTGTAAAATTATGTGATCTTTTGATTGAATAAAGATGATAATAATAATAAGAGGGTTGCAAGCCACAATGGAAATAAATCAATGTCTACGTAGGATCCCAGAGACTCTTTTAAGCACACAATAAATTCCGAAGCTGATGATCAAAGAGAGAAAAAATTCTGATGCAGATGATGGGAGAAATTGTAGATTGCACTATTCATCTTAAATTGTACTTAAATTTCATCAATTGCAGCTAGCTCATCACTTAAATTTCCGTACAAGAGTGATATTTCTTGGAGTGCCATGAATCACCAATTATTTTCATGGACCAACTAAAAATCGGTGTGAACAGCCTTAAACTTAAGAGTTTCATTATATTTAAATTCGGATAAATCAGTTAGGCCTTTGCTTCATGGCACATAGTTGTCAGCATCCCCCCACCCATATCTACTGACATTATCCGACACGAACTGCGTGTATACCAGTATGATTATTTTCTAAAATTGTCCTTATACATAGCTTTTGTACACATATCAAAGACACATTTCCTTGATGTCATTTGTTGTTTCCTTTTATAAGAACATTAACGATCAAGTTTTGTGCACACAGCCCTATTCATACTTTTATTCCTGTCCATCGACTGCTTTGCTTTGGAAATTGCTACTGACTTGTCAAACAAGTAATTCATTTCTGTGCTCAAAGCCTCCTAAGTGGTCTGCATTAAATGTGATTAGCATTGACAAGTACAAAATGCCAATCAATTCATTGGCTGCTTTTTAAAAATAGAATAAACAGTTTCAAAAGCAAACATTGATTTTCAATATTATTGAACTCCCAAACACTAATCATACAGTCAGAATTGACTAACATGCAAAATATGACCTAATATAGAGGGGGGAACAAAATCACTTTTTCTTTAAAAACCCTCATGTGACCCCCCTAAGTTTTGACAAATTGTGTGAAAACACTATCCCCACGGGATTTTTCCAGTAATTGATTTTTCAGCCTGCTACCAGCATTTTTGTGTATGGCTGATTTTAGCATTAGCGCAAATTCGCGGTTCTCCGTATCTCTGTCAATTTTAGAGTTAGCCAACAAATAATTACGCCATGTTTTTCAGTGAAGAAAGACCTTTCATTTGAATACCAACAATGCTAGGCTGCGGATATTTTAGGTTGTATTGTCAAGGAAAGTTAACTGAAAAATTTTCTATAAATTTTATTTTGTCATCTCAGGTCTTGGAACCGACACTCATTGACTAAAATAAAATTACAATGATTTTAGCTTGTTTTAAATTGTGAATTGAACATATCCATCTTAAACTTATATCACACGTGTTACATGTAACTAGATGTAAGTACAAAGTACAATTATTGTTTACAATTATTTTTATCAACAATTCGCAATCAATATGAGAGACATATGTAACAATGCTATGACTTTCTGTTATATTTCTTTGAAGGTGTCCGACTTTTTTTCAGAAAAAGGTTTAGGTCCTTAGAAAAGATTATTCTTATTAGGCCCAGTACTTGTATTTCTCGAAATCAAGAAATGTGGTACATCATAATTATTGAGCGAAGAGCCTGGGCCAAGATGTCTCTGGCACAGACTGCTTTCTACTGGCATGATACTAGAGTCTCCAAAAGGGCTATCAGCCAATATGTAAAGGGTCTACTATTTAGTTTCAGATTTTCCAGAATTAAGAACTCAATATTTTCAAATAGCTCAACTTCAAAAGCCTGGCTCCTTTCTACTTATTCCAACTAATCCTGATTTTTGTAAGATCACTACATCTTCGGTCCCCGCCGAAATCACCCAATTTTTCTCTCACGACTGTACATTTCAGGATGACTCCCTTGTGAAGGTGTGCTTAGACTAGGCTTTTCTCATACCTCTGATAAATGTCACCTCATTGACATTTCAATTCTCACACTGTTCTTCTATAGATCCTGATAAATTGTGACAATATTATCAGCAAATGCAATGTTCACTGTCCAGTATCAAAAATATGGGATACTGAGCCTCAAAGTATCTTAAGGAATATAATTTCCTGTGAATATGACTTTTGCAAATTTTTTGCAATCTTCCAGATGATCATGTGTAGCATAGTACTGAATACTGCATGAACTGCAACCTCACAACTCTCATAATGTATTTGCTTTTTGGTGGGCTTTACCAATAGGAATGGGTTTGCAAAAAGACAGGAGAAGATGGATGTTTCAAAGTGGAGGAAATTATTTGACATAATGGGGAAGCCTAAGTCAAAATATTGAGACAGATATTCTTTTTGGATTGAATGGGTTAAAAAAACACAAAAAAACAAAAAAACAAGATGCTAGGGGATACCAATGGAATTGTGTATGGACAATTTACTGTTATGACATTTTGAGTACATGCACAATGTATACTGTATCAAACTAAAGAGTTGTGCAAGACTTCCCAAAAAGGCTTTATATCATCCAACTGATAACAAAATAATCACACAGAACATGGAAAATACAAAAATTGTTATATTTCAGATAGCTTGAATGAATCTAGTGGATTTAACTTAATAAGGAAATAGCATGTTTTTTAAAGTTTTTTGGTCTTCGTAGGACCTTCTAGGATCAAATCAGGAAACAGTTGATATAAAGGACTAATTGATGTCAGCCTTGTAATTGTGTACTAAGGACCTAATACAGATTTGTCCATGGCCTTTTGTACTTTTTACACTGCTTAAAGCAAGCAGAAAAGGGACCAAGCAAGAGCAGTGAACTTATTTCCAATACATTTTACCAGCTGTAAGGGGTGAAACTCACCAGAATACATTCATGTTGGTATTCATTTGAAAGGATTTTAGACAAGGATTCCAAATATGTGGTTGGTTTTAGTCTGGGATAAGAATTGACAAAGTTATTTAATACCGCGACTTATCAATTACATAAATTTGCGATGATGAGGAAAATGCTGGTAGCAGGCTGGAAACCTATTTTAAACACGTTTAAATGGACATTTGTTCTATTTTACGATAAAAATAAAAAATTTAGGGGGTCCCGCCAAGGTTTTGAATTTTGTTCCCCCCCTACCTAATATAAACCAGTCATTATGCTGTTCCCTGGAGGCTGACCTTATATTGCTTGATGACATTGTGATAACATGGTGATATAATGCAGCTGTTCAACTTCCAGTAATGATATACTTTGTCCTGTAAAAACAGAGACAAAATTCCAGTCCGTGGAATTTCTCTAGGGGAGAGCGGGGCACAGAGAGACACTTTTTTTATTTTCAATTGTTCCAAAAGGTTGGCAGTAATAAGTTAAATGAGATCAGGTCCACATTATAGATGATGACGTTGGGTATATTGTCCAGTAGTTTCGGGTTCCTACCTTTTACAGGTTTGGCGAAATTTAGAGTTACGTCCATGCTCGTTAAGTGTCTCACTGTACCCCGTGGGCGGGGCACAGTGAGACAGCAGGCGGGGCACAGTGAGACAGCAGGCGGGGCACAGTGAGACAGGGCATCTGCTGCCATAACCGCCAATCATCAGGACCTGTTGAATTGTTCTATCAATTGTTGCTATAGAAACTACTGTACTCTTATAAAAGCAGCTGGCTAGGTGATTTTTTAGGTCCTTTTTAAGCATGTTTCGAAACTTCATCGCACAGGCCACATGCACGACTTATTTAACCTGTCGCACCTGTTACATACTAATCAAAATTCTTTCGGATGCTTCCCTTCGAATATGACTCACTAAAATCAGTAGTTTGGGGCAGGTTTTTTGTTTTCAATAGTGATTTGTGAACTATACATTACATTCAGGTCGTTTCGAATGTATTTCATGATGTCTCACTGTGCCCCGCCTCAAACTGTCTCAATGTGCCCCACGCAGCTCTCTTTATAAAATTTTTGAATCCCGGGGAGCGGATGCCTGTATTGTGGTTCATCATCTCACTAAACTAAGACAGATAACCAAGGTTTGAATCCCTGGCAATTGATTTGCATTATACCAATTTTCTTGGGGATTATAACAAAAAGTCGTTTAGCAAAATTGTTTACTTTTACTGGCCAGAAACCAAAATATTGAAATTCTACTCTCCATATGCTGTGTAGGCATTCAGGATATAGGATAGTCTCTCACTTACTTAGTTTTTGTACTATGGCCTATCTCAGAAATAGTGAATCCACACAGCTGGTTTTCACTGAGGGTCACAAATCTTGATAACGGCTGCATGCAACAATTTAATATTACAGTCTTGCTTTAAATATGTTCTTATGCCAAAATCCTGAAAATTTCATGGCAATTCGTCAAAAGGTTATTGAGATGGAGATGAAAGTATATTGGAAAACATGCATTTTTTCACTTATTTAGCATGACATCATCTTTTTCACCTGATGAATTCTTTCAGTTTTACAAAGTTTGACATGTTCCATTGCTATTTCCTTATACTTTTTGGAATCTCCACATCCCCAGGCTTTATAAATCCATTGAAACAAGCACTTCTATCCACTTGTTTATGTTATGCGTCTGTATGTGGGCTTCAAATTGATACAAAATAAGTGCCACCAAAGTGAATGTCTGCAAAGCAAATGATGATAAAAGTGTGATTTTTAGCCCCTTTTTTGACATAAAAAGCTGATTCTATGTAGGGCAAGTTGACCTAATTTCAGCCTCTCACCCAACTTCAGCCCCCCTACAGAAAACTCCTTGTAATGAAATTTTGATGTGGTCAAGGTGCCAGTTTTTGGGTTTAAAGTGATTGTCAATGTGTTAAGAATAAATTATCAAAAAGTTATGACCATCACAACATATGAATCAGGAATGTTGCATGTTTTTTTCGGTGGAAAGCATTTTGCTTGTTCTACAATGCGTAAACAACGCGGAATGAAAAAAAGTTTGACAAAATGTTAAACCTGTCATTTGGCAGCACCTATTAACGAAAAAAGGATCAGCTCAAAAAAAGCTTCATCGCAAGGGAAAATTTTGACCTGCTCCACCAAAATGAGTTCAAAGTAGGCAATCTGTATTTTCCAGAAATGAGCAAAATGTGTCAAAAAGTCACATTTTGATGATGCCGCGTTTTAGAAAAAGTAATTTGCTTTGATTATTTAAGACCATTTTAACCAAAAACTGCCTTTAAATTATCTGATTTGGGCATCATTCTTGATTTTCCTAATTCTTTTATTGTAACGGCGGGATATTCAAATGCCATTTCCTCAATGTTTGATGTTTCGAATAATCAATGTTTGAGGTGCCATATCTTCGGATTGGGTGGAGATATCAAGACAAATGAAAAATCATTTTAAAGCCAAATTCAGTTAGAAGAAAGCCATTTTCACAGCTGAATATGATAGCAGGCCGACTTTTAACCCATTTTGGTGGAGCAGGTCCCAATTAGTAATCTTCCATAATTTAAGTTTTTTTCATTATTTTCTACCTGATCATTCAATGGATTAGGTGATTTATAAGACATGTCAATTTTACCTAACTTCAGCCCCATGCATGGTCCTAACTTCAGCCCCCATATGACCTTACTTCAGCACTCAGGTTTCCCAAACTCCAGCCAGTAAATCTCAAATGAGAAGTTTGTTTATCCATCTCTGAATGTCTATCTTTCTAAAAATGTAATTTCAAAGCATTTTTAGGTCTGGCATACTGGAATAAGCAACTTGCCTGAATTTGAGTTTAAAAAAATGTTTATCCTCTTTCTGTGAAAACGATCGACTTCTTTTCAAGCTTTTTTGAAATACATTTTTTGAGGATTGATTTTTTTCAGACTGTCATGTTTTATATAGAGGTAGGTTTAAGGCCAAATTTAAGCAGTCTGCTGTTTTGATGACAGAATAGGATCGAGTGGTTGAAGTTAGGTAGAGGGCTGAAGTTAGGTACACCCTATAGGCTGAACTATGTGGCTGAAGTTAGGTACATGTCCCACTTTTGTCTTTGAAGCACATTTGCACTGCCTTATAAGGCATATGGCTGTTTTCTTACAATATAGTCATGAAGAGGAGTGGAGGCTGGGGTTAGATCCATAGCTACAGGTTATTCCCATGAATAGCCAGCCGGTGACAAGCAATCAAAAACCAAAGTAGGCTGAAGTTTGGTCAACTTGCCCTACTGGTGTGATATGAATCTTCAAAAAATGTTCTGGTTTTGACTCAAATCGATGTTATATGAATTATCAAACATAACTGAGGGAAAAAATACAACCATTTACAAAATAAAAACTATTTTTTTGATGTTTATTACCTTTTTAGACAATTTGGCCCAAATTTTAAAGAATGCTCCATAAATGTTATAATTTTTGTAATTAGACAATGAAACCTACTCCAACTTCTGAAATTTTATGTTAATTTTTCACTCTAAGTAATATTAGAATGATTGCTTTACTTTTTGTCAGAAAAAAAATTGAATATGCTCAAACTTTTTCAGAGCGTTATGCGTGCGACGAACGTAAATTTAGAATTTTATCACCAGAAACCAGTTAACAACTTCATGTATATATTTTTCATTATTTGGCACGTTCACGAATTCGTAGAGGTGTAAAAACGAGCATGTACGAATTCGTGGACATGAAAAAACGAGCATAGGTGCTCGTGTACATTAAAAAACTAACATTCGTGAATGTGCTTTATCATTCATTCGTGTATCTGCCAATACTATCATTCGTGGAAGTGCTATATAATTAGGGTTTAGTGCTAAAATTAGGTTTAGAGTTAGTTTTAGCCAAGTTTAAGGTTGCAATGTTCGAAGTTACACATACACAAATTCGTGAATAGCAATATCTCACACTTACACGAATGCTAAATTCTTGTATATGTTCGTTTTTGCTGTTTTACAAATTCGTGTACATGCCAAATAGTGAAAAATATATACCTCACAACTTGGATGAGTTCATAGATTAATAAAGCTTCATAGATTTACTATATTTTGAGCCAATCCAGATTAAAAACAGAGCATTCATAGCTCTCTACCACTTGAAAATACTATTGGCATTATGCGTGAGACACATTCACCTTTCCAGCTATTCATTGGAAATTTTCCATGAACCAGATTTTCCACAATCATAAAAAGCTTCAAAACAACTAAGCAGATGTAATACTAGATCTCAATAGCAAAAAGATTCAACTGAAATATATTTAAAGGGAAACTAGAACATTTCAGATCAGGAACATTCAAATTTGACTCAAATTTACAAAGTCAACTTTTGAACACAAATAATTCCAAAAAGTATAAGGAAATAGCAATGGAACATGTCAAACTTTGTAAAACTGAAAGAATTCATCAGGTGAAAAAGATTATGTCACGCTAAATAAATGAAAAAATGCATGTTTTCCGATATACTTTCATCTCCATCTCAATAACATGTCAAGTTACTCAAGCAAAAATACTTTAAATGGGCTGTAGAGCAGGGAGCTTAAATGCGGCCAAGCTTGTCAATGGCCTTGAGTTACACTACTGCCCAACAGCTACTACTCTCTTTGAAGTTGTATTGGGAGTGGTGCAGGGAACAGAAGTACGGCCCAGTCTCTTAGAGCTTTGGTAGCCGTTCAGATTGGCCTAGGATGCCAAGGGTGATGCTGAGTGTTGTTCAGTTGGAGATGCAAGGACGAGAGAGGGAGTACAAATGGGATGAAGTATAGAAGCAGCTGAGTTTTGTGCCATCTTTATGCTTGTTTCTGGGCAATGTTCCTGTATCCTCTGTCCATGGGCGCTGCACTGCAGCTGCCCTGAGCTGTATCATAGATGGAAGGGTCACCACAAATTTCATATGCCGCATGTCGGTTCATGACCAAAAAATTAAATCAAATCAAATCAAGATATACGTATTTGCTACAAATTGATCTTAAGACTGGCATTTGTCACCACATCACACATTATATGAGGTACATAAAGAACTCTAACAATTGTAACAGCTCATTCTGGACTTTTGCCATGAAGATTAATTTAACAGAAAACGTACTTGATTGATTTTTCACATTCTATCAACCTTGGTCTTGGCCAGGGGATGCTATCTACAAAAAGAATAGTGCAGCTTTCAAAAAAGGCTTTAATGTATGTTAGCCTACAAAAACTGAAGACAAGAAGAAAGTTTAAAAGTCTAATAGAAAGAAGGCCGTGAAGATATGGAAAAAGAAGAACTATAAATCCTAAACAAATTCTTCTTGACTGGGACCATAGTAGGACATTGTTGGTCCCAAAGGTCATTTCTCCAAAAAAGTGAATAGAGAAGATGCCTCTACTTAAATGAGCTTTTGGACTGCATCGTACATTTTGCATCTGCTATAGGAATTGGCTTGCCCAGGATGGTGCCTCAGGAATTGAACATCAAGAAGGTTACTGTGAATTTTTTCTTGAAACAGTTACTCTTGTGCACTTAACATACTAATGCAATTTCAAATGGTAACCAATCTTCCCAAACTAGTCTGAGATTGGTTAACAGTTAATCCAACCAGAATGTGTGACTGACGAGCACAATAGCAATAATTCATGAACTTTTAGTCAAGTGGTATTGAATTCCAGATTAATAAGGGCTACCAGCAATGTCCAGAATGCTATAAAATGAAGATGAACTCACCAAATGCAGGTTAATTATGTAACAAATGGGTAAGGTCTTTTGTCTATTGTTCAATCCAGTCGGAAAATCAGGTACTGTATCCTTGGAATATTTCTTAGCGAGAGTGAATTTCGCAAATATAAATTGTCGGCTGAGAAACTTACTGTCATTGGCCCTTAGTTACACTACTGTATAACAGCCACTACTCCCTGTGAAGTTTTTCTGAGAGTAGTACTGGAGCCAGACATATGGCCAAGACTTTTAGAGCTTCGGCAGCTGTTCGGATTGGCTTAGGATGCCTAGGGTAATGCCGAGTGTTGATCAGGTGGGTGACACTGATGAGAAAGACTACACATAGGATTAAGTAACGTATATTATATCTTATGTGCAAAACTTTGAATGCTTTATAACTACTTCTTTTGTTATCTGGTATCTTACCAGCTTGGCTTCTCCTTTTTTTTAATAACTTAATTTAGTTTTGAGACAGACATTGGATAGATAATGCCCAATATCATAAACAAGATGAAACTCTTGGTAGACAATAGTGCCAGACAATTTAATCATTATTGTACTGTGTAATTGGGTGGTGCCTTGTCAGGACAAAATTTAATCAATTAAAAGCTCCTCTTTAATTGTCTCCCAGCCTGAGAAATCCATAATGCCCGGAGCAAGATGTGTCAATTACAGAACAAAAATTTTGTTTTGACAATGTTTCTTGAGCCCCATCCATCCTGCGAATCATCTGTGCATGAACGGTGACATGCTTTTCATCATCATTTAGATATGTTGGCTCCATAATGTATATTCTTTGATAGGTAGTATTTTACAATGTATCTAGATATGATGATGAATGCGGATGATGTGCATATGAAGAAAACTAATGAAGAAGGGCATCATGAAATTTAAAGCCTTCACTTTCTGATAGTTATATATGGATACTCTAAGGTCATTTTGACTAATTTTGACATCATGGTGATCCAAAGTAATATCACAGACATCATGACTATAGTTACCAAATGAATAATGTTCACAGTTCAGGAAAAAATTACGCTAGATGAGCGCCTTTGCTAAATGCCTAAATGCCGGCCAAAGACATGCGAGAAATAAATATAAAGTATGAATCCTTAAGATTGACATTTCTGTCAAAGAGCCAGTTGCTCTTGCAACAACTACAGCTGAGATGTTTGTTTTACAGCATCAGAAGCCAAAAGAGACAGCAAGTATGGATTGAGTGAGAGATCGCAATCTCCCAAGCAAATATTGGCATTGGCAGATTCAAGGAACTACAAGCCTGTGACATAAGAGGGTTGCAAGCCACAATGGAAATCAATCAATGTCTACGTAGGATCCCAGAGACTCTTTTAAGCACACCATAAATTCTGAGGTTGATGATGAAAGAAAAAACACTGAAGCAATGATGGGAGAAATTGTGAATGCACTGTTCATCTTAAATTGTTCTTAAATGTCATCATTTGTAGGAAACGCATCACTTATGCGTTATGATGATCCTTCAATGTAAGGTTATTTTCTGAAGTACAGATTGTACAGGAAGTCTAGCAGTAATAAACTGAGCCAAAAATTAATTTTGGCGCTCTCATGCTATTCCATTGTTCATCATGCTAATTTGATAATCAGACATAACTTTTTTCCTTCCCCTATGTCAGTAGACTAACAAAGCATCTATTTCTTGGACAAAGAGAAAACAAGCAACAATAGATCAAAAGATATCCAAAAGATTTTCATTCCAATGTACTTGGATAGATTCTTGTGGAATGGGTGACATAATCAATTATAAAAGCCTTAAGTCCAAGGGGTTGACAAACAATGATTTATAATGATTTATAATGGCAGTTTCATTATATCAATATTGAGTGTCAGCAAGATTTGAAAATTGTAATTAAATAGAAACATCTTGAAATATAGGCCTAAGAAGCATCACCTTGCTCAAAAAAGCTTAGCATTTAAATCACTTTCAAACAGGAATAACTATAATAAATCATTCTTAAGTGTTTTAGGAGCTGTAATAAATCAGGTAGAAAAGAATAATAGGCATTTAATTTGATCACCATTAAGTCTGCAACTTATTCTAGCTCACTTCCTATTCGAGATGTACTGGATTGAGTATCACTATTGATGGTACTAGCACTTTATGGCTAGATTCGGTATTATCAGTTTTGAATGGAACCAATTCCGATATCAGTTATGCTCCACAGAACACATAATTGCGACCCCTGTAGCGATTTATATTTGCTGACAAGAACCCTACCGATATGATTCTTTTCTATCATATCAAATTGTCGTTATGCATTTCATATGCACACAATCAAAGACACATTGCTTAGATAATTGTGATTTATCTTTTGCTGCACCAGAAGTGTGATAAGAACATTGAAACTGATGATAGAAGTTTCATTGTGACAAAATCAGTTTTGTAAACACAGCCCTGTTCTTGGCTTCCTTTATTTCCATTGACTTCTTGCCTTGACAATTGCCACTGACTGATCACACATGTAATTCATTTCTCCACGGTAGCTCCCCTGAGTGGTCTGCATTAAATGTGATTGGAATTGACAAGTACAAAATGCCAATCAATTTATTGGTCGTTTTAACTAGAATTAACCATTTCAAAAGCAAACATTGTTTGTCAACATAATTAAGATCCAAGACACTATAGTCAGAATTGACTAAGATAAAACAAGATGATCTAATATATTAAGAGGCAGTTTTTCTAAGATTCAGGCACTTCACCATTGGGGGTGATACTCACCCGACTCAGATCTTGTTCTTAATTTTTTCCCTGCTAACTGATTACTAAAATGATAGAAAAATTGCATTTTTAGACCTCCATACCTTTTAGGTTATTTTTGAGGGCCCCCTGAAATATAGGGTCTATTTCACTTTTTTATAGGAAACAACGCCCCCTGTGGAGATGCGCCCTTAGTGTACCATTCTAATTTTTATGTAAACTTGTAATATAGGTCCCCTCGTTCATATACATGCACAAAACATTGAGGTACACCAAGGGTGCAAGCCACATAGGCCCAATCAATTCAGCTTAAAATTGACTGAAATAGTAACTTTGAGCGCCCCCTGTTGCCTGCGCCCTGAGTCAATCGTCATAAATGCGATACTAAATGATACCTTTGGGTCCACATATTTGGCCATTCAAATATAACAGAGGTACACCAAGAAGGTACTGAGATAATTGGATTTGAAATCTGGACTTTGACACAATCCAAATTTTGGCCCTATATTTTAAAGGGCCCCTAAAAATAACCTAAAAGGTATGGAGGTCTAAAAATGAAATTTTTCCCACTTTTTAGTAATAGTTTACCAAGAAAAAAATTAAGAACAAGATCTGAGTCGGGTGAGTAGCACACCCTGCCTGAATCTTAGGAAAACTGGCTCTTAACCAGTCTCTAATGTTGTTCTCTGGAGCCTGACCTAATATTGTTTGACGACATTGTGATAATATGGTGATGTAATGTGACTGTTCCTGTAATTATACCCTTTGTCTTGCCAAAAAAACATAGACGAAAGGTAAAGAAACAGCATTGTAATCTATGGAATTCTATAAATGTTTATAACAGTAAACTTCTTGCAAAGTCAAGGTTAATCATCATAATATCAGCTTGGTTCAATGATTGTCTTATTTCAGACAACCCTTTTCAGCCGTTGAAAGGAGGAAGGTGGTCAATCTTACTGAAACTGAATAAGAGATGAAAGGTTTATAAGAGAAACAGATGGAGAATAAGATACACAACAAGAGAAATGAAGAGGTAGAAGCAGAAAAAAGGATTATAAATCCCCGAAAGGTTCAATCTTGTCTAGAAAGCTATAAGTCTGATTCCCTGGATGTATCGGTTTAAGATCTAGAGGCTCACAAACAGCATTAATCTGCCACAACTTGTTTCTGTGGAAGTTGAAGACGATCTTTCCACTCAAACGAGCTTTTTGACTGCTGCTTCCGACATTTTGCATTTATTTTATTCACGTTTATTTTTCAATTTTAAATAAATTGTATGTCAAAAACTAGAAACACTCCTCTTATCTCCCTGTTTGAATTGAAGTGGGTAAAAAAACAATTACTTGTACCAATAAGACAGCAGAAAAATTCATTCAAAAGCCACATCTGTAATCATGGCAACATTAGCAGAAAATGTTAACTCACATTTGCATTTACAATATGTTGATGTTCCTTTGACTTGTCGGAACGTAGTCCACCCTTTAAAAAATTTACATTCAGCACAGCACAAGGAGCCAGAATACTTAAATGGGCTGTAGATCAGGGAGCTTAAAAGCAACCAAACTTGTCAATGGCCTTGAGTTACTCACTTACACTACTATGAAATGGCAACTGCTCTCTTTGAAGTCGTATGGGGAGTGATGAAGGGATCAGAAATATGGCCGAGTCTCTTAGAGCTTCAGCAGCCGTTCAGATTAGCTTAGGATGCCAAGGGTCATGCTGAGTGTTGTTCAGCTGGCGATGCAAGGACGAGAGAGGTACTACCAATAGGATGAAGTATAGACCCAGATGATTTTTCTACGATCTTTATGCTTGTTTCTTACGACTTCACTAACTCACAGGAAATAACTATGATACATTGGCTACAAAATTACCTTGAGATTGGCCTTTGTCAGCATATCACACATTACATGAGGTACATAAAGAGCTCTAATAATTCCAATAGCTCATTCTGAACTTTTCTCATGAAGATTAATTTTACAGAAAATTTGCTTGATTGATATTTCACATTCTGTCAACCTTGGTCTTGGCTAGGAGGATGCTATCTACAAAAAGAATAGTGCAGCTTTTGTGAAGAGTTGATGGAAAGGCTTCAATTTATATTAGCCTAGAGAAACTGAAGAAAACAATAAGAAAGTTTTATATGTCTTATAGAAAGAATACCGTGAAGAAATAGAAAACGAAGAATTATAAGTCCTAAACAAATTCTTCTTGACTGGGACCATAGTAGGACAATGTCGGTCTGATTCTGAAGTTGAATCAGGTGGAGATTTAGAGTCTGACGAGCAGCAGAACCTCCCAAAGCTCATTTCTCCATAAGAAGTGAATAGAGAAGATGTCTCCACTTAAATGAGCTTTTAGCCTGCTTGGTACTGGCATCATTCTGCTATAAGAATTTGCTTGGTCAGGATGGTGCCTCAGCCTCAGGAATTTAACATCAAGAAGGTTAGTGAAATTTTTCTTGAAACAACTACCCTTGTGCACTTTGCGTACTATAACTAATGCAAATTTAAATGACAACAAATCTTCCCAAACTTGTCTAAGATTGGTTAACAGTAAATCCATTCAGAATGTGTGACTGACTGCGAGTACAATAGCAATAATTCATGAACTTGTGGTCAAGTGATGTTGAATTGCAAATGAATGATGCCTTGACTAAAATGAGCTTATACACCGCTTCGTACATCTGGCATCTGGTTAACAGTTAAACAATCCAGAGTGTGTGACTGACTGCAAGACTGCGAGTACTACAACAATAATTCATGAACTTGTGGTCAAGTGGTGTTGAATTCCAAATGAATAAAGGCTACAAGCAATGTCCAAGATGCTATAAAATGAAAATGAACTCACCAAGTGCAGGTTCATCATGTGACAAACAGTAAGGTCCTGTGCTTATTGTTCAATCCATTCAGACGATCGCGTAATGTATCCTTGGAATATTTCTTAGCGAGAGTAACTTTCACAAGCATAGATGAAGTGTCCATTGAGAAAATTACTGTCATTGGCCCTTAGTTACACTACTGTGTGACAGCTACTACTCCCTGTGAAGTTGTACTGAGAGTGGTGCAGGAGCCAGACATGAGCCAAGACTTTTAGAGCTTCGGCATCTGTTCAGATTGGCTTAGGATGCCTAGGGTGATGCCGAGTGTTGTTCAGTTGGGTGACACAGATGAGAGAGAGCATGGATGGGATAAAGTGAAGTCATAGCCTTTTTTAAACGTATACCTGGCTTGCAAAACTCTTTACAGTATCCTGTTACTTTCTTTTTTAAAATCCCCCCATTATTTGTAATAGTCATGGACACAGACTTAATGTCACAAAGTAGATGCAATGAACACAACGATCCTGATAGACATAGTGCCAGACAATTTCATCATAATTGTAATGGAGTGGTGTCCTGTAAGGGCAAACTTCAATCAATTATCCTTGTTTAATGTCTCCAAGCCAGAGAAATCCATAATGCCAGCATTGCCAGGAGCAAGATTTGTCAATTACAGAACAAGATTTTTGTATTGACAATGTTTCTTGAGCCCCATCCATCCTGCGAATCATCTGTGCATGAACGGTGACATGCTTTTCATCATCATTCAGATATTATGGCTCAGCATGCACATTGCACATCCTTTGATAAGCAGTATGTTTACAATGTATCCAGATGTGATGAGGAACAAATGATGATGCGAATATGAAGAGAACTAATGAAGAAGGGCATCATGAAATTTAAAGCCTTCATTTTCTGATAGTCATCTATAGACACTCTACAGACATTTTAACTCATTTTGACATAATGGTGATGCCAAGTAACATTTCAGATATCGTGGTTATAGTACCAAATGAATACTGTTCAAAGTTCAGGTAAAAACTATGCTAGATGAGTGCCTTTGCCCAAAAAAGACATGCGAGAAACAAATATAAAGTATGAATCCTTAAGATGGACATTCGTGTCAAAGAGCCAGTTGCTCTTGCAATAACTACAGCTGAGATGTTTGTTTGACAGTATCGGAAGCCAAAAGAGACAGCAAGTATGGATTGAGCGATAGATCGCAATCTCCCAAGCAAATATTGGCATTGGTAGATTCATGGAAGTACAAGCCTGTGACATAAGAGGGTTGCAAGCCACAATGGAAATCAATCAATGTCTTCAGAATCCCGTGACAATATTGTCAAAAAGCATTCGAAAAGATAATGTCCAGTTAATTCATATGAACAAGATATTTACCCGTAAACTTGGTTATGACTATTAGTCATTCCAATATCCACTTCTGTTTAGCTTGCTGACAACCTTTCTGAAAACTATGTCAAGTAACCGTGCAGTCCTTGCTCAAATAGGCGTAGGAGGTCAATAAATTTTAAAAAATTGTCCAAATAGTCCCAAAAATATCAAATTCACAAGATTTTCTGCCCAAAAGTGCATGAAAAATTGATTTTCCAACCCCGCCTCCTACGCCTATGCTTGCCCGAAATTAAGGGAAAATAACAATTCACTCAGAATGAAGCAAATATGTTAGTAATCTCTCTTGAATTATAAATTATTTATACAATCATTGTGAGCTCAAAATGAAGAACATGCGTTACAACATTGCTTGAGATTGTGAAATCTCCATCTAAGCTCATGACAAAAAAGAAAAATACTTGATTGGCAAGGTAATTACTAACACTAATTGTGCGTGACAATACTCAAATTGCAACAAAAGATTTCAAGCCAAAATCGGAGATAAAGGGATGGGAGAGACAGGAAGACATTAACACAACAATGGTGGCAAATTAGATTGGATTATCATTATGAATAAATAAATTCACACTTGTCATCTTGTTTTTGAGCTGTCTTTATAAATAAAAAATAATCGCAAAACTTTTTTCATCAAGTTTGTCATGAAATAGATTAGGAAATGAGGAGTTAAGTGACATCATTAAACTCATTCAAGTGTAGGTTAGAGGTAGACATATACCTGACTCAGGCACTGTGATTTTTCATATAAAACACACTTGAAATGGTTGCTTTTGACATCTTAAAATGTGTTATGCAAATGTCTTCCAAGGATATGTTATTCATTTGGGGAAAACGATGTCATAACCCTATCAGCATGCCTCGGCGGTCCAATGTCGGCCCGAAGCTGGTCCGATGCTGCTGACATCGGACTGACGCTGGGCCGACGTTGGACCGCCGAGGCATGCTGATAGGGTAGTTTTTTGATGTCATTTTCCCCAATAGAAACATTTCCTAGAAAAAAAATGCACATTCCGTCTCATGATCTCGGTGTCCACAATTATGAAATCACTTTGGCCTATAACCATAAATGAATGTCCACCAGAAATTGTTTACAAAGGTAGCCTGGTTTTTCCACACCAAACTTGGATACTGAATAATTAGAAACTCCAACCGCTCCCCCTTCACAATGTCTTATGGCTTCAAAATTTGGAGAAAATGCAATCGTTCGGAGTACTCTTCAGTAGAATGGCCAAACTTCTGAGCAGTCTTTTAACTTATTTGCTTTGATTACTTGTCATAGTATTGTTTGATTTACCAGAAACAAAATATTCTAGGATGTTGTGTATGCACCGTGCAAAAGACAAGATTACTGTATAATAAGTCAAAGGAAAATCCAAGCCCCCACCCACAACAAATATCTAATGGTCTAATGGTCACACCCTCTTGTCAAACATTAAGCCTGCATAGCTTGAAAATGTTGCACTTTTGAGACAGCTCAAAACATTTTTTCAACATCTTTCAAATTTTAGTGTATTATTCAAGAGACAAATGCTTCAAAAAAATGTAATTGTATATACACTGATTCAACTCATTGCAAAGAAGTCAACAAAGTACTTGTATATTGGAAGAGAAAAAACACCACATAATCAGTCAACGTCAGTCGGGTGACCCATCAGTGTCCACTCTGCGTGCCAATGTGCAAACTAGTATACAGAGCTAAAGAAGAAATGACAGAAAATGATGGACTGCAACTCAAGGCAAACTGCGGGTGTGAGTCTTTAACTTTATTTCAGAGTTATCTGCATTTTGTTTTGACAGTCTAGGAAAACAGTTCAATTGCCTATAAATAAAAAAAAGCTAATTTGAATAGAAAGGAAATAGATGCAAAATTGGGCTGGTCACTACAAAATAAAAGGGTGCTTTGACAAAAACCTAATTCTACTGTACCTGATTACATCAGCTTATCACAGGTTATCCTGAAGTGGTTTATTGATATTGTGTCAATTATAAACATAAGTTGGTGACTTATTTTATTCAATATGACTAAAATATATGCAGGTTACCCTGTTAGAAGATACGTTATAGCAGTTAACCAGATGAGGATAACTGGTGTGAAGCATATCGCAGTATCGCACATGGATGATTCTCTTTTATTTCAAATAACTAGCATATAGACAATGTCGAAACCCTGTGCTTTGGTTGGAGTAGGAAATGGTTTCCTGTTAGCATCGATTATCTTCTATGCAGTAGAGAATCCCTCTGAGTCTGTTACGGAAGCATTTAGATGATGGCCTTGGGGTATGTCCAAATTCCAGGGAAGAAAACTTCACCCCTCTAATCAAAGCTGTAGGGTATGTTGTCTTACAAAAAAGAAGATTTAGGTTAAGTAGACAAGAAGCAATCTCGTAGAAAACATACTTTCCCCCTTGGCTGAAGAATGAGAATGTTATAGCAAAATTATAGTTATGTTCAAATAACAGCAGTTCATTCAATCATTGCAAGAAATTTTGCAGAATCCTCACATAATAACCTCCCTGAATATACTGGACTAAGAAAGTTGCACCATAGTGTTTCTTACCAGGGGTCTAAGAAGCTCTATAAACTGATCCACTAACTAGCTGCAGCGAAATCATATACCCCAATTTAATCTGAACAGTTACCGATAGGTCAATATGTAATAATTACGTGTCTGCTTATACAACAAGGGACCTACATCATTACTGTTATGATCATGCAGGTATTCAAATAAATGCCAGACTGCAACTGCATCAGTTTAAGATCCATTTGATTCACATGCTCGAGATGATCACTTTAATTCCAAAACTGCTGCAAGAAGCCTTTTTAAGGAAACGCATTTGGGCAACGTCCAGTCAGGTCAGATATGGCTGGTGATGATTGACATCTGAACTGTTCACAGTTTTTGTGTGTGTGTTCAATACTCATCATACATTTCACAGTTTATCTAACTTTCAGATGACAGTTTCTTGTTGTCAGTTTGTTTGTTTTATTTCATTGTTCAACATCAGTACTGATGTTTGTCAGTTTCAGGTGTGATCCATCATAGACATATTAATCCAAAAATTATTTTGGAAGATTCATCCTGATTGGCTGGACCACCAAAGCATGACAGCTCTTAATTTGACTAAAATCACAGGGAAAACTATCAACAGAGTCAGAGCCTCGCTGTGCCAGCTCGCACTAGAGGTTCTGACATTGGGAGAATGGTATGGAGGCTGAAAACAAGAACCCTCTTCAGAAGGAAGAAGCATTGACACTCATTTATGTGCTTCAGATATTTTTTTGTACCGATTTAATGTACCTTGATTTGAATGTACACTGTAAATTGATTTAGGGGCAACGTTTTAATTTCAAAGGGGCATGGAGTTTTCCTTAGCGCAGAATTTATCTCACTAATAACTGCAGTAATTATTTATTTCAGGTGCGAGAAGTGCCAGTAAATGCATTCCAAAATAGAGCAACACCTGGTCAGGGATACCAAAACAGAAATTATTTATTTCAAGACTGCCCACTGACCAAGAAATTATCTATTTGAAAAAAAAACTCCAAACCCCCGCCTCGGATAATAGATTGCCCCATACAGGGTGGTACACCTTTGCTTGAGATATAAATCTTTTTGTATCGATGTCTAAACCTATAAAAAAAACTTACATGTAAGTATTCTTAACAGTACATCGATTCATCAAGGTAAGGGGAATGTACAGACGATATTTTTTCCGTGTGAAACGTCATCAAAAACTATGTACAATTAGAAGAGAGGGCTCAATGCAGAACTTGGCTTAAAATCCTTAATAAACGTCTGATTTTCAAAATTTAAAAACGTGTATATATCAAGTAAACTCCTCCAAATTCAATGCACTTATTTATTTTGCTCTATTTGCAATATTAACTTCGCAAAAAGCTTTTCGGCGCATTAGGCTGCAATGATGCAAAGTTCCAGTGACCACAGCAAACCAGTGGCAGATTCATGATTTCTTTTTTTTTGTGAGGGGGGGGGGCAAACAGGTGGTTTTACATAATGAAGTCTTTTTTTTACACATCCTTGCATGGCTATGTTATATTTTCATGAAACAAGGGGAGGGGCTTTGGAATTTTTTCTAAGGGTATTTATTTCTAACAAATGCCTACTTTAAGATATTAAAACCTTTTATTGCATGCCACATACCCTCAGGTTTATGGCAAGATCGATACAGTACCCTTTTTTAAGGGTACTTTTCTTGTTATATATGGGGCCACAAGAGGTGAAAGTAACACATCTGGTGTATTGGTGGCACTCCGTTCTACCCAAGTATTTAAAATAATAAATGTGCAGTGCATCAGGTTGTTTAAAGATTTTTTCATTGACACCAGACTGCAATGTATACATTATAAAGCATTGCCAATAACCTCATTCATATATCCGTTCAATTATCACTGGTTTTATACATACAGTGTATGTATATGGTCTCCAGGCACATATTGATTACATCTGCTGGTGAGACATCTACAGGCATTTCGATGAATTACAAGTTCTAAAAATAGGACAGAGAACTAGCCATGTATTGCACCACTCCATAAGGTAGGAATAACTTCAGAAAGGATCAACATATAATTCTGAGACAGCTTGGCCAAAGGGGTTACTTCGTTTATTCGCATTCAACTGGAAATTGAACTAGCATTCATATGTCACCCCTGGCGCTGTCTAGCTCTTTTGTTATTTATATAAAATACAGTTTTATGTTGTATTTCATAATAATTCAGGCACAAGCCCTATTTTTTTTTAATTTAAGGTGTCTAGAGTGACACCAGGTTTTATTCATGCATTTAATTCTCCAAGACCCTCCCCCCTGGAAAACAAAGGCTTCTCCCTGGCACTGCCAGTTTAGTGCTTGAAGGGGGCAATCTTGAAGCACAGACATGAGTATGGACACAGATTGATACAGAAGAGCTTGCGAGATCAGAAGGGTGTCACTAGTGTAGCAGAATATTGTAGTCATTTCAGATTACAGCCTTCCACTATAGACACAATGAGGATCAGTTCACTGTGAAAAATTCATTTCTTGACTTACGATAGCTGATGAAGTGTCGTCTTCTCTACTTCAACATGGGAAACATTGAGGCTGTTTGACTAGTCATGATCAATAGAAGGCCATTTGACTTGTCAAAACTGACTTCAGATACATGATCCTTTTGTTTAGCTGTCACCAACAAGCGGGACTAGTCTCCTTAAATCAAATTTACATTGAAAGTATTGGGTAAGAATCATGACAAATCATCAGCATGATGACACACCAAGTGCCATTCTCACAGTGCAACAGTCCACTCTTTTTCTTTGTCAAAGTGGAAGGCTGTGATGGAAAAGTTTTCCTGCTGGGATCACTGATATACCGGGACATTTCAGCTTACTTACTATAGGCCTGCAAACAACCAAAGCCTCATCCACCATCCAGATGGGTTGGTTCTCATGAAGCTCAACCAGATGAAGAGGCTCAGCCTGTCTGCTTGTTAACATGATGTGCTTGGCTCATAATTATGAGAATTTCTATTATAGACTCTCGCAGATTAAAGGAAAATTGTGTCAAATAATTTATATTAATGAACTGTCACTGAAAATGATAGAATCGACATACTAGGTAACAGGGTATGTTCATCTGGCACACTAGGCAATCGGTTACAGTTTATTCAACACTCTTAAAAAATTTCGGGACAAAATTGCGTTTTTTAGATTCAAAATGGTTTTTGAAAAACCGAATTTCAATGCAAAACCAACATGGAATTTTAAAAAAATCCATGTTGGTTTTTTGCATTGAAATTTGGTTTTTCAAAAAACCATTTTGAATCTAAAAAACCTATTTTGTCTGAAATATTTTAGAGTGAACATTTGTCTGTCTGGAGTCCTTTGCATCACTAACTAATTAGAAGGAAAACAAACGTTATTTTATAATCTTCTTTAAACGAAGTTTGCATCTTGGAGTCTAGCGGCTGCTCAAGTTGAAGATCTACAGCCTCGAAAGCAGCAAAACCTCTCATGGCTCGTTTCTCTTCCCAATGTGAATGGCGAAGATGTCTTGAAATAAATTGGCTTTTACAGTGGCAGCTCAAGTACATATTGCATTTGTAAAAACAGGATTAGTAGCAGTACTACCTGGTTCTGGCAAAAGGCAAAAATTACATTTACAGAATTTTAACTCCAAATGGGGTGCTGCCATCGATCACTCAGAGCATTTTTCTTGCAATAGAGAGCTCACGGCTTCAATACTAAACATATTGAGAGAAATGGTTGACCATGTTGGCTGTGTAATCTGACAGTGCTCTTGAAGAAATGTTTTTGATAACACAGACGAGGTACAGTTTGTGTCAATTATAGAAAAGTACAATTAACACTGTTAAGAATTGACCTTGACAACCATTGTTCTGATTACTTCAGATGGAACCCACTGGTGATTTGAAACAGTAGTTTGTAAAACAGAAGAATGGTTGTATCCAATTACTCTTTTCCATTTATCTTGTCACAACGGCTAATATAGATCTGACCCTTGTGGCAACCCTCTCCATAGCTTGCCTCATTCAGGGTAAGAGTTTGACCATTGGATATTGGCATTGATTTTGAGGCAAGACCGCTTTGCAGTGAAATCGAACAAAGAGCTTAAAACAAGGGAAAAGACTTGTTAAATCTTGCAGAACTCTGTAAGATTGCATGGCCAATACAGTCAACTATCTACTTCAATAATTATGTTGCAGAAGCAGAGCGTATTGAGGCAATGAGCTTTCTTAGAATGCATGACATAAGAGAGGAAAAAAACCCAATCAATTCAATTTGTTCAGAATGACAACATTGATGTATCTCTAAATTCACCTTTAAGTCATATTGTACTACACACTTTGCAGCAGTATGACTTTGTACTGTATATGACTGGCAATCTAGCGAGATTCCAGTTTCATGAACAACAGAGAGAAAGCCTAATCCCAAATTCAGAAGTTTCAGGCACTGAAACCAATACTACCCAAGGCAGTTCAAATTTGATGTGCAATCCTTGGTGAGAGGTAGCTGTCATCCCATGTCAGTTGCTCTCTATTTCCATGTCAGAAATGTGAAGACAATTTGATGAAACCAGAAAACGCCCCAAAAATCTTTCTTTGACTGAATAATTTGCGGGTGCTCACGTCTCATACAATACAACTGGAATTTGGTGCTCTCAGACATCAGGAGACATGCAACAAAATTAAACACTCTTTGTAAAACGATGTTTGGGTAACATAGACATATCAACTGTACATTTTGTACACACCACCAGTAAAATTGAAGTCCAACAAAGTCATATTATTCAAAGTTGGTTTGAACTCCTTGGTTAGTAGCTGTCTTCCCATGTCTATGTTCCCAGGACAGAAATGTGAAGAAAATTGCATGAAGCCAGACATCAAGACAACCTCTGAATGGCTTCTATAATAACTTGGGCCTATGATGGACGACAGTTTCAATCATGATCCTTGCTTTAAGGCCTTTCCATTTTTGAAAGGTAGATATATATAAAAAGAGGCCCATATATATGTATACTATTCGTTCTTCAATTTTTTACCCTTTCATAAATAACTGTGCTGAATCAGGTACAAAACTTATAAAGTGATAGCCTGGTAGGAAGTGTATGGTCAATAAAGTAATCAAGAGGAATTGACGGTGCCCATTCTCCTTGGAAATGAAAGGCTTTTAACTGGATCCATTTTCTCAATTACATTCAAGTGGCCTTCAACTGAGTGTTTTTCATCCACCAGCGGTTCTGTGGTGATAGAATGTGACCTTTCCTAGACTGTAGGGGACAATAAATGATGCTTTGTTTTGACAGGTGGTGCAATAATTGGAGGAAATAACTTATATAGGAAACATAGACATTAGTTTAGCCATTTAGCTTGGCAAATCCATGGATGGATTCAATTTTACGTGTGTAATGGGCCATTTACATTATCTTCCATTAAGAAATTTCTCATAACATAAATCAAAATATTTATAGCGCTGCTTTTTGAAACACACAAGCCTGTTGCCTATTATCGGTGGCTTCTGCAAGCCAACAATACGGAGAGAATATGACTGATTGTGCAATATAATGCCAGACTCCGGAAGCAAGAGTTGTATATGAGCAAAAAAGGCAACGGTGCATGATTCACAACTTTTTCTCTTTTTGCAACTGAGAAATGAACATTCCATTTGGCAATCAACCTTATAATTTCACAGTGAGCTTTGCTTTAGACTTAATGTACATATTCAGTGGCGTCCCTATGGGGGGGCACGGGGGGGCACGTGCCCCCCCATATTGGACCTGTGCCCCCCAGGTGCCCCCCCATATGAACTTTTCAACCTTGGCTAAAATATACAATTAGTATTACGGGTGCCCCCCCAGAGAATCGCGTGCCCCCCCAGGTGCCCCCCCGCTCGAGACCCCCTAGTTACGCCACTGTACATATTCTGTATATTCAAAGCTAGTGGCACCCCTCTCCACATTCAGGGTAAGATTTTGACCATTGGATATTGGCATTGATTTTGTGGCAAGACAGCTTTTCAGTGAAATCTAACAAAGTGCTTAAAAGAAGAAGAAAGACTGAACACTTTTTGCTGAGCTCTACCGGGTTAATTATGCAGCCAACACTGTCAACTATCTATTTAAATATGTTGCAGAAGCAGAGGGTATTGAGGCTGTTCACAATGCACATTAATGCAAGAGGGGACCTAATATTGCATGCAGCATGTGATTTAACCAATCAATTCAATATGTCAGAATGACAACATTGATTTATCTTCAAATACACCTTTAAGTAATGTTGTACTACACCTTTTGGAGCAGTATGACTTTGTATATGACTGGCAATCTGGCGAGATTCCAGTTTCATGAACATCAGAGAGAAAGCCTAATCCTGAATTCAGAAGTTTCAGCCACTGAAACCAATACTACCCAAGACAATTCAAATTTGACTTGCAATCCTTGGTGAGAGATAGCTGTCATCCCATGTCAGTTGCTCTCTGTTCCCAAACCAGAAATGTGAAGACAAACCAATGAAACCATAGGGAGCCCCCAAAAACTTTCTTTGGTTGAA
Source organism: Platynereis dumerilii (assembly GCA_026936325.1). NCBI lineage: Eukaryota > Metazoa > Annelida > Polychaeta > Phyllodocida > Nereididae > Platynereis > Platynereis dumerilii. Next base: position 1,738,822 of record JAPTHN010000060.1, on the reverse strand, counting down.
TTATTTGTAGGTACTCATGTTTCCACACAATACAACTGGGATTTTGTGTTCTTAGACATCATAAGACACACAACAAAACTAAACACTGTCTGTATAACAGGCTTTGGGTAAAAGAGACATACCGACTGGGTATACATGTACATTTTGTACCAACAACCTACATAATTCAAGGTTGGTTTGCAGTCATTGGTGAGATAGCTGCTGTCATCCCATGTCTTTTTTCCCCAAGACAAAATGTGAAGACAATTGCATGAAGCCAGACATCTAGACAACCCTCTGAATGGCTTCTTTGATAGAATTAAGAGTTTGTACTCATGTTTCCTAAATACGAGGGGCGTTCAGAAAGTTCTGACCAATTTTTCTGAGAGATACTTATATTCAAGCTAGAGTCTTCAAATTTTCAGGAATACATCTTGAGGTATCAAGGAAAAAAATGGCAAAGCACCTTTTAGACACAATGTAATTAAGTTGTTATTTTGTTGCCATGGAAACGGCAAGATGGGGAACCCAGCGCAGCTCATTTTTCGAGTCAACTTGACATTGTCTTTTCCCTGATATCTAAGGTCAAATTATGTTGAAAAGGACTGCAGACCTGTGCAGGGTCTACTGGCAATTGTAAATGTAACTTTATGATGTCACAATGTTGTGTCAATCCATTGTTTAGTCATTTAAACCTGATTTTTGCACAGTAAAGAGTGATTTTCGATGAGTATTTTACACGGACCCGAAACGCGATCAGACAGCTTGAATAAAATTGTGTGTTCTCACAGGAAAGAATGGTACACAAACCCAGGATCTCATCAGGACAGTATTTCAAGATACCTGAAAGATGATTTAACACTATGTGACTTGTGCATATCCCATAATCTAAAAGAAGAGCTGAGAGGTAAAAGATATGCTGCAAATCAGGACATGTGACATGCCATTTCAAGGGCTTTTCTAAGTTAGGACTTTGAAAATTGCTTCACCAAGTGGATCGAAAGGATGCAAAAATGAGTTTCATGCCAAGGGGAGTACTCTGAAAAATTGTGAAGCTGTTGATGAAAATCAATGTTCGCAATTAATTGTGTATAAGCCATAATTTTATGGTGATTTATATAGCTAAATTGTTGAGTTTTGTATGAAAAATTTAGCTGCGCTGCCTACCCTAAGGTGTTGTTTCCATGGCAACAGCAAAGTAAGTTAAACATTGGCCACGGACGTAATATTTTCAGAATCAATGGCTATACACCTGAATTTTGTGCTGTGAAAATTTCATTCAATTACGTCAAAGAGAAAGGTCTGCCACAAAAATTGGTCAGAACTTCCTGAACACCCCTCGTATATATTTGCTAGTTTCTCTCTGCAGAATATAACATCATGTGTGTGAAAACTTAGTGCTATGTGTTATGCAATCATAAGCTGCAACCTTTGGAAATCAGAATGATTTCAGTATATACATCTATTCCATATCACTGATATCAGACATACAAAAGCTACTTTTTTGACATCATGAGACTAGTCTACCACATGATTAAATATTTTCAACAAATATTCAAGCTTTTCGAAAGAAAGTGTAGACTTAAAACAATGTTAACTTACTTTGAATACGATTAAGTGGTGCAATTCTGCTTGTCCAGAGTATTCCCTGCTAAGAGATCTTAAATCATTCCCTTTCAAAATGATAATGATAAAAAGTTATGAATTTGTGCCAAGATTAAATAACTAATGTATTTATGCAACAGCTATCCCTGTCTCTATTAAACATTAATCAAATAAACTGTGCATATCCAACAGCTACATGTATCACTAGTAGGGTGCATCATTTGCCCCTAACCTTTTCATATTTTGATGTCTATGTGACATGTTTGGAGGCTGGACGATAAAACCATGGAAAAAAAATTTCAGCTGAAAATTCTGATGGAAACAGCCACCTCCAGGCCCATGTATGTATAAAATCGGAGTATCCTAAAAAATCTCAATATCTCAGGAACCACTGGGCCTAGAGACTTGGTATTGGGCTCAAAATGTGCAGAATGTCCATATTTATATTCACTTCAATTGAAACTTTCCCCTATCTCTAACCGTTTTTCTGTTATTTGACAAAAACTGAATTTTACTTGGAAATTCGATAGAAATGGGTATTTATGAAAATCTGAGCCCTACCTAGTCAACAATGATCCTGTCAGCATTATTTCTACCTCAGATCATTCACAGAGGATACATGTATCCATAGTGCCCATTGTGGTGATGTATCTTGTTCAGTCCGACTTCTGCATCAACACAAACGTGGACTTATTCAATAAAAAAACAGTTTTTCCAACCTGGCTCTGAAACTATTGGTCCCAGGGTGAAAGTTGCAATTTTAATTGATATAAACTCATGTATTCCGCACATTTTGAGCCTAATATCAAGTCTTTCGGACCATCGGTTCTTGAGTTATGACATTTTTGCAAAATATCGCAATTTTGTTTCATTGAAATATCATTGAAATAAGTAATGCCACGGAGGTGGCTGTTCCCATAGGAATATCAACCTGAAATTTGGGTTGCATGCTCAGGACATCCAACCTCCTAACATATCACATAGACATCAAAATTGGAAAAGGTTGGGGGCAACTGATGCACCCTAATCACTAGTGTCCATTACATATTGGTCCAATGAGTTTGGTCAAGATACTTCGACTACTCTCTTCTCTGTGCATGGATGAATAGGGAGTATACTTCAGGGAGAAGTGAAGTGCAGCCAAGACTTTTAGAGCTACAGCAGCTGTTCAGATTGGCCTAGGATGCCATGGGTGATGTAGGGTGCTGTTCAGGGGAGCATCAGGGATGAAGGATGCGAAGGCTGCTACCTGACTACAGAAATTAAGCTGAGACTCAATGTAGTGTAGAAAGAGTTTTTGTACAGGCCGTTTGCACCTAAAGAAGGAAGAAGTAGGCCTATACATTGCACAAGACTCCGACAAGAGATACCTTATGAATATAAGATATAAGGACAAACATATAAAATCAGTAGAAGGAAACGAAGTCAAGAAATATACTAAGAAAATATTCGTTGATTCTCTCAAGAAATAATATTAGTATGGATAGAGACGTCGTTAGCAGTTGTGATGAATCAACTGATATACCAGAAAATAACAGCTATCTTTTCATGCTCATGATGTTACTGAAGAAATCCATCAAAGAAAAAAAGAAGTAAAACAATGGAGATGGACCAAAGGAAGAAAAAAGGGCAGAAAGAAGGTAAACACTTGAGAAAGACAGAAAGAAAGAAGGTGGACAGAAGAGGAAAAAGTGATGGATAGATGAATAGATGAAGGCAGATGGAAAGATCCATGGTATGATATGGACCATTAGTGGAAAATAGAGAGACGTGTTTGAACAGAAAGACAGAGATGGCTGAAGCCTAAACTAAGCACTCCAGATTCTCTGGGTGGGACTGAGTGATTCTGAACTCTTTCTGATTTTTAACTCTTTCGGAAGTCAAGTCTGGTCTGGAAGACACTCTATGAGTAAAAAGTTGTGGACAGCTAGTAAAACTGCTTGGAGAAGTCAGACAGTTGTGGGCTCACAGAAACACGTTTTGGAAAAAGAGCAGCCTGATAAGAGCACTTTGTGCAGGACATGCTCCCCCTAATATAGGTTAAGCTCCACTAATACTGCCAACTGCCAGTGACAGGCTAGCAGCATTAATCAGACAATCCTGGTGCATCTTGCGGCCATTAATTCATCAAGAGAGTCTATAGTCTAGTAGGAGCGGGGGGTCCTGGTGCACCCCCCGGAAATAAACTTTTAACCAGTGCTACTAGAGGACAAAAATTTTGTAGAAAATGATAAGCCTTGTTAAAAAGTCGAAAAAATGTCCCACGTATGTTTTACATGCAAATTAGTGCGGCCATTATCGAAAAATGTTATTTTCTCCATATCTCGGCTAATATTATACTTAGCAATGCTATCAAGGTGTCTAACCCCATGTTATGAAGGTCAGAGAACACAATAAAACCATCATGGATCATATTGGACCAGTTCTGGTGGATATAATGGCATGTGTGACATCAATTCATCCAACCGTGGCATGTTTTTGGAAATTTTTGTCTAATTTTTGGGTATATATAATGCTTTGTTTTATGTATTAAATACATTTTAGCTGTAGAAACATTTCCCATGATAAAATTTAAAAAAAAACAACTGTATTGAAACCTTGCCAGTGTAGTTTACAACAGTTTCTAAGCTGAATGTGAGAGATCAAACAGATGAACTGTACGTGTGTCACATTTTGATAAGCATTCTGAAAAATTCTTATTTTTACCTCACTCTCGGTCAGTAACTTGTAATATATTTTGTCATGGTAATTATGTGCAATCCTGTGTATTCAATAATCTTACTTTTAATACAGGAATAATTATTTTTTGCAGTATTTATAACACAGAAAACACTATAAATACGTGAATTTAACTTCTGGAAGCTCATTTACTCTGGATGAACTCTAAAGACTATCTCAAGTTTCTTTGATGGTTAGGTGTGTTATCTACTAGATAATAGATACTGTGTCATGGAATTTTGTTTTTGCAAGGTAACTGAGCTACATTTGGCAGCCAAGCTGGCCAACAAATCATTGAAAATCCCAATAAATCTAGCCTTTGATTTCAGGTTGGTTTTCCATTTTATCTGTTTTTGTCATCCCATGCAGCTCAACTGCCTGTTACAAAATATAAATATTTTTCATTTCAAATAAATGTTCATCCCATTAAAAAGCAGATTATACCATCATCTATACTTCACCATAAATCTATGTATTACCACCAAGTCCTTACCGTTTGCCAATTTAACCTCAAACAAATATGCAATATGTAGTAAATAATATGTCATAAAGTTTCTGGTAAATTTGAGTCTTTGGGAACAAATGACAGACAGTGACAACAAAGATATGTGGTGAAATGCAGTGAGTAATACACTCTGTAACTACCGAAGGAAAGTTCATAATAACATAATAACAAATGGAATCAAATCAATGTGGATTTTGCTTCATTTTTCAACTCAGTCCTTATTATCAAATAAGCCATTTCTGAAACAATGTAGGCCTAATTAAATCTGTTTGTTTAAAGGCTAATAGCTCAAAGGAATAAATATGGTGGCAGCTCAAGAACTTTGCAAAACCTGACAAATGGCACAGGCCTCTAAAAGCTACTATAATCTAATTTATTAACTATTCTTTTTAAGGTTTCAACTTATCCCAAACATAAAAATGGTTGGGCAATGGGCAAGTGTGCTTTTAGTGTTATTCTAATAATTATTTGTGGTTCTAACACATTAATAAAATCAGCTAATTCCCATTAATTTTGTCTATATGTACAAATATAATGTTTTAAATGTAAAATATGAAGAATGTTCCCTGACAATTTTAAGGTTTTAACTTCCATTCTATGCCAAACCAAAACAACCAGTAAATTGTCAGTGTTTGCTATTATGAATCCTATAACAACCTTAACACTAGTCACAAACTAATGTATTCTGTACCTAAAACCGACATTAAATAAAAATTGTTATTGCCATTGTCATTGTCATTAACAAGTTAACATTGCCCAACCTCTAAAGCATTACTTAAAGTTAAGCCCAATGTATATACGTTAATAAAATTTAGTTACCTAGGGAAAGATACAGACAGGAATACCTTAGTCTGGATATGCATAACTGTTGAAACACAATTTCACTGCCACAAATTGCAGTTATTTGAGTCTGAGGTGAGAATGTTGTTGAGAGCTACTGGACATTCACACTGTAAATTCATCTTCACTCCACACCAGCGTGTCGGTGGCAGGACTGATTATACCCTTTTCGCTAAGTCATTTGCCTCTCACGTCAGTCCCCTTGATTTATCTGGAACCATCATTATTTTCCTGGTTATGTAATGGAGAGACCTGACGAAATTTACAGGGAAGTTAAGACCCTGATACAACTACATGCCAAGTTAGGCAGTGATAACAGCAATCAAGGGTGCCGGAAGGAAACGCGGGCGGCAGGGACGGTCGGTCGAGAAAGGGCAGATCTAATTCGCGAGACAAAAATTTACTGAGTGGCAATGATAATTTGGAATATAAACTTATAGATGTTTGCCTGAATTCACTGTAAATTAAGGCCTAATAATGTTTTTTCTTGGAGATGAAAAGGGCAACCTTGCCCCCCTTGCCCCTCCTGGCCAAGGGCAGCAGGGGCAATTGCCCCCCCTGCCCCCCCTGTTCCGGCACCCTTGACAGCAATAGTTATCTTTAAATTGCCTATCAAAGATAATGCTGAGCAGTGAGCACTGAAAGAGTCCTTGTCAGGCTAGGACCTTTTGTAGGGTCATGGCATAGTAAGGACAGTGCTGGAGTGAGAGTCCTTTGGGGCTGAGGACACCAGAGTCCTCAGCACATGGTATTTTCCCAGACTGAGGAGGATTGCTAGAAATGGAAAATATGATTGAGTTGTGTGGCAAAATAATGACTTGATCATTTATAATTTGGCTAATTAGACAGATTAGCAATTTTTTTGGATAAGTGAATTACACCAGATTTCTGCATATTTCCAGGCAATACTACTGATAGAATCCATTCATTGTGCTATGGCATGGGTGACTTGGTTGCCTGTGTTGAATGCGAATGAAAAGAAAATTAATCAGGCCACATGGATAACACAGCTCAGACGGGTTGACTTGCGACTTTTCTATGTTTCTGCAGTTTTAGTTTTGCAATTTTTGACTTTTCCTTTGCATAAGAGTTAAGAATTGAAAAAGATGAACTTATTATATCTATATATAATAATCTTGAGGTGTGTATGTTCTGCTGGATGGACAGTCTCTGCCTGCATGGGTTCGAGCCGAGCTATGGGCCGTTGCAGCATCCAAGAGCTAGATGTACAATAAATAGCTCCTTACTAAGGTTCGTCCCATAGGACCAACCAAATATGGAGGGGGTTGTATCTAATATTCTATACTGGGGCAAGTGAAAGACCCTACATATCCCTGAACTAAGGGTATGTGGCAGACTCCAAGCCTTACCATCACTCTTCCATCAAACAGCAATTTTTGTCAGTGGAACAGTTTTGTTTGGCCATTCAACCTGTTGATCTCATTTGTTAAACTGAAAAAAAAACTAGATTAAAATGACACAGGTAATGTTTGTATATAGACAAACTGTATATTGTGACATATTTAAACAAATTGATATTTATAATCAGTAAATACAAACTATGTATAACAATTCTTGATGTTGAGACAAATATTTTTTCATTATAAGCGTTTTTTGGAAAAATAAAAGCTATACATGCCATTATATCCACCAGAACTGGTCCAATATGAGGCATGATGGTTTTATTGTGTTCTCTGACCCTAAAAACATGGGGTTAGACACCTTGATTGCATTGCTAAGTACAATATTGACCGAGATATGAAGGAAATACAATTTTTTGATAATGGCCGCACTAATTTGCATGTAAAACATACGTGGGACATTTTTTCGACTTTTTAACAAGGTTTATCATTTTCTACACAATTTTTGCCATCTAGTAGCATTGGTTAAAAGTTTATTTCCGGGGGGTGCACCTGGACCCCCCGCTCCTACCGGACTACTACAGAAGGACAATACATTCTTGCTTTACTATGTGGAACTAATTCAGTTACCTTTTGGTAGTAAGAAAGATTTGAATACTCACTAAATTTTTGTCGCAGTTAGCTTATTAAGCAATAAATGAACAATTCCATGGAAGATACCATTAGATGAAAATCTTTACTTTTAAAATGCTTCATAATGCCCAGTTGATGACAGCTGGTCATTGGTGGCCACTGGAGGCCAACATAATAAAATTAACAGGAATTGATACAGGAATTCAAAAGGAGGGGGGAGGTCTGGCCCAACACAACTCCATGGATCCACCCCAGATGATGAATTCACAGATTGCGTACAGTGATGCTCGCTTTTAGAGAAGCCACATATAAGTACATTTAAGTTATTACTCTTCATAGTTCATACAGAGTTGGACAGTAATTCACCTTTGCAGAATGGGATCTACAAAATATTGCATTGTTCTATTGGACTCATACAATTTATAGTAGCAACTTACCTTTAAATTTCAGGGGAGGAGGGTTAGGTCAAGTGGTAGCATATGCTTGGCTGCCGGTAGCTGGGTCCTGGGTTTGAAGCAAGCTCTTGCCGGGTCACCTGCACCAATGTTGAAAGCCCCAATCATCTACCGCTATTAGATTTCCTATACAATGTAATAACTGAATACTGTAGTGCGTAATTTTTATAGCAAGTCATACTTGCCTTTAAGTCTTTCTATCTTTGAAAATTTAATAACGATTTAATAGGGCTCATATATATGACATCGCTCTTCTTTTTTTTACCCTTTTATATTATCTATGCTGATTCAGGTCCAAAACTTGAAAATTGGTAGGAAGCGTATGGTCAATAGAGTAATCAAAAGGAATTGACGGCTCCCTTTCACCTTGGAAATGAAAGGCTTTCAACTGGATCCATTTTCTCAATTACACTAAAGTGGCCTTCGACGGAGTGTTTTTTCTCCTTCTGCAGTTCTATGGTGATAGAATGTGACCTTTCCAAGACTGTAGGGCACTATAGAAGTAATGCTTTGTTTTGACAGGGAGTTCATTAATTGGAGGAAATAACTTACATAGGAGACATAGACATTAGTTTAGCCATTTAGCTTGGCAAATCCATGGATGGATTCATTTTTACCTTCAGCGAACTTGTTCGCAGAAGGTATTGTTATCACTAGGGCAAAATGTTGTCCGTCCGCCGGGCGGGCGGGCGGGTGGGCGGGCGGGCGGCGGGCAGATAGATCGTTTCCGGGCCAGTACTTGGCCCCTATTCAATGAACATGGATGAAATTTGGTACACATATAGCCTGTATGGTCTAGTTGTGCCTTTTGATGGTCTGATGAATAGATATTCCATACTTTTTGAAATAATTGAAAAAATATGAAAATTATTTTTGTTGGTTTCCGGGCCAAGGCTCAGTCATTATTGCTTGTTCACGCATGAAATTTGGTACAGATGTGGCCTATATGGTCTAGTTGTGTCTTTTGATGGTCTCATTGATAGACATTCTATAGTTTTTGAACAAGTTACAAAAAATATAAAAATATATTTTTTTTTGTTTTCGGGCCGAGACTCGATCATTATTGCATGTACATGGATAAAGTTTGGTACACATATGCTTATAAGGTCAAGAAGTGCATTTTGAATGGTCTGATGGAAAATATTATATACTTTTTGATAAATTAAAATACAAAAAAATTTTTTTTTTGTGTTTGGCCGAGGACTCGGTCACAATTGCATTTACAATTGTACATGGATAAAGTTTGATACACATGGATCGGTACACATAATTATGGTTTACACGGTCTAACTCTGCCTTTTCATGGTCTGAATGATATTTTATACTTTTTGTGTAATATTGAGAAAAAATATTTAAATTACTTTTTTTTCGCATCGGAGCCAAAACTTGCCAACTGTTGCATATATATATATACAATAACAAAATGTCTACACATGTCGCCTATACAATGTAGCAGAGCCTTTTGATGTATACTTAACACTTTTTGAATGATTGGAAAAACTTGAGAAAAATATAACAGCATTATATTTTTGGTTTCCAACTGAAAGCTCATAACCTATACTTTGTATATGCATGAAACTGTACCATATGCATAAATTACCCTAATAAGGCCTTTTCCTCATTTTGCTAACTCTGCCAAGCAGATAGGCAGATGGCAGGGCAGCGGGCAAATAGCAATTATTGAAGGCCATGACTCGACCATTATTGCATACCAATATGCAATTTGGTAAACACATCAATTTTATGGTGTAATTGTAATCTTCTAAATGTGTTATTCGCTGAAGGTTTGCTGCTGTGCAGCCTATGTTTACATGTGTAATGGGCCATTTACATTATCTTCCATTAAGAAGTTTCTTCAACAAATAAAATCAAGATATTTATAGCACTGCTTTTTCCGAAACACACAAGCCTTTTGCCTATTATCGGTGGCTTCTCATAGCCAACATTATGGCAAGAATATGACTGATTGTGCAATGAAATGACAGACTCCGGAAGCAGAGTTGTATATGAGCAATAAATGTAACAGTGAAGGATTCACACATTTTTCTCTTTTTGCAACAGAGAAATGGACATTCTATTTTGCAATTAACTTGACGTTTCAACTGAAGCATTGCCTTCTGACCAGTGTACATATTCTATCTATTCAAAACGTATTCCATTGAAAGTGTTGATCAGATTATAGGTAATCTAACCTGCATGAATATACAATTGTCTGGAAATTTGATATTGGAAAAAACTATTGCACAAAAATAATGTATGTTCCAGAAAGAAGTGATAGCTGTTTCTGTTAATCATGTATAGTAGCATTACTACAAGTATATATTATTACTCTTGACAGTCAATGTTGACTGCTAATGGAACCCAGCGATGAGTCAAAACCATAATTTTGTTACACAAGAAGGGGAGTATCCGATTTCTCTTTGCAATTTATCTTGCCACGGTGGCTAATAGATCTGACCTTTGTGGCAATCCTCTCCATAGCTTGCTGCCTGCTGTGTAAGATTTTAACCAATGGATATTAACATTGATTTTTTTGTCAAAATCGCTCAGCAGCAGTGCAACCGAACAAAGAACTTAAAACAAGGAAGACGACTGATACTTTGTCTCTTCTCTGTGCTCTGTTAGATTATACAAAGACAATGTCTTACAGAAGCTAAGGATATTGAGGCTGTGATTTTCCTTGGAGGGCTTAAAGGCTGTGGACAGGAGGGGATCCGTATGAGATTAAACCTTATGCTCTGTGGTGCTGCACTTTTGCAGAGCTATACGAATTTGGATATGACTGGCAATCCAGAGCGGTTCATGTTTCATGAATATCAAAAAAGAAAACCTAATCCCAAACTCAGAAGGTCATTGTACCTGAAATAAACAATACCCAAGACAATTCAAATTTGATTTGCAATTGTTGGGCTGTCATCTCATGTCAGTTACTCTTTATTCCCAAAACAGAAATGTGAAGACAATTTGATGAAACGAGAAAGCATCCCAAAAAAGTTCTTGAAATATTTGTAGGTGCTCATGTTTCACACAATACCATTGGAAGTTTGTTTTCTCAGACTTCAAGAGACATGTCACAATATTAAACACTTTATATATTAGTAAAAAAAATCCATATTCACTGCTGGAGTTACACAATCACATATAACCTTTGGAAATCACACTGCCCCCTCTTCTCTCTGCATGGATGCATCTATAGGGAGTATACTTCAGGGAGCGGCTAAGTGCAGTCAGGACTTTTAGAGCTTCAGTATTCCCTGCGAAGAGATCTTACATCATACCCTTTCAAAATGATAATGATAAAAAGTTATAAATTTGTGCCAAGATTAAATAACTAATGTATTTATGCAACAGCTATCCCTGTCTCTATTAAACATTAATCCAATAAACTGTGCATATCCAACAGCTACATGTATCACTAGCGTCCATTACATATTGGTCCAATGACTTTGGTCAAGATACTTCGACTACTCTCTCCTCTGTGCATGGATGAATAGGGAGTATACTTCAGGGAGAAGTGAAGTGCAGCCAAGACTTTTAGAGCTTCAGCAGCTGTTTAGATTGGCTTACATGTAGGATGCCATGGGTGATGCAGGGTGATGTTCAGTAAGAGTATCAAGGATGAAGGATGGGGAGGATGCTACCTGACTACAGAAATTAAGCTGAGACTCAATATAGTCTAGAAATAATTTTTGTAGAGGACGTTGTATCCACAGAAGGAAGAAGTAGGCCTATACATTGCACAAGACAATCGATACCTTATAAGGAAAAACATCAGTAGAAGGAAACTAAGTACATGTAAAGAAATATACCAAGAAAATATTTATTGATTCTCTCAATAAATAAAATTAGTGTGGATAGAGAATTGGATAGCAGTTGTGATGAATCAACTGATATGCCAGAAAGAAAGTAAATACTTGAGAAAGACAGAAAGAAAGAAGGTGGACAGAAGGGGAAAAATTTATGGATAGATGGATAGATAAAGGCAGATAGAAAGATAGAAGATAGATCGATAGACAGACAGATAGATAGATCGATGGTATGATGTGGACCATTAGTGGAAAATATAGAGACATATCTGAACAGAAAGAGAGAGATGGCTGAAACCTGAACTAAGCACTCCAGATTCTCTGGGTGGAACTAAGTGATTCTAGACTATTTCTGATTTTTAACTCTTTCGGAAGCCAAGTCTGGCCTGGAAGAAACTCTATAAGTAAAAATTTGTGGACAGCTAGTAAAAACTGCTTGGAGGAGTCAGACAGTTGTGGGCTCACAGAAACACGTTTGGGCCAAAGAGCAGCCTTATAAGGGAACTTTGTGTGGGACATGTCCCACTAAATAGAGGTTAAGCTCCATCTAAGACTCCGCTAATACTGCCAACTGCCAGTGACAGGCTTGCGGCATTAATCAGACTGTCCTAGTGCTTCTTGTGGTCATTAATTCATCAAGAGAATCTGCAGAAGGACAATGCATTATTGCTTTACTATGTGAAACTAATTCAGTTACCTTTTGAGGATAAGCAAGATTTGAATATTCACTAAAGTCTTGTTGCATTTAGCTTATTAAGCAATAAATGAACAATTCTGTGGAAGATACCATTAGAGGAACATTTTTAAATTTAAAATGATTCATAATGCCCAGTTGATGACAGCCTATCATGGGTGACCACAGGAGGCCAACATTATAAAATTAACAGGGATGGGGACAGGAATTTGAAAGCAGGGGGGAGGTCTGGACCCCCTGGAGTTCATGGATCCATCCCAGATGATGAATTCACCGATTTCGCACTGATGCTGTTATTGCTTTAAGAAACCACATGTTATATAGATAGTGGATGGTGAGGAGACCAATATTGAGTTTTATATAAAATAAAAGTCAATATTGGTCGACTCAACATCTACTATTTGTTATATTCTTCTCCAAAATTTTCAGACGTATAAATGTTTGTATAAGCAAAAATGTTTCCAGAAAAAAGGAGGTATGAGAATTTAACCTTAGGTAAGTAAGCGGAATTTATAACCAGTACCAATAGAAAACTGTTATCAATATTCTTAATGATAAAATGTCTTTTTTTTCTTCATTTAAAATTTATTTTTCATTCTTTTTATCCCAACTTCATGGGCCCTATGCTTGTGGGTGCACATGTTTTCAGAAAAAAAATCCCAAATACTGTCCTACTAAACTTTTTTAAATATGAAGTATACTTAATTTTTCCCCGATCAGTACAATGAGCATATTTATAAAATGATAGATTTAAATTCCAAGAAGTTTCAACTTCGTCTTACACAAAGCTCACCCCTTAATAACAGGTAATTAAGGGCAATTTTTCAGCTGAGTGCAGAGAGACTGTAAACAGACGCCAATAACACTGTACAGTGTGTACACAAGCCAATAACACTTTCAACATGTCAATATCGTTATTTATTGGCGTGGCACGTGATTGATATCCTGTCACTTGATTGGCTTAGCAATTTTGGTGCAGAATATAAGTTATTACTCTTCATAGTTCATAGAGAGTTGGACTTGTATTGCACAGTAATTCACCTTTGCAGAATGGGATCTACAAAATATTAGATTATTCTATTGCACTAATACATCTTATTGTATCAACTTAGTTCACTTTCAGGGGAGGCGGGTTAGGTCAAGCGGTTGCATGCGAGACTAGTGGTAGCTGGATCCTGGGTTTAAAGCAAGCTCTTGCCGGGTCACCTGAGCCAATTTTGAACGGCAGTTTAATCATCCTTTGCCTCATTGCCGTGTCCTCCTCCTGTCCTAATTAGCCTACATAGTGCATAAATACAGGATGAAAAGCCCTAATCATCTATCTGCTCTTAAATTTCCTATACAATGTAATAACTACATACTAATGTGTGTAACTTTTACAGCAAGTCATACTAGCTTTTAGGTCTTTCCATTTTTGAAAATTAAATAATGATTTAAAAGGGCTCATATACACACCATCGTTCTTTTTTTTTCCCCTTTTATAATTATTTATGCTGAATCAGTTTCAAAACTTGAAAAGTAGTAGGAAGCGTATGGTCAATAGAGTAGTCAAAAGGAATTGACCTCTCCCTTTCACCTTGGAAATGAAAGGCTTTCGACTGGATCCATTTTCTCAATTACACTCAAGTGGCCTTCGACTGAGTGTTTTTTCTCTTTGGCAGTTCAGTGGTGATAGAATGCGACCTTTCCAAGACTGAAGGGCACTATAAAAGTGATGCTTTGTTTTGACAGAAGGCTCAATATTTGGAAGAAAGAACTTATTTCGGAAAAATGGACATTGGTTTAGCCATACAGCTAGAGACAAATCCATATTTGGATTCATTTTTCTTGTGAAATCGGCCATTTACAACATCTTTCATTAAGATAAATCAAAATATTTATAACTGCTTTTTCCGAAACACAAAAGCCAGTTGCCTATTATCGATGGCTTCTGCAAGCCAACATTATGGCGAGAATATGACTGATCGTGCAATGAAATGACAGACTCCGGAAGCAGAGTTGTATATGAGCAATAAAGGCAATGCTGCATGATTGACACTTTTTTCTCTTTTTGAAATGGAGGAAAGAACATTCTGTTCCGCTATAAACTTAATGTTTCCACTATTAGCTTTGCTTTCTACGACTTAATGACAAATGTAAATATTCGATCTATTCAGAACTTATTCCAATGAATGTTTCATTCAGATTTTATAGGAGTCTCACCTGCACGAATATACTTTTGTTTGGTAATTTGAAGTTCCTATTTAATTGATGCTCATGAATAATGCATATTCCAGAAAGAAGTAATTGCTGAGTTTTTTGATATTGTAACAACAATATGAGTAAGAATTATTAGTTTTGACAGTCATTGTTGTGCCAACTTCTAATAGAACCCAGCGACAAGTCAGAACCATAGTTTTGCTTCACAAGAATGGGTGTATCCAATTTATCTTTGCCATTTCTATTGCGGCAATGGCGGATAGATCAGACCCTTGTGGCCCCCTTCTCCGTATACCTTCCCTCCTACAGTGTAAGATTTTGATATTGGCATTGATTTTTTATCAAAGTGGTTCTGCGGTGAAATCGAACAAAGAGCTTAAAATGAGGAAAAAGAACTGTCAATTTACCCTGAGCTCTACCGGTTAAATGATACTGCAAACGAAGTCAATGTGTTCGAGAAGCTGAGAATATTGAGGCTGTGGACAGGAGGGGATCCGCATGAGATTAAAGCAATCAAATGGCAAACGTGATATGTCTATAGAGACAACTGTATGCTCTGTGGTACTGCACTTTGCAGAGCTATACGAATTTAGATATGACTGGCAATCCAGCGTGATTCATGTTTGATGAACATCAAAAAAGAAAACCTGATCCCAAACTCAGAAGGTCATTGTACCTGAAATCAACAATACCCAAGACAATTCAAATATGATTTGCAATCCTTGGTGTGATATCTGTCATCCGTTGTCAGTTATTCCATATTCCCAAAAGAGAAATGTGACGACAATTTGATGAAACTAGAAAGTCTCCCGTAAAAGTTCTTGAAATAGTTTCACACAATACGATTGGAAGTTTAGTTCCTCAGACTTCAAGGGACATGTCACAATATTAAACACCTTATATATTAATTCTAAAAAAATCCATATAAACTGCTGGAGTTACACAATCACATACAACCTTGGAAATCACACTGCCCCCTCTTCTCTCTGCATGGATGCATCTATAGGGAGTATACTCCAGGGACCGGTGAAGTGCAGTCAGGACTTTTAGAGCTTCAGCAGCTGTTCAGATTGGCTTAGGATGCCATGGGTGATGCAGGGTGCTGTTCAGTAAGAGTATCAAGGATGAAGGATGCGGAGGCTGCTACCTGACTACGGAAATTAAGCTGAGACTCAGTATAGTCCAGAAAGAGTTTTTGTCGATATTTTTTGTAGCCATAGAAGTAAGACTGAGAGAAGTATCCATATTGTACAAAAGATACCTCATAAATGTATTATAGGGACAAATATGAATAATATCGAAAGGAAGTGAAGTTCGGAAATATACCTAGAGAATATTCATTGACAAAATCTATCGGATGGAGGCTTGGATAGCAATGTAGAGATGAATCAACTGATATATAAATAATGATAAAAAAAGATAGTGAGATAACTAAAGCTTGAACTGGATGATTTCTAACTCCTTGTGAAGCAACTTGTTGACAAAAGCCCTGAAAGAAAATCATATAAAAATGTGTGTGGACAGCCATAAAAACTGTGTGAAGATGTTGGGCACAACGGACAGTTGTGCGTTCACAGAAACACGTTGGCATGGGCGAAGAGCAACTCTATAAGAGCACTTTGTGCAGGACATGCTCCGCCTAATATAGGTTAAGCTCCATCTAAGACTCCACTAATACTGCCAACTGCCAGTGACAGGCTTGCAGCATTAAATCAGTCTATCCTGGTGCTACTTGTGGCCATTAATTCATCAAGGGAATCTACAGAAGGAAAAGGGAAAATAATTTACATTCTAACACACTACACAAAACTAAGTTACCTTTTGTTTGTCAGTAAGATTGTAGCACTGAAGACATGAAATATGAATTGAAAGACTTTTTTAAAAGGAGTGGTAAATGCTCACAATATACATTATTAATTGCCTCCACAGCCCACACTGTCAAATTGGAAGAACCGAGTCAGCTTGAATGATTGAGATGGTTGAACAATTTGATTGGGCTGATAAAACTTGTTTTTTTGTTATTTTTCAGATAAGATAATCAGTCAGTTACCAGACTTTCTTGTTTAAGAAGAAACCTCGAAGAACCAGATTAAACCTTGTGCATTTGACATTTGACCTTCCTCTCGAAAGCAATATAGGAATGTGAAAAGAATATTTTGAAAGTGGCAAAAGAGAAAAATGAATGAATTATCCTCTGATGCTGTTATTGCTTTTAGACGTCATATCTCTTCATACAGAGTTTGTCATTTCTTTGCACAATATCATATTTGTACAATGCGATCGGCAAAGTATGGAATTACTCCATCGCTGCAAAGCAATAGATTGAAGCAACTTATTGTTGAATTTCCTATGATAGCTGCACACTAAGATAGCTATGCAACTTTTATAGCAAGTCATCCTCGTTGTAACGCCATTACATCAGAGGCAAAACATGAAAAGTAGTAGGAAGTGTATGGTCAATAAAGTAATCAAAAGGAATTGATGGCTCCCTTTCACCTTGGAAATGAAAGGCTTTTAACTGGATCCATTTTCTCAATTACACTCAAGTGGCCTTCGATGGAGAGTTTTTTCTCCTTCAGCAGTTCTATGGTGATAGAATGTGACCTTTCCAAGACTGAAGGGCACTATAAAGGACTCTTTAGGATAATAATTGAGAGGAAATTACCTTTAATTATAATAATTAAAAGAATATAGCCTGATTTTAGATAGCGCCCATACCAGATATAGACTGCTCACTGGCGCACACCATACTGAACAGCAATCATACGGGTCAATAATTATAAACCTAGTGACAACCTTTAGCACATAGCCAGAGCGCGGTTTGAACCCACATCTTCATACATGTACAAGGCAGACATGCTAACCGCTGTGCCACGGTTGCGCAAATAATCATATAGTTATGTATATTTTGGCTTGTCCCCGTGAAAATCAACTTTCGGTTTGTTTAGAAACCTTTTGAACATTGTTGTTCAGAAAACCAATATCTCAAAAAACAGCATTGGAATATTGTAAGACCAATTTTTTTATTTCACAAATTTCTAAACACACATTTCAGCAAATATTATAAAGCAAATCATAAACAAAAAAAGAAAGAATCATAATATGTATACTTATTACTGACCTTGGAATAGCTGATGAGCCAGCCTCCCCCATTTATGATATCGAATGACTTCAATTCACCAAATTGTTGGTATTGTGTTTTTTAAAGGTGTGCCAAGAAACCAGCTTCAACATCTTATGATTGGCATTAATACTGATGTCAAACAAATAAATTTGCCAGATTAAGTGAGCAGTGGTGCATGCAAAATGTCTTGGTTCCTCAAAAAGAAGCTGTGAACAATCTTCAAGATCAGTGAACTTAAATCACGTTCCAGTATATTGTTGTGACATCACGGCAACATAGGTCGTTTGTCTTGTTGCATCACATGTCAACAGCAGTCTGGTGAAAATGAGAACTGCATGCTGCTGCGACCTGGCACAAAAGTTGATTTTGTGTGCTACAGCATTGCTGTCCCAAGAAATAGTTCTAATTTCATTGCACATTCACAAAATTTCTATTCAACATTGATGTATACCAGAGTCAGACTCTGCAATCACATTCTCTAAGGAAGTAGACTAGGCCATCAGCACACTCAGAAACAGCCCCGGTTTCTTCCAGAAAAAATTGTGTGAGTTCCTCAGACTGAAATGATGTGGACCGCTTGCAGGAGCTCGCGGAATAGCACACTAGTCACTAGGTGGCAAGACATGACACCATATGTTCTGATCTGCCAAGGCTGGAAAAAGAAGTGGCAATGTAACAACGGTCCACTTGTAGACAGTGTCAACAGAGTGAAATCTCCTCCAAAATTGCCGAAATTTCAAAAATTGACAAGAAAGGCCAAACAATTGTCATCGCCCTTACATTCGTCAGATAATGAATTGTTGCATACCATCTGCCATGAACATTGCAGTCCTTGACTTACGCGTTATCCAGTCTGGACCCAGACTGCTTCTTTCCCCATCCCCTTATTTATTACCAAAACAATTGAAATTATTTAAATAACTGAATACTCCCTTTTATGAAATACAGTATGCTCCCTAGGGTAAGATCTCTCCCCATCCCCAATATTTCACAACAATTAAAAATTATTAGATTAATTGGATGATCCCTCTAATGAAACACAGTATGCTCCCTAGGATGAGTTGCAAGCGCAGCTTGCAGTCTGGGAGAATTCAGTATGAATTAGAATCATAGGGGGGGAGATAGAAATTGAGTCCACTGGGACACTTCATAATGATACATAGTATCCAACTATTCATTCTATTTGAACAAACAGACTGTTGCCTCTTGTATGAGGCAGTTATAAGTTTGAATATTAGCAGACGACAAATGACAGTTATTTGATTCATTTGTGCCACATGTGGCGCCATCTATACCTGTACCTCTACACAGGCTTTAATAAAGTCACCAACTTTCATCTATTATAAGTAATACATCAAATTTTATCATGGTTTATACTATACCAGATACACAACTTCATATCATTACTTTGAGTTTTTTGACATATTAAAAGCCTGTTTACAGCAATTTTAAGAGATCTATTTTGTGTCAAAATGTATGATGCGTGATTTTGATAAGACTTGTCGAGCTTTCCCTTTTAAGTTTCAGAATCTTCTGGTCAGTCTTGACTTGGCTTGGGCAGGCACGCTGATTTAAGTTTTGTTTCAGCTGACCTCCCATTTCTGACTGTCCCTCCACGATGTGGAGGCTTTTAATAGAGGGACAGGTACAGTCTGCGCGTTATCCTAGTTTTTTTTACTGTGATGCCAGAAGCAGGGGAATCTCGCCCAATGTAAAATTACATCTTTGAAAACTTTTCTCAGTAAGTTTTTCTCCCAGGGTATAAAAGAAAATTTGATGTCTAAAATGCACAGTTTGCCTCATACATACTATTGGTGACTAGTTGACATACTTATTCTGGTGCATAACCAGAAATGGGGTGGGAGGGGGGGGGGGTGGTAGAGCATGCAATGAATACAGTGCGTTTTGCGGAGTTTCCTATCTCTTCATAGGGGTACGGCAAGCGGAAATCTTTGGGAGTGGATCAAACCCACAGGCAATGTAATTTCAATTGGGAGGAGTGTTTCATTTATTATCAAATACTTTTACACATAATTTAAGTCATCTCACTGTTTGTAAAGTAAAATTAAATCACCCCATATGCCTCAAATGTCCTCTTTTGTGACACAATATATTTTCAACTAATCGGATGAGAATCCTTGCTTCCACGAGCAATTTGGCAATTATCTTTTCAACACTACAAGAAATACTATATATCTAGGGTGAACAATTTTAGCTGATACATTGATATCATACTACATATGAAGATTAGTTCAGTCTGTGATTTCTCTTTTTGGCCTTCTTATATATGTCTTCTTTTCCTTACTGTAATAAATCTGATCTCATATCAGATGCCAAATTCGTTTAGGCAAATGGAATATGGCAGCAGTATTACATCATGTGGACTGGAATTGATGAAAACGTCAGCAAACATTAGCTTAAGTATATGGCAGATCTACCATTTGTTATAGAATAAAAGGTTGGTGAAATGAGATCTACTGCGAGTTAGATACTTTTTTTATTTTAATTCCTTGTTTAAGACAGAAAGTGAAATGGCCTTCCTATTCTGGTGTATCCCATTGTGACATGCTGCACCATTTTGGTATTCCAGAAGCCAGAGGGATTTTAGTTCTCATTAGAGTTTGCAGATGCCGGAAGGAATACCAAGCGGAAGTCTGCATAAACAAAGTCAATACATGGGTATTTCATTTATTTGCTATCGTTATGCAGTGATAACTAAACAAATGGCAGGCAAAAAAATTATGGATCTACACTTTATCCCAGAATCTGCAATTCAGCATTTTATCAGTTGCGTTTATCCTGTGGCATTTGGTGACACACATTTACCTGATGCCAAACTTAGGAACAGATTTTGTGAATCCTGCAATCTGCAAGTTCTGATCCACATGCTCTACTTACTTCTCCCAAAGTCACAGACCTTGTGCATCACAATGTGTTCTGATCGTCTCCACCACAACAAATGCAGATATTCATATAATACTACAGTATTTGCATAACAAATAATAATAGGACAACCTGTATGTCAAGTCCAAAAATGCAACAATCTTGAAATCAAAGGTATTCTCCCAAAGATGACTATTGATTTCAGGATATAACATCATGCATAGATAGAGCAAAAATTTCCTTTGCAATGGTTCTTGTTCATTACATGTTGTTCCAATAGTCCTGTTCCGGTAAAAAATTAGATCACATGTCAGATGCTGAATTGTATTATGCAACATAAAATACGGCTTATAGCATTTCATCGTATAGACTTGTGTTGGATGGAAAAACATCAGCTCATGCAACTGTATCAGTCACCTGTTCTTTGTTAGGTGGTTGGATCAATGATTAGGTTTTCACGTATCGATATATTCATTTGAGGGTAAAATAAGATAAGATTATGAACAGCCCATTATTCTTTTTAGAGATATCAAAAAACAGCTGCGTACTCGTATTACAGTATTGCCTAAAAAATCTTTTTTACCCTTTTATTTCTCCTCTTTTCCTCCGTTGTCTTCCCTCTTCTTCTATTTCAAGATCATGAAAAATGTTTAAAAAAGGTGACAATCACAAGACTTGGGGATGTCTTTGTTTAATTGTCATCATCACGTGTCATTGACAAAGTGGTATTCATCATTTGCTTGTCAGTTGTTTTTGAAACTGTAATAATGACGGAAGCGATGGCCAAAAACCACAATGTCCAGAATTCCCAATTTCAATAGCTTTCCAAGCAAGAACGAAGAAGGAGATGGCAAATAAATCAACTGCGAAACTCATTTGTACCGTGAAATTCTGGAAACTGTTTGTGTAATATTATATGTAACTGGAAAAATCGCACAATTAAAACGCTGGAACCAAGACAGATTGCTATGCAGGATATGCCATGCATAGGTAGTGTCAAAACCACACAGCACTTTGGTTTTGTCAAACAATAGTTTGTTGCAAAACAACATTCTTTTTTGTGTGTACACCATTTAATGTAAACTGTATTCTGACAAATGCGGCTGAAAACAGAAGCTGGTATTGCATAATGCCATCTTCACCGTTTAAATATCAATATATGCATTTTAAATCATATATTTTGATTGTGTTTATGTGGTATATAACACAAAAATCTTTTTTGTAATGCTCCCAAACCTAAAAGTTTGAAGGAGGGATCATAAAAATAAATCGGCATAAAACAGATTCACTTTCAAAGTCTATACATCCATACTTGCAGTCTTCTCAAATTTTCTGGATTATACAACAGCATCATTTACATTCAGAGGAGACATTTCACAAATCACAACCTGCAGCCCCAATCCATGCACCGCCTTTTACATAATTGTAGACATATTTTCGCAGGATATATCCCATGAAAAAATTCACAGGCTTGAAGTCTATAAACTGATATTATACTATGTACTACAGAAAGAACAATATTTATACAAACCGTTTAGCAATTCACTAGCCGTGTCATATATCCTATAGCGTGACATTTATATAAGGTTTGACTTGTGTCATAAATATGTCTAGGCCTACATACCTGAATGGTTTACAGTCGTCTGCTTGCATAAATCCCGTTTTCCGCTCAGCCAGTTTTTTGTCACAATCTCCTGAGAGGAATTAGGTGACCTTTGACCTTGACCTTTCAAATGCCAAATCACAAGGTCAACTCAAGTCAAATGTGTGTTCTGCTGATAAGACCTTCTGGTTTTGGCTATTCTGTGACACTCTTAATTGCTGCTGTAAAAGGTTGTAAATGGTCCGCTAGGGATCAATCAAAGTCTGGCTCGAACAGTCATATTATGATGTTCTATAATTAGCGGGGCAGATTTGTCATGAATAGGGAAGTAATATTGCATTATTACATAGAAGCATGAAACTTGGCACACAGTTCAAAAATGTCTTAAAGAAAAAATTTAGATAGGGAGCCACTTCAGATTTGACCTTGTTGACCCATGGCAGCCATTTTCCAAAATGGTGGCTAATTTTATCATTTTCCTGCCTTTTGTGAAGTGCCTATATTTTGAATATATGAAAACAGTACTCATTATTCCTTCTACAGATCTAATAAATATTATCAATTGATTTCTGAATTGAATTGAGGGATTTTAGGGTGGTCAGGGTGCATTTTGTTTGAGCTGTTGAAGAAAATGTAGCATTTTCGCGGTTTCCCGTATTTTCGTGAAATCTCAATTGATATTTAAACAAATGACATATTTGAATTCCTTGTGAGAAGAGCTTTCAAATGAATGGTCGCATCAATAGTTTCCATGAATTCTTTGTCAAAACTAAACTAAAAGCGAAATTTTCAAAAACCATTTTATTTTAATTTTTACCATTTTCATACAAAATGGTCGAAACCCATTAATGCGGGTACTCATTTGAAAGCTCTTCTTGCAAGGAACTCAAATATGTAACTAATTTTGTGATCTATAAATAATTGGCGTAACCATACGATACCGCGAAATTCAGAATTTTAATCAATATTTCTACTAAAATGGATTCCAACAAGCCTAAAAATAGTCCAGGCTATCAAAAAATGTTACAGTCATGTACTGAACACCTAGAGAAGGAACAAAAAACACTATTTGCATTTATTCTATCTGTAGGAACTACACAGAAAGCAGCAAAATGGAAAAAATGTCCGCCATTTTGGAAAATGGCTGCCAGTAGCCACCTAAGCTAAATCTGAGGTGGCTCCCTATCCAAATACGTTCATACAGATGTTTTTTAAGTTTGCACAAAATTTCATGCTTCTATTTATAAATGCACTATTTTTTTACATACCTGCCCCGCTAAATTAGAAATATGTACAAATGACAGAGTAGTGCACAAAGTGTGTTAATTTTTTATACGTTATCATCAAATAAAAGGCAGAAGATCAATCTTAATAGCAAGTTTTAAAATAAACTGCAGTTAAATTTTGGTTGCTTAAAATTTACTTATATTATTGCAATAAGCTTTTGGCAACCAAAGCGTCTGGTCCACTGTCCTCAGGCTGACAAATTCACTGGAATTTCTAAGAGTGATATCACACGTAAACCAAGTATATATAAACCAAAAATGATTTTGGTCTGTGGTTTTTCCTTTTGGCCTTCTCATATGGCTTCTTTCCTTACAGTAATAAATCTGATCTCATAACAGATGCCAAATTCGTTTAGGAAAATGGAATATGGCAGAAGTATTACATCATGTGGACTGGAATTGATGGAAATGTCAGCAAACATTAGCTTAAGTATGGCAGATCTACTATTTGGTATAGACCAAAATACATTCCATGTGAGAATTAGAAAAGGCTGGTTAATTGAGATCTACTGTGGCTCTGCTGGTGAAACACTAAATTATTTCCATCCCATGTTTTTCTCAAGGAAGAAAGTAGCCCTTCTATTCTGGAGTATCCCATTGTGACACACTGGTATACCATTTTGGTATTCCAGTTCTTTAAGCCAAGGAGATTTTTGTTCCTATTGGAGTGTGCAGATACTGGGATGAATACAAAGTGGAAGTCTGCATAAACAAAGTCAATACATCAGTATTTCATTTACTTGCTATCGCTAAGCAGTGATCACTAAATAAATGGCAGGCAAAAAAATGTGGATCTACACTATATCCCAGAATCTGCAATTCAGCATTTTATCAGTTTGTGTTTATCCTGTGGCATTTGGTGACACACATTTACCTGATGCCAAACTTAGGAACATATTTTGAGAATCCTGCAATCTGCAAGTTCTGATCCACACTCTCTACTTACCTCTCCTGAACTCTAAGACCTTATGCATCACCATGATTGTGTTTCCATCATCTCCACCAGAATAAATGCAAATTTTTTATTTATAACAAATGCAGATAACTGTATTTATAACACTATTTCCATGCATGACCACCACACCCAGAAAATCTGTGTGGACCACCAGCATGTCAAGTCCAAAAATGCAACAGGACAAAGAGTAAACCTTGAAATCAAAGATATTCTCCTAAAGATGACAATCTATTTTTGGACATTGCTTCATGCATAGACAGAGCAGGCAATACCAGGCATTCCTCTTGCCATTTTTCTTGTTCATTGTTGTCCCAATAATCCTGTTCCGGTAATAAATCAGATCACATGTCAGATGCTGAATTGTATTATGCAACATGGAATATGGCCCGTGGCATTTCATCATACAGACTTGTGTTGGACTGAAAAACGACAGCTCATGATACTCAGTCACTAGTATATACTAGGTGGTTGAATGGATGACAAGGTTTTTATAATCATTTGAGGGTAAAAGAAAATAAGATAATTAATGGCACATTATTCTAACTGCCGGTATTATGTTATTGTGTAAAAAAAACGTTTTTACCCTTTTATGTCTCCTCATTTCCTTTGTCTTCCCTATTCTTCGATTTCAAGATTGTGAAAATGTTCAAGATGGTGACAAACCCAAAAGAAATTTTGGAAAGGTCATTGTTTGATTGTCATCATCAAGTTTCATTAAAATAATGGTGTTCAATATTCGCTTGGCAATTTTTTAAAAACTGGATTAATGATGCAAGCAATGGCCAAAAACCGCAAATTCCACATTTCCAAAGGATTTTCAATATCTTTCCAAACAAGAATAAGATGGCAAATAAATCAAAAATGTGAAAATCATTTGTACAAGTGCAATTCTGGAAGCTGTTTTGTAATATCAGATGTATGTGAAAATGCACACAATGAAAAACCTGAACCAAGACAGAACTGATTTACTTTTATATCAGTTGTGCCTGACCAGACCAGACCAGGTCTTTTAGTCCTTATCATATATAATCTTCTATAACTGTATCTTCAAAACAGGAACTTAGGACCCATGAACATCATACCACTGCGTTGTGTTAAGTTTAAATGACCTAGAACAAGTCTTGCCTTGTTTTCGCAATTGCGGTCTTTTTCTTGATCCTTGAGACTGGAAATTACCGTTTCCAGTGTTTGAAAAATGGAATTGAGGTGTTGCTTTTTAATGAACTTGAGTATCAAAACATTGCAACAAACTTTAATTACCTAAAATTAACAGTTTTGAATTTTTTCAAAGTTTTTGTTTGGCAACCAAAGCTTCCAGAATTTCAAAGAGTGATATCATACATAAAACCGAATATATACAAGTCAAAGATGATTTCTGTCTGTGGTTTCTCTTTTTGGCCTTCTTATCGGCTTCTTTTCTTTACAGTAATAAATCTGATCTCATATCTGATGCCAAATTTGTTTAGGCAAATGGAATATGGCGGCAGTATTACATCATGTGGACTGGAATTGATGGAAATGTCAGCAAACATTAGCTTAAGTATGGCAGATCTACCATTTGGTATAGAATAAAGACATTCCATGTGAGAATTAGAAAAGATACCGTAAAACGGGGTAAAGTTAGCAATCTGGGTAAAGTTGGCATGCCATTTTAACCCACTTAATGGAAGAAATGCCAACTGTCCTAACTAACACAGGTGGCAACTTTGCCAAAGAAACCTGTGTCAGTGACGAAAGTAGGCATTTCTTGGAAGGAGGAGGGATCATTCATTATACAGGTGATTTCCCAGAATATACTCATAATAATTTTTTTTTTCATTTGAAGATAAAGAAATTAACAATTGGCATTTTTTAAATAATAATAATGTAATATAATAATTTACTGAAAGCAGGTTACAACCTTAAAAATTGATATAATGGATACTTTCCAAAATCTCCGAAAGAAAAATGATATACGTACCATTCAGCAATTCACCAGTTATGTCATAAATCCTAGTGTGACATAAGGGCTGACTTTGGTCGCGAATATGTTTAGCGATATCTTAGAATGGTTTATTACAGTCGTCTGCTCACATAAATCCTGTTTTCCGCTCAACCTGTTTTTTGCCACAATCTCCTGAGAGGAATTAGGCCACCTTTGACCTTGACCTTGCTCATGCCAAATCACAAGGTCAATGTGTGTTCTGCTGATAAGACCTTCTGGTTTTGGCTTTTCTGTGTCTCTTAATTGCTGCTCTAAAAGGTCTCAAATGGTCCGCTAGGGATTAATTAAACTCTGGCACAAGCATGATATGTAGTATGATGTTCTGTACCTGTGTGGGAGAGACTGGGGAAAAATGGCCCTTCTAAGAAGAAAGGACTTCCAAGTGCACACACTCTAAAAAATTTCAGACAAAATTGATTTTTTAGATTCAAAATGGTTTTTTGAAAAACCAAATTTCAATGCAAAAAACCAACATGGATTTTTTTTAAAATCCATGTTGGTTTTGCATTGAAATTTGGTTTTTCAAAAACCATTTTGAATCTAAAAAACCAATTTTGTCCCGACATTTTTTAGAGTGTAGCTGACTATGGCTCAAGAAACGCAGCAATTGCCATTTTGCCCCAGAGCCGGAGCAAAATGGTCCCCATCTTTTGGGGCTGTGGCATAACCAGGTTTTTTCCAGAGGTGGAGGGGGGCAAGGGGGGCAAGAGGAAAGCAAGCGGTCTTTGAGGTGGGGGAGCGTTCGCGCTAACTCGAGCGAGCAAGAAATTTTAATAATCTATATGCTAAAAGGTATACTAGATGAAATACTGTAATGGAAGCAGTACATGTGATTTACATAGCAGAATGGGACAGAAAACATTCAGTGAAGCATGTGGATAATATTGTATCTATAGCATCAGAAAATTAATTAAGAATTGCTCAATATTGTCAATTTTATCAATTCTCACAGGGGGGCAAGAGCGGGCAAGGATGGCCACAGGGGGGCTCTTAATCCCCCCCCCCTGCCCCCTCTGGTTACGCCACTGTTTTGGGGCAAAATGGTCCCCATAAGGATGAAATTGATGTATTGGTAATTGCCCTCTCATGAGCTCTTTTGCTTAAAATCCACTTCAACTGCATTGATATAATCACAATAGATAGTGGTTTGATATGACATGTAAAAAATGGTTTCCTTATAAGATGAAATCTATCGAAGAACATTGTCGCACAAAGATACTTCAATTGACTGCATTGAGAGGGCAACTTGAAACAGGACTAGACATCGTAAGAAAGTTATATTAATGTACTAATGCAATAGTAGAGCTGATATTTCTGAAATGCAAAAGAAGCATTTTAATTTTGAAGGCTGAAAAGTACTTATATTCAGCACCTATAATATGATGGAGTTGTGCAAATTTGTCCAAAAGTTTATTAATCACCTATATTTATTAGTAGCATGGATCTTCATATTTGGACAGAGTCTATTCGGGGACTTATAACATCCCCCAGCATAAATATGTAGAAATGGATATTAATTATGTGTACCAGTCGTGTAGCAGCATAATTGGCTCAGCGCATGATCATTTACTAGACTGGAGAAATTCTAACTACACGGCAGTCAAGGAGGCATCTTTGTGGCATGACAAAGCATTATCCCTATACATGTTTATCAGACTTTATCTACAATCCTGCATTTTATATCTTTCCTCACAAATCCAGCAGTATTTGCTGATACACATTAAGAGGCTACTCAGCTGAGGACATACTCTGCATTCCTCGATTTGCCAACTTCTCATCCGGGATCTTTTTTTTCTCTTCTGTTACGGGTCAGCAGCAATGAACAACAAACACAGATAGTTAAAGTTTACAATTTTAATAAAACAATAAAAATATTTACAGTTACAAAATTCACAGGTTTTAGATTTACTCAAAAATTAACTAATTGTGACCCAGAGTAATTTTAACCACTTATCTGTGTTATCCTATGGCTGAATGTCCACAGAGAAAGTTCCGGAAGCCAGATATCCGTTGGTGTTTTGAAATGTCAAATAAAGTCCGTGTGAACTATAATCCACTGAAAATAGCGTCCGTATAAAAATAATCCAGAGTCCTGAGTCCTTGTATGGTGTAATCCTGTAAATCCAGTACAATATCCAGTGTAGTAGTGCCCAACAGGGTGATCCTCAATGTCCAGTCTATGATATACACCGTTCAGCAATTTGGTAGAAAGTGACTGACTGGCAGAAGTTGGGGGTGTATTTATACAGGAGACAAGTTTCCAGACCATTCTCACACTTTCTTGACTAATCTACAATGACCTAGTCTCTTTAGTCATAAATAGATCTTTCTAGAACCAAATAAACAACTTAACTGGGTCACAATGTCAACACAATTGTTTATCAACTGATTATGTAATCATAATAGCATAGCAAGTCAGTGCTAATTGGTGTTACATAATAACCATGCAATGTTAATGTAAACAATCATATACAATAGCAGATCATTGTAAACAATATTAATATACAGAAATACATGAATTATACAGTATGATTGACATAAAATACACATACCATTATAATAGTAATATTTATATGATAATAACCATGTACAGTAGGAATGATATAAAATATCCATACTGCATTTACAATGATATATGCAAAATTTGTCATACATCACACCTCCCCCTCTAAAAAGGAAAATTTTGATCGAAGAGCAAAATTTTATACTAGTGTCTTAACATGAAAGTACAATAACATCAACCACCAAAGCTTAACATCTACAAACAATCAGCAATGACATTATCTTTGCCCTTGATATGTTTAATAACAATGTCATACTCTTGAAGTATCAAACTCCAGTTCAACAATCTCCTATTGTTATTCTTCATCTTATGCAAGAACACCAAAGGATTATGATCAGTATACACAATGAGGGGCTTCTGGCCTATACTAACATAGACTTCAAAATGCTGAAGTGCTAGAATTAATGCCAACAATTCCTTCTCAATAGTGGAATAGTTCTTTTGATGTTTATTGAACTTCTTAGAAAAGTAGGCAACAGGATGTTCAATGAGATCATCACTGTCCCGCTGCAGAAGTACTGCACCAGCAGCATCTTCGCTAGCATCCACAGCTATTGAGAACGGAGTGTCAAAGTTTGGTGACTGGAGAACAGGGTAGTGACATAATATGTTCTTTAACTTATCGAAAGCTTTTTGACAAGGTTCATCCCAAACAAATTTCACACTCTTTTTGAGTAAATTTGTCAAAGGCAAAGTAGAGTCTGCAAAATTCTTGCAGAACTTCCGATAGTATCCTACCATGCCCAAAAATCGTCTCAATGCTTTCTTGCGTGTGGGCGTAGGAAATGCCAAAATGGTCTGAACTTTAGCATCAACTGGGGCCACTTCACCTTGACCAATCACGTATCCCAGATAGACAACGTGTGCTTGGCCAAACTCACTCTTTGCCAAATTGACTGTCAGCTTAGCTTCAGACAGACACTGAAACAATTTCTCAACTGCCTCCAGGTGAGCTTCCCAGGTGTCACTTCCTGTCACCAAGTCATCAATGTACGCATTAGTGTTAGGCAGATCTTTGATCACGCCATGAATCATCCTTTGGAATGTTGCAGGAGCATTTTTCATTCCAAAAGCTAAAACTTTGTATTCGTACAAACCAGAAGGTGTGACAAAAGCAGAGATTTCTCTTGCCCGATCTGTTAGTGGAACACACCAGTACCCTTTTAACAAATCAATCTTTGTAACAAACTTGGCCTGTCCTACCTTATCTATACAATCATCCACTCTAGGTATAGGAAATGCATCTGTCTTGGTAACTGCATTAACCTTACGGTAATCTGTACAGAACCTGATAGTACCATTTGGTTTTGGAACTAACACACATGGTGAACTCCAATTAGAAGTGGAAGGCTGAATAATATCATGCTCCAACATATACTCAATCTCCTGCTGAGAAAGCTTGCACTTATCAGGATTCATGCGGTATGGATGTTGTTTAATGGGACTAGCTTCACCTACATCAACATCATGGATAGCTGCTGATGTCCTTCTAGGTACATCAGGAAACAAATCTTGATACTTGAATATCAAATCGCTCATCTGGGCCTGCTGTGTAGGGTCTAAGTGTGTCAACTTAGTAACTAAATTCTGGAGAACCTCAGAATTTGTCAGTTTACATTTACTTTACAAGGAACAATATCTGTCCTAATGGTGGGTTCATTGTCTTGACCTTCACCTTCAGAAGTATCCTCAGATACATCAGCATCTACTGCTGCCACAATCCCTACAGATCTATCATGATAAGGCTTCAACATGTTGATGTGACAGAGTTGTGTCGGTTTTCTCCGGTCCGGAGTCCGCACAACATAATTAAGATCATTAACTTTGGAATGGATCTCATAAGGACCATGAAATCTTGCTTGCAAAGGGTTCTGTTGCATTGGAAACAACACAAGAACTTTATCTCCTGGCTTAAACTTTCTAGCTCTAGCCTTGCGATCATACCAAGTTTTCATTTTCTTCTGAGAAGACTCAAGATTCTCTCTAGCGAGTTCACAAGCCCTGTAAAGTCTTTCTTTAAACCTGGAAACATAATCCAAAAGGCTAACATCTGAATCCTTGTCTAACCACTGCTCACTAAGCAAAGACAAAGGACCACGAACCTGATGTCCAAACACGAGTTCAAACGGGCTGAATCCAGTGGACTCTTGAACTGCTTCCCTTGCAGCAAACAACACCAAATGAACACCTTCATCCCAGTCCCTCTCATTGTCCTGGCAATAGGATCGAAGCATTGTCTTCAGCGTCGCATGGAACCTCTCCAATGCTCCTTGACTCTCCGGATGGTAAGCACTGGATGCAATCTGCTTGATGCCAAGCTCGTACACAATTTGCTGAAACACTCCAGACATGAAGTTACTGCCTTGATCCGACTGAAGCTCTTTCGGCAGTCCAAACACTGTGAAGAACTTGATTAGGGCCTTGGCGATGGTAGTTGCCTTGATGTTGCGTAGAGGCACAGCTTCAGGAAATCTGGTAGCAGCACACATGATGGTCAACAAGTCCTGGTTACCTGTCCTTGACTTGGGCAACGGTCCCACACAATCAATGATCACCTTTGAGAATGGTTCACCAATGGGTGGAATGGGCTGTAGCGGTGCTTTAGCAGGATCTACTTGGCTTTTACCAATGACTTGACAAGTGTGACAAGTCCGACAGAAGTTAGAGACATCCTTGCGAATGCCGGGCCAGAAGAACTGCTTTAAAATTCTGTGAACAGTCTTGTTCACACCGAGATGACCTCCAAGGGGTTGGCTATGTGCCATAGATAGAATCTCATCTCTGTAGATCTCAGGAACCACAACTTGATTGATGACGGTCCATTCTTCATTTGCAGGAACATCTGGGGGTCTCCATTTCCTCATAAGTACCCCATCTTTCAGGAAATAACCAACAGGCACCTTGGCTATCTCATCAGGAGGGAGAGCTTTCTCTCTCAAATCCGACAAAGTTGGGTCGTTGACCTGCTCCTGGATCAATTGTTGTCTTGACAAAGACACATTCGTAGACTTGGGTGTCGGCAAAGACACATCCGAAGACATGGGCGGATTTCTGCTGGATCCAAGGTTCACTGTCTTCTGGGAACTTCCTTGGTCCTGATCAAACAATTGTTTGATAAAAGTATGTGATAAATCATCAGAATCGAGACTCTCTTCCGAGTCATGGTCTCGTTGAGACAGAGTGCTATTTTGTGCACGGTCCTCCTCTTCTTTAGCTTTTCTAGCCATTCCTCTCGTCACGGCACAAGACGGAAAGATGTCAGAATCAAGAGGCACTTCCTCAGACACAGGTTTTACTGACATTTCAACAGAGGGGACAACCTTTCCACCAGCTAAGTCATTGCCTAGCAACAAAGAAACACCTTTAACAGGGAGGCTTGACCTAAGTCCCACTTTAACTTGTCCTGTAACTAAGTCTGACTTTAAGAACAAAGAGTGCAGAGGTACAGACACAATCCTCTCTTCAATACCCTGAACAAGAATAAATTCACCAGTGGCCGACTCATCCGTAAATGGCAACACACCAGCCAGTAATAGTGACTGAGATGCCCCAGTATCACATAGAATACGAATGGGTACAGGAGAAGAACTCTCATTTAGAGAAACAGAGCCCTCTGACAGGAAAGGAAGGAACTCCTCCCTCAAACCATCAGTTGTGGTTCCTGAGATCTACAAAAGAGCCTCTTTGGCAAACGAAAGACAAGAAGATCCACTTGGATTAGTTGATTTAACAACAGGTGTCTCTTGAAAGGATTTAACAAGTGCATTAGGCAAGGCTTCCTTTTCCTTCTTTTTCTTCAAGGAATAACAATCAGACACTAAGTGACCTGGTTTCTTACAATATGCACATGTGGGACCAGCTGCCTGGTCTTTAGGTTGGCTTTTGCCAAAGCTCTTGCCTGTATTATTCTTATCTTTGCCATCACTGGACTGAGACTGTTGGGAACTATTGAATTTACCACCATTATTCCTATGGAATGGACCCTTAGCACTGGAACCAAATCTAGACTTGTGAGTTAAAGCGTATTCATCCGCCAAGCGAGCAGCATTCTGTAGAGTAGAAGCATCCCTCTCATCAAGATAAGACTTCAAATCATCTTTGATACATCTCTTGAACTCCTCCACAAGAACAAGATCCTTCAATTTCTTAAAATCATTTTCAATGGACCGAGAAGTGCACCACCTTTCAAAATATACCTCCTTCTCATGAGCAAATTCCACATAAGCCTGGCCATCAGTCTTCTTAAGATTTCTAAATCTCTGTCTATAAGCCTCTGGAACTAATTCATAGGCAGTGAGAATAGCATTCTTAACAGTTTCATAATTTGCAGCATCAGTAACTGAAAGAGCAGAGTAGGCTTGCTGAGCCTAACCCGAAATAACACTTGGAAGCATCAATGGCCAGTACTTCTGTGGCCAGGACAAACTCTCAGCTACCTTCTCAAAATGTTGGAAGTATTTATCTACCTCAACTTCATGGAATGGAGGAACTAATCTCACTTCCCTACTAGCAACAAATGTGTCACCCATATTGGGATTTTCCCTCTTTACTACTCCTCTTTCTATTTTCTCTAACTCATGTCTTCTTTGATTTTCTCTTTCCCTTTCCTGAGCTTCTCTTTCCTTTTCTCTTTCCTGAATTCTTAATCTCTCTAAATCTCTTTCTCTTTCCTTCTCCTGTCTTTCTTTATCCTTCTCTTCTGCCTCATGTTGCAATCTTAACCTTTCCTGCTCTAACTTTGCATCTCTTTCTTCTCTCTCTTGCTGCAATCTATAATCTCTTTCCTCTCTTTGTCGTTCTAATTCTGCATTTTGCCTCTGCAACTCTAATTCCATCATTTTAAGTCTAAGTTCACTTTCTGACAAAGGTTTCCTCTCAGAAGGATCCGGAAATAGATCCAAATCATCTTCAGTAAATACATCTTCGTCTGCATAGAACACAGCTATTTTCCTAGCAATAACTGGTTTTCTCCAGGAACCTTTAACTTCATCTAATTTCAAATGTTCAGCCAATTCTAGTAACTCAGGCTTCTTTAAAGCCTTCAAACCCTCAACAGTTGGTGTGTCAACAAAGTTTTTCACTGCTGCTGAAGTCATGATGGAAATTTCCAGAAAGCCTTACAAAATTTCAAAATTTTCGGAAATTTCACAATTAATTTAAATGCCAAAAGATGGGTTAATCCCGGACGACCCCCAATTTATGTTACGGGTCAGCAGCAATGAACAACAAACACAGATAGTTAAAGTTTACAATTTTAATAAAACAATAAAAATATTTACAGTTACAATATTAACAGGTTTTAGATTTACTCAAAAATTAACTAATTGTGACCCAGAGTAATTTTAACCACTTATCTGTGTTATCCTATGGCTGAATGTCCACAGAGAAAGTTCCGGAAGCCAGATATCCGTTGGTGTTTTGAAATGTCAAATAAAGTCCGTGTGAACTATAATCCACTGAAAATAGCGTCCGTATAAAAATAATCCAGAGTCCTGAGTCCTTGTATGGTGTAATCCTGTAAATCCAGTATAATATCCAGTGTAGTAGTGCCCAACAGGGTGATCCTCAATGTCCAGTCTATGATATACACCGTTCAGCGATTTGGTAGAAAGTGACTGACTGGCAGAAGTTGGGGGTGTATTTATACAGGAGACAAGTTTCCAGACCATTCTCACACTTTCTTGACTAATCTACAATGACCTAGTCTCTTTAGTCATAAATAGATCTTTCTAGAACCAAATAAACAACTTAACTGGGTCACAATGTCAACACAATTGTTTATCAACTGATTATGTAATCATAATAGAATAGCAATTCAGTGCTAATTGGTGTTACATAATAACCATGCAATGTTAATGTAAACAATCATATACAATAGCAGATCATTGTAAACAATATTAATATACAGAAATACATGAATTATACAGTATGATTGACATAAAATACACATACCATAATAATAGTAATATTTATATGATAATAACCATGTACAGTAGGAATGATATAAAATATCCATACTGCATTTACAATGATATATGCAAAATTTGTCATACATCACACTTCTCACTGCTGATTGGTCACATCATACATCACAATGTGATCACATGACCCAACAATATTGCTATGATAACCATAAAGGGAAATCTGTGATCGGAATACTTAGCCTATCTATTGAGGGCCTTGTGGATAAGGTGTGAAGCAAGTTGTTCTATGAGGCCTATATAATAAAAGTTTTTTCATACGATAATGTTTATTTAGAACTACTAACCAATTTGAGTTTCTGACACTTGCACTTCATTATTTATTGCAATCTAATGAAACATTTTGGTCAGAGTGCCAATTTGTCTGACAAAACCATTTTGCCCTGGTCTTCTCTACAAATGATGTACATACGAGTAGTGCAAATTTGTCACTTTTTTTTTAAGTTTAGCCATCAACCTATATTTATTAGTAGCAAGGATCTACTTCATATTTGAACAGAATCTATTCTGGGACTTATGACATCCCCCAGCATAAATATGTAGAAATGGATATTAATTATGTGTACCAGTCGTGCAGCAGCATAACTGGCTCAGCACATGATTATTTACTGGGCTGGAGAAATTCTAACCACACTGCAGGCAAGGAGGCATCTTAGTGGCATGACTGAGCATTATCCCTGTACATGTTTTTCAGACTTTATCTGCAGTTCTGCAGTTTATGTGCTTGCTCACAAATCCAGCAGTATTTGCGGATACACATTAACAGGCTACTCAGCTGAGTACATCGGCCTACTCTGCATTCCTCGATTTACCAACTTCTCATTCGGGATCTTTTGCTTCTCTCCTCGCTGCTGATTGGTCACATCATACATCACAATGTGATCACATGACCCAACAATATTGCCATGATAACCATAAAGGGAAATCCATGATCGGAATACTTAGTCTATCTATTGAGGGCCTCGCGAGTATGGTGTGAAGTAACCTGTTCTGTTAAGCTTACATGTATATGATATTTGATTTGATTTTTCATTAAAAGGTGTTTCTTGAAATGCCTGTGAATTTCATTGAACTGGTTGTTTCGATTTAAATGTTGGATGATGTTAAATAATTTAAGCTAATTTATTCTATAGAGTATAGATAATTATATTGATATAGTGTTGTTATCAGATTCAGTGCTATTGTTTCTTGCAGTTCTTTTAACTTCTATCCCAAGTATTTCGTAGTTTCTATTTTTTTGTGCAAATGGTTAAATGCAAATTCTTTGAATAGGTAATCTGACAAATTTGAAATTTCTTAAGGAGCAGGAATTGAGCCGCGCCACTACGCTGCACATGGCATTTGCATATTAAAGAATATATAGCAGGGGTGCCGGAAAAGGGGGGGGCAGGGGGGGCAATTGCCCCTGCTGCCCTTGGCCAGGAGGGGCAGGTGGGGGCAAGTTTGCCCTTTTGATCTCAAAGAAAAAATATTATTAGGCCTTAATTTACAGTGAATTTTGGCAAAAATCTGTAAGTATATATTCAAAATTATCATTGCCGCTACATTAAATTTTTGTGAGTTCCACCGTGGCCTAATTGGTAAGTGCGCTTGTCAACTGGCTTTGAGGGCGTGGGTTCAAATCTCACCCCGGGAACTTAATTTAGTCCGAGCCAATGGGACTTTAAGTGGAGGCGCGTTGTATTCAGTATTCTATGCTGGGGCAACTGAAAGACCCTGGGCATCCCTGAATTAATAGGGTATGTGCCAGACTCTCAGTCTTCTCATCTCATCATACGGCGGTCGCCTGCCTTGATATAGCCCACTAAGGTGCTGCAGAGGCGTAAAACACAAACAAACAAACAAACAAACATTAAATTTTTGTGGCGCGAATTGGATTTGCCCTCTCTCGACCGACCGCCCCTGCCGCCCTTGTTTCCTTCCGGCACCCCTGATATATAGCCTATAGATGTACGTAAGTTTGTTAGAGCTTGAGACATTGTCACAGACACTAATGGTACATTTACTGTAACATCTTGTAAGAAAGGGAATCACGATCCAATGTCAATGCTTTGCGATATCCCTTCACCAACACAATGTTGTTGCCAATATTAACAGAAACATAACAAAGACACCATGAAATGAAGTGGGTCAGAACATTTCAACCATTTGTCAATGATTGTTGTTGTCACGTTCGTTTCTACAAACAATGCTCATTATTTCACTTGGCCGAGCTTTGCAATCAAGGAGAATAATGACGTAAAAGGAAGTATTGCATCATCACGAACAGCATGGACAGATGATATATATTGTATAGACTTACACAGACTATTGATGGCCTCTTTTGAAAGTATACGATAATTATGTTGCACCAGAGTGAGTGAGTGAGTGAGTTCGCGTTTTACGCCCCATCAGCACCGGTGTGGGCTATTTAGAGGCAACTATGTTGCACCAGAACTTGGTGCTTTAACCAATGTCATAGTTGATTGGTTCAAGAGGGACAAATGAACGGTTTGCTCCGTTGTTTGGCTGCTGTTTTCATTTTCATATAATATTTTTTATCTGTCTTCCCATGGTGAATAACTGGCTTGTACCGCGAGACAAACACTCAAACATGAGAGGATTTCTTGGACAACAAAGAATACAGGAATTATTCCCCTGTAATACTGGCATGTGATTCGCTGACAGACATGTCGAATAGTATAACTAAGATTATCCCAGTGATGCCTTCTTTATCCTCTCTGAATCTTCGCCTCTTGTTGTCAAATCCTCTAGCTCTTAACAGCATTTCAACATATCAGAGCTCTTTGCAGATTGGCGGTCCACTGGAGAAATAAGTTTTCTTATTTTCAATTTGAAAACTGACTTTGCCATGTGACCATGCCATTAACAGTTTTCGTTCGTGCCTCCCAATCTTCTTATTTATGATGTACCTTAAGTCATTTAATTGGTTAGTTTATTATCATCTATGCTGCAGGTTATGATAAGCACTAAATAAACTGATTTTAAAACCATAACTGACACAAACAAAACATTTTAAGCAAATGACATTGATCACACGACCAAGTTGAGAGTTGCTTTTGAAACTGTTTGGACTTCCAATCTGCAAACAGCTATAATTTTGGCAGTATTTGTCATGGTGCATAAACATAACACAGGCATTGGTCAGATTTTCACCCAAACGGTAGGCAGCACAACTTACCAAGTGGCACAACTTACCCTGGTGTCCCCCCATCATAGAACTTACAACAATCTTTAGGCCTACCTCCACATCGAGATTACCTTGCCAACTCTCGCCAGACTCGTCTATGCTGATTGGTTGCATCATACATCACAATGTGATCACATGACCCAACAATATTACCATGATAACCATAAAGGGAAATCCCTGACTGGAATACCCATGCATTCATTCATTCATCGAGGTCTCCAATACAGTATATTTACAAGACTGCTTTCATAGCACCAGTTACAGTACTTGTTTGTTGTTTGTTTGTGTTTTATGCCTCTGCAGCACCTTAGTGGGCTATATCGAGGCAGGCGATCGCCGTATGATGATGAGATGAGAAGACTGTGAGTCTGGCACATACCCTATTAATTCAGGGATGCCCAGGGTCTTTTAGTTGCTCCAGCATAGAATACTGGATACAACCCGCCTCCATTTAATGTCCCATGGGCTCGGACTAAAGTGAGTTCCCGGGTTGAGATTTGAACCCACGTCCTCCAGTTACAGTACTAAGAAATTGGTTATTCTAATGAACACAAGTGGCATGAAAACTAGGGAATGTTCATACATTTAAGTCTAAAGTGCCTGATACTAGTTAATAGTGGTTTTTAATAGACAATAGGACAGTGGTGAAAGAAAACATATTAGTTTGGATAATCAATAATAACAGAAGGCGTTGTCTGAAAGTAAGGCTAAAATAAAAACAATTGCCTCTGTTATGCACTTTCTACACTCTACAGCCTTTTCACAATGCTGTCTCTGGGCTGCTTGTATAAATGACACCACTGCTTCTTTTAAATCTCCTTCCAAGGCTTACATGGCAAATGGTCATGAAGCTAAAGCATTGCCTACAATGAACCAATGCATGTCTACATGACCAATTTGGGATGTTAGAGGCTAAAGACTTTGAACATTACCAGCCATTTGGAGACAGCAAATTGCCCATTCCCTGCATTTAATCCCACCAGGGGTGCCAGAATGGCTGTCATTAAGGCAGAGAAACATAAAAATGGCTTACCAGTGAAAGGTTCTTCAGGAGCAATGGGCCGTGGTAAAATGGATCTATTGGGTTGAGGATATGTTTGCCCATGACAACGATATCTATCTAAATAAGGGTGTAACGCCAGTGGCACATTCGCCACTTGGGGTCCCACCTCCAACCCCATCAAAATCACCCAATTTTCACCTCCTTCTCATTCACCATCCCTATATGCATCAAAAACATTAATAATCTCAATAAGGGTGTAACGTCAGTGGCACATTCAGCACGTGGGGTCCCACCTCAAACCCCATCAAAATCACCCCATTTTCACCTCCTTCTCATTCACCATCCCTATATGCATCAAAAACATATAATCTCATATATGTATAACCTACTCAGTAATACTCACCCATATCACCCAAATTTACCATTTCAAAACACTGCCCCTTTTCACCTCCCCTGGATCAGCCCCTGTCCGTTTTCTTTGTCCAAGACTTTCAACACCCCTACCAATCCTCACCCCATGTAATGTGCACATTCCCTCTTTTTCCAGACATCCCTTTATGATGAATCAACGTCCTCACCAATATCTCCTCTCCCTTTCCCTTCGATTCAAATCCCTCTCTCCATCAAGACAAGAAATTCATCTAAAATCGCCCATCAGGGCGTATTCCATTACCGTTATTCCGTAATACTCCAGTGCGCTGGGTGGTCTGTGTTCGCCCAACTAAAAATGCATGCTGCAAACATTGCCTCTCTCTCTCCAGTCCATTGAAACAAGTTGCAGAAGGGACGAAAGCCCAACTTCAATCAAACAAATTACAAGCCTACAATCATCTGTAAATGCTTTTTTTTTGGCCTCACATCTCATTCAACTTGGGCCACTCACGTCTTCCACAGATCATCAAACAAAAACGCCCTAATTTCACCACACATGCAACGTCATGCATTGTCATTTCAAACCAAGTTGTCAATATTGATTTGACAGGTAGTGCAGCCCTCAATTCACACATAAAATAGACCAACAATATGCGCTTTCCTCCAACCTCCTGTACATGTACATGACTTTACCCTGGCCAGTTACAAGAATTCACTTCTACCATTAAATTTCCAGGGGGGCCTTGCAGTTCCTTTGAAATCAAAACGTTCTTTATAAGACTCTCCCCCCCCCCTTACACACAGGTAACTTTTACGCACTTCAACTCCACTACATCACTCACTCAAATGGACAGCCCATGTCTTCCCCTCTCTTAATCTTATGGTCTTTTTACAGTCCCCTATAATGGGTAATTTCTAGTTTCAAATATTCGTCGATAATTTCCACACAGTTATCCTTATAAGAAACTATGGGGTAAGAAAATTTCACCCGAAACAGGACCTATACTTCCTGAAACTACGCTATTGTGCAAGACACTATAAAAAAATTGAGCCTAAATCCCCTTTTTTGTCTACTGACCGACCTAAGAAAAAGCTTAATTATATCCAAGACCAAAGAGAGGCATATTAGAGGCATACACATTTTTCAGAGGTATATTTAAGGCACATTTAATTCATAATTGAGGCACATTTGAGGCATACTCTACAAGTATAGTGTGCCTCATCTCAAACACGCCTCTCATGTTAATGATGTGCCTCCCTGCATAATGATATGTCTCAAACATGCTTAGCAAGAAAAGCATTACTTGCATCTATGCCTCAAATGTACCTCAAACTGGACTCTGTTTTTCTACCTTGTACTTCCAATATACCTCTCCAACATAGACAACTTTTGTGTGCATTGATTTACCCTAAATGCCTCAAATATGCTTCCCCTATAGATTGTACAAGGGTGTCTCCTTATGGTTACCTGCATTTGCATTGGCCAGGGAAGCCCCATATAGGGAGCATGGTAAGGCTCTTACAATAACAGGTGGCACAAGCAGCCTGTTTTTAACAAGTTTTTAGCAAATTTTTAGCGAATTACTTTACAATGTAAATAATTCACACTGAAGTGCAGCCTAATGAGCATTCGAGCTATTTTAAAAACTACGGGCGGCACAAGCAGCCTGTAACAAAAACAACTAGAAATGTCATAACCGGAAACCGTTGAGTGATGCGCTGCCCAGACTGATTCCTAAAGATGAATCACACATGTATTCGTAGTTAGTGTATATCCCTCCGTGTAATATTTCAGTCAAATCTTGGCCCACAGGATCAATTAGCGGGGCAGATTTGTCATGAATAGGGAAGTAATATTGCATTATTACATAGAAGCATGAAACTTGGCACACAGTTCAAAAATGTCTTAAAGAAAAAATTTAGATAGGGAGCCACTTCAGATTTGACCTTGTTGACCCATGGCAGCCATTTTCCAAAATGGTGGCTAATTTTATCATTTTCCTGCCTTTTGTGAAGTGCCTATATTTTGAATATATGAAAACAGTACTCATTATTCCTTCTACAGATCTAATAAATATTATCAATTGATTTCTGAATTGAATTGAGGGATTTTAGGGTGGTCAGGGTGCATTTTGTTTGAGCTGTTGAAGAAAATGTAGCATTTTCGCGGTTTCCCGTATTTTCGTGAAATCTCAATTGATATTTAAACAAATGACATATTTGAATTCCTTGTGAGAAGAGCTTTCAAATGAATGGTCGCATCAATAGTTTCCATGAATTCTTTGTCAAAACTAAACTAAAAGCGAAATTTTCAAAAACCATTTTATTTTAATTTTTACCATTTTCATACAAAATGGTCGAAACCCATTAATGCGGGTACTCATTTGAAAGCTCTTCTTGCAAGGAACTCAAATATGTAACTAATTTTGTGATCTATAAATAATTGGCGTAACCATACGATACCGCGAAATTCAGAATTTTAATCAATATTTCTACTAAAATGGATTCCAACAAGCCTAAAAATAGTCCAGGCTATCAAAAAATGTTACAGTCATGTACTGAACACCTAGAGAAGGAACAAAAAACACTATTTGCATTTATTCTATCTGTAGGAACTACACAGAAAGCAGCAAAATGGAAAAAATGTCCGCCATTTTGGAAAATGGCTGCCAGTAGCCACCTAAGCTAAATCTGAGGTGGCTCCCTATCCAAATACGTTCATACAGATGTTTTTTAAGTTTGCACAAAATTTCATGCTT
Source organism: Platynereis dumerilii (assembly GCA_026936325.1). NCBI lineage: Eukaryota > Metazoa > Annelida > Polychaeta > Phyllodocida > Nereididae > Platynereis > Platynereis dumerilii. The sequence goes on along the minus strand of JAPTHN010000060.1, from coordinate 1,696,324 downwards.
CTATGTATAAATGCACTATTTTTTTACATACCTGCCCCGCTACAATGCTGTCTTGGCTAAATACACATTTCCTGGCCATCCCACTGACCCAAACTATCCACCTGTCTTTGATTTTACTCTCCTGTCTTTCTGCCCAGGAGTAATTTACCAGCTTGTTATTGCTCTCTCATTTACGATTGGCAACACTGCTATTCCTTTCAAAAAAACGTGCAAGCACTTTTAAGAGTTTCTTGCATCTATCTATCTATCTATCTATCTATTTATCTATCTATCTATCTATCTATCGATCTATGTGTTTAGCTGTCTATCTATCTGTCTATCTATCTCGAGGCCTTCCCTTCCTTCCTACATTCCTTTGTTCATTCCTTTGTTCATTCCTTTGTTCATTCCTTTGTTCATTCCTTTGTTCATTCCTTCCTTCATTCCTTCCTTCATTCCTTCTTTTCTTCATTCCTTCCTGCATTCTTTCTACCGAATTTGTAAACAGAGGATCTAGCTGGCACTAGGATGCTTTTAGGAAAAATTTAGTTTAAACAAGTTGTTGAAAACAGCTAACTTTTACAGTTAACATCAAACAGGACTGCTACAAGGTGTGTCATGTTTTTAACACTAGTTGCATGTGATAAATGGACATTCTTGAAGTATAAAGTATATGCTGACCTGCTTTTTTCACTTCTAAGGGAATACTTGATATGTGAACAGGAATTAAGGTATGTTTTTCTTTAGGCTTTCTTATCATTGTCAGCTAATAGTAAATAACATATCACATGAAATATTGTCCATTAGATTTTTGATATGATTAGCCATAGTCTGGTGCCCTGCTATGTGAATGCATACAGGCCAGAAGACCAGGCTAATGCAGCTGGGAGAGCAGTGTGTGTAGAACTGTGGAAGACAATGTAATACTTTCAAAATGTCACAATAAAGCCACTAAACGTTAGTTTAAAACTCCGGGGACAAACTTTATGACAGTAACGTAACATACAGTGAAGAAGGGCTGTGAAAGTAGTGGCAGGTGCCCAGTAGCTGTTACATAAAATTAGGCCTAAATGTTAACATTCCAGTGTGTGCAAAAAATCTTCCTTACGAAAAGGAGGCACTGCCCTGCCACCCTGTGGGCAGGCAGCGCAATAAGTGATTTTCTGTTATATCTGTTTTTAATCAAACTTGCCTGTTACAACATTTACACCATCAAGAAGAAGATCTGGATGTGCCTCTTCTCGACCTCCATCTGGAGGTATATTTGAAGCATTATCAAAGTATTTGGAACACCTCAAATACGCCTCATTTATACCTCAAATATACCTCCACTCATATGATAAGTCTATGCCTCAAATATGCCTCAGTTATACCTCAAACGTACCTCATATGTGACTCAAATATGCCTTTTCATTTACATATGAGGCACATTTGAGGCACATCATTTATATATCCAGAGGTATATTGGAGGCACTATTAAAATATTTGGAACACCTCAAATAGGCCTCATATATGCCTCAAATATACCTCAAAAATTCCTCATATATGCCTCTTGGATATTTGATGAGGAGTTTGATTTGCCTCGTTTATGCCTGCTATGATCTCAGCTTATGCCTCTTAAATAATATAACTACTTGTTGGTATACCGTAAATATATTATCATTATTTGTACATTTATATAATAATAATATTTAATATAGAGTCTAGTATGACTTTATATAGCGCCCATTCCAGATAAATCTGCTCACCGGCACTCACCATACTGAACAGCAATCACACCGTAATATGGCGTGAATTGGGACACTGGGGTGAATCGGGACAGATCAGGGAAACATTGTATTTGCTAAAGAAACACACACTTTTACTTGCCTGAGGGAATTAATTTTTGACACAGTTAAAGTGCACATATTGGCGCATATTGTGACAGAATTTTGTATTTCTAACTGCAGGCACTTAGGAGCTGCAAGACAAGGGATCGAACCCACGTCCTCATGTGTACAAGGGGGGGATGCTATCAGTTACACCCTGCTCGTTTCGAGGGTACGGGAATATACACCATGAAGGACTCCATACACCACGAAGCCGAAGGCTGAGTGGTGTATGGAGGCCTGAGTGGTGTATATTCCCGTACCCTCGAAAAACGAGCAGGGTGTAACGGTTTTATCCTCAGACTTCTTGTTTTATTGATGCCCATAGATTTTCTTGCAAACTGAGTCTGAAATGTCTTTCAGTAACAAAGGAACAGCATTGTGACGTCATCACCAATACTACCACCAGGATGATGTCACAATGGCTCTAACAATGGCATTGTGACGTCATGACTATTGTTGCCACAAGGATGACGTCATAACAATCCTATGGTCGCAATTGTGACATCATTATTTATCTCATACACCCTGTCTGGTGAAGACAGACAGGGTGTACGGTGTCATACACCTCAGCTCTCAACCAATCAGAATCGAGGATTCACACTGGACTGAGGATAAAACCCAGTACCACGGAGCCACATAATATACCTATTCAGTGCCTCAAATGTGCTTCTCTTTCGTCTGGGAGTGCTTCAAGAAGATAGAAATTAATTATGTCTGGCCTAAATTGAAAATATCCACTGACTGTTTAAAAAAATATGACAAATTATTTATTGTGACATAGTTGTTGCCAAACAGAAAAGTTATTTCAGCCACTTGAGGCAGCACCTACTACATGCACAATTTTCTGATACCTGGTGTGAATCATACAGGACTGCACAGATCTAGAACAGACTGCTATAGGGTCTGATAATTATGACGGCGTATAGGGGACATCGTAGTTCTGAAATGTAGGTTCGCATTATCCAATTAAGTTCGCACTTCTGAGTTCCATGTTCGCTCTTCCCAATCCAAGCTCGCCCTTCCCTATTTCAGGTTCGCCCTTTTGATGTCTGGTTCGCCCTTTTGAAAGTTTGGTTCGCCCGTTTGAAGTTTAGTTCGCCCTATTGAACTTCAGTTCGCGTAAATGAATTGACGATCGTATTGTTCAATACTTGTTTTTCAATTATGGCCTTTAGGTTTATTATGACACCATCAATGTTATGAATTTAGTAGTTTTGTTTATGTTAACTTTCATAGAATAAATTGCTACATTTTGTTACATCATTAACAATCGCAAGTTATTACTCAACGTTAAATATTGGAGCAACTGGGTAATCTGCCTTTGAGAGTTACCACAGATTTATATATAGTAAGCCCCACACAATGACGTCTAATCGAATTGATGGTAGGAAATTAAATCTATCTATCTATCTATCTATCTATCTATCTATCTATCTATCTATCTATCTATCTATCTATCTATCTATCTATCTGGGAAAAGCTTGTCAACACTCTTAGGAGATCGTCCTACTACTCTATTAATAAATAGATAAATAGATAGATAGATAGGCCTAGATCTATAGCATGTCCATTCAGTGAGAAATTTTATAGGCCTACATTCCATCAGTAAGAAATTTTATATTCTGCGGCCGTTTCGCGAAGCGAAATTTAGCACAAGAAAGCAGGGCTTTGGAGTCGGAGTCGGAGTCGGGAGTCGGAGTCGTGGAGTCGGAGGTTTTTGGGTGGAGTCGGAGTCGGAGTCGGAGTCGAACTTTGATTTTGAGGTGGAGTCGGAGTCGGAGTCGAAAATTAAAGTGGTGACTCCTGACTCCTAAAAATAATTAATATAATTTTCAAAAACACAGTTTCAAAAATGTGAAATGAACCCCAAAGTTTACATAAAACTTCCTAAGCAAGTATTCATGTACAAAATCCTATGAAATCTTTGTAGAATGACTTTTTCTTTTCTGTCAATCATGTGATATTAATGTGCAAAAATGCCGATAAGCGGAGCAGCTTCTTATCAATGATTTAGTTTCGAATTTAACAAAACATGACATATTCGTATTCAAAAGTGTCTTAAAACTTCAATATTCTTCAGTAATATTCCCTGTATCTATAATTTTTATGGAATAATAAATTATAAGCCTTGAAAAGCTAAATTATATTATTAACATGTGATTCATTTCATTTCAAGACAGAGAAAAAAAAACATAACAAAATTAAAGTAACATAATTTTTGTCAAGTGATGATTATGTAATAGTGAGCAATTAATCTACATGCAGATCATGTTATTGTTTTTGTTATCACTATTATGTAATAGTAATATCAACAATCTAGCATAGACTTAAATTTGGCAGCTTTCAGTGTTGTCTTCCTTTTTACTATTTAGCTGATTATCTATCAATTGTATTTATCCTTAATCCTATATATTTGCTATCCTATGTATATATGTATGTATGCATGTATGTATGTATGTATCTATCTATATAATTATATATTCTTTTTTTTAATCTATTTTATCTTTCTAATAGTTTCTAGTATAGGTAAATTTCTGTCTATTTTTTAATATATATCCATCTTTCAATTTCTTTGAAACAGTAGCATAACTGCCTTTCATACATTGAATATTAAATAAATTTAATGAAAGTTATGGTAAAACCATAAGTCCTAAAAAAACTTTTTAAGTGCTGCGTGAATTTCATGGCTGTGCCATTTACATATTAGGCACTGCTTTAAGTGCTTGCACGTTATTTTCATCATTGGCTTCATATATCTGTATCTCCTCCTACCCTAAATATATATATATATCTAGTAGACTAGCGCAAAAATACAGGACGTAAAGCTCCAATCATCCATCCATCTCTCTATAGATGTATAAATGTCTATTGATCTTCTAGGCCTATCTACCTACCAGCAGATCGAATGGTTTGCTATTCTATAGGATTTTGCTTTTGGCCTTCAGGCCTAGTAGATTCATTTGGTGTGCAAAGCATGGTATTGGTAAGTTACTAAACTTTGTAAAAAGATAAAGATAAAGATAAAGAAAACTTTATTTATAGTCGGAATTACAATTATAAAACAAGAAACACAAGCAGAAAACCGCTTTTTACCGACAATTAATATATAGGCCTACAGTATGTACAAGCGTAAAATATTAAAAACATCAGAATATGGTAAAAGCATGTAAACATTAAAACCTAAAAATTATCGAGAGGCAAAAAAGAAACATCTTATGCATGATCCACATCTGCATTTATATTTATAATTACGAAGAGCTGTCTGTTTATCACGGTCTTTTATGGTTTTGGCATTCTGTTCCAACATATAGCACCACTTACTCTAAGAGAATTAAAACCAAACTTCAGTTTCATAGTTTGGAACCACTAACATGTTAGTATCTCTCAAGTTGTGATCTTTTTCTCATAAACGCATCATCCTCTTGAAAGAGGTGGCGAAAATCCTTGTAAAACTTTATATATCAGTTCAATCATAACATCCTCAAAATTATTTATATATATGGCTTATTTTAAAACAATAAAATATGTTATTGCATTAGGCCTGCACGGGAATATAGGCCTAAATGTATTTACTTTTTATATGGGATGTTTTCGAACTTTAATAGGCTCATCAATTAATAGGCCTAGGCCAACAACATTTCAGGACGTATAGTAGGCAGTCATTTGTTGATATGCTACAACTAATTAAAGTTCCTGAATTCAAATTCCATGGACACAGCCGAAAACTGCATGTTGACAGCTGTCCTAGAAGTTGAGATATCATAATTCATGATTTTCTAATGAAATAAGGTGATTTCTTTAATCAGGGGTCAATCAGTTTAAGAAAGTCAGGTAAGAAAGGAAATTAATGGCAAAAACAGTGTATGTCATTGTTGATGTCTAGAGCAAGATAATGCCAACTTGAAAATAGCGCAACAAAAGACTCAGACGTTTTGGAGCCGTATTGTCTGTCATAACAATGCAGATTATTCTTGTAATTGAAACAATATATTAACTAAATATAAACATTTCTGAAATAGCTAATTAGTTTATTAATTCCTTTCACCAAAGTCAAAACAAAATTCAATAACACGCACATTGAATTCGACAACGCGAACATGAACTTCAATAACGCGAACAAAACTTCAAAGACACGAACATAACTTCAACAACGCGAACATAACTTCAACAAGGCGAACATAGAATTCAATAGCACGAACATAGAACTGAACAACGCGAACATAGAACTCAACAACGCGAACATAAACTCAACAACGCGAACACAGAATTCAAAAGTGAGATGTCCCCTATACGCCGTCATAGATAATGGTATTCTCCTTCTTCCACCTCTCTGGCATTCCCGCACACTTTAAAACTGTTTCGGGAAACATCGTGAATGGGGGCCTGTCTTCCGAGGTTCGTATCTGAAGGTATAAAACGTCTATCGACCAGAAAATGATTGAAATCCATGCTTAACATTCCACTTACGATTTTTGTAATGTGCTAAATGCGCTGCAGCACAGGATCCCTACATGCACATTTGAGAGACCATCTCATTATCTCTGCTAGGAGACTGAGATTTTGTTAGTCCTGGGACTCCTGGCTTCCCCAGCTTGATGTCCTCTGTCCACTTGCTACACTCTAAGAATGAAAAGGGATTAGAACAACCAAATAAGGTGCTTCGCCTCGTCACAAATACAGCTCCCCATGGGATGCCTGGAAGTACGTTTTCATAGGGTGCTTGGGAAGCACCCTAGGTCAAAGAACCCTGGAGAGTTTACAAGAACCCTACAAGGTTCTTCAGGGTAAGTGGTTTGTAGAACCTTTTGGGGTTCATGGCATGAGCAAATTTAGGAAAGGGGTCTCTTGCAAGTGGTCCCTGTTTAAAGAGTTTAGACTTCAGTCTTTTTGGTTATACCAGTGTCCCACTTTGTCCTTCACTTGCAGTTCCCAAACATCTTTTACATCTTCAGCTATCTACGGAAATTGTGCACGGGAAAGCCAGAGCTGCTATCCATTAGTCAGATGATGAAAAATGTTTTATCTTGACTTTGTCTCAACCAAACTTCGTCTTTACCATACCCTCAACAGCAGAGGGAGTTCAAAAGGTATGATGTTGTAAATGACACCATTGGTTTAGGAGGCTGCTCCAGAAGTAGCTGTGGTACTCTGGATAATGTAATCCACTTTCTCTGGAAGAAATGCTGCACGCCATGTCTTTTCCGTGGCCAAAATCTGTCTTTACCGTAGTCAAGTCAATGCTAAAATACTGTGATGCGGTAAAGACAAGGCTGGCCACGGTAAAGACATCCAAGTAAATTTGCTTTGAGTTATTGTGCACGGTAAAGACATTTTCTCAAAATAATTGAAAGTGTCACATATTCATCCAAATTAGTTATCCTGTTACATGCAGCATTGTGGTACGGCATATTTCATTATATTAACAGAAAAAAAATAGCAGTTGAGTATTGGGCTTCCTGACCTAAAAAATTGGCAATGCCTTTACCGTTACTGCACGTTTTCATGAAAATGACCAATTAAAAGTGTATTTCTCTGTTTGTTTGGGGGAGGTAGCAAAAAGCCTCATCAATCCTGAGGGGGCCCCCCCCGGGGGGTACTTACCCGGTACTAAAAATCATGAAACCTAAGGGAGGTATCAATTTTCAACGACAATTTTGCACAATCCCAAACCAGATATTGGGATAATTTAAGGCCGAACCAAATCATTTTCTGACTCGATAAAATGTTAGGAAGTTGACAGCAATGAAAATCTAGGGCAAAATCTATAAATGAGTTTTGTGTTCACTGGAACTTGCTGGCGAAAAAGTCTTTTAACATGGATGAGAGGTTTTTTGCCCATAAAAACTGAACTAACAAGTGAAGTTTTATTTTAAAAGACTTTTTCCATAGCAAGTAGGTATGTTGCAAAAGCATTTAAGACTGGAATTTCACTTTAAAAATATTTTTATAAAAACTAGTTCAGTTTTTATGGGCAAAAGAACCAGTCATCCATATTAAAAGTTAACTTAATGTGGCGTAACAGGTCTGAGTGAACATAAAAGTATGATATTCACATAAAGCGGGGCAGATTTGTCATGAATATAAGGAAGTAAAATGCATTTATACATGAACAACAACGTTTAAAAACATCTTAAAGAATATACATTATTCTCTCATTTTCCTGCTTTCTGTGAAGTGCCTATAGTTTAACCGTATTTTTATTTTTATTTAAAGCGGAAAAATACAAGGTTTTCCATATACATACATAGTAAGAATAAACTGGATGAACTTAATAGCACCTTTGGGTGATGATTATGTACATTTGTATAAAAAATATAATAAGTCGATTCAAAGTGACATAGATATTCTAGGTAACATATACATATAGTAGTCTACGCCATGCATTACTTCCAGACACTGGATATATATACGGTCTGTCAGAAGTTACAATACTAACAATAATTTTATTCTGAGAACTACGCAATCTCAACATAAATTTGTATACGAGATTCCTGATTAACATAGGACTAGTTGGCAAGTTGCTGGATACAAACATGTGACTAGCACTACAACATTTTGACTCAAAGAATAAAATTCTAGCAACATTATTATAAGCAACATACAATTTGTTGATAGCACCTTTGGTATGTTTAAACCATAAATGAGCAGAGGACATAGGTGTAAAGCTCTAAATAACATTTTTTTAATATTCTCAGAGCAGTAACCACATTTGTGGATTATTGCATTTCCCTGAGCATACAGTTTCAGATGCTCTCTGGCAATATCATTATCATCTCTTAAGTCATCATCAATAATATGGCCAAGATATGTATATTTGGCACACAGGGGTATCTTTACATCATTCATAGTGAAGTCAAATTCAGGAATATCATTATTAAACATCTTACTTTTAACATCAAGTATGTTACTTTTGCTACAATAGAATAGTATAGAGTGAGATTCACCATAGTTTTCACATACCCTCAACAGGGAATTTAGACCCGTGGCAGTAGGAGAAATCCCAGATCATCAGCATATAATAAGTGATTTAGTTTATATTCACCGACAAAACAACCAACCTTAATGAAGCTCAGATCTTTGCTCAGGTCATCCATGTATAAACAAAATAGATAAGGAGATAGTAAACCTCCTTGGTGAACACCATTACTAACCATAAAACCCATAGGGGTTTCTACTCGTAAGGCATGGTCAATAAACACATGTATATAACATAAAGGGGAAACACCATTTTTAGCAAAAAACATGCCAACTTTGACACCATCCTGTGGCAAGACATATTAATATTTTAATTCCAAAATTATCTAGATTTGTCAAAAAACACCTGGGCATAAATTGTGTAAAAGTTTTTTGGGTACTGCAAGCGGTTCCTTTTGAACAGGACAAACAAAATCCTCAAATTTTTACACTTTCCCAGGACTTACGGGACACCAGCAGTTACCAGAAAATCTCAAATTTTCATCAGATTTGGTCTGAAAACACTTACTTTGTGTGGAACTGTGGACTTGTTTTGTTGTTCACCGGTGAGAATAGTACCCAAGCTTCAATTTAGAATAGTAGTGGTCATCTGTCACTCACAAATTAATTTGTGGGAAAGCATTTTATCTTTTTTTCATGCCTTGAGTCACTACCAAATCTTCCCTGTCCTCCATCTTGCCCTGAACTGCTTTGGTGATGTCACCATTGCCATTGTTGCTATTGTTGTGGTTATGACATCACCTTGGTCAGCTGACCAGTAATTTCTCAAATTTAGGCTGATGTAGGACTAGGGTCTTTTACATGGACACTGAATTTTCTCAAGCAAGTGGAAAAAAAGTCATTTCTATAAATATATTAAAATGTTGAACTAAAAGTGAGATTTTTAGATTTTTATGGGTCCCCTCTGTACTTGTTGCAGGATGACTTTCAAAATGGCTGACAAAAGCGGAAAGTACCTCTTAGAAAATTTTATTTTGTCTGGGAGAGTTATTCTTGTTAGTAGGCTACTGAAGATTCATATTGCACTTAGCATTTGACTTTTATGTCAAGGAATATCTGTGGAAAAACTTATGCTGCTGGCAGGTCTGGTTATTTAAGACCAGGTCATTTTATGACAAAAAATCTGAGATTTCCTGGTAACTGCTGGTGTCTGATAGGACTCAAGCCAAGCCCTGCAGAAGGCTGAAATAGGCTTTGTTCTTTCAACCACTACGGAAAAACTACTTGCAGTAGCTTCATGAAATTTACATATTTTCAAGACAGGGTATTTTCCTACAATTGTGGAGAATTTCAGAGTGATAGTCGCAAATTTGAATGCACAAATTTTGCTGTACTTGTAACAGTGACAATAAATTATTATCGTATTATGATTAACTGGAAATAGGTGTGTTAACACTGCAAAAATGGTGATCTCCTTTCATATTATATGTGTAATATTAAGTATCTATTGTTTAGAAGTCCGTATGATAAAACCCTCTGACCATTCTTTCCTCCATTTCACATACATAATTTGTTCACTGTTCCAAAAAATCAAAAAATGTATCAGGTAGTGGAGAACACCTCTGCAATACAACTTCTTAAATAAAACATTGTGGTTTATATGATCGAATGCCTTTGAGGCATCAAGGAAACAGCAATATATACTGCTATTTAAACTGTGATACATAGATACAGCTTCTTTAAGACAACAAATAGCCTGAATAACTGCGAGTAACACACTGGCCATCTGAAATACTGTCATGCATTCATAGCTTTCTGCCATACGTCACGTACAGCTGAACTGCCTTGCTTTTGACCAGCACAAGTCTACTTCCACGCAAGTTCCTGTAACAACAGCGACAAGAATGACTGACATTAATGAATGAGGTAAAAACCCATGCACCATAATACGTATGAAAACAGAGGTCATTATTCCATCTACAGATCTAAAAAACACTATCAATTGATTCCTGGACTGAACTGAGGAATTATAGGGTGGTCAGGGTCCATTTTGTTGGAATTGTTGAAAATGCAGCATTTCCGCGGTTTCCCATAGTTTCATGATATCTCAATTGATATTTAAACATTCTACATATTTGAATTCCTTGTAAGAAGAGCTTTCAAATGAATAGTTTCCATGAATTCTTTGTCGAAATGAACCTCAGAACAGAACTTCAACTTTTTTTTCTTTTTTTCCTTTTCCTCGCCAAATTTACGAAGCCAATTAATCCAGGTACTCATTTGAAAGCTCTTTTTTGCAAGGAATTCAAATATGTAACTAATTTTGAGATTTATAAAGAATTGGAGAAACCATGCAAAACCGCGAAAATACAGTATTTGAATTTATATATATATATATCAACCAAAATGGATTCCAGAAAGCCTGAAAATAGTTTAGGCCATTACAAAATGTTATAGTAATGTTCTGAATACCTAGAGAAGGAATAACAAACACTGTTTGCATGCATTCTATTCGTAGGAACTACACAGAAAGCAGCAAAATGGAAAAATTGACCGCCATTTTGGAAACTGGCTGCCGGTAGCCACCTAAGCTAAATCTGAGGTGGCTCCCTATCCAGATATGTTTGTAATGACGTTTTTTAAGTGTGCTCCAAGTTTCATGCTTCTATGTATAAAAGCACTATTTTTTTACATACCTGCCCCGCTAATATAAGTTGGCCCATGCTGTTGACAGTCTCACACTCACCTGCATAAATTCAAAAACACACCTGTACCTCAATGCAACCCATCAGGACCCCTTTTTTTCACCATAAACAGTACACAATTATGCAAGTGCAAAATACAAATAAGGCATAAAACCCCGAAGGGCTTGTTAGCCTGAAACAGTAGTTAAAAAAGATTGCTCGAAGCACACACAAACTGAGAACTATAAGTAGGCCTACAGTGAACTTAAACAAGAAATGTTAGTAAACTAAATAACGGCACAACATTGATTTAGATTCAAAGTTTCCTGTTTTTGAAGCAAACATGAATTTCTTAATGTTGGTTTTAAATTGGACTAATGTATCAACATTTTTCAAACTATCTGACAACGAAATTCATATTTTGGGTCCCATGTGCAAAATTGAAAATTTGAATTTTTCTATCCTTGGAAAAGGTAAATAGAAATTAGAAGCACTTCTAGTTGATAATGAACGAATATTTCTTCGAAGTTGAAACATATTTGTGAAGCTTAATGGTAATAGATTATTGATATACTTAAACATGAATGGGCCATTCTCAAATTTCGGGACAAAATGTCCTGGAAAATGTGTGGTAACGGAGTGGACTTTTGATGTTAAAAACCTGCTTTTTGAGCAATTTAAAAATAGAAAAAAATTATGTTAGTCTTATTTTCAGAAGTACTTCATCTCAGATCAATCGTTTTTTAAATTAAATATCGATTTTTTGTGGTAACGTAGTGGACAGGAACGGGTAACGGAGTGGATAGGTAACGGTTTGGTTTTCTCTTAATAGTGCATTCTATTTGGGAGATACAAAGTTTTGATTGCATTCTATTGAATCCTGTCACCCTCAGAAATATATACATAAAATTTCTTTGAAAAAGTATCAGTGGTAAGCTCGGAATTTGAGGTAACAGAGTGGACATTTTAGTGGGACCAAAAAATGTTCCAATGAAAATTATGCCTTAACTTGTTGAATACCTGTTTAATGAAAATCTGCAAAGCTGTGGTAGTTTGGCGCATGAGCATCTTACGACAATGGACATTGATTGGAAATTGCTCATTAAAACCAATAGCGAGCCGAGCTATGCCTGGTAACGGAGTGGACAAAAAAATTAACATAAACTAGTGACACATCTTTTACATCAATTAATTCAATGAAATGAAACAAGAAAAAAGTTAAATATGATGTATTTATTAATTCAAGTCTATATTCTCATGAATCGTGCATAGAAACTTTGGAAATGATGGTACCTTAGGAGGAAAGTTAACACTTGATTTTGTCATGTCAGGTCCAGTGACAGGGAAAAACCACTGATTTGGCACTGATTACTGGACACAATGCACCAAAAAAGGTCTAATAAATGACTTTTTGTTCCAAACGCAGTGGTTCTAAATAGAAATATGAATAACAGAGATGGAGTGATGCTTCAGATATCAATTGCATTCAAATTAATGTCAGGGAACTGGAGTCCCAGTGGGCACACGACGTAAACCCCGACGTCACTAATTGGTGGAGGGCTGGTCTGTTGGTCACGTAGATATGTATGGTAGAGATTATGTCGCCCCAACGTGAACACGACGTCGGGGTTTTTTTACAACATTGCCACAACGTCGCAAACTAACGTCGAACCCTTGACATTGCTCCACAATGTTGTAAAACTTCGCCTCAACGTTTCATGCTAACGTCATGTCTTTGACGTTGCTTCACAACGTTGTGACAACATATTTTCTACCATACAATTCTACGTCATTTGACGAAAAGTGTGACGTTGTTGCAACGTTGCTGCAACGTCGCAGTGCCCATGGGCGTGACGCAAATTGTCCCGAAATTTGAGAATGACCTGACTACACTAATATGGATATCATTAATTTCATAAATAGAATGAACCTTCGCCATTTCAAAAACAGTTTGGTAGAAGTTAAGTTATGCAAATTAAGGGCAATTTTTAGACCCCTGGATCTTGGTCATCAAATTAACAGAGCATGAAAGCCAAATATAACTCAAAACATCACAACACCTAATGCATTGTTGAAGTATGTCGCAATGGGATCCTCTTCACTATTTATCATTTGTTTGGTTGGTTTGTTATCATTTTTAGCTACTGTAACTTGCCAGACTTTTCTCCCAGGAGTTAAAGGTAAAAAATTGATTAATTAATAAGACAAAATTGATTCTGTGAAATAATGAAATTGTGTGATTTTGTAATAGTGTTGGGCGGTTCTGATATATTTGATTCGGTTCCGTTTTCGGTTATTTCTGTTCCCAGAACCTCGCTTTCGGTTTCGGTGTCGGTTCTTGGCAAATCGGTAAAGAAAGCTGTGATGCGCAATGTGAACTACACAATTTTGTGGTCCGCGGTTTAGTGCATGGTCTGCAACCCTTTTTTTGGGCCCAATTGTTCAAATGAAGGCAACTTTGTAAGGTATGTGCTTGGGAAGAGTGAACATATCACAATTTTGCCAATAATTTTGTTCTTTTCTGAATAAAACAGGAGAAAATATGACAACCTAAAAACTTGGTTGTTAGATTGAACTTCGGTTCTGTTTCGGTTACAGTGGCACAACCTCGGTTTCGGTTCCGGTTAGGGAACCGGCACAACACTATTTTGTAATATGTAAATGGCACAGCCATGAAATTGCGCAGCACTTAAAACGTTTTTGTCGGTCCAAAAAACCTGGTGCTTGTGTTTTAGGTTGTTTGCCTGTAAATACCGAAGTAAAATAAAATTTAAGTTAAAGAGCCCTGAGGCTATTGCCCTACTTCATTGCACATTGGCCTAGAAAATGGACCAAACACATATATATATATAGTGGGAGAATTCTTTTTATTTTGTTTCTATAAATTGCCAAACAAATGGACCAGTGTAGTTTGCTTCCTCAAATTGTGATTCTTTAGGTTAGAAGGAGGTGTGAATGAGGCCATGGTTGTAAAAAAGTTCATCCTGTCTGAGCATAAGTCGGTCACAAGTCAGTGAATAGCTTTAGGGCTCTTTAACCCCCTTTTAAATCGTTTCTTTATGACACTTCCAAGAATTTGTTGAAATCGAATAAGCTGTAAATAGCTATTTCCATGCCTACAAAGCACTTGCTTAACTGAGTTACTCTTAACCAAAATCACAATTTACAGCTACTCTCCCAAAAATTAGAGTTACGCTCCCAACGGCTCTGGCTTCAAATGCAAATTCGTAGAATTATATGCAAAAGCTGACCAGTTAATGAGGCCAGTATATTTCAAACATGTATATTGAAAATCCAGAGACACACAAGCAACCTCCAACTGGTATTAGGGCTGAGAAAAAAGCCTGCGAACTGCTGAATCGACAGCAATCATGGTGGACGATTTGGGAGCGTAACTGCAGTTACGCCCCCAATTAACTTCCGGTTGGGACCATGAATTTGATATCCACGCGATTTGAATTTCGTCAGTCTGCAGCCTCGCTCCCTCGCCTGCTTACACAGTAGACTGTTGTCAGTCAGGGAATACTGCCAATTTGGATTTTGAACATCTTGCCAAGTTGCCATCATGTTATGGAGGAATGATGCCCATGCATTTCTCAAATAGTGGCCCTGATGTAATTGGCAACCATCAGATCTCCCACGGGGGATTTTCTTAAATTATTATTTCTGGCTCAGTTTTGAACTTTTGGTGAAATTGATAAATTCTTTATAGGCAGTCTTGAAATAAATAATAATTGTGGGGGGTTTTCTTAACTGGGTGGTGTTTATCGCTCGGTGGAAATAATTAAAAAATACATAAGACTGATTTTATTTGAAAAATGTTCCAAAAATATAATTTGGAAAATAGGCTTGTGGTCATGTCGATAAACATTCACTTGAAATCTGTGTCCTGCCAACAACATGAACAACAGCAGGCTTACTTGATAGGTCAGCATGATCAATTCCCTGAAAATCGCTGATGTCATAAAAAAAAAGTAAATGCTATTGATATAAAATGGTATATATATTCAATTGCCATACAACCAAAAATTTTGAAAGCTGCTTTCTTTCTACCGAAATTATCAAAAATTATGTTAAACGTTATTAAATGACAAATTTAATGTTGAAATCGGCTGTTGTTACTTTTAATGTATAAATCAGTTGTTGTGAATCAGGTTTTCAAGGGACACCCACCTCCATGGCAATGGCATTTCATGCTCAGATGTTCCCCTTCAATGAATGAATATTTATTTGCAACTTACAAATGGATAATACATTTTGATAAAATTTATAAAATGTTTTATCCCATGTCTAGCCAACTTTTGTCCCTCATACTGAGCTTTTCCCTGGTCAATACAGATTGAGAGAGGGAAATACAACAGAAAGAAACAGGGATATATTTAGTGCAACCAATCAAATTCCTTTGGCTAATTAGGCAGCAGGGATATACTGAAAGATAATGAGATCAACAGGGATATACTGGAACTGACCAATCAAAAGACAACAGTGCCCCTATATATCATGCTTATTAGCATGTAGAAACCAGCATATTTGCTGATTGTTGTGATTTAAGGCAATTAAGTGCTGCCAATTAAGAGTATTGATTTTTTTTGTAGCACAGCTGCATTTACATTGAGTGCTTCAAACTGTTTCACATTGATATAAAATGAAGTATTTTTAAAAAAAGACATGGGATAAAAAGGTTATACCATGGGTTGCGGCAGTATATCCCTGGTATAGTCACCCTCGACCCCGTATATCCCTCGACCCTTCGGGTCTCGGGATATACTGGATCTTGGGTGACTATACCAGGATATACTGCCTCCACCCATGGTATAACCTCATAATCTGTTATTGAAGTCCAAATTCATGAATCAACACTAATCAAGGCATCACATAATAGCTTCTTGACGATGAATTGAATTGGAACATGAGATTGAGAGTGTGTGTAATAAAGCCATTGTGGAAATATGAGATTTTTGAGTTACACAAAGTGCGTATGTAGGAGCTTGTAAAGGACTAAGAGGCTGACTGCATAAATTTCAATGTGAAAGGCCTCTCAAGAATATATATTACACATTTTACTGATTAAAAAGTGATTTTTATTTTCAGTTTGCAAGAGGGGTTATGGCTACCCTTTGTATTGTCCCCAGCCTGGAGATTCCCCGGAACACACAAAGTGTTGCAGATATTACCACAAAGCCAAATGTTGCAAGGAAAGGGCCACAAAAGTTTGCGCAGCGAAAAGTAATTATCAAATTGCAAAATCGAATTGGGGTGAGTATGAAATGTGTGACTGCAGCTTTTATGATAAATAAATATGCACTTCATCTTTGTTATTCTATGTGTTTATTTATTTATCATTTTATAATTGTCTGTCCCAGTCTTCTGCTCTGTTAGTGGGCCTGTGTCATTTCTCTGTGGATGGTACTGTGACTATCACATTCAATTTGGCTTTTTAAAAGCCTTTTTTTCTACCTCTCTCTCCATATAGCTATTTATCTAATTATCTATTTATCTGTCTATCTATCTGTCTACCTATCTATCTATCTATCTGTCTATCTGTCTATCTATCTATCTATCTATCTGTCTATCTATCTATCTATCTATCTATCTATCTATCTATCTATCTATCTATCTATCTAATATGTCTATCTACCAATCCATCCGTCTTCAAAACAGACTATCTTTCCATTTCTTTTTAATTGCTAACTTTGAATTTTTTTCTGCCTGCCTTTTATTTTATATATTTATCGCTCTACTTAGTTTTCTATCTGGCACACTTCTAATTGGTCATATAATTTCTGCCATACCACTGTGCACTGTTTTAAACAGTTATTCCTGTCTTGCTTTCTATACCCTGAGATATTATTTCCCTGCAGTCCAATATAGGACACAGAAAACAGTAAAAATGTGTTTTTTCAAATCATTTTTTTTTTCAAATCGCTTAAACTTTTTGGAGATAAATTTATATTATCTTGACTTGCGCATGCTCGCTCCATATTAACTTCTAAATATTTGCATGAAGTGGATACTTGATTGTTTGAGTTGAAACATTTTAAGATTACAGAAATAATTGGCTGGTGTATATTGCTGGAATGCTGGTCCAACATAATCTGACTCAAAATTAAGTTTGAGGATTGCTTGAACCACGACAGCATTTTTCCGTCTAGTATATTGCAATTATAAATTATGTCTTGTAATTTTTAATTTGCAGATCCAGATCTGAGTTGGCGAGCTATCTGGTGTCCTCAGGATGATGAACCTGATGATCACACAGCTTGTTCTTACAATAATGGTCAAGTGGAGTGCGTCTCCTATAAAGTGTACAGGGTGGTCAAGAAAAAACTTTACTCTTTTTCTTTGGCATAGTTCTATGAATTTGTCTCTTATTACTATCCAATCTTTTCTAAAATAAAGAGGATAGTCATGGCAAAATATTATCTGTAGTTTGTTCTCCTGGGACATGATGTGTAATCTCGAGCTATGATTTTGCAGAAATAAAAAAAAGGCCATTTGCACATATCTTGATGCCCCGAATGCAAGGCATTGCCATAAATTCAAATATTTTAGCATTGCTTTCCTATTCTTACAGTAACTTAGAGTTCTTCAGAGGAGTGTGGTCCCAGGTTTTCAGCTCTCTTCGAGTGAAACTCAGTCCAGTGGGGAGATTAAAGGAGAAGAAGGTTGATAGAAATTGCAAGCTACCATAGTTGTTCAAAACGTGTCTACTGTCGTAACGCCACATTGAAATTAAAATCAAGGCAAGAAACATAATACTGACATTCCTATCTGAACTTCATGCAAGAATGACGCTGATTAGATAAAAAGTCACTGAGTTGTGCCTCATGGGCCAAAGACTGTAAAGTTTTTTCTTGACCACCCTGTAAGTATTTATCTGATATGGTATAGGGCATAATGTACCGTATTTCCTCGATTAGAAGCCCGGGCGTTTATTGTTTTATAGGGCCTAATTACCCCGGCGTTTATACGAGACAGGCGTCTATTTGAGACCGGCGTTTATTGTTTTAAACAACATAGCAATCAATAAACATCTGGGTATGCAAGGGTAGTTAGTGCTACGCACGCAAGTAAACCTTGCATGGAAACACCTCGGCAGCATGCAAGGCAGTCAATTAGGGGAGTACAGAGTTGCTGACCCGGCGTGTAATTGAGACCGGCGTTTATTATTTTGCCGTGGGCCTCTGACCCGGCCACTAAACGAGACAGGCTTCTATTTGAGACCAGGCTTCTATTCGAGGAAATACGGTATGCATTTCTTAATATCACTTTTATTCTCCTTTACTTTTCTCTACTTTTTTGTCTTTTTTTTTTTTAGACTTATAGGAATTATCGCTGGCATACTTGGCGGCATTTTCCTGATATTTCTTACTATTGGTATTTGTTGGTTCATCTGTTACAAGAAAGGAAAAATAGTTTTGGTCAAAATTAGACCTGGAACATATACTACGCGGTGGGTCAGTAAAGAAGAAAGACAACAACAACAACAACAGCAAATGCAAAATAGACAACGACCGATTGCGGTTCATCAACAACAAGTGCGGAAGGTCAGTAAAGAAGAAAGACAACAACAACAGCAAATGCAAAATAAACAACAACCAATTACGGTTCATCAACAACAAGTGCGGAAGGTCAGTAAAGAAGGAAGACAACAACAACAGCAAATGCAAAATAGACAACAACCAATTACGGTTCATCAACAACAAGTGCGGAAGGTCAGTAAAGAAGAAAGACAACAACAACAGCAAATGCAAAATAGACAACAACCGATTGCGGTTCATCAACAACAAGTGCGGAAGGTCAGTAAAGAAGAAAGACAACAACAACAGCAAATGCAAAATAGACAACAAACGATTGCAGTTCAGCAACAAAAACAACCAGAATTGCAATCGCAAAATTCTCAAAAAAGGCAAAAAGTCTCACAAATGGCAAAATTATCCTCCCAAACATTCGCAACGACAGAACTACCACAGCGGAATTAGTGGACATATTTAAAAATTGCATTTTGCTGGGGAATCTGACCCAGTTTGAAATGACATCACAGCTTGTAGTTAATTTACATATATTGCAATGCTAGAATAGAGTCATCTCTGACATCACAGTTCAACAGCATAGAAAAGAACTTCAGATTCCACGTAAGTATGACAAGGACTGTAAAATTGTTGTCTCTTGTTGGGATCTCAAGACTCAAGTATTACAATTTTGTGATGTACTATTATGGACTAAACCTTACAATATCAGTGAAAATATGATGACATGTACTTCAATTTTGTTATAATACTGAATTTTTATTCATATTCTTGTTTATCATATGATATTTGGTTTGAATTCCCACGTTTATAATTGATTTACCACTGTTGAAGTGAATGTCAAAGCTTGTGAGACACATTTTATAATTTAAAGCATGTTTTAATTTTCGTAAATGTACGTTTTACATTGTTTTACAGTGAGAGATGTATGCACTGCATGTGATATTTTTAAGTAAAACAGACAACACGAACACTGAGCATGTGTTGGGACGCATTGCCATTTTATTGGCTCAGGACAAGACAATTACAATTACACTCATTCAGACATTCAGGCATGACATCACGGAGACAAGACAGACGAGACAACATATAAAGACAAGGACACACATATAAACACAAAACATATAATTGAGAACAGTATTGTTAGAACTGATCTTAAAGGAGGCTAAGGTGAGTATGAACACTTACTGGGTAACTTATGAGTAAGTTAGGTTAATTTTAGTTTTAATGAAAAGGTAAAGTTAAAATTAAGTTAGAAAATTTTGAATTTTTATAAATTAATTTTGAGTGAATTAATAAAATTAATTTTGAGGATTTAAAAATAATTTTTTAGTAAAATTTTGAGGGAACTTGAAAAACCCACTCCAGAGAATAATGGGTGGGACGGTGGGTGAACGAAGGTGAAGGAATGAGTGGCGGGAGCCGGGAAGCCTCCACTATATATGTGGATTGGTATGGTTGACTGGAGCTGGCAGATCGGACCCTCTAATTGGCCTATGGATCGATGACGCATACGTAATCGGCGGGAAGAGGGTCGAGGAAGACGCTTCGGCAGCCATGTTTACTTAACTGCTCTTACAAGGTAAGTAATTATTAAGTAAAACAGACAACACGAACACTGAGCATGTGTTGGGACGCATTGCCATTTTATTGGCTCAGGACAAGACAATTACAATTACACTCATTCAGACATTCAGGCATGACATCACGGAGACAAGACAGACGAGACAACATATAAAGACAAGGACACACATATAAACACAAAACATATAATTGAGAACAGTATTGTTAGAACTGATCTTAAAGGAGGCCAAGAACAGACCAAGATCAGTGTTAATACAAAGGAGTTAACGTAATGTTAGTTAAGATGATGGATAGGTGTTAGGGAGAGAGTAATTACAGATAGAAGAGAGAATGAGTTATGAGATGAAATGGTTAAGAGGTAGTGGTAGAGCGAGGCGAGACGAAACGGCCGCTTGGGCTCCCCGAGTGGGTCTGAGGTACCTGCGGTAACAAAGGGAGGCCCATCTACCTAGCTGCTGAATTTCGGCCTCCGAGCAGCCTGCTGCGGCTGCGGTCGTAGCCGCACCTGCTCTGAGAGAGTGTAAGGTGTAGTTTGTAGAATTGGCTCCTATGAGCCCTAACAAGGATTTAAGCTTAGCAGAGAGATAGGAGTAAGATAAAGGAGCGCCATTAGGCATAGTGAATAGATGAGCATTAGGAGAGGAAGGATAATTAATGAAAATGCATTTAATCAAGCAAACCGCACAAACTGGTGATCTTGAGCAGCCGACGTGGACCACAAAACCCTTGTGATTCGTCTTGGAGCGGAGTACCTTGTAGTCGAAGGCGTCCATGTCTCTGGAGAAGGTAATGTTGGCCCTCAGGGGGGGGGAATTTACTCCCTTAGTGAGCAAGTATTCTGAGGGGCGCAGGCAGGCATAGTAAGCAAGGGTCATGGCGGCCATGGACATCAGGTTATCCTTATTAAACGGGGCCATGACCAACATGGTAAGTAAATGGTTGTAAAGGATTGGGGGAGACTGGACCGGCGTTTGCACTCGGTCCAGTGCCCTAAGAGCCTGGTTTAGGGCTGGGGAGTAGATATATGGGACGGGAAGGCCAATTTCTATGGCCCAGGATCTGAGTCCCGACAGATAAACCCTGATGGTAGAAATGACTAGGCCCTTGTCGGCCAAGTAGGCCACGAATCTCAGTGCGTTTGACAGCGAGATCGGGAGGACTTGAAATAATAATAATAATAATAATATTTATTTCTTATATAGCGCATATCCAAAAATTATGCTCATAGCGC
The DNA here is from genome assembly GCA_026936325.1 of Platynereis dumerilii. Classification (NCBI taxonomy): domain Eukaryota; kingdom Metazoa; phylum Annelida; class Polychaeta; order Phyllodocida; family Nereididae; genus Platynereis; species Platynereis dumerilii. The sequence continues at coordinate 1,674,531 of JAPTHN010000060.1, read as the reverse complement.
TTCACAATGTAGAAAAGTTATAAAATTAACATCAATGTAAATATTTTACAGTGGATAAAAATATAATAGTAATGTAAAAATGTAAAGCAGTCAGAGTGTCAATATAAAATCGAGAATTAAAACGATTTTTGAAATAGATAAGCCTTTAATCGCGATTTGAACACAGGGAGGCTTTCTGAAGTTCGGACATCACTTGGGAGATTGTTCCATAGTGTAGGGGCAACCTTACTGAAGGCCCTATCACCCCAGCCATATTTGGTTCGTGGAACATGCAAAAGATTGCTGTTACTTGAACGGAGTGAACGTGATGGTACATGGGGACAGATGAGCTCAGAGATGTAAGATGGTGACATTCCATTGACTGCTCGATAAACATGAGTCAGTATTTTATACTCTATCCTGCTGTGGATTGGGAGCCAGTGTAAAGCTTTCAAAACCGGTGTGATGTGCTCAAATGGGGGTGTGCGGGTGACAATGCGTGCTGCCACATTTTGACATCGCTGTAGTTTTCTAAGTGCATTCTTGGAAAGTCCAGCCAAGAGTGAATTATTCATGTCCAGGCGTGATGTTACAAAAGCATGAACAATTTTTTCACATGAGTCATTATCTAAATATCGTCTGATTTTGCTGATCCCTCTCATTTGATGATACGCTAACTTACACATGTTTTCTACATGTGGTTTCATGGACATGTCATTGTCAAACATACCACCTAAATTACGCACTGCCATGGAAGGCGAAACCAGCGATTCTCCAACGTGAACACCAGCCACCGTCAACATTGACAACTGACGCCTTGATCCTATTAACATCACCTCCGTCTTGTTGTCGTTTAGTTTGAGGAAGTTGTTTTTCATCCACACACGTATGCTTGGTGAAGTGAATAAGTCAAGCAAAATTTTTGATATTTTTTAACGGCCGTGGAATAAGCGCCTCTTGAATTGGAGGTAATGCCCTGCTGTATGAGGGACTGTACCTTGGAGTCCAGACCTGGAAATTAAAATGGAATGAATGTAGGCCAGGTAGGAGTGGGGGAGGCACTGGGGCGGCGCTGCTTGAACTGGTCGACGGCAAGTCTACTCAGGTCATCAGCATCAACGTTTTCTGTAGTATTAATATATACTGGCTTAACGTTGATGTCAAATTGGACAATTAAAAGGCACCAAGACCTGATGAGAGCCATAAAGGAGGGGACAGGGGAATACTTTTTCTTAATGGCTCCGACAACCGACTGATTGTCGATGTGAAAATATGTATTTTTGCCTGCGAGGCGTGGTGCCCATGTGGCGAGTGAAATGAGGGCCACATAAAATTCCCTCCAATTAATAGACTTGTCCCTTGTGCAGGCTAGGGAGCCAACAAGGGGGGCAGAAAACCATTCAGGGTGATAGTAACCCCCCAGGGCAACATTAGACGCGTCGGAGTAGACATGCTGGGCTGAGGCGTCGTCCCATGGGGCAGGAAGCATCGAGACGCCATTATGATCCTGGACACAGTCCCTCCACCACTTGAGATCTTCTCTGGCACCAGATTTGAGTCTTATTTTGTAGTGCAGGTATTTGGTGGCCTTTGAGGCCTCAATAAGACGACCCAGGAAAGCTCGCCCCACGCTAACCACGCGTGATGCAAAGGCGAGCTTCCCAATTAAACTCAAAAGTTGTCTCTTAGAGACTGTACGCTGCAACAGAAAGTAGGACACCAGGGACAGGACCTCTTCGAGCCGGGCCCTGTCAATTGACAGGGTCCGGTCTAGGGTGTTGATGGTAATTCCCAGAAACTTCACCATAGTATCTGGGGTGGTAACCTTAGAAGGCTGCACCGGAAAACCTGCCCGCTCGCATGTCGCTAGCATGATGGCCAAGCCATCTCGACATGTACGAGCGTCTGCGGATACGATTAAGAAATCGTCCACATAACGTACAATAGATGCAGGTGCCCCACTTTGAAACATGAACAGCTGGAGGGCAGAGGCGAAAACATCAAAAAGAGCTGGGGCCGACCGTAAGCCGAAGCTTAAAACCTTAGAAAAGTAGTACTGAGTACAGCCCGCCCTATCAAGCCATGATAGCCCCATGAGATGCCAATCATCTCTATGAATTTTGATAAATTTAAACGCATCTTGCAAGTCTAACTTAGCAAGGTAAGGGGGGGAGGAAACATACTCATTACAGTATGCCACGGCATCGTCTATGGATGCATACTTAAGGGAAAACTCAGCCGCATCAATCAGGGAATTGACGGATCCCTCGGCTGGAAAGGAGAGGTCGTGAATTAACCTAATTTTGTCTGAGTCACGTTTAAGAAACGCGCCCAGCGGGGAAACAATATAGGCTTGATAGGGGGGCTGTCGAAACGGGCCATGGAGGCGACCCATCTCGCAATCTCTGACAATAATCTCAGTAACTTTGGATCGGTGCTCGAAAGCAGATGGCCAATTGGGGGACACAATTGTGTCTATGGCCCCCGGCCTACCGACCTAACCCCCCGCTCCAGCATACATGTCCAAGACAACGGACGCATGATCAGGATCGTAGACTGTGTGCAGCATACGACGCCAATAAGAAGAATTAAGTAGTTTTAGCTCCTGCTGAGCCTGAGGAACATATAGGACAGTTCTTGACCCCGATTGGTCCAGAACACCCGATACAACAGTGAGTGCGGGGGCAGTTTTTGTATCTGCATGTCCCGTCTTGAAATCTGATGCAGATCTCATTTGGGTCGATAGCGGCCTTTGGCTTGGGCTTATCGACTGCGGATTGCGCCTTGGCTCCCGAGGAGCCACTGCCACGAAAGAGGCATTACTGGGGTGGTCTTGCGCGCCACACTTGCTACATTTACTTGTAGCCCTCATTGAATTCGCATCGAAAATAGTGACAAATAATTGTTGATCGAAGCACGTAAATTCAAAGGATCTGGCCCTGCCTAATGCAGCCCGGTTCCTCTCGTCATACGTAAGAATGAATGGAATTTTGTACTTCTCAGTAAGTGAGAGGATGAAAGCTCTGTAGCTTGCAAGTTCCAGATATAAATCAATGCCATAGTGGCAGACCAGCAGCACCTCATATTGGCCCCAAGCCTCCATCCATTTATATAGGCTGGTTATCATTTTTCTAGGCCTAGTGGGCTTTAAGTTCTGGCCCAAACCATCAGAGAACCTAGTTTCTTCAAATTCATTTGTATTACAATTTAGAAACAGTTCGAGATGAGCGAACTCACCATCCAGGGCGGCCTGAGCCACCCGAGGATCAATGTGATGCGGTGCCCTGGAAGCAGCGTCGACGCCCAGTCCGGGCAGTCCATCTCCATGTCCTGGGACGACTTGTGTTGCCCTGGCGTAGTGGTAGGAGGCAGGGTCCGTCCTGGGATGACAGTCCATCATTCCGTAGGGGTCACTCCTGGGCTGAGGCTCCGTCCTGGCGTAGGGGTCCCTCCTGAGGTGGGGGTCCATCCTGGTGTGGGGCTCCATCCTGAGGTCCATCCTGGGGATGCGTTCCGTCCTGGGGTCCATCCTGGGATCCATCCTGGGGGGGGCCGCCATCCTGGGGTGGGGGTCCATCCTGGCGTGGGGCTCCATCCTGGGGTGGGGCTGCATCCTGGCCTGGTAGATTCCCTCCATCCCGTCACCATATCCGTAGACATCGGAGCCCTGGTAGACATCAGGCACGCGGCTGCGTGAGGTCTGCTGTCTGGGCCTAGGCGCACCCAATCGGTCGGTGTGCAATGGTGCACGTTGGTCATGGTACCTGGGCCCACCTGCACCCATTGAGTCAAGGTATCTGGGCCCGCCTGCGCCCATTGAGTCAATGTGTCTGTCAAAATTTACATCATGGTATCTTGGTTCAGTCTCACCCCACTGGTCACTGTGCCTTGGGGCACTTTGCTCATTGGTAACATTTCTGGTAACATTTGGTCTCACAGCATAAGGGTTATACTGTTCATTGGGTTCCCAGTCATGCCTCTCCTGGGCCTGGTGAACTCCCCGACTGGTAGCTGCCCCATGGGAGGCTTGGTGGTGGCGCTGCCTGCTATTATGGAGTCCCGTACTGGTGGCGACCCCTGGCGTAACATTGCGACTACTACTGGCGACCTCTTTCGGACGGGCGCCCGAGCCATGCTGTTTCAGTAATGCCGGGAGGCAAGAAGTTCTGGCTACATCGGCCACGGATTGTACGTTCTGTGACTCATTTCGGACTGGCACACTGGATTGTGGGTCTCGGTAAGGCCACCCTGCACTAAAGGGACCAGGTTGCGACTCGATACTCGGATTATAAGCGTCATTTGGGACTGAGAGAACGGGCTTGCGTACCTCTCTGAGGGCTCTACACGTGGCCTGCTGAATCGGGTGCCGCCGCTAGATGGCGTGCCCATGGCAACCGCCTGACGCTCCATGTCAACAGTGTCGGCCCGGCCACCCTCATCAACCACGAAGTCCGTCAGGCAATGCGTGGGGGTATTAGCCCTCGTTGGGTCGGTATGGGGCGGCCCCCGGTACTCAGACCCACCCCCAAAGCCATCGGAACCGAATAACTCATCCCCCCTGTCATGAACTGCATCAAAACCACCAGAAACCATAGTCTGCGAGGCTCCACTATCCTGAACATAATCTACATCATCGTGAGCGCAATCAGCGTAATCATCTTTCAAAGTGTGACATTTGCCTCCCATCGGGCCGGGATGACCCCTTGCCGGCTGTAGGCATACAGTACAACGCCTATGTTTAGTCATGGTTGGCAGAAAATTCAGAAGTGTCAAATTTGCCGGTCGCATAAGCCCACGATTGAACTGACTAGTAGCAGGATACCTCAGACAGCCACACGGAGTGCAGTGTCAATAAATAAGCAAAGATAAGGAATCTGGACTTACTAAGTGCGAAGTGCAGTGCAGCGATCTGACATGAACGAAGGTGAAGGAATGAGTGGCGGGAGCCGGGAAGCCTCCACTATATATGTGGATTGGTATGGTTGACTGGAGCTGGCAGATCGGACCCTCTAATTGGCCTATGGATCGATGACGCATACGTAATCGGCGGGAAGAGGGTCGAGGAAGACGCTTCGGCAGCCATGTTTACTTAACTGCTCTTACAAGGTAAGTAATTATCGTTGTGTAAATATAGTATGCAGAGGGTCAGTAAAGAAGAAAGACAACAACAACAACAACAGTAAATGCAAAATAGACAACAACCGATAGCGGTTCATCAACAAGTTACAACAAGTGCGGAAGGTCAGTAAAGAAGGAAGACAACAACAACAGCAAATGCAAAATAGACAACAACCAATTGCGGTTCATCAACAACAAGTGCGGAAGGTCAGTAAAGAAGGAAGACAACAACAACAGCAAATGCAAAATAGACAACAACCGATTGCGGTTCATCAACAACAAGTGCGGAAGGTCAGTAAAGAAGGAAGACAACAACAACAGCAAATGCAAAATAGACAACAACCAATTACGGTTCATCAACAACAAGTGCGGAAGGTCAGTAAAGAAGAAAGACAACAGCAAATGAAAAATAGACAACAAACGATTGCAGTTCAGCAACAAAAACAACCAGAATTGCAATCGCAAAATTCTCAAAAAAGGCAAAAAATCTCACAAATGGCAAAATTATCCTCCCAAACATTCGCAACGACAGAACTACCACAGCGGAATTAGTGGACATATTTAAAAATTGCATTTTGCTGGGGAATCTGACCCAGTTTGAAATGACATCACAGCTTGTAGTTAATTTACATATATTGCAATGCTAGAATAGAGTCATCTCTGACATCACAGTTCAACAGCATAGAAAAGAACTTCAGATTCCACGTAAGTATGACAAGGACTGTAAAATTGTTGTCTCTTGTTGGGATCTCAAGACTCAAGTATTACAATTTTGTGATGTACTATTATGGACTAAACCTTACAATATCAGTGAAAATATGATGACATGTACTTCAATTTTGTTATAATACTGAATTTTTATTCATATTCTTGTTCATCATATGATATTTGGTTTGAATTCCCACATTTTTAATTGATTTACCACTGTTAAAGTGAATGTCAAAGCTTGTGAGACACATTTTATAATTTAAAGCATGTTTTAATTTTCGTAAATGTACGTTTTACATTGTTTTACAGTGAGAGATGTATGCACTGCATGTGATATTTTCGTTGTGTATTTCCCACTCTGATTATTGAGTATATTTGTTTTGCTGTAAATTGGTGCTTATCATACAGATATAACTAATATTTTTTACTACATATTTATGCTGAGCTCTGCACTCTCTATGCAATCTACTGTCAATAGGGCAAGAACAGGCATTTGAAATGTGCATGACAGTTACGACTCATATATATTTCCTACATCTATAGGCCTACATGTATGTACTTAAGTTTTCAAATAGGTACCAGAAACGTATATGTACTTGACCGGACTACCGGTGGGCGGTGGCTCTTAACTATGTACAGTTCTAAAGTTATGTTTTTTATCAGCCTTTGAAATTTAAATTTCATTATACCCAAGATTATGTTTGTAAGTATTTTTTTAATTAATAAACTGGATGTGCCTTAATTTTTTCATAATGATATTTTGTGTGTCATCTTCTTTGATTTAATTTTTAATAATATATATATATTCAGGGTTTGGGCATAGGCACACTCCTGTATTAGTCAATTGGTATTCAGTATAAATATCTTAAACAGACTGTACAGCTAGTCCAGGCGACTGCCTGTGGTTTGGGGGTAATAAAATGTTTTATACTTTTAACAAAGTATTCTAGTCGTTTTTCAATGGTCGAAAGTATCGCAGGACGATATTAGAGGAACCGCGCGATTAGATGAATTTTTCTGGGTTCACCCACCTGTAGGGATGGGTACCGAACTGGACCGAACCGGAGGTATCGATTTGCAACATGGTGTACCGGACCAAAGTATCGATGTTTGAATTAAAAGGTGCACAAAACAATACTTTTTGTGACTTTTCGTATGTCGTGAATGACTAATATACGACAGATTAACCCTCCAAGTTGGTCTGATGACAAGCAGCACGTGTCATCAATGATAAATAATTTTATTTTTCACTTCTGAAAATGATAGATATTGTGTAGCACAATTAGTCAAGTGTCTGGGATGTTCTGTTATAGCCATTTTCTACCCCATTGATACTTCTACAACAAACAAATTTTAATTTTTTCTCATGAGAGCTGTATTCAGTATCGATTTTGGTATCGAAACCGGACCGGTAGTGTTTTTAAAAGCATCAATATTGGATCGGACCGAATTTTAGGGAAAGGTACCCATCCCTACCCACCAGGCAACCACCTTTTCGGTTGATGATTCTTCTTCCTGCCTCCATCTGACATGACAAAGAGAGGGTGTTTCTGCGTCAACAACAATTATCCCTTTTTGAGACACATGGGTGTCCCACGACTGTCCAATCCCCACAGTGCACCTAAATAATCGTTCTGCCTACAGTGGGTTACTTTTGGCAGTTAAACACAAAATTAAATTTTAGGGGGGGGTGATAATTCCAAAATGTTTGTGTGTGCACTTTTTTGTGTCACCTGGACCTAGTTAGGCAACACTGTTGCCTCCGTTTGTCAATATAAGCCGAAAACCCATATGTACGGAGCCGATGAAGGTTGACGAGAGGAAATAATATCGAAAATAACCAAAAAAAATCATATCTCAAGAACTATTGGTCATAGAGACTTGTGAATAGGCTCAAATTAATCGGAATACCCACTTTTATATCAGTGTTTCATAGTAATTATAGGCCTTAATGCAATATTTTTTTAGTTATTGGACAAAAACTGTTTTTTCACTCTTTTCCATCAGTATGTAGGGGAGACCGGGGTAAGTTGTGCTGTTTTTTTCGTCAGGCTGATTTTCCGAAAAACCAAAGCTTAATCATGCAATCTGAAAATCAGAAATGAAAATATAATACGTTGGCGAGAATCGACCAAAGTTTCAGTGGACCATTGGGAAGGTCATGGCAGGCATTTGAAAAAAGTAGGTCAAGTGGCACAACTTGCCCCGGTGTCGGGGTAAGTTGTGCCACATGACGGGGTAAGTAGTGCCGCCTTATCTATTCCAAAAAAATCTTGTATTTCACCGGTTTCTTCAGATAGATCATTTGTATCATTTTTTTAACATATGGCTGCCATGTTACATGAAACTAATCAGACATTTATGAGCCATTTTATACACAAATTAAAAATTCTGAAAAAACCAGAATTATTTATTGTTTAGAGGGTGTTATAACTCTTTTAACACATGTTCCTTTCAGTGTAAGTTATTTCACAACATGTTTAGGCCTTGCGTACAATTAATAAACAAAAAAGATGAATAAAATATTAATTCCTATGTCATACCATTGGCACAACTCACCCCAATCAAAAAGGCACAACTTACCCCAAATTGATTTTCTGGATGAAACTGGTCAAAAATAAACGAAATGCAAAATGAAATCTAACAAAAGAATCATCTAGATATACCTCTTAACTCCATCCTACCAGAGGGACATCATCTTACAAATACCAACTGACTGAGAAATCAGAATATCAGTCCTCAGCATTCAAGTTTTCAGCAACAAAATTGAATTTATCAGTATAGCTTTTCATACCATTATATTTGGTAGTTTTTTTCTTGGTGCCTAATGATGTTGACCAAGTGGGTTTATCTGGGTGGTATTGCCTTCTTTGCCCAGTTCTTCATTTAACCCCAATAGTGGGCGGCACAACTTACCCCGCGGCACAACTTACCCGGTCTCCCCTAATTGTTTCACTGTAAGGTGCTGCCCTCTCACTGCAAGGTGGTGCCCTCTGTGGATTAAAATGTATCGCTCTCCCGTGCTGAAGTGAAGGTAAAAATAAAAGAGATGACGTTTTCCTGTTAAAATGGCTGGTGTTGGTTGTTCATTTTCGCTGGCTATTTTGGATAAATTCCACACATTAATTTGGTACCGGAACCCGGGAATGGTGACAGAAGTCACCTAAGATATCATAGAAGAAGTTTGTGGAGAATTTGGATCGTTTTGGAGTGCTGTCTGGATAGCACATGTCTGTCTGGCTGCTGGAATACTTCGCGCCCAATGATGTCTGGAGCGAAAAATTGTGCCTAAAATCGTTTACAAGGTGCTAGAAGAATCGTTTTTGTGAAGTATGAATATTTTCCAACGTTTTGAATCTGGAATTGTGTCGTTTGAACCAGTATTGGTGCTTTCAAGTGATGTTGAAAAAATTGGAAAATGAACTGGCTGTGACCATGTGCTGTATACACTCTAAAAACTAAAGTTCTGATAAGATACCAATATTGGTATTTAAGCTTGTCCCGTATTTTGAACACCTTTTGAATAGTTAAAAAACCATAAACAATTGATATTTTCAAAAACCAGTTGCATTTGTACAAGAAAAAATCAGTATTGGTTTTTTGTTTAATTTGCAGGAAGTCAGTAGTGAATATTAATGTTTCAAATTGCAGATACTGTAATTCCATCATGGAAATCCATTTATACATACATGCATACAATAGAAAACGCAATGGGTTTTTTATTCCTTGAAATTTGAAATATTTGGGATTTATCATTAATTGAAAATTAAACCATTTCCTGTATTTACGAGTACCAGTATATCACTAAAAATATCAAAATTGATTCTTCCATTATGCATCGGTGGGTATTTTATAAGACCTTTTCAAAAATTTTGCTGTATGGGAAATACCAAATTTGATCTATCATGATCCGAATACAGGTTTACCAGTATTTCAGAATTGGTATCAGTAAATCCTTTTTTTTTCACGTTTCTCTTAAAATATTATGTAGTTGAAAGTAAATAAAAATAATGATTCCTTGGATCTGATTTCAATGTTTATTTTTACATATACACATTCACACACATTCATAATAAATGTAAATATTGATATTACTAGTTTGGCCTTGGAAATAAAAACATCGCAGCAGTCATTGGTAATCAAACACACAAAATGAAAACATCACAGCAGTCATTGGTAATCAAACACATGAAATGAAAACATCACAGCTGTCATTGGTAATCAAAACACAGGAAAGTATGAATTGGTTGAAATAAAGACACATTACATGACATTGTAGAAAATGTTATATTGTTAATGACTTATTGGATGAAAGGTGAACGACTGTTCTTGACTTTATATTTCCAAAAGTGGAAAGCCAGGGTGGCAAAGCCAATCGAAATGTCAGTATCATTAGTTTGTTTCAAAAGTCTTCAGTATCCAATCTTGAGGATGGATCGATGGATGGATGATTGGGGCTTTACGTCCTGTAATAGTGCACTTGGTAGCCTAACTAGGACAGTAGGGGTCAAAGCAGTGAGTCCGGCTAGAGCTGGATTTGAACCCCGGACTCAGCGATTGGTAGTCCAGCACGCTATCACGAGACGAACCCTACCCTCTCTGTAGCCAAGAGGATATTTTTTGTCATTATTAATGCACAGTATTGGGATGGTATGATTGTTGGTTGAAGTTTTCCTTCTCGTATCACTATTTATGCACTTTTAAGTCCATTCGGTTGGATGAAAGGTGAACAACTGTTCTTGAATCAAACCTTGCAGTGTACATCATTGGGATCCTGCAAGTGGAAAGTGGATAAGCATTAATATCCAAATATCAATTTTACGCAAAAAAAAGAAAATTATACAAATCTAATACTTTATCTGCAAAACCTTTTCGTGTTAAAACTCCACATCTCATTACTGACGAACATTTACAAAAAGTTCATTATTTTTTAGTTTTCCTACACACTTGCAGAATATGAATTCTGAATTCTTGTCTTGTCACTGTGTGCTTTGCCAATAAAAGATCTCATACTGTTTGCACTCACCTCAATATTGCGAAAAGGAAGTAGATATTTTCCTTTGGTACTCTAGGAGGGGCAAGGTAACCATTTCCTGGTGAGATCTGAAATAGCAGGTAGATGCATCCATGAGAAGGATAATGCAAAAAATATATCAAATATCTTTGTTCAATTAAATCAATGCCTTGGTTGTGCAACATCCCCTGTTCACTCATTTTTTGACTGAAGATTGGTCAAAACAAACTCATTTTAACACAAGAGAATATCAGAATACTATACATAAGCTGTCTCTGTTCGGGACTGACAAGTGGCAGCAGAATGCTGACAGTTCCTGGAAAATCGAATTGGATTAACATCAATTTGATCTGTTTTGGACAGATCACAGGATCAGGCCGCACAACAGCTGTCCATATTACTACGCCAAACTACTTTCACAAAGCATGGTTGCTGGCAAAGATCCAGTGCACTGCTTTGAATGAAAATGTTTGGAAATCATGAGACAAAAGAAAGTTTTGAAAGTTAAGCATGAACTTTTGCCTGTGAAAGGGATGATTTTACTCATCAGAAGTTTGATGGTATTCAACCTACTTATGCCACTTATGCATGTTAAATTGTAGACAGAAAAGTGTCCAAAAAGAATGCTTTCTCACTTATTCACGTGTCCATGCTGAGCCGACGTTTTTGCTTTGTGATATAAAAAATTTTCATTTGTATTTATTTTGTTACTATAGGGTAAGGTGGGGGAAATCCGCCCCCGGGGCAAATCCGCCCCCTTGAGGAGAAAAAGTTCTCTCATGACCCAAAATATAAATGACAATAAATATTTCTCATGCAGATTAGTACTTATGTGTCTAGAGACCACTGAAACACAGAGATTAGGCTGTTACATAGTTTTGTTTGGACTACAACTGAGAAAGAAGACATACATCTCATCACTAAGCAATTTCAATGTACAATTGAAACTTTCAAAACTGAGTTGTTTTACGGTACATGTTGTATAAACACATTACTTATTGTCATTAATAGCAATGTTTATTCAACGACTTTACATGTGCAAGAGATTTCACCAATCAATAAAATGCATATTTAGAAAATACCACCCTCATAATTTCTAGTGGTCGGGGCAATTCCGCCCCTTGTCCATGGGGTAAATCCGCCCCCTCTGATTCTCATGTTAAAAACATACAAACACGAGATATGCCTCTATTTTGTCATAAAGCTCCACTAATTGTGATTATGATTTTAATTGAGATGAAGTTAAGAATTTTTGCCATGTTTTAGTGTATGTTGAATATGCCAAATGCAAACTTTTTTTATTCTCACACATAAATTCTGAAACGATCCTTACATGTTTGTAAGTACACCAGAAGAGCCAGGGCTTAATTTAAGAATAGAATTTACTTCAGAAGCCAAATGTTTCTTGTCATTTGTAACCAAAACTCAAGGGGGGCGGATTTGCCCCACACTTCTGGGGCAAATCCGCCCCCTGAGATTGAACATTCATATGGTGATGTTGGCTCAAAGGTGTTGAATTAAAGCATGTAAGATTCCAGATATGTTCAGATGTATATATTCCATCATTCCCTGAAATACAATGTTCATTTTTCATAAAGGTGAGGGACTGAGCAAGGAATATATGTGAAAAGGGGGGCGGATTTCCCCCACCTTACCCTATGGAGATTTATTAACTAGGACAACTATATAATTTACAATATCATAAAAGCTGTGATACACACAACAAAATGTTTTGTCTATGCCACAAGTGGCACCCTCTATACTTGTATGCCGGCTACAATGTATACATCCTCCATGATAAAAAATTGTTCCAACTTAATTTGGTATTTACAAGCTGTCTGCTTAAAATTGAAGCCAACCAAAGTCAGATTAGACACTAACAGAGTTTTTTTTAAGAAACTAGACCACCACTAAATGATGGAACTGTGCTGGTTTCTTCCAGACACTGTCCTGTTTTCTTCCAGACAATAAATTCTGATGACCGCTCACATGAGCTCACATGACCGCTCACCCTAGGTGGCAGCAAATAGCAGTCAACTTGTAGTCAGATACATAAGTATTTGTGAATTGGTAAAGTTAAGAAGAGCTGTTATTCAACTAACGTACCTGTAGAAGCATTGTCTATATTTTTCCCAACTTTTTTTATGGCGCAAACTTCTTCTAAAGGTAGTTTTTTTGTATTAAGGGCCTCAGTAGGAACATGCCATTCTTCATCTGAAACAGAAATAAAAAGAATATCTTTTAAAATGTCAAAGATTTTTAAAATATCAGCAAAAGTACTGAAAAACGGGGTAAAGTTGGTAATCCGTGTAAAGTTGGCAAGCTATTTTGGTGAGACCTCAAATCTTACCAATTTTGTCAAGGATAAAATGTGTGTCATGTGTAGGACATAATTATTGCTGATGCTCTGATGCTCTGTTACGTAAAATTAAAGTTATCACAGAACATTGATGGCCCACATAAACTTTAAAAGTATATATGCTTTTTGGAACATGTTTGTAATCATAAATTCTTCTTAGCCATAATTTCTTCACCACATTTACAGGATTATGTGTAAAAGAAGCAAAAATGTTACAAAAGAGAATTAAAATCCCATATCATACCATGGGCACAAATACCTCTTTTTGTGAAAATCTGCCACTCCATTTAATGCCAAATTACACAATTTAAGAACAATAATGCTGGTCCTCAGAGTACATTCAACCAAAAATACTAATTTTCTAATTGGAACTTTTCAGATTATAATATTTGGCAGTTTTTTTGTTAATAATTTTGATGGTTCTTCAATTCAACCCTGCAATTGGTGGCACAATACCCCAGTCTCCCTACGGCAGAGGACTAGTGAAAATTATGGAACTGGGTATTCCATATGCCAAACCACAATTTCATGCCTTAAATTATCATGAATCCTTTTACAGCCAGAATGCAATATTCACAGTATATCAGAACAATTAGTGGCTCAACACTATCCACGTGTTTGATTTATGTATAATCACTATAATGTTTTATATATATACATATGAACAAGACATTGTGTACATTTTACCCAAATAAACACATTTGCATTCATAGTGCATATTTCTCTTGGGAGTTTAATTAAGGAATTTAAAAAAAAAACTTACAAAGTTCTTCTCAGTCTTCAGCACACTAACATGCACACTCTTCTACTGCTGTAGAGACCAATAAACTTTGCTTTAAACCTTCTTAAGTCTTGATTGATAAACAAACAGCTTTTCTTGTCAGGTGACATGTTAACAGTTTTGTGTTTGTAGATGAGGTCAACCGGTGAGTGAGCCCTGAGGGATTAGTAAAATACCTAATTGGATATTCCAGTAGCCATGACTGATATACAGCATAGTCAGTCCTCTCTCTTAAAACTTCTAAATAAAGTGATATGCATGAATTTTAAAAACATGAACCAAAACATTAACATTTTAAACATCTCAAATCATTGTTCCACAAGTATATTAAAAATGGGGCATAATAAAGGTGCTTTTCCAGAAGTTTGGTTTTTATTACAGCTGCTTGCAGCCTGTATTACTGGAGGAGTTCCAAGAACACTTATGACAACTCCCCTGGGCGTGTTGTTTCACCTATGTCATTAAAACTTTGCTTGCAGCCTAAATATAATTTTATCTTGCTTCCATCAACTTTTGGTAAACTTCTGTGACATTAAAATTTTTATTTACGAAACTAAAATGTTCGTTTTTGGCGGGAGTTTCAAATGATCAGCTGCAGTGAAACCAGCAGCAACAGCTGCAGCCACATCCAGTCTTTGCAGATTCAAAAGAAAGAATGAAGGAAGGAAAAAGGAAGGAAAAAAGGAAGAAAAAAGGAAAGTATAGGAAGGAAAGTATAGGAAGGAAAGTATAGGAAGGAAAATATGGGAAGCAAAAAAGGGATGGGGGAGGAAGGGAGGGAGGGAGGATATATACATGTAGATAGATAGATAGATAGATAGATAGATAGATAGATAGATAGATAGATAGATAGATAGATAGATAGATAGATAGATAGATAGATAGATATATAGATCATTTTAGATAGATAGATAGATAGATTAGATAGATAGATTAGATAGATACTAAGTCTATCTACAAGCAGCTGTTAAAGTGCTTGCACGTTATTTTTATAAATACCATAATTTCCCATGACCAAAACCAATTTTCAAGAAATATACCACTTGCTCTGAAGAAAACCAAATATAGTTGGAAAATACCAAACTGGTTTTTTATTGTACACACTGGTTTTGCACAATACCGCTAATATCCGAATTTTTTTAGAGTATACTGTGACTATTGACTACTGTTTCAATGAACCTGTGCTGTGTTGATTCATGTGCCATGTTAATTGATCATGTTGATAGAAAAGGTATTCAAGTTTGCCTATTGATGACACTGATTTGGTTTGATGTTCAGCATGTCAAGTGTGATTGTGAATTGATGAAATTGATGTTTGAAATGAAACTGTCAATTGTGGAATATTTTGGGTCAGTTGTGTCGAATTGTAACCGTTGGTATTTAAAGTCAGTGAACATTGTCATTGTTGAATATGTGTGTCAGAATAACTTGAATTTGAATTGCAATTTAAAACAATCACCATGGCTGATCGAACAAAGGCCAATTACTTGAAAAAGCGTACCATCGCTAGGCATTGATTGGACAAAACTTGTGCGAAATTAGACGCTGCTGCTCAGGAGCGAGATCCTGACAAAACTGCATTAATTGAATTGTTGAATGAATGTGACCAAAGATTGGTTACTGTAGACAATACACAAGTTGATTATGAGTTTGAAGTCGACCTTGCAAGATTTAAACGACGAAAACGAAGAAGCGTCAACGTACCGAGATACATGCAGTGACATTTGTATCAAAGCGGTAAAAGGTCTGTTAAATTACCGAAATTGACTTTGCCCACATTTACCGGCGATGTACTTGAGTTTCCCTCTTTCTGGGAGCAATTTGAAGCTGTGATTGATGCGTCGGACATGCCAACCATTTCAAAGTTCACATACTTGCGTTCATTTGTGGACAAAGATGGTAAGGATGCTATTGCAGGACTTTCTTTGACTGAACAAAATTATGACATTGCTTGTGATGTTCTCAAGAAGCAATTTGGTAGAAGAGAGCAAATTATTTTCTCTCATGTACAGGGTTTGTTAAACATGACGCCACTGAGTAAACAAGCTACTGTAAATTAACTGCGTCAAATGCAAGATATTTGGGACAAATCTCATCCCAGTTACAAATTTTTTAATTTGGTGAAGAGTAGCATTTCTGAAAGGAAAGATAAGATGAAAAAAAAAAAGTTAATATGCTTTAGATGTTTGGAGAAGGGTCACATGGCAGACAGTTGTGACAAGAAGTGTAGCTCTTGTAGTGGATCTCATCACCATTTGCTTTGTTTTGAGGCAAAGTCTAAACGTCCAGGTAGTAAGAATGAGAAAGTAGAAATTAAACACGCAGGTGTGGCGACCTTGACTGCGAAGCAGTCAAAGGTCAATGTCTTGATGCAGACAATGTCTGTAGATGTGAAAGGTAGAAAAGGGTTGGTCAAGGCCAACATTCTGTTTGATTCTGGGTCAGATAGAAGTTATGTCTCACAAGACTTGGTGAGGAAGTTAGAATCGTCTCTTGTTAGATCTGAGTTAGTGTCTTATGCTGCATTTGGCAGTGGGAAGGCTAACAGAGAGAAGATGAGGAATGTGTATTCTTTGGAACTTTCTGGGTCGAAGCAAGGTCATGCATTGATCACAGCGATTGAAGTGCCTGTAGTTTGTGTACCATTGAGTAGAAAGGCAGTTTCTGAGAGATTCTTTTGTTCAAACATCTAGAAATTATAGAAAGCTACACGGAAGATAAGGCTGTTTTGGTGGATATTCTCTTCGGCTTAGACTTTTAATGGCAGTTAGTCAAACCTGAGTCTGGAGTTACTGAGAATAGAGATAGTTTGGTAGCCTTAAGGACAGTGTTTGGTTGGCTATTGTCTGGTGTCACTGATGGTTCTTGTAAGTCTCAGGTTACTCATCCACTCTTGTGCATTCAGGATTCAGATTTAAGGAGGATTTGGGATGTAGATATTGAATTTGATTCTGATGTTCTAGAACCTATGTTGAATGATTTCAAGTCGAAGATAGAATTCAAAGAAGACAGGTATGAAGTAGCTCTGCCTTGGAACTCTCCTGAGAAGGGGACTAGATTAGTTGACAATTTTGACACTGCAGCTTTGCGACTCAAGTCTTTGTCTCGGAAGTTAGATAAGGATCCTGTCTTGAAGGAGGGTTATGGGAAAGCCATTCAGGAAATGGTGGATTCTGGTGTTGCGGAGGAAGTCCCTCCTGATGAAGTTTCTGCTAAAAAACCTGTTTTCTATCTCCCACATAGACCTGTAGTGAGAGAGTCCAGTACTTCAACCAAGATTCGACCGGTCTTTGATGCCTCGGCAAAAAGCCGGAATTTGTCTTTGAATGATTGTCTTGAGACTGGGCCAAATCTTTTACCTAATCTTGTGGAAATTGTTGTTAGATTCGCAGATGGCCAGTAGCGTTAGTTGCGGACATTAAGAAAGCGTTTCTGCAGATTTCAGTCAGGAAGGAAGATGTGGATGTTCATAGATTTTTGTGGGAAAGAGATGGAATTTTGCACGTCATGCGTATCTTGCGTGTCCGATTTGGGAACAAAAGTAGCCCCTTCATTCTTAATGCTACCATTAAGCATCATTTAGAAAGGTATCATCCCACTAGAGTGGTCAATAAATTGAGCACCAATTTGTATGTTGACGATTGGTTGACTGGTGCGGAACTGCGGATAGCGAGTTTGAAGCTAGGCAGATGGTCGGTGAAGCTAGTGACATCATGAAGGATGCTGGCATGACACTGACTAAGTGGGGCTCCAATTGTGCTGACGTTTGTGATTCGTATGATCTCTCATCCTTCGAACCGAATGAGAGTCTCAAGGTTCTGGGTTTGAAATGGTTACCTAAAGAGGATTGTTTTGCCTTTGAAGGTTTGAAGATATATGAAAATTTGATTATTAAAAAACGGATTGTTCTGAGCTTCATTGCTAGATTGTTTGATCCTTTAGGATTGATTACGCCTTTTAGTTTTTTACTCAATGTGTCTTCAGGATTTGTGGAAGTTAGGAATTGATTGGGATACCGAAGTCCCTGCAGAATACAGGGTTAAGGTTCTCAGTTGGCTCAGAGATTTGGAAAGTTTGAAATCTTTCAGAGTAGTGCGACCCTACACTGACGGTTCTTGGCGTGATGTTGCTTCTGTGCAATTGCACGCATTTGGAGATGCTTCAGAGAAAGCCTATGGAGCTTGCTTCTATATTGTTTTGAAAACGTCTAACGGCAGTCAAAGGGCTTCGCTAGTGATTTCAAAAGCAAGAGTTGCTACAGTTAAGAAAAGGGAAACTTCCAAGGTTGGAATTGTTAGGAGCTGTATTAGCTTTTCAGCTGGTAGAATTTGTTCGAAAGGCTTTAGACGTAGAAAAGGATAGCTGTCATTGTTACACTGATTCTATGGTTGCACTGAATTGGACAAAGGGAGATTCCTTCAAATGGAAACCCTTCGTTGCTAACAGAGTTAGTCAGATTCAGGAGATTACGGTGCCCTCTCACTGGTCTCATTGTAAGGGAATAGAGAACCCTGTGGATCTGGTCACTCGCGGAGTCACAGCGTCTGATTTGTTGAACTCAGAGATGTGGTTGTCTGGACCTAGATTTTTGATTGAGTCAAAGCTTTAAAAGCCTGCTGTCAACCTGGACATTTTGGATTTTAATGAGGTTCCTGAGTTACTTGAATGTGAAGAGCTGTCTCACACTTTAGTTTCTGCCGAACCTGGTTCAGTCAATTTGAAGTTCATTGAGACTGAACAATGGAGTACCTTCCCGAAATCAGGTAGTCCCATAAGTTCAAGGTCTAAATTGTACAAGTTGTCTCCTTACTTAGACAAGGATGGTGTGATTCGAGTTGAGGGAAGGCTAGACTCTGCGGATCTTTCTCATGAACAGAAACATCCAATTATCATACCTAAGAGCCATTTGGCTGAGGTGATTGTCAGATTTCAACTCTAGTTGTGGAAACATGCAGGAGTGAAACTCTTGATGAGTACTCTTCGTTCTTCTTATGGATTCTAGGAGCTAGAACTTTGTGTAAGAGAGTTAGAAGACAATGTACAGTATCTCATGTCGAATGTTAGATGCTTCTAGTAACACCCAAGCTATGGTGCCATTGCCCATGGAGAGGGTTGTGAAGTCACCATCTTTTGTGGTGACAGGTCTTGATCATGGTGGACCATTGTTTAGTCGATTCATTGTCGGCTACAGCCACCATGTTAGCTCTTCGGAGATTTATTGCAAAACGAAGCATGCCAAAGACTTTGCTGTCTGAAAATGCCAAAAGTTTCAATTTAGCTAGTGATCTAGTTATGAGGTTCTATGGCCCACAGGGTCCAACATTTATTGCGCCACGTGCCCCATGGTGGGGAGGATGGTGGAAACGGTTGATAGGTTCCATTAAAAGTGCTTTGAAAAGATCTTTAGGGAAAAGATCGCTGTCTTACAATGAGTTGGAGACTTGTCTTCATGAGGTTGAAGCTTGTCTCAACTCGCGTCCTCTTACATTAATTGTTTCACTGTAAGGTGCTGCCCTCTCACTGCAAGGTGGTTCCCTCTGTGGATTAAAATGTATCGCTCTCCCGTGCTGAAGGTAAAAATAAAAGAGATGATGTTTTCCTGTTAAAATGGCTGGTGTTGGTTGTTCATTTTCGCTGGCTATTTTGGATAAATTCCCCACACACGGTTTCGCAGGGCAATAATGAGATTATGACTTTTATGGCATATCCCGACATATCTGTGTTCAAAAGCATGCCATAAATTTGTATCATGGTGCATTTACTTCCTACTGAGTGTGGTCTTCAAATGAAACCAACATTTACCTTTTTGCATCCCTCCTTGGTTGGGAAATCCATTATTTTCTGGCGTGACTGATGGGACAAAATCACTGTGACTGATGGGATTATCTGAAGGAAAATTGTTGGGTCACGATTATCTAATCTAGGGTAAACACATTCAAAATTGATTTAGTCTGTCAAATTTCAGATCGCTGAGAGTAAATAATGCAATTTCATAGGCAAAAAACACCAAATTTCTATGAAATAGACAGGCAAACACAACCGACTGGTTTTTATATTTTTCTACTCATTAGTAGTGAGAAGTTGTTTTGTAGTCAAAGAATGTTCAGAAAAACGGACTTTTAATTTTTGCCTATTTTGATGCATTTTACAAAAAAAAAGGATTTTGCAAAAATTTCAAATATTTAAAATGGAAAATCCTGCCTTTTCACTGAAGCATAGATTTACTGCATTTCAACAAGCTTCGTGAAATAACAGTTTAAATTTTTTAATTATGCTAAAAACTTGGCAATTAGAGCTATCTCAAAAATCACCAAAAGTGGTACACTTCTGTGGAATTTACCAAATTATTAACTTGCTGGCGAAAAAGTAAAACTTCGCTTGCTAATTCAGTTTTAAAAAACCTGCATCCATATTAAAAGTTAATGATGTGGCCTAACAGGCTAGAGTGAACATAAAAGTATAATATTCATTATTCACATACAATCACAGGCCGTAGCCGATATATATATCTTTTGTATTCAAATGAAACAAGGTTGCTCACTCCTCACTTTGCTGCTTTGCTGAGTTTTCCAGGAGCCCAGCATAACCTCAGACTGACCTGACCCAATTCTCTGAGCTTCTCTGATTCGCTGAGAATGTTGAGATAATGGCCTTAAAGGGTTGCACCATAATGACAGTGTTTTTGTATTAACATGATTAAGGGGCTGTTTTGGTGTTCATGTTTGCAGTTAAGGGGATCAGTGTACATTCATCCAAAAACAAGCTCCAGTAAATCTTAGAATTTGAGGTTGCCAATTTACACATTGTGGTCACTCACACAACTGTGGTAACAAAAAAACACAGGATTAAAAAATTGCTATTTCACACAAAAAGATTACAACAAACTGAAGCCAACAAAACTTGAAACAGAAAACAACAAGCACTTATAATTAAATCCAAGAAAATCCCTCCCTTCAGGACCTTCAGGGTCAAAGGTGACCTTGGGCTTCTGATAAGATCACAGAGAACAATTAGTTTCTGGTTACTGCTACACCTTGTCAATATGTAGGTATGTGTTGGTATAATCTCCTGTTGCAAACCCAAACAGTAACTGTGAAAGGCTAACAGTAACACCTGTGATACAATGTAGCTATTCTGCTCACAGTCTCACACTCACAGGTGTAAATTCAAAACACACCTGTACCTCAATGAACTTCAATACAACCCATCAGGACCCCTGGATCTAGGTCATGAAATTAATAGAGCATGAAAGCCAAATATAACTCAAAACATCACAACACCTGATGCATTGTTGAAGTATGTTGCAATGGGATCCTCTTCAGTATTTATCATTTGTTTGGTTGATTTGATATCATTTTTAGCAACTGTAACTTGCCAGACTTTTCCCCCAGGAGCTACAGGTAAAAATATGTAATTCATTAATTAATTAATCTAAATTGGTGCTGTGAAATAATGAAATTGTGTGATTTTGTATTAATTTTATTTGGCTAACAATGAAAATGTTACACAGATCATGGATTATTGATGATGTAAACAAAGATCATTGCATCTGAATCACAACCATGCAAAACTGAAATACTGCCAATTTGGATTTTTAAAACCTTGTCATCATGCTCTGGAGGAATGATGCCCAATTCCCCCAAATTGGCAACCATCAGATCTCCAAGGGGGAATTTTTTGCAATAAATTATTTATGGATCAGTTTTGAACTTTTGGTGACATGAATAAATTCTTTATAGGAAGTCTTGAAATAAATACAATAATAATAATATTTGGTGGGGAGTATTTCTTGACTGGGTGGTGTTGCTCGGTCTAAATAAATAACATGAATAATATGCCCCCCCCCCCCTTTAAAATGTTATGGTCGCATAGGCCTACATAAGACTGATTTTATTTGAAAAATGTTCCAAAAATATGAATTGGAAAATAGGCGTGTGGATATGTTCATAAACATTCACTTGAAATCTGTGTCCTGCCAACAACATGAACAACAGCAGGTTTACCTGACAGATCAACATGATCGTCAATGTATTTCCTGAAAATTGCTGATGTCATTAAAAAAACCAGTGTATGTTATTATGAAATGGTATATATATATATACAATTCAGTTGCCGTAAAGCCGACAATATTCCAAGCTGCTTTCTGTCTACAGAAATTGTTTAAAATTATGTTAAATATTATTAAATGACAAAGTTAATATTAAAACCGGCTGTTGTTGCTTTTAATGTATAAAGCAGTTGTTATGAATCAGATTTTCGAGGGATACCCACCGGTATGGCAATGGCATTTCATGCTCGGGTGTTCTCTTTGGATGAATGAATGTTTATTTGCAACTTTAAAATGTACAATACATACATTTTGATACAAGTAATAAAATGGTATCTGTTATTTTAGTCCGCATTCATGAATCAACACTAATCATATATAGCTTCTTGACGATGAATTGAATTAGAACATGAGATTGAGAGTTTGTGTAATAAAGCCATTGTGGAAATATGAGATTTTTTTATTTATAAATGCAAAGTGCAAATATGTAGGAGTCTGTAAGGGACTAAGAGGCCGACTGCATAAATTTCAATGTGAAAGCCCTCTCAAGAACATATATAATTGCTGATTAAAAAGTTATTTCTATTTTCAGTTTGCAAGACGGGTTATGGCTACCCTTTGTATTGTCCCCAGCCTGGAGATTCCCCGGAACACACAAAATGTTGCAGACATTACTACACATCCAAATGTTGCAAGGAAAGGGCTACAAAAGTTTGCGCAACCAAAACTAATTCTAAAATGGGAAAATCGAATTGGGGTGAGTATGAAATGTGTGACTGCAGCTTTTATGATATATAAATATGCACTTCATCTTGTTAATCTATGTGTTTATTTATTTATCATGTTTAGTGTTCTGCTCTATTAGTGGGCCTGTGTCATTTCTCTGTGGATGGCACTGTGACTGTTACATTGGCTTTTTAAAAGCTTTTTTTCTGCCTTTCTCTCCATATATTTATCTATTTATCTGATTTGTCTATCTATCACAGGCATTACAATCATTTTGAGAAAAAAGCTTTTCACTGCACTTACTGAATTTATATACAAGGTTGGCAACTCCTGGTTTGAGAATTCATGCTCTTGCTTGAGACAGCATTACAGCAGGAATACGTTTAGCAATGTGAGCTTTTTGTAAGAAATTGTAATGCCTGTGCTATCTATCTAATCTATCTAATCTATCTGTCTATCCATTATCTATCTATTTGTATATCTATTTATCTATCTATCTATCTTTCTATCTATCTATCTATCGATCGCTCTATCTATCTATCTTTCTGTCTTTCTATCTATTTATCTATCTATCTATGTATCTGTTTATCTATCTATCAATATGGCTATCTATATTTCTATCTATCTATCTATCTATCTATCTATCTATCTATCTATCTATCTATCTATCTATCTATCTATCTATCTATCTATCTATCTATCTATCTATCTATCTATCTATCTATCTATCTGTCTGTCTGTCTGTCTGTCTGTCTGTCTGTCTGTCTGTCTTTCTGTCTATCTATCTTTCTGTCTATCTATCTATCTAATCTATCTAATCTATCTGTCTATCCATTGTCTATCTATTTGTATATCTATCTATCTATCTATCTATCTTTCTGTCTATCTATTTATCTATCTATCTATCTATCTGTTTATCTATCTATCAGTCTGGCTATCTATATTTCTATCTATCTATCTATCTATCTATCTTTCTGTCTATCTATCTATCTGTCTTATCTGTCTATCTACTAATCCGTCCATTTTCAATACCTACTAGTTGCCTCTAAATAGCCCACACCGGTGCTGATGGGGCGTAAAACACAAACTCACCAGTGCCCAATTTAGGAGTGTGCGGAGTGTGCGGCCGCACAGGGCCCCCACATTTATGGGGCCCCCAACAAGCAGGTCACGCGTAATATCTATAACAAATTCTTATTATAGTTCACGCAAATGATGCCGATCTGAGACATACTAACCTAATTGTGCAACAAGTAGAGCATTATGAAAGATTAAAATGTGGGGGCCCCAACCTTCTTGAGCATGTTGAGGCTACATTGCAAAATTGTGGTAATATTTTTACCAAATATGTTGGTATGAACAGGTGATCTGTTAAACCAGCGGAAAGTTGTGGTTGATATGTGGGGGCCCTGCTCAGAGGTCCCCTTCCCTTATGTCTCTTGCCCGTCTGGGGCCCCCACTTATCCTCTGGGGACCCCAAGGCCTCCTATGCTCCTCCCTTCCTGTCTGGGCCCCCTCCCCTGCCGGACCTCCGCCTCGGGAGGGGGGGGAAACTCACTCTTGGACCCCAGCCATTCTGGGGGCCCCACCCACTCTGGGGCCCCTCCCACTCTGGGCCCCCCTGCTCTGGGGGGGGCCTCCCCTCTGAGGGCCCCCTCCCATTCTTGGGGTCCCCTCCCACTTTGGGGCCCCTCCCACTCTGGGGCCCCTCCCACTCTGGGGGCCCCCTCCCACTCTGGGGGCCCCCTCCCACTCTGGGGGCCCCCTCCCACTCTGGGGGCCCCCTCCCACTCTGGGGGCCCCCTCCCACTCTGGGGGCCCCCTCCCACTTTGGGGGCCCCCCTCCCACTTTGGCCTCAGTCCTTCTTCAGGTGCCCCAGGTTAAATATATGTTATTTCAAATTTTCCTTTGTCTTTGTCAAAGGTGTCCTCTGATTTTTGTTTTGCTGTTGCGTGTACATGGATTCTGAAATTTCTGACTTTTTTAAAAGCATCATGTGCAATTAAGAAAATACAGTTAAGAAAAGGTCATCATATTCAGACATGCCAGTAAATATGTTTAAAAGTTAAATTCAGTAGGACATGATGGTGGAACTTCTATTGCAAGATGAGACAATTCTTTCTGTATTTACTCTAGGGTAAAGTTAAAACACAAAAGTATGTACTTCATAAAATAAGTCCGGTTTGTGGGAGAAATTGCTATGGACTGCCTTACACTACCTGCTCCCTTTCAGGTATTTATCAACATTTACGAGACAGAAAGCGCTTTAGAAAGATCTCCCATCAAACTCAATAAACATATATTAATTAGGTTTAGTGTTTTATCAATTTAGCCAAATTACATGCACGTGCACGCCAGGACAGAGTCTGCATGACCCTTCTGAAAGTTAAAGAAACATCTCAACGAAACGCATTTCGCGGGCCCCCACAACTTCTCAGCACAGGGCCCTCCACACACCTAAATCGGGCACTGAAACTCACTCAATACAGACTATCTATCTTTCAATTTCTTTTTAATTGCTAACTTTAAATTGTTTTTTTTTTGGCCTGCCTTTTTTTATTTATTTTTCTACTTATCTTTCAATCAGTCACACTTTCAAGTGGTCACATATTTTCTGCCATACAACTGTAACAAAGTCTTGCTTTCTGCCCAGAGATATTATTTCCCTTCAGTCTGATATAGTATACAGAAAATAATAGGGAATGTATTTTTTGATTCAAATCACTTAAAATTAACTTTAAAGTATTTGCAGATAAATTATTTTGTAGGGTGTGCATGCTCACTTAAAATTAGTTGACAAATATTTACAATAAAATTTATATTTTAGTGTTAGAGTCGAACCATTTTGTAAATAAGAAATAATTGGCAGGTGTATTTTGCATTTGAATAAATAAATAATGTTTTGCGATGGGTTTTTTTTTCGCAGACCCAGATCTGAGTTGGGTAGCTGTGTGGTGTCCTCAGGATGACGAACCTGATGATCACACAGCTTGTTCTTACAATAATGGTCAAGTGGGCTGCTTCTCCTATAAAGTGTGAGTATCCGATATGGTAGCTACAGTGCATAAGACATGATATACAGCTGCGAACAAAATTATTCACCCAGTTTGGTATTCTGCACACAACTGGTATTTGAATAAGATCTAGAGATGCGAGGAGAAAAGTTCGCTTTCATGTTATTGCTCTGACCAATTGTCATTGTCATCTATACAGCTCAAAAACGCTGGGTACATATTCCAAAGTTTTAATTAAAATCTAGAAATTTCCAGGCAAAGCAATGGCATACCCAAATTCCCCTGATTTTCCAGTGCTCAGTGCAAATAAATGCATGTGTACCTGTACCAGAATAAAAAATAGTATATGATACATAATATGTAATGTATAGCTACACTACTAAAGCATGAAGTTGGCACGGCTCAGACAATAGATTGTTAGGCAAATTTATTTTCAACAACAAAAAAACGATGAAGAATTGCAACAGAAATGTTAATTAATTGTGTAATTTGATCATCATGCATATTCTAATACATGGTATTTTATACAATTTTTTTCTGAATATTTAATAGGCCTAATTGATAGGCTCTATCACTTTTATTCCATACTGCTTTCTTTACTGTTTTGTCTACTTTTTTTTCAGGCTTATAGGAATTATCGCTGGCGTATTTGGCGGCATTTTCTTGATATTACTTTCCATTGGTATTGGCTGTTTCATCTGCTACAAAAAAGGAAAATTAGTTTGTGTCAAAGTTAGACCTGGAAAATATACTGTGCGGAAGGTCAGTAAAGAAGAAAGACAACAGCAACAACAACAGCAAATGCAAAATAGACAACAACCGATTGCAGTTCATCAACAACGACAGCCAGAATTGCAATCGCAAAATTCTCACCAATGGCAAAATTATCCTCCCAAACATTCGCAAGGACCGAACTACCACAGTGGAATGAGCGGATATATTTAAAAATTGTATTTTGTATTGGAAGTATCATCTGATTATGTATTTTTTAAAATTATTGTCTCTTGTTGGGATCTCAAGTATTAAAATTTGGTGATATGTAGTATTAAGTACATTGTACTAAACTTTACAAAATCAGTGAAAATATGAAAGAGATGTACTTCAATTTTTTTATAATACTGAATTTTTTTTCTTATTTAAATCATGTAATATTCGGTTTGAATTCCCCCATTTAAAATTGATTTACCACTGTCAAAAGTGAATGTCAAAGCTTGTGAGACACATTTGATAATTTAAAGCATTTTTTAATTTTCATAAATGTTCTTTTACATTGTTTTACACTGACAGATGTATGCACTGCATGTGATATTTTTATTGTGTATTTTTTGTTTGTTTATTTTGTTGGACTGAATATTCTTTTTGCTGTAAATTGGTGCTTATCAGTTATCATTACCATTTTTTACTGCATATTTATACTTATAGATCTTTGCGGATTGGAGGTCCAAACAGTTTCAAAATTATCATTCAACTTGCTCTTGTGATGTCACTGGCTTAAAAATGTTATCAATGATTTGTTTGTGTCAGTTATGATTTAACCAGTTGATTCAGTGCATATCATATCTGGCAGCATAGGTGTCATTAAACAAACTAATTAAATGACTTAAAATACTAATCTAAACAGAAGATTAGGAAACCCAACAGAAAAAGCTAGTTTGCAAATTGAAAAGGAGAAAATGTATTTTTCCAATGGACCGCCAATTAGGCTCTGGGTGGGGTTTTGCATCCCCCTGTCCCTTGGCCGTTTTACTTCTGAATTCCCTGTCCCTTGGCATTTTTTTCTCATTGAATTTTTAATTCCCTGTCCCTCAGCTCTGGATGGGATTTTATGTCCCCCATGTCCCTTGGCCATTTTACTTTTGAATTCCCCATCCCCCGTAACCCCCCAACCAGAGCCGTGCCAATCTGCAAAGAGCTCTATCTATGCATTCTGACTTTGCAAAAACTGGGCTGCAATATACTGTCAATAAGGCAAGAACAGGCATTCGAAATGTGTATGCGACAGTTATAACTAGTATATTTTCCTACATCAATATGCTAAACGAAGGCTACTGTTACTGTACATACATGTACTCAGACTCAGATTTTATTTAGCCCATATATATACAGAGATGAGATTACATAATATAATATCATATATATATAAACTTTTATTGACATCCTAATATCATAACAGATACATGTGTCATATTATATTTGATTATTACTAAGTTAAATGTGGCATGGAGACCTCTCTAAGATAAAATTTTTATCGCTATCAATATGTATACTTAAAGTGTCCAAATATGTACCGGTGGCTGTTATAACTACTGTTCTAAAGATGTATTTTTATCAGCATGTGAAATTTAAATTGCATAATACAACAAATTATATTTATACTTTTTTAAAAAGTAATAAAGTCTGTCTTGTTTCAAAATAATGATTTTGTGCATCTGTTCTGGTTTATTTTTGAGTGAATTTTGAAAATATTGACCTTATAGCTAGGGACCGTTCATAATTTCTGAGCGGGGGGGGGGGGGGGGATAGGTAGTGGGTACTAATATTTTTCATACGTATGTATTTTTGGGAGGTGAGAAATTTATACAAAAAGAAAAACATAAAATAATTGAAATTTATGTAGGCCTATTATATATACCAGATGCAATGGTGCCTTCGTGCATGTGAAAGTCTATGCTGATTCTAAAGGAGCAAAATGTCCAAATAACATATCAGTGGGTATTGCGGAGCACTATTGCATTAACTGTCTACTGTTTAGACTAGGCCAATTTGGGAGGGGGTTCCATCACTGCCATAAGATCCACATGTAAAAAACATGGTGGAGGGACTAAGGGGGTATATATTTTTTCAGCCCTTTCTGACAAAACTCTTCTGACTAAACTCTGAAGAACCCCACCCATTTTCCCTATTTTAAAATGCCCCCATACCAGAATTATGGCAGAATAAGTGCCTTAAATTCGCAAAAGAAACTTTTTAAATTATTAACTATAAATGTTCAGAATACACCTTTTCCTCATTGAATGTCCTACAATTGGTTGAAATACGCTTCTGAGAACCTCATAACATATTTGCAGACCTGAAACAAGTGTGTGTGGGGGGTTAGCTGCAGCGCAACTTACTCTTACGCAAATAATTAAAGATAGGTGGCGCGGAGTGATTTAAATGCCCTCTGTAGGAAAAAATGGAGAACCAATTGTTGGGCGATAATAAGTGATGCAACAAAATGTTGATGTGCACTTGAGGTAGGCAATAATTTAGTCGTTTTTATGCCTCCTCGTTGTGAAAAATGCTAAATCCACACGTGGTAAGATGAAATAACAGTCCTGGCTTCTTACTAAACGATTTTGCCAAATGGCAGGGTCTCAGGAAGGTTAATTAGCATTGTTTATCTTAACTTTTTGCAGCAAATTAAATCAGACCAGGTGACACACTGACAATGAACTATTTGTACAACTTTTAAATTGCCTTTAAACAAGATAGCCAAAAGTGTTGCGACCTACAAAGTAGCCTATGAGTGCATTGATATCTCACAGAAACCAGGGAGGGGCTGTGTTTTTTGGTGTGCATTGTCACTGTGCAGTACAGGTTCAGGTGCATTGATTGAAGCAGTGGTGTGTATTGACCTATTTATGTTTTAGCAAAGTCAACACTACTTGTGGGCTTAGCTGCAGCTTTTAAAACACACAGACCATTGAGACTGGTTCAGTTGAGTGCTTCTGCAGGGACAGCAGCTGGCAGCTTGTCTTGTCAGTCTGGAAATGTCTCAATCTTGACTTGAGTAGCTTTGCAGTAATTATTGCTCAATCACTTACTTGAACATAATATTATCTCTTGGTACATTTTCAGCAAGTTTGCAGAGAGAAAAGAAATACATTTTGGAATGGCCTTCAAAAATCTGATCATTTAAGTGTCACATACAAGCAACAAATATATATATTATATACATGACAAAACCCTTGTGCCAAAAATACAATGCATGTATGCATTATTTTCCCTAATTATAGAAGTAGTCCTGAGACACCATACTATTAGGAAAAGTTGAATAAGATTACCATAAGTCCAAAAGCAAGGTTGCTTTTCGTAGCATGACATAATATGTATAAGACTTTATAGTGTGATCTATTGCAAGCTGCAGGAAAGCCGTAAGTAGTTTTTGCTGCAGTGATGATGTCTCAGGTCAGGTCTTTCCCACCCAGTCGAGGAAAATTATTTAGCTAATATATACGTTTTGTTTGCATAATTTTTTTCAGGAGCGTAAATGATTTATATTCTGCACCAAAATTTTTGAGCCAATCAGATGATGCGCGAGATCGATCACGTGCCACGCCAATAAATAACGATATTGGCGTGTGGAAAGTGTTATTGGCGCCTTAAAGCTATATTGGCGTCCTCAGTGCACATGCACTTGAGTTAATGCAGCACAAAACCCTTTATCAATGTATTCTTTGCATGATCGTTTTGACTTCTTTCTAATTAAATTCTCAATTGCCATTGAAGGGAACACAATGTATGTCAAAATCTGCAAAGCATAGCCGAGAGATATGGTTTTAATTATTATGCTAGATTTGATTTTAATGTTGCTCTTTTAGAGTAGATATGTGTGATGAGGATTTTAGAAAATGTGTCCAGATAAATGAACTGCGTGATTTCAGATAGGGCTATCACAATTACAGAATTTCAAAATCGATTAATCTATAGCCTAAAATCGAATTGTAATCGATTAATCGCCGTTTTCCCGCCATTCTAGAGAGCAAGTGAAGATCTGTGTCTTTTTAGATCATTGTCTTGAAGCAGAGCCAGGGACTTTGATATTCCATTGAAAATATTAATTGCAATTAGGACTTCAAACTTCATTCACTCCAATCTGCTTCAATCAGGTAATACCAATCCAATTACACAATCTACTTTACCAATCCAGTTGCAATTCACTCTTGACACTTGGAATTTGAATGCCATACAGTGTCTTACAGGTACAAATATACAAATAAAAGATTAATCGATTTTGCAAACTGGAATCGATTTTTAACTAAAATCTAATCGGCGGCGATTAATCGGTTAATCGTGAGAGCCCTAATTTCAGAAGTGATATCTCTAGTCATGCTTTTACAAATGATGGAATTGAAGATATGATATTTTATTTAAGCTGTTTTTAAATGTAATTCTGTGATATGTTTTTATTTGTTATTTGCGATATACATCCATTTTAGTGATTTACCTACTCTCATACTATGCCATATATATGAGCATGAATAAATGATATATATATAATACCTCTTCTAGCACCAAGGTGTTAATTGCTATCAAGGATAATTGACCAAATTCCAATTGAAACCTGTGCCACTTCTTGATTGAAACTTTAAACTACTTTAAACAATCTATTTGAACAAGAAGTAATTAAAGTAAGATGACTGATTGCAATGCACTGAATACCAATTGTCTGCTGGACAATATTTTTTTTAGCTTTAAATAATATATCACAAAAATGCATTAAAATAATTTGAAAGTAGTGAAATAAACTCATTTAAGAACTTTAAAAAAAAATGATTAAAAGCGCTTAATAGAGTTAAAATGATAAAAATCATAAAACTAGGAAGAAGATAGACAAGTTTTAAATAGCTAGATAGCAAGATAGATAGCAGGATCGATAGCTACATAGGTAGCTAGATAGTTAGCTAGATAGATAGCTAGATGGATTGCCAAATAGGTTGCTAAATATGTTGCGCCAAATAGACAATTTGCAGTCTGCTTTTAAAGACAACTCAAATGTTGTTTAATTATTTTTAAATTCCTTTTTTCAGAATCATATCGTACACATGTATAAATGTCAAAATTTGCTAAACAGGTTTTAATTAGGGATGTTTTAAGAATCTAAAATTGAAAACAGGCAACTATTTTATGTAAAAACATCATTGTGTAAGTCATAAAATTTTGGGGCAGAATATAACAGCAGGTAATATTGGTCTCGGCCTTCGGCCTCGACCAATATTACTGCTTCGGCCAATAAAACTCAATATTGGTCTCCTCACCATCCACTATCTATATAATATATATTTGTTTTCGGCTTACATTATTTGAAAATGATGAACCTCTTATTTACTTGAAATAACGTCAGTGATCAAATTCTGGTCTTTGGGAATCTCCTCCGCATCTTATATATTTTGTACTTGACAAAAATGGTGAAATAAACATAATCAGTTAATCAGCAGTGTGGAAGAAAGGAGCTGTAAATGTTTGTTCTAGTTGAGTCTAAAACTTCTTGGCTAAACTGCTAAATCAATATTCGGATAACATATCCAATCATGAGAATTACTGTGATTGTCAGATTGACTTAAAGAATGTTTTTTAAAATATCCATGGCAATTTATACAGAACTTAAGAATTAATAATTAATTCTAAAAGGTGAGTTTATCAACTTGGATGCTTTCTAATTTATAAAAGTGTCCTCAATTCCACCTTTTTTCCCCCATAAATTCATCAGGGTCCCAGATTCCTGGTCGTCCTATTGCCCGAGATGCCCAGATTTTGGGAAGGACGACCAAGATTTGCAAGTATTTTACAATGAAATGACAAGCTGGGCATCCTCAATGTGGTGAAGGACGCCCAACATCTCACAACGAATCCTGGAACCTGTTCATAATAATTTACTAAATTTCGTACAATGTTCCAACTATCATAGTTTGTGCTTCTTTGTAAATTTTTGATGAAGGTCTTTTGACATCAAAGGCCCCAGCCAGATAAACTTTGGATTTTTCTGAAGCCTCTTTATAGATTTACAAACAGACAATAAATGTCTTTATCTTTTCTGATTGCAGGTGCAACGTTGCATTATTTGCAAACATCAACGTTTGGGTTGCATGAACGGCTGTGCATTAATACAATGTAAACATATAATTGAGGTATGTGCTATCAAGATAGTCATCTTTAAAGTACCCCATTTGCAAAGCTGTAGACTTTAGAGGTTAAAGTGCTTTAACTGCTGATCATGTAAACATAACTGCACACTGCAGGATCTTCTGCCCCAATCCATTCCCATGGGTAAAGGGAAATTGATATTCCAAATTATTTGGAGTTTAGAAAATTCCAGTGGCGTCACTAGGGGGGTGTTAGGGGGGCTGAGCCCTCCAAATGGAGCTTTCAGCCCTCCCCCCCCCCATAAAAAATCCTGGGAGAAAATAAAAAGAAAATTTCCTGGTATAAATACTGATAGTGAATGAATAACCAGAACCCATAAAAAGACACTGTACATAGTATTTTTGTGTCTTTGTTTTTGCAGTTTATTTATAATGGTGTGCATAGATTCACTAACATATATCTAAAATATTTAGATTCTGGGCAGCTCGCGCTTCGACCCTTCGGGCCTCGGACAACGCTTCTGAACTTTGGGGCTTTAAGCCCCCCCCCCACACTTGCATTTCTAGTGACGCCACTGGACAATTCAAAAAGCTTTGCTGCCTAATAAACTTCATGAGGCCATTGAGGCATTGATGTGTCTGATGGGCTTTAGTTGATTGTTGTACTTTCTCTGGTTGCAGACTCTTTATGCTGACAACACTTCTTGATCGCAAGGATAATTGCACACTAATACAATGTGAATATTTGTGAGGTATGTTATCATGTTTTTCAAACATTGCAGAGGTTCTCAAGTTCTTAGAAGTTTGTCTTAAGAAGCAGGATCACACAAATCACTGCAAATCATGAACACGAAAGACTCAATTTAGTATTCTGTGGTTTGAACAGAGAATTTTCATCATTTGGTGTATTCCAAGTGTAAGACCCACCACACTAGAGCCCGGAATCGTGTCAGCCACCTTTTGTCAGCTCACTTGAAGAAATTATGGCTGACTTTTTCAGCTAGCTGAATTTTGTTGGCTGCAGCTGCAGCTGACTAAAGTCGGCTCACTCGAAGTGTTATTTTCATGGAAGATGCAGAGGGGTTCATCATCCAAAAAATTAATTTTTTCTTATTCATATTTAAAATTAAACAAAATGTGCCTACATAAGTTTGATCAATTCAACAGTTTACTGTGGGATCACAGTCCCATATATATCTGACAAAAATATAATTTAGATATATAGCTACAGGATAGACTTGAAAATTCAAACTATATTTCCAATTGGAATTTAATAACAATACCCTACCTGACAATAAATATATATATATGAACTTCCCAGTGGATAAGAGTGATCTTGTTAATTTTTACAGGGTTCTTTAAAAATATCTTTCAAATGTCAGAAGTTTAAAAAATGTTTTTCTTCCAGACAAGGTCTGTAATTTAACCCAATGAATACCCAATGGCCTATCATATCAAAGCCATGGGCTCACCTGTATCGAAGGTGCGAATTGCAATCTGATTGTAACCACTAATTGCCATCATAATTTACTTAATTATTTAAAAATTACTTACATTTGCTATATTGTATACTTGTGTTCAATGCACGAATAAATGATATATATATATAAGCTGAACCCCTCTTAATTGTAATTTTGCTAAATTAAGTAGATTCTGTCACAAATGGAGTACAATAGCCACAGACACAAGTGCTTCAATTGGCTTCAAGCTGGGATTTCAGCTCAGCTGACTTCTATCAAAGTCAGCTGCTGGACTGACTCATCTCAGCTCACTTCAGCTGACAGGAAAGTCAGCTCGCGGCGGCGGGAAATGTCGGCAGTTCCGGGCTCTACACCACACCCTTCTTTTATTCTAAACTCTAGATAGATATCAAAAGTGCGATTTATACTGAGTAATAGTATATACAGTATGAAATGCTATGTAATCAGTCAGGGAAATTACCAGCATATGAGGACAATTGCAATTCCTGCCAAGTCCTGGCCCTGACAGGATGATTGAGTGTGTGGGGTTGATCAGTTGGGTCTCAGAAGAAAGTCAGATCTCTTTGCAGTGATCCTCACCACACAGCAGCATGTCAGTTGCGGGACTTAATTCTATCCAATTTCACGAAATACTGCTAAGTCATCAGCAGCTGATGACAATTTCCTAATTTCTCTGGAGCCTTCGGGTTCTTTTCCTCATTATGTAATGGATAGGTCTGCCAAAATTCATAGAGTTGGTTGACACTGTGATACAACTTTATACCAAGTTCGGAAGTTATAATTGCAGTGGTTTTTTTAAAATAGCCAGTCAAAGATGATTTTGAGCACTGCCAAAGTCATGGCTAGGCCATGACACTGTGAGAGTGTCATGGGAGAGTGATGACAGTGCTAGGGTGATTGTCATGTGGGGCTGAGGACATTGATTGTCATCAGCTGGTGATAATTTCCCTGACTGGTAATTATAAGTCTAAGTTTACTGCATCTTTCTAAATAGCTGACAGGTAGTGAAGAGTGATGAGGTGTAAGACACAAAGTAACTTACTCATTTAGAGTCATTTACTTCAGTTTATGGCTAAATATTTATGAGCGTAAGTAGATGTATTGTTATAATATGTGTTTTTTAAATTTCAGAGTGTGTTTTTTAGCTTGACCACTAGGACATGGAAGCAGAAGAGACACACAAATGTACAGCCTGCGGAAAACGATGCTTTGGCCTTGAGGAATACGAAAAACATCTCAAGTTGCATTATGGTGAGGAAGGAGATGATGGCAATACATTTCACCCACCTGTGACTGATGATAGTGGACAGAGGGAGCCACCTGTTGATGCTCATGTTGTGCTGCCCTCTGGTGTTTCCAAGACTGAAACGGACAACAGTGCAGATGTTTCCACTAGGATGACTCGCGACTCAGAGTCATCTTCGGAGATGGAGAAAGGTCCTGAAGTTGACAAGGTTGACTCTAATAACAAGAGAAAACCTCGGTCTAGAGCCCTTGCAAGACTCTTGCTTGACGAATCAGCGACTAAATCGTTGTCCTTGAAGAGGGGACAGACCAGAAATGAACTTCGCGAATCGCGAAGCAGCGGTGAAAGTGTTTCAGAAGTTCAAACGAGCAATTCACGACCACCGCGTCGTACCAGATCGTCATCGAATAATGGAGGTCGAGAAACGAAGAAACTCCAACAACCAGGCAGCACCGAGAGCAGAAGTGTTCGTTCACTGAAGAATAAGGAAGAATCTCTTCAAAACTGTTCGTCTCGTGGGAGAAGTAAAACTTCTCCAACGAACAACAACAACTTGTATGGTAAGGCCCGAAAAGACAGTAAGACTGTTGCAAAAAATCTGGAGTCGAGCCAAAAATTGCCTCATGACCTCCCTGGTAAGACAGCCAGTGATCCAGGATCACCAAAATCAGATATTGTTGATTCTCAAAACGAAAGTGTTAGAACTCTGCGCAAAAGGACTACCTCTGTTTCTAGTGTGACGACTGAGTCTCAGACTGGAAATTCTCCTAGATGTAAAAGTGTAAATGAGGAGGAATGTGTAAATTCAAAGAAAAAATATTGTAAAGACCTCCGAGAGGTTGAAGACGATTCACACAGTGAAACCTCCAATCCTGACGCACAATCTGATGTTTCTGAGTTTAATGCACAGAAAAAATGTACAAAAGACCTCGAAATTGCCTCGGACGACTCGCACAATCTCATCTCTGAAGTCAGTTCTGGGTCCAGTAGTTTTGGTGCTGATACAGAGTATAATGTTTCCAATAGATCTGAAACATCAAATGTTAAACTGAAGGAACTAAGAGTTTTAGTTAAAGACATAATGAGAAATCCCAAATATTTTAACTATGTTACAAGTGCTGCTGGTGTAAAGTTAAGATCAAGAATTGCCAAGTCTGGTGCTGTTCATCTTGCAAAATCGCACAATGAGTTAGTATCTGTTAGAGATGCTCAAAGTCGTAGACATTCTGAAAATCAGATTCCGGTGTCTGGGCAAGGGGTTGTTATGAATAATCAGGATCGTTCAAATTTGTCGTTAAGTTTGCGTAAAAGCTCTGTTGATGGACGCGAGTTCTGGTCCACGAAACAGACCACGGCTGGTTCCCAAAACCAAACAGTCTACCAAAATGAAGCAGGGTCCCAAAATGAAGCATTTTACCCAAACAAATTTGATCCCCGAAATAATTTTGTGCCCTATAACAATTCAAGAATTGGTGGCAATGTTCCGGTTGCTAGAGGTTCTTATTTTGCTGAAGGTCCTTCATCTGAACTTGCTGGTAATGCAGGGTTTCTTCCTCCGAGAGGTGATTCACACAATGCCGGGTGGGGATATGGTGGCCAAAATTCTGCTGCTGTTACAAGCACCAAAGGTGGTATGTATGCTGATACCTCATTTGAATCACATTCGTACCCTGGTGCTATAAAGTGTGAAGTTTGTAGTTGCAGGTTCCCGGATAGCCGTTCTTTGCATGCACACATGGAAACCCACAGGCCTGCAGTTGGGGAATCGCCTGGGCCTACTTCCAGGGGTTCTGGACAGACGCGGACCGTCATGGTTGGTGTCAAGGTCATCGGACAAGGTCCAAGAAATCCTGGTCCGTCTGTGACAAGTGGTGCATCTTCTAATTTTGGAAACGATGACCAAAACAGAACGGCAGCACCCTACAGACAACACCACTATCTTGAGAGTTTACTTGCAGGAGTTGATTGCGATGACGCCCCTATGAAAGTGGAGCACTCAGAAGCCCAATACCACCAAACCCAAGATGAAAAGAATTTCCCAAAACTTGAGGAGAAAGAGAGTCAAAGCAATCAGATGATGCAAAGTTTTGGAAATGTTGATGTGAAGAGCCATGAAGTTGAAAATACTCTTGGCGCAAGGGCTGGCATCAACAGTAGCTCTGGAGATTCTGATATTTTTGGTCTCTCTCTTCAAAATTCAGACCAGTCGTTCAAATCATTTTTGGATGATATCAACGAAAATAATCCTGGACATCAGTTGAGTGGGTTTGGGACTACCGGTATTGGTCAACAGTCACTGATGCAATCTTCTCAGCAGTCCGAAATGGTGCCTGAAAAGTCAGCACTTGGACAATTAACGGATTTGTTTGGTGATAAGAGTGTTTCTGATTCAATTACTGCTTCTCTGAGTGACAGCCCATGGCAACAGAGTAGTTCTCAGACCCTCTATTCCTCTAACCAAAATTGCAGACCTGGAGAAACTAGTTTGTTCCATCAGCCTTCCAGTGGTGATCAGAAATACAGACCCTTTGAAGGTTCTGCCGGTCAACCCTTTCAAAATAATGCACCAAGTGGTAATTCATCGTACCCTGTGGGTTTTTATGAGGATCGGTTTTACGCTGAAAGTCGCGGTAAAGATCAGGCTTTCGCGGGTCAACCTCAGAATAACATGCCTGTTTATCCGGTTGCCATGAGGAGCTTACCGCGCCCTAATCCGCCGACTGGTCCACCAAATCCGAACAATTTCATGAACTGGAATGCTACTTCGCAGGAGCGGACATCTTTTTCAAATCCATCTTCTATGAGCAATCCTCCCTTTCAAGAGGGTAATCCACCCACCCCTTGGAACCGGCCTTTTCAGCACAATGATCCTTCAATGCAAAATAATCCTCGCAATCAAGAGCCGAGATTGCAACAATACACCTCATCAAATGTACAAAACATGCATCATCATTCTCAACAGAATCCGTACCCGGCTCAAATGAACCAGAATGTGTCCGGATACCATTCCCATGCTAATATCAATCACGATTGGAATCAACCAAACTTCGGTTCCAACCATTCTGTTGCTTCGAATCCAAATCATCAGCATTCTCCTGCCCCTCATGGATTTCTGGGTAATTCTTCACTCGATTCTCCGTTTCCTGGGTCACCATCTTGCAGATTTAATAATCACCCCGGGTCGTCATCGGCTGTTGCCGCCAATCAAGCAAATGAACTCACTGCCTCGACCAGTTTCATGGACATGCTGAATGAAGACCTGCCCTCTTTGTTGACAGGTAATTTGGGAAGACCACCGTGCAGTGTCAATGAGCCGCAAATGGCAATGAGAAACAATCACATGACTCTCCAGAATGACAACCGAGAAAACCTCAATCAGGGCGCTTCGAACAGGGGCCCAGACAAGATACAACAGTCTCTTCAATGGCAACAAGGAACAACACAGTCTCCAGGACCGAGTGGTGCTAACAATCAACCCAATGACGTTCCACAGAGCACTGCTTTTCAGGGTAACAACAATTCCCAGCCATATCCTGCTGTACGCCATAAATTGCATGACAATCAACCATATGGCGCATCGACGATTAGTTCAAATTCATTTTCACAACAACACGTCAGCAATGATAGTATCTCAACCGTCTCAGGTCAACAATTTGAAAATCGTGACAATTTGGGCAATTTGACTTCCCCGCGGACTAATGATGTCTATAGTCCGTTTGCGTCTCCACCTTTACCGGCAGATCCCAGTAACTTGGGCAGTACTGGTGAAGCTGTTCACTCTGAAAGTAGCCTACTTTCTCAGCCAAGTGACAGTGGGGATGGTTTCGACCAGCGGGGAGTCGTCGATAGAAGTGTAGTTGGTGTCGGTGAAGGCAG
This sequence comes from Platynereis dumerilii, assembly GCA_026936325.1. Taxonomy (NCBI): domain Eukaryota; kingdom Metazoa; phylum Annelida; class Polychaeta; order Phyllodocida; family Nereididae; genus Platynereis; species Platynereis dumerilii. The sequence goes on along the minus strand of JAPTHN010000060.1, from coordinate 1,635,336 downwards.
CTCGCAGGAATTTGGCGAACAATCTCCGCAGAGATCGTCAGAATTCAAATGTGACATTTGTGAGAGGAAGCTGACGAGTCTTAAGAGACTGAAGCAGCATTTGTTGGCCCACGGAAAACCCCACATTCAATGTGATGTATGTGGCAAAGAATTCCTACACAGGACTTCCTTGAACTACCACAAACTCATTCACGAAGGTGTCAAGGATTTCAAGTGTGACACTTGTCCGCTTGCATTTCGCACTAAGAGTCATCTCAACTGCCACAAGCGAACCTGCCAGGTTGGATTCAAGTGCCCAGGGTGTGGAAAATGTTTCAAATCGCAAAAATCGCTCAAATTTCACAACTGCAATCCCTCCGGAAAGGTTGAAGAAAACCAAGTAAATCCAGGGGCAAGTGACTATGGTCCTGACACCCCTGGATTTTCAGATCCAGGTCATCCAGGACATGGTGGTGATATAAACCCTCATTCAGTCCCGCCTGGTGTCCATTCTGGTGTCCATTCTGGTGTCCAGTCTGGTGTCCAGCCTGGTGCAGGGTCAGGTCTTCAGGGAGTGGAGATGACGGACACGGTAGTTGGTCAACAGGGTATGCACGCCTCACATTCTCAATACCCTGCAAATACTGCTGTGGTTAATGATTTTGCTCAAAACTATGTCACCCATGGTGGTGGTGCATCAGTTGCTAATAACAACGCCTTAGGCATGGTCGGGCAATTTGAGACAGGTGATCACACTCGAAAAATGAGCGAAAAGACTCCAGCGGGCAAAAACCGTCCTACGATATGTACTTTGTGTGATAAGAATTGTTATTCATCCGATCTGCTGTTGGAGCATTTGAAAACCACCCATGGGGTCACGATGGCCAAGAAACTGAGTTCTAATCGAATGGTGAAGTTCTGTCCACACTGTAAAATGAGCTTTGGTTGGCTGCGGGCACTCCTGGCGCATTTGAAGTCTCACAGGGAGCTGAATACCATAGAGCAGGTCTATGAGAGGCCGGAGTTGTCCCTTAATGCTGTTGCAAGTCACAACTACTCAAATGCAGAAGCTGTGCGTCAATACAACAGTTCTGTTAATACGGGAAGTATGGCTTCATATTCGAATGTTGAATCTGCACCTCAACCAAACAATGCAGGACATATGGAGAATTTTAGAAGTGCTACCTCAAGCAACACGTCAAACGTTGACCCTGCACCATCGCCAAATATGGAGAGTTTTAGAGCTGGTAGCTCTTTTGATATTGAAAAAAGCCACAATTCAAATGTGGAATCTGTTCCTCAGAGTTTTAGAAGTGCTGGCTCTTTTGAAATTGGAAATAGGAACAGTTCACATGTTGACTCGACACCTCAGCCAAACATTGCAGGACACATGGAAAGTTTTAGAAGTGCTGAATCTTTCAAAATTGAAGATAGCAAAGCTTCAAATGTTGAATTTGCACAACAGCCAAACAATGCAGGGCATTTCGGAAGTGCTGATTCTTTCAAAATTGAAGATAGCAACACTTCGAATGTTGAGTTTCCACCTCCGCCAAACAATGCAGGACAAATGGGTTTTGAAATTGAAAACAGCAAATTTGCACCCCAGCCGAACAGTGCAGGGAATATTGAGAGTTTTACAAGTTTTGCCCCATTAGAAATTGAAGACAGGGACACTTCCAATGTTGGCTCAACACCTCAGCCAAACAATGTAAGGCATATGGAGAGTTTTAGAAGTGCTGATTCTTTAAAAATTGAGGATAGCAACACGTCGAATGTTGAGTCTCCACTTCGGCCAAACTGTGCATTACAAATGGGCAGTTTTAATAGTTCTAGCTCTATTGAAATTCAGAAGAACGACACTTCAAATGTTGAATTTGCACCTCAGCCACATGATGCAGGACAAAATGTAATGGAGAGTTTTAGAAGTGCTGATTCTTTAAAAATTGAAGATAGCAACACTTCGAATGTTAAGTCTCCACCTCAGCCAAATAATGCAGGATATATGGAGAGTTTTGGAAGTGCTAGCTCTTTTGAAATCCAAAAAAGCGACACCTCAAGTGTCGAATTTGCAAACCAGCCATACGATGCAGGACATAGTGTTATGGAGAATTTTAGAAGTGTTACTGCTTTTGAAAATGAACACAGCGACACCTCAAATGTGGAACCCGCTCCTCCACCAGATCATGCAGGACAATTAGAGAGTAACACTTCGAATGTTGATACTACACCTCTGCCAAAAAATGTGGGACATACGGAGAGTTTTGGAAGTGCTAGCGCTTTTGAAATGCAAAATACCTCCACTTCAAGTGTTGAACCTGCACCTCAGCCAATCAACACAGATCATGCGAGGGATTTGACAAGTGCTCCAGCTGTCGAAATTGAAAACAGCACTTCAAATGCAGAAGTTGTGCCTCAGTCAAACAATGCATTGCTTGTGGAAAATTCCAGTACTTTTGAAATGGATAATAGCAGCACTTCAAATGTTGAATGTGCACCACAGCAAAGCAGTACAGGGCATGTGAAGAGTTATGAAGATGCCAGTTCTTCTGAACTTGCAGATAGCAACGCCTCTGATATTGAAGCTGCACCTCAAACGACCAATACAGCTCCAGAGGAAAGTTGTGAAAATGCTGATTCTTCGCAACTTGAAAAAGAGAAAGAGAGTAAAGATGTTGGCAAATCATTTGATAAGACATGCCCGTTATGCGTGGAACGATTTCATTCTAGATCGTCTATACTTAAGCATTTGGAAGACATGCATGGTGTTGTCTTAACTATGGCGTCCAATAATCAAACTCTAGAAATGAAATGCCCCGACTGTGCTCACATATACCTTTCCCTTCTTCCATTTCTGAAGCACTTGGAAGCACACGAGGCTGGGAGAGCACTAGCGGCTGGGGTGATGTCTAATTTGAAAGGTAATACTGAGGGTAAGTCGGTCTGTGATATCTGCAACAAGGCTGTGGAAGTTCAGAACATGCGCAGACATCTGATGACCCACGAAGAACCAAAGTTGAAATGTGACTTTTGTGGGAAACTATTTGTTCATAAGGAATCCTTGTCGTACCATCTGAAGGTTCATATGGGCATCAAGGAATTCCAGTGTGAACTCTGTCCTCAGTCGTTTCGCACTAAAGGCCATCTGACTGCCCACGTAAAAGAGCACTCTAATTCTCACCAGTGCGACAAATGTGGAAAGCATCTATCCAATCATCATAACTTGCAAAAACATATGCTAATTCATGACGATAATTCGCATCACGTTTGTGACAAATGCGGAAGACATTTTAAACACAAGAGATCACTTGAAGGCCATGTAAAAAGACATTGCGGTAAAGGGTTTGAGTGTGGGGAATGCGGGAAGATGTACAAACGACGAAAGCAGCTGGAGAATCACAAACTTGTCCACACGGGCGAACAGAAGGAGTTTGTATGTGATTTTTGTGATTTTTCCTTCGACACCAAGTTTCTCCTCGATCGCCATCGCATGATTCACACTAACGACAAACCGTACAAGTGCCAGTACTGTTCGAAATCATTCAACCAGAGCTACTACCTCCGAACCCATCTGAAAAGCCATGAGGTCGTCAGCAAAATATTCAGCTGCACGACGTGTGGTGCAGAATTTGAAAAACGGAAAGACTTACGTCAACACGAGGTTGATGAGAATCACGTCGACCCGGACAGAAGGAGTTACTCCAGGAAGAGATCTAATTCAGGGAATTCCAACAGCAAGGGCCGTAAAAGAAGAAAACGAAATGAGTGGAGCGAAGACGACACGGAAGAAGATGACAGTGAAGAAGAAGAGGAGGAGGAAGAAGATGATGTTGAAAGTTTTGAGAATGATGACACTGATGAGGATGAAGTTGATAATCAAAAGCAGACACATTCAGAGAGTCCAGAAATGAGTATAAATGCACAAGAAAAGAAACAAGCAGGTTCGGATGAACGCCAGTACCAGGAAAGTTTGGAGTTGAATGAAAAGGCTGATGAAAATGACTAGAGGTACAATTGGTTACATACATACAGTGGACATATAATGAGGCAATGAGAAAGAAAGCTTTGCGCAAAGGCTAAACAATCTAATTGGATGATATACATGTAATGTACACACGAAGATGTTACAGAATCACGTGTGTTGAAAGTGAAGTTTGTTCGCGATTATTGACTCAGTGTGGAAGGTCAGGAATGCTCTCCAAGGAGAGGGTTGATTGAGGTAGACGTGATTGATTAACTTAATCAGTTGTGGTATTTCTTGCAGAATTCTTGTACAAGTTCCCACTGGAGCATCTGTTAAAACAGATACCAGGATACCGTTTTATTGAATTGTGTCTTGAAAATGACATGCATTTTGTGATTGTTGAAACCCGGTACTATCAGCAAGTTCACATTGCGAGTGTATTGAATACTTCTGAATTTTGAGAAGAGTTATTTTTGAAGGAGCAAAATGTTGCATACCAAAGAAATAACTGATGTCGTACATTTTGCTGTGATGTTCATAATGTTTATGCTTCATTTTGGGACCAAAAAGGGTAGTTTTAAACTATTAAACCAATGCGTTAGATTTGATTCTTCGAGTGGGAACCTCAATTTTTTATCATGTTTATAATTTACTTACAACTCCTGATGATGGTTTATCTGAATTTTAGGTAACCCGTAGCATTTGCTTGATGTAACTAACTTGCGTTCATTTAATTTTTAACATACTTACATTTTTTGATTTGCTGTTTGAATTTTTTGGTGCTCAGCAAATCCAGGGTCCCCATAAAATGTACATTATATATTTGGACTGAAGTTGCAAACTTTAAAATGTTTTAGTTAAAATTGTGATATTGTTGAAATGTTTGTTTCTGTATGTTTTAACCATTGATATTGTAATTATCGACTTTTTCTGATCAATGTGAATGCCATATCCAAGTTCAACTTGTGAACTTGTTTTCACTGCCATATTGTTAAGTTTGTTGTTTAAGACTTATGAAGATGTGTTAGTGTTTAGTTACAGCATATATCGTGGATGTATTTGATGTTTTTGAGGATCTTTAATGAGTTGTTGATCGCTGACATATATGTGT